>JAJHZJ010000284.1:3251250-3852500 GCA_023548195.1 Bettongia penicillata ogilbyi
GGCTGGGATGTATAGATTTTTACATGGAATTTATTAATTGAATGGACACACCTGTTAAGAGAATGAGCCTGCTTAAGGAATCATAGCTTCCTTCCACAACATATAAATTACTGTGATATTTTAAACTGTTCAAAGGGCTAAACTTATTTATATATATTTTCTAACTCCCCAGACACAACATGTATTATAAACACATCTAAAACTTGGCAAGTGACTACAGAAGAAAGATGCTTGTAAGTAAATAGAGTCTATTTGGAAATGGGGTTTTTGCTTTTCATAGCTCTCTCCTCTGTTCAGTCTGTTGAGAAAGAACAAACAGGGTAAACTCAGAGCAGACTCTATGGCTTATTTCGGGTTTTAACAATTAGAAGCTGCAGTGCGGTGCAGTGGATAGAGAGCTGGCCTTGGAATCATGAAGACCTGGATTTGAGCCCTATTTATGGTGTTCACTAGCCTGATAACCTTGGGCAAGTCAATTAACCACTCTAAGATTCCCAATGGCAAAATTAGGATAATAAGACCTATAGTATCTGTTTTTCAGAATTGTTGGGAATCTCAAATGTGATAGCATATATAAGGCATTTTATGAAATTTCAAGTATTTATTAATGGATAGAGAATTAGCCTTGGAAACAAGAAGACTTTTGTTCAAATCCTGCTGCTTTTGTGACCTGAGAAAGTTATTTCAACTCTTTGCCTCTGTTTCATTATCTATAAAGGAGAGCATTGGACATTGTATGGCACCAACATAGAAAGTAGAAAAGTGGACAGGGGCAAAGATGACTGAGTAGAAGGATGTACTTGCTCTAGCTTTCACCCCATAGCCCATAATATACCTGTTAAAATGACTCTAAACAAATTTAATATCAGCAGAAGCGACAAAATGACAGAGTGAAGGAGATTTCCAGCCCAAGACAGCCTGGAAGACCAACAGGAAAGGTCTATCACGCTGGGCTCAGAGTGGAACACAGTCCAGCCTTGGCTTCACTGCACAGCACAGACAGGACTGGAGCAGGCTTTGGGGTGTGAAATCATGTATAGCAGCTGTGGTTCCCAGATTTCTCAACCAACTAATGCCAAAGACAATTTCAAGAGTCAGTAAGAAAGCTCTTTCACCTGGGTGAGAAGGGAATACATTCTGGCCCCAGCCCTGGCCCCAGAATGTCAGCAACCACTGAGGCAGCAACATCCACTTTTGGAGCCCTCGGCCTAAAGACCCTGGGGGAATTGAATAACAGATTTTAGTCCCAGTCCTGAGTGGTGATTCTGGGGTAAGGAGGAGCACTGGTGTGGAGGAGTTGGTGGAGGATCTGGAGAGTGAATCCTATTCACAGATGCTGGGCAGAAAAAAGAGTGCTTGTCATTGCTCACAGACCAGAGCGCAGGGCAGTAGAGGAGAAAACTCCTTTCCCTTGATTGGGCCATGTTGGAGGAATTGAGAACTTATAGGTCCCTAGAGTATACCCTCCCCTTGACAAAAGTCAAGTAACAGGCTGAGAAAATGCCCCCAAAATGGAAAAAAATAAGACTATAGAAGGCTACTTTCTTGGGGAACAGGTATTTTCTTCCATCCTTTGAATGAGGAAGAACAAAGTATACCATCAGAGGAAGACATCAAAGTCAAGACTTCTACATCCAAAACCTCCAAAAAAATTAGGCAATGGTCTCAGTCCATAGAAAAGCTCAAAAAAAGATTTTGAAAATCAAATAAGAAAGGTGGAGGAAAAATTGGAAAGAGAAATGAGAGCAAGACAATCATTAAAAGTGAGTCAACAGCTTGCTAAAGGAGATTCAAAAAATGCTGAAGAAAATAACACCTTTAAAGACAGACTAACCCAAATGGCTAACCCAAAAGAGACCAAAAAGCCAGTGAGGAGAGGACTATTTTAAAAAACAGAATTAGCCAAACAAGTAGATTCAAAATCTCACTGAAGAAAATAGTTCTTTAAAAATTAGAATGGAGCAGATGGAAGCTAATGGCTTTATGAGAAACCAAGAAATTAAAAAAATAAAACCAAAAGAATGAAAAAATAGAAGACAACATGAAATATCTCATTGGAAAAACAACTGACTTGGAAAATAGATTCAGGACAGATAACTTAAAAATTATTAGTCTACCTGAAAGCCATGATGAAACAAAGAGCCTAGACATCATCTTCCAAGAAATTATCAAGGAAATATGCCCCGATATTCTAGAACCAGAGGGTAAAATAGAAATGGAAAGAATTCATCTATCACCTCCTGAAAGTGATCCCAAAAGGAAAATTCCTAGGAATATTGTAGGCAAATTTCAGAGTTCCCTGGTCAAGGAGAAAATATTACAAGCAGCCAGAAAGAAATAATTCAAGTATTGTGGAAATACAATAAGGATAACACTGGATTTAGCAGTTTCCACACTAAGGGATTGAAGGGCTTAGAATATGATATTCCAGAGGTCAAAGGAGATAGGATTAAAACCAAGAATGACCTACCCAACAAAACTGAGTATAATACTTCAGGGGAAAAATGGAATTTCAATTAAATAGAGGACTTCCAAGCATTCTTGTTGAAAAGACCAGAACTGAACAGAAAATTTGACTTTCAAATACAAGAATCGAGAGAAACATGAAAAGGTAGACAGGAAAGAGAAGCTTTAAGGAACTCATTTAAGTTGAACTATTTACATTCCTACATGGAAAGATGTTAATTGTAACTCTTGAGACCTTTTTCAGTATTGGGGTAGTTAGAGGGAATATATTTATCTATATAGATATAGATATATATGTAGGTGGGCATGGGTATGTACATGTGTCCATTTTATATGTGTAGGTATACGTACATGGTGCATATGTGTATGTATATATGTGTGTATGCATGTATGTATATATACATACATATACACACATAGACAGAGGACAGAGGGTGAGCTGAATATGAATGGAGAATACCTAAAAAAAAAAATAAAATTTACTGCTGAATGGAATATACTAGGAGTAAGAGAAAGGGAGAGGTAGAATGTAGCAAATCACCTCACACAAAAGAGGGAAGGAAGAACTTTTACAATGGAGGGGAAGGGAGGGGAAATGAAAGAAAACAATTGACCCTTACTCTTATGGGATTTGACTTAAGAAGGGAATAGCACACACTCAACTGGATATGAAAATCTATTTTACCCTACGAAGGCAAGGGGGGAGGGGATAGGAGAGGGAAGATAAGAGAAGGGATGGCAAATTGGGGAAAGGGATAATCAGAAGCAAACACTATTGTGAGAGAAAAGATCAAGAGAGAGAATGGAATAAATGAAGGGCAGGATAGGCCAGAGGGACATATGGTTAGTCTTTTACAACATGTCTATTATGGAAGTGCTTTGCATTGTTTCATATATATGACCTATATTGAATTGCTTGTTTTGTCAATGATGGTGGATGGGGAGAGAGGGAAAGAATATGGTCCTCAAAGCTTTAAGAACAAATGTTAAAAATTGTTTTAGCATGCAACTGGAAATTAAGCTATACAGGCAATGGATTATAGAAATCTATTCTGCCCTATAGGAAAATAGAGGGGAAAGGGGATGGAAGAAGGGTGGGTAATAGAAGGGAAGACAGACTGGAAGAAGGGGTGGATGGGGTGTATACTGTCCTGGGGTGGGGGTGGGGAGAGATGGGGAGAAAATTTTGAATTCAAATTCTTGTGGAAGTGAATGTTAAGAACTGAAAATAAATTATATATTTTAAAAAACGCTAAAAAAGAAAGGAAGGGACACCCAGTGTGGAATGTTATGTGTACTTAGAAACAGTTGCTGTTTTGTTAGTTTTTCCTTACTTGTTTTACTTTATTATAAGAGACCTCTTGCTTAGTGGAGGTAATCTGGAAATGCTTGTGTGTGTTCATCCCTCATAGCCAAAGAAGACCATGCCATCAGAGAAATAATGATATGACTTGCACTTGACTTTGTTTTGAATGAGAGAGGGCTGTGCAGGTCACCAGCCTCACTTCTCCTCCAGAGACATCTGAATCCAGTGACCAGATATTCATCAGGATCACTGGAGATGACCCAGGAATTAGGGTTAAGTGACTTGCCCAAGGTCACACAGCTAGTAAGTGTCAAGTGTCTGAGGTAAGATTTGAACTCAGGTCCTCCTGACTCCTGCACTGGTGCTCTATCCACTGCCCCACCTAGTTGCCCTGGAAATGCTTGTAATGTAAAAGCAAAACACATAAATAAAGAATAAAAACAAAAATAAGAAAGTAGAAAGGAGAAGAATGCATATTATGTTCATCTACCATACCAAGTACCCAACCTCATCAGGTGCTCAACGAGTTTATCTATTCTCTGAGTCAACCAGTTACCTCAATATGAAACAGAGAAAATTTATGCTAGTCAAGACATTCTAGGTAGCTAGATTGGATATTATAGAAACGTGCAACACCATAAATATAATTATTACAGGAGAAATTTGAGCTGAATGATTGATCCAATTGGGGGACTGCCTTGGCAATAGCTTTGAATGATCCTGAGCAAAGTTGTGAAATTAAGAAGTTAGTCTTTGTTTCTCTCTTTCTCTTCTCTCTTCTGTCCTATAAATTCCTTTCTTTTCCCTCCTATTACCTTTACCTTAACTTCTTACTCATTCTTCCCTTCTTGCTATCAGTTGACTGTCAACCAATACTAGCTAAGGTTTCACTTTTAATGGAGACTGAATTGAGAACAACTTTCTTCTCTTCTACTCTTCTTCTGCTATGAAGTTAAGTGGATCACCCATGACCACCTAGGTAGCAAGTGTCAGAAATGGAATTCCAATGGAGGGTTTCCTTACTCCAGTTCTAGCACTTAATCTACCATGTTGCCTCTCTGAGTTTCAAGTTCCTCATCTGTAAAATGAAAATATTGTCCTAGGCAGCCTCTGAGGTCTCTTCAAGTTCTAGTTCTGGACTCATACCTAGATGTTATGAATTCATTTCCTCTCTCCGGACCTCAATTATTTCCCTTTCAAAGTGAGGAGATAACACTATGGCCAGAAGAGATGACCTCTGTCCATCCTTCTAGCTCCAGAACTAGGATTCTATGACTATCAATGCTAGAAGCAGAAAATGAGGACTTTGGGCTTCCAGTTCTAGACCTATGATTCTGTCATCCTTTGCTTCTTCTACATTTCTGTGTGTATCCATTTTGTTGCCTTGCATGCCCATAGGGAAGTTGAGGCTCCTATTATCCACATTACAGAGAATCCATAAACAAACTGTACCTAAGCTATATTTAGAGATTTCCTAGAGCAAAGTACAGTGCTAATCTAATGAGAGATTGTATCCAATGTGTGTAACTTTTTTTTCAAATGCCAAGGAGACTTGTGTAGGATTTCCTCATTTGTGAGATTGTCTTAAATTGAATTAGATAGCAACTAAGCTCCCTTCCACCTCTCAGCTTCTGTGACTCAGTGATCTCTGAGCTCCTTTCCAGTTCCTCATCTATGTTCTTAGGAATCTACAGGTTCTCAGTAGAGGTACCGTGGCAGGTTTGGCCCTCTTCCTATGGACCTCTACCTCCCAGGTCATCAAGAAGAGGCTGAGCTAATCAGAGGGCCCACCTCCATGAGTTCCAAATTAAAATTTCATTTTTGCTCCTAATCCCCTAGGATTAAAATATTAATGAAATGAGGATGCATCAGTAATTTGAATCCTACCACTCTTCTTTTTGTGTCTAGTCCAGATGACTGGAGCAAAACAGGGTCACAAATGACCTTTCTGGATAAAAGTCCCTGGTATTTGGATGAAAACTATTGATTTCCAATATCCTTCTAAAAGGACTCCATCATTGCCAAATGGATCAGGCAATTTGCTTCACTCGGCATCTCGGAGCGTGGATCCCAAATCCTATCGATGGACAGATCCTTTGAGAGATATTTAATTAGGAAAGGAATTACTCTAAATCAGCATAGTTAAGCAGAACTGGAGCAACCTTCTTGCTTTCTTACTCCCACCCCACAGATCCCAAGCCTTTAGCAGGTGTAGCAGTAACTAACATTCTCTTACATTTACTGTTAAGTGTGGCAGGTCATTTTGCGTAATGAAAGATGCAGACTCTAGTCTGAGAAGTGTCGAGAATTGCCTACATTTCAACTTAAGTATACATTCCATTTATGGAAGAGTTTATGATTTTCAATGGATTCCACATATGAAAGAACTGAGTTGGAGAAACCTGGGCAAATCACTTAACCTCTCAATGATAAAAACAACTCTCTGAGATTTTAAGCAACAGAATAGTTGCTGATTTGCTTTGGAAGAACAAGATTCCTCTTTAGTAGTTCAACATACAAATGAAGTCTCAGGTCTGGAAAAAAAATATATAGAGAAACCATGAATATATTCACAGGACCTGTCTGCATGTATGTATGAACAATGCATACAGATAGATACATGTGTTATAAATGAACACATATTTGCATAGTTTATTTATGAATACCTGCATACTCTATGCATGTGTGAATATATGCATTTATGTTGATTATGATGCAATGATATATAGATATGGATATATCATCACTATTATCACCATCCCCTTTATTGTCATCATCCTTTGCTATTGGCAACCAAGGAAACAGGATTGGAATTAACTTTGTCCCATCTCTGTCAACCAGACTAAAATCCTGTACATGTTCCAAATCCCTCCAATGAACTTACATTACCAGCTGTCACAACTCTCCTAGCAGGCTCCTGGGCTCCTTCCATGTGAAGAATTACATTAGCAGCACTCTGTACATGCTCATTAGCCAATCCCCTTTTATTTATAGTTTGCTTCCATTCATCCTTCTCCTTTAAACCTGACTGTTGATTTAAGCCTTCACTGCTGTTCTTTGATCATTTTTTAGCCATGTCTGACTCTTTGTGATCCCTTTTGGGGTTTTCTTGGCAAATACCCTGGAGTGGTTTGCATTTCCTTCTCCAGCTCATTTTACAAATGAGGAAACTGAGACAAATGGTGAAATGGCTTGTCCAGGGACACACAGCTAGTAAGTGTCTGAGGCTGGATTTGAACTCAGGAAGGTGACATTGTCTCCCCTATAGAGTGTAAGCAACAGTTTGTTAGCAAATGTTTAACTGGCTCTCTGAAGAAGAACAAGTGTGTTAGATGTCGTTATTTCTGCTGCTCGTCCTTTGTTTTCCAAGAGGACCAACAACATGACCCGGTGATATCTTAACTCATTGATGAATTAGATTTAAGTGGGGCAGAGTTGCCCAAAGTCTGCCAGACATACTTTTAAGCTCAGTTTTCATCATTAATGATTTCTCCATTACTTTCTTCATTCTAAACAATCAAGAAAAGGATAAATCCAGCTCTAATTTGTAGCATTTTTCATTTTCTGGGGTATAAATGCTCCCGCTGGAAACTTCACAGGCAGCTCTCTCTAAAATCATTTCCTGGTGACTCCAGTAGGACAGGGATCTTTTCCTTTTTGTCTCTGTGTGTTCTCCATTGTTTAGTTAGTTAAGCAATGAGGAGTGATTTATTAAATGCTTATTATATGCCAGATACTGTATTAAGCCCTGGGGATAGAAATCAAAGTGAAATTTCTGCCTTCTCTCTCAGGGATCTCCCTTTCTAGTGGAGCAGACAACATGTAACTCAATAGGTGCATGCAAGGTACATCAGAGCAGATGGAGAATGATATCATGGAGGGAACTGGAGGTGGGAGAAGGTAGATGAGCTCTGCTGCACAAGGTCAAAGTTGAGCTAAGTCTTGAAGGATGCCAGAGAAGGTAAAAAGCAGAGCTAAGGAGGGGAGAAAAGGGGCTTAGGCATGGGAGATAACCAAAACAAAGGTCCAGAATTGGAAAATGGAGTGTCATAGGGGAGGAATAGCAAAGGCCAGTGTTGCCAGATTATAGCTCATGTGAGAGAAAGACAAGGGTAAGAAGACCAGGAAGGTAGGAAGGGACAAGGTTATGAAAGGTTTTCAAAGCTCAAACATCAGGGTTATGTTTGACCCTGGAAATAATAGGCAGCCACTGAAGTTTACCTATCAGCTACTTAACAGCTAATGTCAGTTGTTTGATCAGTTGATGGATGAGTGCCTTCCTCCCAGGAAATTGCATTTTGCGGAGCCTGTTTCCAGGGTAGTAAATGTGAACCCACTTCCAGGGGCTAAGAGACTAAGGCAAAATACCTTTCTCAAGCAAACAAAAAATGGGCTTCCAGAAAAGCAAGCTAAACAAAATTTGCTAATTGTTCTTCCTGTCCTACAGACATTTACCTAGGTTGGGTTTTCATCTACAGTCTGTTAGTGAGATTCTACCACAAACCTCATGTGCTTTTGAAAAAGGGAAAGGCCAAAGAAAGTCCCACCTGTGCCCTTAGCAGATTACTAACATGCAGCATTGGATAGCAGGAAGCGGGGAGGCTAAAGGGGAGAGGAGGGAGGAGAGTTGGGGAAATGGAGCAGGGGATATTTGCACATTAGCACATAGGGTAGTCTGCTGTATCCAACTGGTTAAACCACAGCTGCTAAGATATGCTTCTTCTGTTGGGGTTAGAGGTTGAGACTGGGGGTGTGGGTAGAACATTTGGTTCTCATTGAGATTTGATTATTTTACCTGGACCTGTCTTAGAGAATTTGGAACCCTGAGGTCTCCCTACTCAGATTACTCCGAAGTCAAAAAAAATCAGGTGTTTTGATGTGATAACCAGAAGGGAGAACATAACAAAGGAATCCCAGTGATCTACTCTTCCAAGTGTAAGCCAGGACTCAGATGATGTGTTCTCAGCTTTGTCTCAGACACATGACTCATCCCTGGGAAAACCACCTGCCTACCTTTCTCCTGCAGCACCCACTGAGCACCTGTCCTAGGTTAAAGACCACTGAGCTTACAGGTATGGAGCAGAACACAGAGAGACAGGACACCCCCAGAAGTACTTCTCTGCCTTTTCTTTCTGGACATCCAGTGATAGAATATATCATAGAATTATAGATCATAGAACTGAGGGTCTGAAGTTTGGGAGATCTTCAAGGCCACCAAGTCTAACCCTACCCCCATTTTACAGATGAGAAAACTGAGGACCACAGAGGTGAAATAATTTATCAAAGATTTGGAACTGGAAGGGAGCTTAGAGGCCATCTAGTTCAATTGTTCCATTTTATATGTAGTCTGACCTTAGCTATGACTAAGGTGGGCAGAGAGATTTGGGGGAAGGGCTTGTGACCAAAAGCAGGTAATATACAAAGGGGGAAATTTAGGATCAGAGAAGTCAGGTGAATTCTCCATGCTCAGCAATAGGAGTGGTCCTCATCCTTCCCCTGTGGGGAAGCCTTAACATTGAAGCCTTAACATGATGGAAGGGAAGGGAGAAGCATTTGAGGAAGGTGCTGATAATGATGTCTGAGAATGAAATAAAGAAGGGACCACATCTACCATTTTGGAGAAAGGGCACAGTAGGATTTTAAGACCCCTGAAAGGTCCTGATCAATTGCATGCTCTATATAACCTGGGTCACAGAGTTGCCTGTGGTTAAGTGAGATGAGTGGGAGGACCCTGCTAAAATCATCAGCAGAAGTCAAGGAGAGCTTCCCTGCCCCCTGTAACAGGTTTAATCTCATAGGAGCCTGGTTTTTCCTCCTTTGAACTGATGCCCAACACCTGGAAGAAGGGAGATGAAAGATCTGGAGACCATAACATATGAGAAATGAATGAGAAAACTGATGATGTTTAGTTTGGAAAAGAGGAGACTTGGGGGTGGGAGTGGGACATGATTACTCTTTCCAACTACTTAAACAGCTGCAGTATACACAAGAGGTTTGACTCATTCTGAGTGTCCCTGCAGTGCAGAAGTCGGTACAATGAATGGAAATACCATAGAACTGATTTCAGCTCAGTATAAAAAAGAAAGTGACATCCCCAGAAGTAAAAAAAGTATTCCAATACATACTGGATGATCCCTTGTCATGGATGTTGGGGTCTTTTAGGAAGAAATATTTCACGGGGTGGGAGTTTGAATGAGCTGATCTCTAAAGGCACTCTATAAGTCTGTATGAGTTTTTTGGAGATGAAGCAGGTTTGCAGACAAGGCTCAGGTCACTGGATTACAGAAGTTTAGAGCAGAGGAAGGAAATGAGGGAAAGGAAGGAAACAATAGTTATTTAAGCCTAGTATGTCTCAGGCATTGTGCTAAGAACTTTACAAATATCTCATTATGGAATGGTGGAATGGCAGAATTGAAAAGTCCATCAGAATTCATCTCATCAGTCCTATACCAAAGGCACTGTGACTTTATTAAATGCTGTCTCCCTTGTTTTAACACATGCTCCTTGAGGGCAGATGCTATTTAACTTCTGATCTTGTGTTGCCAGCAACTGACTGAATGCCTGGAATGTAACAGATGCTTGTTGACTGATAGACAACTGATCATAGATTGGTGTTTTTTTCTTTGATTCATTTCACGTTTCCTTTCTTGGAGAGAGATTCCTCTGCCTTTAAGAGCTTCTCCTGTTGCCAGATATCTGTGGGTGTCAAGTGTGATCCCTTGTGACAAGACCCCTCTAGTTCTGCCAGACTCCTCAGCACTATATTTGACAACTAGCAGCTTCTAGATTCTAGGTGGGGACCAGGGGGTGGATAATGGGCTTTCTCCTACCTCTCTTGGCCCCTGGCAGCCCAGATGATCCCAAGGGTGTCATGGATTGAGAGGGTGACACTTTAATATAAATAGTGAAGGGCCCCTCTTGGTTCAGAACTGAATCAAATGAATTGTGAGAGCTGGGTTGAGGAGTGTTTACTTTTCTTTTTTTAATACAGGTGGAGGTTCTTGATTCATAACTCACTCCTTTTCAGAGAGAGTCAGTAATGTTGCTTCATGCTTTGTGAGGAAAAGGGAGAAGATGTCGTTTCATCCTTAAGGGATGCCCTGAGGAGCACTCTAGAGAGTGAGGTAGAAGGTACATGGCCAGGTGCATGTGAACAGGTGGGGGCGGGGTGGGGTGGATGGAGCCTCAGGAGAGTCTGCTGCAGTTTTCGCTCTGAGCATCTAAATGTCTTCTCTCTTTCTGGTGGACCACAAATGAGAGCAGCCTCTTGGCTCTGTTTATCTGCGTTTGGTGGCTACTCTCCCTTCTTCTAAAGGAAGAAGCACTTGGGAACCTGAGATAAAAGAATAATCTATCTCTGTCTCTGTGTCTCTATCTCTCTGGCTCTGCCTCCCTTGCTTTGTCTCTGGCTCCCTCTGTGTCTCTGTCTCCGTCTATCTCTGTGTCTCTCTGTCTCTATTTTGGTTTCTGTCTCTCTTTGTCTCTGTGTCTCTGTGTCTGTCTGTCTGTCTCTGTCCCCTCCCCTAGAGGGCAGAGACTCTTTAACCTCTCTCCATCTCTGTCTCTCTCTCTGTTACTCTCTCTGTGTGTTTCTTTGTCTGTCTCTGTCTCTCTGTCCTCTTTTTTTCACTAATATGTTAGATACAGCACTAGCCTTAGAGCCAATTAAATCTGTTTTCAAGTCTTTCTTTTAATACAGACAGGCTATGGGTCAATGGACCAGTGACTTCACCCTTCAGTGAGCCAGACAAACCTGAGATCATAAGAATTGGGGATGGGGATGGGGGTAGTGTGGAAATGAACAACAAAAAAGTCAGAACTTTGGAGTCACAGGAAGTGGGTTCAGATCCCTCTGCCTCCATCACTTACCATGTGGACAAATCATTGAACTTCCCTGAGTCCCAGTTTCCTCCAGTCCAGAAGAAAGAGGTGACACTAGATGTCCTCCGAGATTCCTACAATTCTAGAACCCTGTTTTACGATGTCAATCAGGGATTACTCTGTGTCAGTGTTTATGTTCATTATGGAGAACACCAACCTTCAGTAGTCCCTACCTTACATTCTAATATAAGGATATAGCGTGCAAATGAAACTGGGAGCCAGGGAAGGTTCTTCCCAGGAGGTCACAAGTTAACCTACAGGGTGGTAAACACATACTTGTTTTGGAAGAAAAATGCTAGCATGGCCATATTAATTTAATTATTGAGTCCAGAACAAGAGGTGAAAAGTGGGTGAGAGAAGAGGAGATGCTTTGTAGGGCAGGACAGAAAACAAGATGGTCAGGTGGGCATGGGAAATAAAGCCTATTTTAGTCTGGTGGTCAAGGGTTGTCTAGATATAGTCATCTAGTTGGGTTTGAGTTCATTCCTTCATTCCCTTACTGTCAAGACAGCTCAGACCAGGACAGAAATTCCAGAGGCAAGTTGTTTAATTCCCCCAGGGATTAGAGGTCTTTTTTCCCTTTCCTAGTAGTCTAGTTCAAGAGGGGCAGCAGATAAATGAAGAGAGAGAGAAAAGGTGAGAGAGAGAGAGATAGGTGGATAGACAGACAGACATAGATAGATAGACAGATAGATAGATAGATAGATGGATGGATAGGTAGGCAGAAAAATAAATACAAAGATAGAGAGATGGAGACATGTATGCATGGATAGACAGACAAACAGATAGACAGATAGATACATAGATAGATAGATGAATGGATAGATGGATGAATGAATAGACAGATGAATAGACAGACACAGATGGACAGATAGACAGACAAACAGACAGATGGATGGATAGGTGGGTGAAGAGATAGATAGATAGATAGATAGATAGATAGATAGATAGATAGATAGAGATGGATGGATGGATGGATGGATGGATGGATGGATGATTGGACATATAGATAGATAGATAGATAGATAGACATATAAAGTTCTTGTTTAAATTCACATACAAGGTGTTTTTCTGTTAATTAACTCAATTCTCATGTCAGTAGAAATTAAATTGTTTGGATCAATGTAAGAGTCAGCAAATTCATAGAATTCATTCCTTAGGAGCTTATGGTTCGGTTCTGTTCCAGGCCATACTTGCTAACATTACCCAAGATGAATCTCTATCAGGAAGCTTAGGGACGTCAGTTAATCTTCCCAGAGGCAACCTGAAATAGTGGAATTCAAATGCCTTTTCTTCCATTTGCTAGTTGTGTGGCTGTGAGAAAGTTAAGTATCCTCTCTGAGCCTCAGTTGCCTCACGTATAAAATGAGAACAACAGTGCAAGTCCTATCTACCTGAAATGGACATTTTGAGAAATAATTCAGATGATGGAGGAAATGGAGGCTTGGAAAGTTAAGTGACATCCAGGGTCACGCAGTAGTTAGTGCCTCAGGCCAGATTCTAACTAATGGAGATAAGTATTCCTAATCCTAGACCTGGTGCTCTGTGCACTATGCCACCATCTAGCTGCCTCTGGAGTGAGGGAGGCATGAGTTGAAACTCAGCTTAGACAGTGAGTAATGGTGTGACCCTGAGCAAGTCACTTAACCTCTACTAACTGCAGATTTGAACCCAGGTCATCCTGGTTCCAAGTCCAGTGCTCTACTATGCCATCTTGATGGTACCCTCTTATTTTGGGGATTCCTCAGTGAATACCATTTATTCATTCCATAAATGTTTCCTTCAGTGCCCACTATGGCCAATGTACTTTCTTCTGTGATGAAGAGATGAATGGTCCCCATGCACTGAACTGGAGCAGTGAGAGTAGGAGATGAAGTTTTCTCTGTACTCAGAGGAAAAGAGAAGACATTAGAGTTCTTTGGTGCTTCCCTTTGTCAATGAGGATAGTTCTCTTTGGGTAGCCCAACTCAATGAATTAAATTTGTCTCTAAATCCATTCAGTTGCATTACCAAGAATCCAGGAAAGGAGACCTGAGTGTCCAGGGAAGCCAGCTTGGAACATCACCCTTTTCTGAGGCACAAATACCCCTTCATTTAAAAAAAAAAACCTTCATTAGAGAAATGGAAGCTGAGATCCCAGAGAGATTTATATGCTCATCAGAAAAATGTCAGAGAGTGAGATAATGGAGTCAGAGGGCTATTTGTTGAGTTATTGCCAAAGGCTGTGCTGTAGTTAGCAAGAAGTGCTAACTTGGAACCTAATTGAAAACATCAGTTAAATGAAGGAGGAGGGGAAGGTGCTTCATCTTGTGTTCACCCATCCTTATTATACCCCAAATGGAATATTCTGCATCCATCAAGAAACTCAGGTCCAAAGCACCTGTAAAAGACCCCAAGAAATCAGGAGCCTAAGAGAATCAAGCCCCAGCTTGAGAGAAGTCCTTGTCCTTCCTTCATTTTGTTTGCTAGACTTGGTGTCTGGGAGACCAGGGTTCAAATGCCTCTTAAACCCTTAGAAAGTTGTGTGAGTCTGGGCAGGTCATTACTCTCCTCCTCCTCTTTCTTTTCCTTTTCCTTCTTCCTCTCTTCCTTCTCCTCTTCCTCCTCCTCTTTCCCCTTTTCTTCCTCCTCATTATACCACAGTGCCTCTTATGTCAATTGATACAACTGAGGATTGGATCAACATCACCAAAAACCCACCAGCAGGAGAACGAGGACAATTCTGACCACAGCAAACCCTGACGTGATCTCAAACAGGGCAGTGGCTGCTGTTTAATAGTTTTGGCTTCAGTTCTACTAGAAACAGGAGCAGAGTGGCCTCCTGTGAGTGGTCTTCATGGCTTGATGCATTAGTCATAGAGAGGGACATGGAGCTGAGGCAGTCAGACTGACTGCCCTAGAGGCGGCAAAGAGCCCAGACAAGATAAAGAACTGAGAGAACAGAGTGGACCGCAGCTAGACTGGACACAGGCTCATCCTGCTTCCCTGACAGCAAGGGTGTCTCAGGAGCAGCCACCTCCCAGCCAATAAAGTCTAAGAAAATAACAAGATGGGTCCAGCTTTTCTGCAGGCAAAGGTGACAGAAGAAAAGCTCTGTATCCTACACTCTAGAAGACTAGACCAAAATAAGATTTCAGACAATTTTCCCCTGACCTGAATTCATAAAACCTCCAAAGCTCTTTTGTCAACAATGATATATTTCTATATACATGTTCACATTTGGCCCTCATGAGATCTTTGGAGGGTAGGCACTGCAGAGTTTATTACTCCCATTTTGCTGATGAAGAAACTGATACTTACAGAGGTGAAAAAGGGGGCAGTAGGATATGATGCAGTGACTTCTGAAGTGGGACACACAGACATCTTGTGGATATACAAGATGATACACTGGGATAGGGAAAGAAAATATCAGAATTGGCAGCTGTGAGCATGCCTGAAGTTGCCTCCTCATATGTACTGGTTATTAAACGAGGGAGTCACTTATCCTGTCATGTGAGTGATGAAATAGTTAGTGCGCTGGACTTGGAGTCAGAAAGTTGTTCAATCATTTGTATCTGACACTTCATGACCCCACTTGGGTTTTCTTGGCAAAAATATTGGAGGGGTTTGCCCTTTCCTTCTCCAGCTCATTTTACAGATGAGGCAAACAGGATGAAATGACTCGCTCAAGGTCATCCAACTAGTGAGTGTCTGAGGTCAGATTTGAACTCAAGAAGATGAGTCTGCCACTGTGTCTATGGTAACCCCCTCCCCCGGAGTCAGGGAGGCATGAGTTGAAACTCAGCTTAGACAGTTATTAGTGATATGACCCTGGGAAGTCACTTAATCTCTACTAACCTCAATTTCCTCATCTGTAAAATTGGGATGACAATAGCCCCTGTCTGCTATAGTTGTGACAATCTAATCAGACTACTGAGTTTCGTAAATTTTAAAGCACTTTCCACATGCTAGCTACTACTGTTATTATTTACTCTCATGTCAAGTCAAGAAGCATTTATTAAGTGCCTCCTACATACCAGGAACTTTGCTAAGAGCTGGGGATACAAAGAAAGGCAAAAATATTCCCTGTTCTCAAGGAGTTCACATTCCAATAGGAGATGACAGCATTTATTAAGCACCTATCATTCATTGAAATGGTTCGTTGGAAAGGACCCAATCTTTGGAACCAGAGAACTTGAGTTAAAATCCTACGTTGGTAACTTACAGGCAAAAAATTTTATTTCCATAAGTCTTAGTTTCCTCCTCTGTAAAATGAGAAGATTTTGACTAGATGGCCTCTAATCTCCCTTTCCACCTTAGACTTATGACCCCATATCAAACACTGTGATTTCACAGGCTTTCCTGCTCCTAGAAATATACATTTTCCTCTTGTGCGACAACTAAGATCCCTCGAAGAGAAGACAAATCCAATTCCATAACTGGTGATAAGGTTTACATCTCAGCTGGTTCAACTTATTTTTTTTTCCTATTGTGCATTGCTTTATATATTTTTTTTGAAATTCAGTTGATCCAAACTTGATTATCTTTCATATTGTGATGTTTACATATACATATGTATGTGTGTGTGCATGTGTGCACACACGCGTGCATTTGAGTGTGATCAGGAGACACAGAACACCGTCACTCATTTCTACTAATTAAGTGGGTGGTGGATTCTAATTTGTCATAAACCCAAATTGTTGATGGTCTTAATTTTAGGTAAACACTGCTTCTTCTTTCCATATTGTAATAACCATATTTAAGCTACTAGTATTTCTCTGGCTTTAATGAATGAGACAAACATAGGTAATCAGCATATCTAGCCAAATGGACTGGTCTTTGTTTCAAAGGAAAGAATAGTTCTGAAATGGTTAGGGGAAGGGAGAATAGTTTTAACTATGAATTTTTGCACCTAGAACAAATTTGGATCAACTGAGGTAGAGGGTAAGTGTTGGAACCGTCTCCCAAAGAGTCTGATATGTGCCAGCATGGGAGTTAGGGGACAGGCGGTCTCTGGTAGAGACAGTCTTCCCTTGGGTGTGATTGTCCCGTACCAGAGTGGAATCCCCTCTAGGGAAGGGACTGGCTTTTGCCTTTCTTTGTATCTCTATTGTTTAGCATAGTTCCCAGCACGTAGAAGGCTCTTAGTAAATGTTTGTTGATTGACTGGAAGGAGTAGTCCATATCCACTATTCCTTGATGAGTCTTTAACCCCATTTTCACACCTTTTCCCTCAGTCCCTTTTCATAGTATCCCACCATGAGCCCCAAGACAGTCTCCATGGTAGTACCTGGAAAAAAATCCCAGTTACTCCATCTAAGTATAACTCTAGAAAGTGACTTTGCTTAATATTTGAAAAGATTCCCTTTGCAATTTTGTTTACAAATATCACTTGGCCATGTTCCTGTTTTAATGAGGGCAGGTGAATAACATAACAGCCTAAACATGCTGCTCTGTGTTTATACCAAAAGGATACTCTGGAAACACCCCGCAATCTTGTTTGCATAAACGCTTAATTTGCTTAGTAAAGCTTTTCTCCCCACATAGAAACAAAGGAAAATTCTGTTTAAATTATCACACAAAATTGGTGGCATCCTAATTAATGAGGTGCAATTCCACTTAGGGAATCATCTCTTTATGAGCAAAATAATAAATATGAGGCTGTGCACAGCACAGGGTATCTGGAGACCCAGGTTCAGATTCTGGCTCCTTCCCTTGCTACCCCCAAGGTCTGCTGCCTTCTTTGACAAAGAGAGACAGAAGGGACTAGGTAGGGCAGTGGTTAGAGGGCTGGAATTAGAGTCAGAAATATCTGAGATTGAACCCTGCTTCAGACAATTGTTAGCTGTGCAACCTTGGGCAAATCACTTCACCTATATCTCAGTCTTCATTTCCTCAACTGTAAGATGCAGATAATAGTACTGCCTACTCCACAAGGTTGCCGTGTGGCACCAATAAGATAACATACAAAGGGTTTGGTAGACTTTCCAGTGGTCATATAAGCCATAGCTCAAATCATGCACTCAGAGACTGAGTAGCATAACAGAGAGATAAGGGAGTTGCTCTCAAACTCAGAAAGATCTGAGTTCAAGTCCTATGGGTGATCCATACTGACTGTGTGATCCTAGACAAGTCAAAGTCTCTCACAGCTATAGCAGCCATCAAACTTTAGGAACTCAGGGTCCTTTTATACTCTGAAAATTACTGAGGACCCTCCCCCCAAGAAAAGCTGAGTTATATCTATCTATCTATCTATCTATCTATCTATCTATCTATCTATCTATCTGTATTTATGTATATCATTTTAGCAATTAAGATGGCTTTGTATTATGACAATCATTGACCTCAAAGATCTCTCTGAAAGGTGGGGCAGGGGCCAGTGTGAATCTCCAGAACACATTTTGAAAACCTCTGTTAGAAGATTATAAAGCACTAACTGCAGTGGCAGGGAGAATTTCCTCACCTGTGGATTCCGTATATCAATGAAATTAGAGCTGTACTCGATGAGGCAGCTGGGACTTTTTTCTAAGTCTACCGTGGAGACTGTCTTAGGGCTCATGGCAGGACAGTGTGAAAAGGGACTGAGGAGAAAGGTGTGAAAATGGGGTAGCAATGAAATTTGTGTCCCTATTTCCACATCAAGCTCCAGAAAGAGAGTCAGTAAGAACTAGGTTTTATAATCAATGGCTTAACCTTTCTGGGATTAAATTCTCAGAGATTTCATCATCTGTCAAATTTTGACTCAGTGGCTGCTAGGATTCCTTCAAGCTCTAAATCTATTACTCTATGATCTCTCTTTTACAGAAGGGTAATTGACGCCCAGAGTTTAAGTGACTTTCTGAGAGTACCAGGCTCCTGAAATGCAAATGCCCCATCTCCCACTGACAGCTTTCTCCACCTCGCCCTCCTACAGGGCTGGTATCTGATGTGAGCCTCAGTGGAAGCAATGTTATCAATATTGCTAATCAATTAATAATAACAAGGATGTTCAAATGAATTGGTCTTGTCAAGCACTATGTGTCTATATATTATGCTATGCTGTTATTTGTATTATGTTATGTTATATTATGTTGTGTTGTATTATATCATATTAGCTTTACAGTATATGATTAGGAAGGTGCAGTAGGGCATATATGTATATATGTGTATACACATGATATATAGGTGCCCATGCCTGTGTGTATACACACACATGTTCATATATACATGTGAGCATATACATGCCCATGTGCCTACACATGTGTGCATGTAGTGTGTACATATATATGTGTGTGCATGTATGTATATGGCTACACTCATTTAACTGTGAGGTAGAACCACCTTCCTTTTCCCCCTCTATTCTCACTTTCTCCCTCTTTACCCTTTACTGCCTCCCCATCCCCCTCATCCTACATCCGACACCCACACATAGATTAATTTTATATGTGGCTGAAAGTAAACTCTCAGATTGTAGGGATTTTCCCATTGATTTACAACTCCACAACTTAAAAACCTATTGTAAATTCCAGTGACCAGCTTCACACTCCTTCCCCCGCCCCCCGCCCCCCCCCCCGAGATTGGGCCAGGCTATGAATAAGCTGTCCTGGGCCAAGGTCACCACCTGGTGAATAGTGGGGAAATATTTGACCCCACTACTTCCTTCCCCTTCAAGGGGGTCATTGTGTGTCCTGCACAGCCAACCTCCCCCATCGCTTTTCTTCCGCCTTTCACTATTCACAGCTAGATGGGTCTCTCATGCTCTTTCTTTCTTGGTGGAAAAGATGGAGAGATATGAGCATGGCAATAACATATCTAAATGAATTTGCAACTGGCTAAATTAATGGTCATTAATGGCTCAATGTCAACTTTGAAGGAATTCTCCAGTCAAGTGCCCCAGGGATCTGTGCTTGGTCCTGTGCTATTAAATATTTTTATCATTGATTTGGATAAAGCCATAATGACACATTCATTAAATCTGCAGATGGCACCAAACTTATAGGAAGTGCTAACACTGAAGGACAGAGGACAGACCAAAAAAAAGAAAAAATTCCCGATGAGCTAGAATATTGGACTTCATCTAATTACATGAAAATGAATAAAGATAAATTTAAAGTCTTACTCTTTGTTTCAAAATATTGACTTCACAGTACATGATTAGGGAGACATAATAAGGCAAGAGTTTATCTGAAAGAATAAAGGAGATCTGGGATTTTGGTGTACTCCAAGCTAGATATGAGTCATTAATGTGATACGCCTGCCAAAAAAAAAAAGGCTAATGTAGTCTTTGAGACAAGGAGACACGGCTTCCAGGAATAAGGAGGTGAAAGTCCCACTGTGTTTAGGTCTGGGTCAGACTACTTCTGGAATAAATATTATGTTCTGTGTCATTGTCTTTCTCTGTCCTCCCTCTGTCTGTTTTTATCTTTTCCTATCTCTATCTGTTTTTCTTTTTCTGTCTCTGACCATCCATGTGTCTATGCCTATGTGACTCTGTCTTTGTCTCTGTGTCTCTGTGTGTCTGTTTCTATCTCCTCTCTCTCTGTCTCAACATATGTATACATATATATAGCATGCACATATGTGTTATATATATTATGTACATACATGTATGTATATATATATGATTTTTCCTTGTGAGTCCAATAAATCAATTACAGATGATAATTAAGATACTAGGGATACATATGTGTCAAGGTAAAGAAAATCAGGCATTTTTAATTGAACTCAGATGTAGGGGCGTGTGGGTGTGGAGGAAATTTGTACATCATATATTACCTTGTGGCTCTTTCTAGATGAAAACCTGTCATTCTGTGACCCCCATCCTTAAAGGTGCCCAGGAGCTCATTAAGAATTTCTACAAACCTCTTTAACTATCTCCTTGTCATCATCTGATTAGACCTACTCTTCCTTGAGCACCAACACTCAGGAATAATTCAATACTGAGTCCACTTTATTGTTTTTTTCTCCTATTTTTGAATTACTAATATTGTACATTGACATTCATGGCATACATTTTGATATTGGATTAGGTTCAATTAAACATTTTATTATCCAGTGGTGGGTTTTATGTGCAGGAGATAAAATGTTGTGTATGAAGGAAAGTTAGGAGACCAGTTTGACTGGAAAAGAAAATGTGTGAAGGGAAATAATAGATCAGAAATGAGACTAAAGCCAGCAGCCAGATTGCACAAGACTTCAAATACCAGGAAAGGATGTCCTGTCTAGGAGAAAATGTGCTCTGAGGACAAAACAGCTTTTTCCAGAAGAAGAAAGACAAGAATTTCAGGGTACTCTCTCTCTCTCTCTCTCTCTCTCTCTCTCTCTCTCTCTCTCTCTCTCTCTCTGCCTCTTTCTCCCTCTCTCTTCCTTTCCCTCCCTCCCTCTCTCCATACACACACATAAACATACATATATGTACAAATATATACACACATATCTACATACATAATACATACACCCATATGTTATAGAGACATCGATAAAGATATCTAGATGCAATAGTTTTATAGATAACCATGTAATATCTTTATATTGATATGTGTATATGTATGTGTAGATCAACAAACTAAAAAAGAAAGGAAACATGAGGTGGGGAGAGAAAAGAGGATAGGATATGATTTATTCAGTTCTGTGTTAGTTATGAAAAAGCACCATCTCCAGCTGCAGTTTCTCCCATTCCCCTGAAGGCACTAGATAGATGTAGGTCTCCTGTATTCTCTTCTCTGCATCACCTAAGCTGAGAGACATGAGCTGACAATATGACCCTTATCTCCTGGATCTTTCCTGGATCTCCTTTTCCTTTCCAGAATCAAATAACAGAAGCCCAGAGAGTGAGTCAATACAGGCAGTAACACTGAAGGAGGTTGTTTTTGCAAGACATGAGAGAGTTGGTACTAGTGGTGTTTCATTGACCTAGATTTTTATCTCAGAGGTAGTGCTTCAACAGGCAGTACACTTTAGATATTACTGTTTTATCACCTTCTGACCCATGGACTCACTTCATTGTTGACGTCCCTTCCTTCTTGAAGAGGACTAAAATGACATCCCTCTGTCAGCGTCAAGGTACAGTGTGTCCAACTGTGGCTGGCCAGACCAATATGAGTTCAGAAGGCTCTACCACAGGTCAGGCAAAATTACTCCACATGAACATTTGAATACTAAAAAGATTATTTCACTGAGCTATGGACTTATCAATCAACAAGTTTTGTGAAACATCTGTTTTGTGCCAGGAACAGTACTAGGCATAGGGGATATAAAGACAAAAAACACAAAAAACCAAAACAAATGAACAAATGCTTATCCTCAGGGAGTTTATATTCTTTTGAAAAAAAAATATATGTATATTGTTCTTACCTCTTCTACCTTTCACATTATTCTAGAGAACCATCCATTATAATAAAAAATGAAAAAAAAGAGAAAAATTAAGTTCAGCAAAACTCACCAACACCTCAAAAAACAACACATATTCTACTTTAGAGGAAATAACACATGCACTGAGAAGTAAATATAGGATATACACAAAATGAATACACAGTGATTGTTTATATCTAACTGAATCATTAGGAAAAAATAACTACGTGAAAGAGGGAAGGCTAAGTAACATAGAATGAATTTGTATTCAAGTGAATTTGTAATCAATCGGTAAGTTTATTCAATGCCTACTATGGTGTGCCAGGCACTATGCTAAGTGCTGGGGGTACAAAAGAGGGCAAAAGAAATCTATGCCCCCAAGGAGCTGAGGATCTAAGTGGGGAGAGACGACATGTAAACAAACATATACAAAGCAAACTGTACACAGGAGAAATAGAAAATAATTAACAAAGGGAAAGTACTAGGATTAATTTCATTTGTAAGAGTGTGGCACCTTCAGGTACAAAGACTGTGGAAATTGTGAAAGTTCAGAATGAGCTGAGGCTCTTAAGGGAAGGGAGAGAAAGCAAAGTGAGGTTTCTTTTTGTTTGCATAGGATTTTTTTGCTTGCTTGTTTAGGGATATTCCCCCCATATTCAAAGCAGACAAAGGGGGATCAAAGAAAGGGTTGGACCTTTACTTGGTGTGGTTAGGCTAATAACTAGCAATAGACTGAAAAGTTGCTCCATTCATAGTATATTTCTTTTTTCTTTGCAAAGGCCATCGAGCCTTCCATAGAAAATGAAAAGGTGAAACTTGAGATGGTCCTTGATAAAATCAGGTCCCCTGGCCCAGATGAACTAAATCAATGGATCCTGAAAGAACTGTCAGGGGAGATTTATGAGCTACACTGTCTGTGGTAACTGAAAGAACCTGGAGAATGGGAGAATTGCCATCAGACTGAAGAATGGCAAATATCTCAATTTAAGTGGGGGGAAAATGAGAGAACAAAATCTGCAAACTATAAGTTAGTGAACTTGACTTTGGTAGGAAAATTCTAGAAGGGATCATTAAAGCACAATTTGGCAACATCTAGAAAGGGGATAGTGATTACAAATAACCTTCCTGGGTTCATCAAAAGCAGGTCATGTCCAATTAAACTTCATGATGACTAAATGAGTAAATGAAGGGAATTCTATGGATTAAGTTGGAGTGATATGGATTAGACCTTTCCAATCTTCCTGCGCCTTACTCCTCTCCACATACTCTTTGGATCCAGTGACACTAGCCTCCTGGCTGTTCATGAATAGGACACTCCATCTCTTGACTCTGGCCATTCTCTCTGTATTTGGAATACTCTCCCTCCTCTGCTCTGACTACTGATCTTCTTGACTTCCTTTAAGTCCCAACTAAAAGTCTACCTTCTACAGGAAGAATTTCCCAATCTGAAACCTAATTCTGTAATTCCGACACTGGAGTCTGAATTTCAGTAGTTTCTCCCTATTAAGGTACATTAAGATACATTTATCTTGTATCTACCTTGTTTTTGTATATATTTACTTGTTGTCTTCCTTCATTAGATTATTATATATTACATATATTATATAATTATATTATGCATAATTATATATTATATTAGATTCCTTAAGGGCAGGGACTTTCTTTTGCCTCTTTTCTGTATCCCCAGTGCTTAGCACAGTACCTAGCATATAGTAGGTCCTTAATAAATGTTTATTAATATATTGAATATAATCAAATGGATTCAGACCTGATTGGATGGCCAGATTCAAAGAGAAGTTCTTAATGGTTCTCTGTGTGACAGGATGTCTCCAGCAGAGTTCCCCAGAGGTCTGTGCTTGGCTCTAGTGGTTTCAGTATTTTCATCAATGACTTATTTAAACTCATAAAAGATATTCCCACCAAACTTGCAAGTGACACGAAATGCATTCAGGAAATGGCTAACACATTGAATGACAGAATTATTGTTTAAATGGATATTTCCAGGTTGGAGTACTGATCTAATTTAATAAGATTAAATCAAATAGGCACAAATGTAAAGTCTTATTCTTGGATACACAATATAACAACCCAGGTATAAAATGGAGGAGGCAAGGATAGACAGAAGTTGTTCTGAAAACAAGAACTAGGGGATTTAGCTCCATTCAAGCTCCATACAAGTCATCAATGTGATGTGACAGCTGTAGAAATGGATGTGATCTTGAGAGGTAATAAGAGGAACTTAACTTCTGATAATCCCACTAGGTTCTGCCCTCATCAGACCTCATCTTGAGCACCATGTTCAATTCTATATCCTGTGGTTTCAGATGGGCACCAATAAGCTGAAGAATGTCCAGAAGAGGGTAATCAGGAGGGTGAAGGATCTTAAGTCCATGTCACATGAGTATTGGTTGAAGGGACTTCACCTGTTTAACCTGGAGAAGTGAAGTCTTGGGAGAATACCACTGCCATCTTGAATAACTCTCATGACAGTGAGAGAATAAGCTTGTTGCATTCAGCCCCAGAGGTTACAACTAGGAACAATGGATCAGAATTGCAAAGAAATCAATTTAGGCTTGATATCAGGACAAATAAAAACATCTTAATAGCAAGAACTGTCCAGCAGCAGCATGGGCTGCTTTGAGAGGTTGTGAGTTCCCCCATCTTCATGGAGAAGCTGGAAGATCATTTTTGGAATATGTTATGGTAAGCATTCTATTTGTGTATGTGTTGGAGTAAATGACCACTGAGGTCCCTTCTAACCCTCAATTTTTCTGATCCTTTCCCCAAGGGGCAATGCAGAGGGGGAGAAAGGACCTGGGTTTTATTCCCCCATGCTTGCCCATTTAAAGTTCTAAGACATTGATCAAATCACTTAACTATATCAAGACTTGGCTACTTCATTATAAAATGGAGTAACATGTTGGCTATTTGCAATCTGACCCTTTACCTGACCAAAAGCAGGGATAAACCAATTATTCCTACAGCTGAAAGTATTCTCTCTACTTCCTCGCATTTTTGTAGACTCTCTGTATTTTTCATTTAGTTCTGGAATTCACTCCCTTGAATTGATACTTTTCTTTGTGAATGTTTCAGTCCCAAGCAGGCATGTCATGTTTAAGTGCCACAAATGCTTCTTCCACTTTCAAGGAAAACTATAGCTCAGAATCCATTTAAAGTATTGCTTATGAGCCCCCACCAATGTGTTTCTTTTATCAGTCAAACTTTAGTTTAAAGCATTTAATTAAGGGGCATTAGAAGATAAATGACCACAAAGATTTCCCCCATATATACTGTGTTATATTTTCCCACAGGTTATTGTACCATTAGTGGATAGTAAGAACACACTCAAACACACACATGTATGACAAAAAGACATGCCTGTCAGGGACAGTCAAGGGAATGGAAGAGGGGGGGTAAGCAAGGGGGCTTACTTGGCTGTCCCTGAGACTGCCAGAGGAAAGTGGGAAGAGAGGAAGTTCCATTGTCATTCAGGGTTAATGACACAAATACAACTAAAATCTCTGAAATTAAAGAGCTGCTACTGTTGGCAGTGTACCCAAGTAAACTGTTTCCTCCCCTGAGCTAGAAGAAGCTATTTCTATTCTCTCTGCTGTGAACAGCTGGTCTACTATGTACCATAGTGGGAAGGGTCTCCCAACTTTATAGCTTGATAACTCAGAGGTCATCTTCAGCTTTTTTGTGATGACCCCCACCTCACCCTCCTTCCAACTACCCAATGGGCTAGCTAAAAACCCTCTAGACATCTTTATCTTTTGAGCTTTTCTTTCTTTTTCTGATCTGAGTCTCTTACCTGACTTGAAAGGTATGTACACCTTTCAACTCCTATCCCAGCCTTATTGAGAGTTTGAAGTAAAGGCAATCTGTGGAGCAGGGATGATGAGGAGTTTTTATTTCATTCTCTATCATCTCTACCAATCTTCCCGGTCAGTCTATAAGACAAAAACAGACATAAATTTGTGTTCCTTTCTTCTGCTGTTACTACTTCAGTTATGTATTTGTACTAACAACAAAATCAGTGTCCTCTTTACTGTCAGATTTCCCCTCCTCACTTTCATAGAATAAAAGTTCCTTGGATGCAAGGAATGTTTCATTTTTGTTGTTGTATACACTTGTCCTACATATTTACTCAGTCTTTGTTAAATGATCTCTTGAGTTCCCTTCTATAAAGGACTGAGCCCAAGCTGGAGAGGTGCTAGAACTGGGGAAGCTTAACTCCAGACCCATCTTTCAGGAGGTTTTCTTTACTCCTACAATGACCTACACCTTGCAGCTGTAGAGGGGGTGAGGGATCCCTTTGTTTCTTGCATAGACACAGAAATACTCCCAATTTCCTTAGATTCTCCTGTCTTAGAGACTAGATTGATGGGAACAGGAACTAGCAATTGTCTAGAAGTTATAATGGCCACCTATGAATAAAATAAGGATGAGATTTCTGTACTCTGTGATCTGGAAATGATTTTAACTTTCCCTCTTAGATGGTAGTAAAACCATTATAGGAAAAACAAAACACTAGTCTTTTCTTATAGTAAACTAAGGTAAAGAAAGGACTAGTTCCTGTTGAGACCCAAGGAATCTGCTGGAAATGAGTCACCTGTAAGGCAGTTGAGGACTGCTGGTGGTAGGGGTGGGGGTGGATCATCTCAAGAAGCTGTGATGTGGGGTCCATTAGAAATTCTGTTAAGAAAGGCTCAGGCAGAACAGAGCAAAGACTTTGGCTAGGGGTCTGGGCCCCCTCCTTCCCTAGGAATATTCATTTAAAAAATTACTTTCAGCTCTAAAATCAAAGAGTTCATGATCCTCTTTCTCCTCTTCCTCAATCTTCTGGCTTTCCCCCTTCCTCTGAACAGCATTGTCCCTCCTCCCAGATTTCATATGCTTCTCATTAGGCAGGATTTTATATTATCAAGTGGAGCAAGTCTCCAGCTGGGCCATTGTGTGAGACTGTGCTTTCAGAATCCCAGGTCACTGGCCCAGTAGGGGTCTAAGGAACTCCACTGATTGGGCCATGGTCCCCAGGGAGAGCCACACACATACACATCTGGACTCTGACATCCTGCTCTCATGGGCCAGGGCCATCAGAGAAGCAGAATCCAATGGGAGCGGACAGTGTTTTCCATTTGTGACATATCTGGACAGTGTTTAAAGTCAGAAGCTATTACTTACAGCTCACTGCTAAAAAAGTTCTCTTAATCAAGGGGAACAAACCAGGCTCAGCACTGTTTAAATAGGCAGCCTGTTGGAAGAGATGTTTGCAAGACCCAGAAGAGGGAGAGGCCACAAAGGAGAATGATGTTCCCCCAAGACTTTTCTGTCTCTGGGCTGTGTCTGCAGCAGCTGCCTCAGTCACACGGCTTTGCCTAATAACTCTGGGAGGTATAGATCTTGTGACTTTCTGCAGACTGTTTCTGCTTGCTGTTTATCCTTTATGTTTTCACACTTGGCTAATACTCTGGTTAGCACTTTTAAGTCATATTCACAAACAGATGTTTTAAGGACCTGCCCCTGGTCATCCCAGAACTCATCCAGGAAAGCCTGGCTACAAGAAGACATTTTATCACCCAGATCTGGTCACCCTGCCCTCTTGTTTACACCCCTCTTCCATTCCCTTGCCTGTCTCTGAGACTGCCAGAGAGGAGTGGAAGGGTACCTGGCCTCCCTTGTCTGCCTGCCTTCTCCTCTAGATGACCCTAAAACATAGAATTCACCTTGTCTGTGAACTCCTCACAGGGCTTAGATGAAATAGGATCAAGTGTGAGCTGATAAATGTTTAACAATCAGCTTTTATACATATATGTATGTGGCAGATATTTAACAATCAGCTCGTATATTGATAAAATGTTTAACAATTGGCTCATATATGATCAATGTTTGACAATCAGTTCTTTATATATACATATACACAGATGTGACAAATGTTTAACAATCAGTTCATATATGTGATTGAAATAGATACAACTCTACAGATACAACTCCAAATTGTATTCTGATTGTACTCTCACCTTGAATGTGAAATTGTCCCAGCTCCCCCACCCCTAGAACCATAACTTGAAATGTAAATAGAACAATTATTCTGAAATCATAGGATGTCTAAACCAAAAGGTGCCTTAAAAATTATCATCCATCCCCCTTGTTTTATAGATGGTGAAACTGAGACTTGTCTAAGGTTATTTTGTTTTGGTTAACCAAATGATGAGTTTACCAGCACAGGCAGCTCTCAGTCAGGGACTCCCTCAACCAACACCTTTTCTATAGCTTTTGGTCTTAGAGAATCACCTGCCCAAGTTCACACAGCCAATTTATGTTAACTGTGGGATTTGAACACAGGGTTTCCTGATTCGTATCTCAACTCTCTAACTAGCCATTCAACCCACATTTATTAAGCACTTTGGTAGCTGGGTGTAGGACAGCCAGGAGCATGTAGAAACTTGAAACAGGGTGACCAATCAGGAGGCTACGTCCCTATCTGGGCACTGCCTCTAGCTCAAGATCATACAGCCAGGAAGGAGCAGAGACTGTATTGGAACCTGGGTTTGGGGCCACAGCCCACTAATGGTAGAGCAGAACAACTTTCCTGACTCATTTATTCATTCATTTGTTCGTTTGTTCATTCATTCATTCAACACTGAGCTTAAAGCCTTGACCTCCATTACACATTACCTTAACCTGCTAAACTAGCCAGGTGGTAAACAGAACTACTGAATTCCAAATGGTTTCCCTGGATGAGGTACAACACCTCATAATGAGAGAGTCAGGAGTGATGATGATGGGGAAGACTTCCTTCCTAGGCATTTTTAGCATAGATCAGCTCCCAAAGCCTGGGAGTGAAAATTAGCATCTTGTCTGGTTACTACATAAGCATCATCTCCTGCCTGAGACATTTCCAATATCTTTGCCTTCATCCCTCAGGCTGGATCTTTTGTAATCCCACACAGCAGTTTGTAAATTAGCCCATTCTTAGTCTGTCTGATATTCTCCTGGCTCTTTGAAATTCAGATTGTGTGGATGTCCCTCTGAATTCCCCACATACAGATCTACCACTTGCTTACCTAATGGACCAAGGAGGCAACTCTCACTTCCTGAGAAATGCAGCTCCAGCATCCTTGAGACACAGCCTGCTCCCTTACCACTGGCTGTTATAACAGCTTTTCCCTTTTGGAAAGTTGTTGTTAATGGAACTGCATTTGGAGAAGTGACAAATTGTATTCCAAGCCCAGCCTGATAAGATACCTTCTTCAAGTAGCTGTTAAATTCTTGAATTTTCCTACACAGCTTATTTCCATGGGATTCAAATGTTGGTCTTTATAGGCAGATAAGCCTTGACAATCCTGAGTATGGTAGTTTGAAATAACCCACCTCTGAGGTCCCTCCCATCTCTGATTTGAACAATAGACTAAGCCAAGAGAGGTCAAGACCAGTGGGGTGGGGGAAGGAAAGGGCATCCCAACCAATGGACAGACCTCCACATCCTTTAGAACGTAAGGAGGACAGCGACTGGTTTGATTGATTTGTTGTTTTCCTTTCTCTTTCTGTTCTTAGCACAGTAACTTACAAGGGTAGAAAAGGGCCGATAGATGCTCTTAAATTTGAATATATTGGTCATTTGCACTAGAGAGGGGTGTGTGTGTGTGTGTGTGTGTGTGTGTGTGTGTGTGTGTAGACATATCTATACACACAGAGGCAGAGAAAAGACACACAGTATCTATATATGTGTATACATACGTGTGTGTGATCCTCTGGATTGTGTGTATCCCTAGAAATGATTAAACATTGGGTTTTACTGTAAGCTGCATTACTTTGGTACAGAGTATAGGAAAGGGCTGGGTAGTGATGACTGTCCCAAGGTCATTGACAACCTTATCTTAGCAAGACTCTCTGAGCCCTCCCCTCTCCTCTGAATCACTACTATGTAAAGGACAATGGGGGGATCTAGTTTTCATAAATCAGACCCCTAACAGGGAGCAGTGGATGTGTTTAGAGATTTAGGGTTGTAAAATGCCTCAAAGAAGACCTGAATAACTAACCTTCATCACCCGTTTTCTCCACTCTGCTCAGATTACATACTGTTGCTATAGAAAATAATGAAACCAAGATAATTTCATTCACTCTACATTTATAGTTACTTAACCTTAACCTCAGAAGGCAGTATTATATACTTGTTGTTATGTCTATCCTTCCTTGCCGAAAAAGACCATGCCATCAGAGAAATGATGACATGACTTGTACTTGACTTTGTTTTGAGTGAGGGAGGGCTGTGCAAGGTCACCAGCCTCACTGTCTCCTCCTGATTCATCTGGATCCAGTAACCAAATATTCATCAGGATGACTGGAGATGGCCCAGGATACAATAGGAGACTTTGGCTCTTACTTGGCAGAACACTGGATCAAGAAGACTTGAATTCAAATTCTTCCCCAGATATTGACGCACAATGTGATCTTGGGCAAATCACTTCTGGATCTCAGTTTTCCCATATGTAAAATGAGGCTATGAGATGCAATGACCTCTAAGATCCCTTTTAGCTCTAAATCTATGATCCAATGACCTCTCAGTGCCCCAATCAAATCTCTAAGAATATGATGCAGAAAGCAGCTGCTAAGTGACAGAGTGGATAGAGCACCAGGCCTGGAGTCAGGAAGACCTGAGTTCAAATCTGGCCTCAGACACTTACTAACTGTGTGACCTTGGACAAGTCACTTAGCCCCATTTGTTTCGGTTTTCTTATCTGTGAAATGGATGAATAGTTACATAGATAGATAAATAGATGATGGATGAACACAAGGATGGATAGATGGTAGGCAGATAGATAGAAGGATGGATGGTTGGATATTTGCATGTGTACATTTCTCCTGAAAGATAGAATGCAATCTCTTTGTGGTAAAAGGCTGTTTTTGTTTTCCATCTCTTTTCCCAGAGCCTGGCACTGTCCTGGGCACCTGGTAGGAGCTTAATACATGCTGTGGGGTGACTGATTTTTTCCTTTTCTCACACCATAATGAGATTGACATTAGGCTTTCCAGACTCCTGAATTGTGAGTTCATCAGAGGAAATAATCAGCCTCTCCCAATTAATCTTCAAGTTGGCAGCTGCCATCTGGGCCCCCTCCTCATGTCTTTTCCAGAATTACCAGCAAAGACAGAAGCTCTACCTCCAGCAACAAAGAGACCTCCCTGTTTGAAAGAAGCAGGGTGTCCTGAGGAGGCATCAGGTCTGTGCTGTAGAATTTAAAGGTAATTCCTCTCCATAGAAATGATGACTTCCTAGGGCTAAGCCCTCCTTAAGGTGAGTCAAGATGAAACAGCTGAGTTGGGGTGAGAGGAGATTCCTTTTAGCCCGGGCAGAAGCAGCCTTTCCTAGCTCTAAAAAGCAGCCTTCTGATTAGGAATGAAAGCTACTTCAAGGCATCTGGACTGAGTCATGGTTTTCATAGAATGAGAACTGGAAGAGAACTTAAAGACAGGCTGGTACAATCCTTTCATTTTACAGTTGAGGAAATTGAGGATCATGGAGGTGAGGTAATATAAGACTGAATCTTAAAGCAAGCCAGGAATTCGGAGAGGGAGAGAGGGGGAAAGAAAAGGGTAAGAGAGAGGGAAGGAGAGAGGGAGAAGGAACATTGCTGGCACAGGGTACAGCCAGTGCAAAAGTACAGAGATCAGAGATGAAACATTGTGCGTGAGAAAGGTCGAGAGAGGAGAGTGGATGTTAGGCCAGGATTCAGGAATAGCAGAGTCCCGAACGTGGTACTCCAGAGAAATATGACCGACCCTAGGACCATATCTCTAGAACTGGGCCATAGCCATTCAGGCAACCCCCTTCATTTTACTGATGAAGAAATGGAGGCTCAGAGAGATTGAGTGTCTAGTTCTCAAGTCCCATGAGTAGTAAGTGACAGAGATTAGGTTCTGTGCCTCTAAGTTCATTTTGTCCACTCGTCCACATTGAGCAATTGGCTTAAACTCTCTAGGTCTCAGTTTCCTTGTCTGTAGGATGGACTTAATTCATGAAGATAACTGGATAGCACCACTGTGCATAGAACATCAGATCTGGAGTCAGGAAGACTCATCTTTCTGAATTCAAATCCAACCTCAGGCACTTACTAGCTGTGTGACCCTGGGCTAGTCACTTTACCTTGTTTGCCTTAGTTGCCTCATCTGTCAAATGAGCTGGAGAAGGAAATCGTAAACCATTCTGGTATACTTGGCTTGAAAACCTCAAATGGTGTCACAAAGAGTCAGCCATGATTGAAACAACTAAAAAACGATATATATCACAGACTCAATGAAGAAAATGAAAATAGAAATTTTAGGGATTATTTTTTCAATAAAATTTTCTTATTACAATTTGTTTTTATATCACTTACCTTACCTAAGGTATTGCCTCCCCTCCTTCCTCCCACAAAGCCATCCCTTGAAACAAAGAATTAAAAAGAGGGGAGGGGGAGTTCAGCAGAACTTGTTACCTGTGGGGAAGGTATCCAGTTGTCATAACTGGCTGCTGTTCTGCTTCCCCAGTATTTTGAATCAGGGCGAGAAACCTGCTCCAGGTAGTTTTCTCTAATTACATTACAGTTGTCTTCTTGCACACAACGAGACCCCCAAACATAATTGAATTTACTCAAGGAACAATTAAAAAAAATCAGCCTGTTGTTTTCCTAAATAATGAGTTGTTTGATTAAATTCAGCGATTAAAAGCAACAAGAAAGCACTTGATGCAGTAGCTGGATCCTGCCTCTGATCATTCTTTAACTCTGTGTCAGCATATTTCAAATCCAATTATATTCATTCATACATTCATAGAGCACATATTTATTGAGCCCCTGAGCTGGCAGACAAGAGTGTCCTGAGTGCTATAGAGGCTACGGAGAGATGGTTTATCCTGTGCTTAAGTTTCTAGTCCCTTGGGGGAGAGGAACAAGTCCCCCATCCAAAGGAATGCACAGCAGGATTTCTCAGAATCAGAGGCATGAGAAGGATGAGCCCTAGACCTCTAAAGTATCTGACCATGTCAGACACAGACACACAGACACACACACACACACACACACACACACACACACACATTCAATCAGCTTCATCCATCTCCTATGATGAACTCCCAGATGAACTCTCAAGTTCCCTATTTGGAACATAAGATTCTTTGGGACTTGGCCTCTTCCTACTTTCCCATTACAAATAGGCAGAATAGGCCATGTGAATATTTGGGGAGAATTCTCTCAGTCGGGTCTATTTGTGTCTGACCTGTGGTAGAGGTTTCCGAGCTCATATGGGTCTGATCAGCTACAGATGGACGTATCGTAACTTCACTGGTCCTCCTTGAGAACCAAGGACGACAACCAATTAGCTAACTTTCTCATTCCTTTTATATCTTGTTCCCCTCCCTCTAGGATCTGGCCTATTTGCTATTACCTACACATCGTGCTTCAACTCCCTTCCTGGGCATGTGCACCAATGGGTCCCCCAGGCCTGGAATGTTCTCCCTCCTCACCTCTTCCTCTCCCATTTCCATGATTTCCTTCAAGCTTCAAATTCATCCTTGTGTAAGGGGACTAACCCCAGGCCTGTTCCCTTGTCTTCCTCTCTCAAATCATCTTCTACCTACTCTGTAAATACCTTATATGTATTTATTTACACATCAGAATTTATGTTCCTTGAGATCAAGAACTTTTTTCTTTTACTTTACTTCATATACACAGTAAATATTATCAAATACTTCTTGATGGACTGACTGATGGACCTCTCTGGGAACAAGGAGAAAGTAGAGATTATTTTGGACTGAGTTCATCAGGGAAGACTTCTTGGAGGAAATGGACCTTGAGAAATAGGTAAAATTGGAATGGGTTTGGTGGTGGGTAGGTGTCTTCCTAAAAAGAAGGAAGTATAAAGCAAGGTAGGAGGTGCGAAAGCAGAGGGTGTACTTATGGTCTGAAAGGTAAACCATTTTGACTGGAGCTAAATAGTAGAATAGATACTGGTCTTGAGGATTAAAAGTGATTTATAAATTACTTAACTCAGTCAGTCCACAGGGTCTTAGCGCATGCCAGGCTTTATGCTAAGAACTGGAAATACAAAGAAAGAGGAGAGATAGTCCCTGCCCTTAAAGGTCTCGCAGACAACTGGGCGAGATGACATGAAAATAATTCTCTACAAACTTGTTGTGTCGCCAAAGAAGACCATGCCATCAGAGAAATGATGACATGACTTGCACTTGACTTTGTTCTGAGTGAGGGAGAGCTGTGCAGGTCACCTGCCTCACTTCTTCTCTAGGTCACCAGCCTCACTTCTCCTCCAGAGCCATCCTCTCTACAAACAAGCTATGGATGGATAACTAGCAGGTGATCTCAGGCAGGTGCATAGAGGAGAATCTTCCCAGGGCTCCCAGCCCTATTCCTGACTTATTGGGCTTCATAACTGTGCCTCCTCTCCTGCTGATTGGTCCTGGAACTTCCCTCCATGCCTAGATTACCCCCAAACAGCCAAAAGTCCTGCACCCTGCTCATGAAGGAGCAATCCAGGTCTTCCCCCTTCTCCCACTGGTGAGTTCCTTCACCTTCCATTTTGTAGAAGGGCCAGGTTGGCCTGCTTTTCTTCTCTTCTTGGCCCTTTTCTTGACTTCAAAACCAACCCCAGATAGCAGGTACCTCTCTCTTCTTCCCCCTCCCCCTTTCCATCTCCCTTCATCCGTTAAAATTTAAGCTCCTTTTGGCAGGGAATGATTTGAGTTTTTTTTGCTCATATTTGTATTTCCAGGTCTTAGCACCCAGTGTCTGGCACCTAGCAGGAACTTAATAAACACCTGTTTCTTCCCTTCCTTCTCTCTTTCCTTTCTTCTCTCCCTCACTCTTTTCATCTTATTCTACTTCTTTCTTTCCTTCCTTCCCTTTCTTTTCCTTCCTTCCATTTCTTCTTTCTTTCTTTCCTTCCTTTGCTCCTTCCTTTACAAATGAGAGTTTATCATCATCATCGTCATCCTCCTCCTCATTATTGTCATCCTACTCATCATCATCATCACTGTGTAACATAATACATGGGGATAAAATTAGGAAAACAGGTAGAAGGACGTCAATCACAAACTAAGGCAAAGTATTCTTTAGGCAATGGGGAACTAATGAAAGGATTTGAGCACAAATATTACATGGTAAGAGCAGTGATTTAGTCTGATAACCCGACGGGCGTGTGCTGATTGATTAGAGAGGAGAAAACCTGAAGACAGCGGTAAGGAGGCTGTTAAAGTAGACCAGGCGTGGATAGGATATTTAATTGCTCTTAAGTGCTTTTACACATGTGCAGCTGATCTGAGGAAGATGGCAGGTGTTCTGAGGTTGGAGACTGTTTCTGCTACTTCTTTAATCATCTGCAAAGATGAGACGACTCTGTGGCGGCATAAAGTAGCCTCCTTGCTCTTCCCCATTCACAGTGTGCTGTTCTCATCTCTGCGTCTTCCCACAAGCTGGCCTGGAATATACCTCTTCTTTCTCCCTCTACCTTTGAATCCCTGACTTCCTTTAAGGTAGGCTCATGTGTAGCCTCCTCGATAAATGCATCCCTCATACTACTGAACCTGCTCACCACAACTTGAATTGAGATCATAGATTTAGATCCAAACTTGGAAGTCATCCCCTCCAATTCCCCTCAGCAACCTTGAGCTTAGTTTTTGTCATAACCCAGAAGGAAGTGATATCTGATGATATTCCAAGGGTCTTCCATGAATTTACTATCTAACAGGAACCCATCCAAGTATATAGTAAGCTGCTTAGGTATCTGTAACATCTGGACTGGGTAGTCATTCCCTCAAGGGGAAGGCCTCAATGTGAAGTTTTAGAGAAGCAATGAACTGTTCTTTTAGCTCATCACTAGAAAATTCTTCCCATTATCTCTTCTCCCTGAATTCCAGAACTAGTTGTGTTTCTGGCCTCCAAAATTCAAGACAAGAAGTATTCCTTTAATATCCCTCTAAGAAGACAGGTGCCATATAGGACATACTCCTTGAGCATTCCCTCCAGCCAATGAGCTCTGCTGAGAATCATGGAGGGAAAAAAGGGAACCCAGGATTTGTAAGGTTCTCCATGAGCACATTGGTTTACTTGTGTTAGAGACCACTTCCAACTTTTTTCCACTATCCTATAATAAGCCTGCTATGATAGAATTGCATAGAACAGTATCAATGACATCAATGGTTTAGTATCACTTAAGGCCATCGTTTTTTAATTTAAATTTATTTATTTATTTTTAGTTTTCAGTATCCATTTCCACAAGATTTTGAGTTCCAAATTTTCTCCCCATCTTTCCTCTCCCCCACCCCAGGATGGCATGCATTTTGATTACCCCTTCCCTCAGTCTGTGCTCCCTTTTATCACCCCCTCCTATCCCCTTCCCCTCTACTTTCTTGAAGGGCAAGATAGGTTTTTGTACCCCATTTCCTGTATATCTTATTTCCCAGTTGCATGTTAAAACAATTTTTTTAATATTTGTTTTTAAAATTTGAGTTCCAAATTCTCTCCCTTCTTCCCTCCTGACCCACCTACATTGAGAAGGCAAGCAATTCAATATAGGTTATATGTGTGTAGTTATGCAAAACACCCCCATAATAGTCATGTTGTAAAAGTCTAACTATATTTCCCTCCATCCTTTCCTGCCCCCCAAATATTATATTTTCTCTCTTGACTCTGTCCCTTTTCTAAAGTGTTTGCTTCTTACTACTCCCCCCCTCAATTTGCCCTCTTTTCTATCATCCCCCCACTTTTATCCCCTTCCATCCTACTTTCCTATAGGGTAACATACAAAATTGAGTGTGTATGGTATTCCCTGCTTAAGCCAAATTCAACGAGAGTAAGGTTCACTCATTCCTTATCACCTCCCCCTTCTTGCCTTCCATTGTGAAACATTTTCTTTGCCTCTTTTATGTGAAATAATTTACCCCATTCTATCTCTCACTTTTCTTTCTCCCAATATATTCCTATCTCATCCTTTAATTTTATTTTTAGATGTCATTCCTTCATATTCAAGTCTCTCTCTCTCTCTCTCTCTCTCTCTCTCTCTCTCTCTCTCTCTCTCTCTCTCTCTCTCTCTCTCCTCCAATTGCCCTCCTACTGAGAAAGGTCTCATAACTTACAAATATCTTTCCATGTAGGAATGTAAACAGTTTAGCTTTAATAAGTCTCTGACGATTTCTCTTTCCTGTTAACCTTTTTACGCTTCTCTTGATTTTTGTACTTGAAAATCAAATTTTCTATTCAGCTCTGGTCTTTTCATCAAGAATGCTTGAAAGTCCTTTATTTCATTGGAATTCATTTTTTCCCCTGAAGGATTATACTCAGTTTTTCTCAGTAGGTGATTCTTGGTTTTAATCCTAACTCCTCTGACCTCCGGAATATCATACCCCAATCATTAATGTAGAAGCTGCAAGATCATGTGTTATTCTGACTGTATTTCCACAATACTCAAATTATTTTCTTCTGGCTTCTTGCAATATTTTCTCCTTGACTTGGGACTTTGAAAATTGGCTAAAATATTCCCAGGAATTTTCCTTTTAGGATCTCTTTCCAGAGGTGATCAGTGGATTTTTTCAATTTCTATTTTACCCTTTGGTTTTGGAATATCAGGGAAGTTTACCTTGATAATTTCTTGAAAGATGATGATTAAGCTTTTTTTTTTTATCATGGCTTTCAGGTAGTTCAATACTTTTAAAATTATCTTTCCTGAATTTATGTTCCAGGTCAGTGGTTTTTTTTCAGTGAGATATTTCACATTGTCTTCTATTTTCTTCATTTTTTTGATACTGTTTTATAATTTCTTAATTTATCATAAAGTCATTAACTTCCATCTCCTCCATTCTAATTTTGAATCAATTATTTCTTTTCAGTGAGCTTTTGGACCTACTTTTCCATTTGGCCAATTCTGCTTTTTAAGTAATTCTTCTCTTCTTTGGTTTTTTGGACCTCTTTGGCATTGGATTAGTCTATTTTTAAGGCATTATTTTCTTCGGTATTTTTGGGGTCTCCTTTAGCAAGTTGTTGATTTGATTTTCATAATTTTCTTGCCTTATTCTCATTTCTCTTCCCAATTTTCGCTCTACTTCTCTTGATTTTCAAAATTTTTTTTGAGTTCTTCCATGGCCTGAGACCAATTCATATTCCTCTTGGAAGCTTTTGATGTAGGAAATTTGACTCTACTGTCCTCCCCTGGTGTATGCCCTGATCTTCCTTGTCCCCAAAGTAAGATTCTATAGTCTGAGTTCTTTTATGATGCTTACTCATCTTCCCAGCCAAACACTTGAATTTCTAACTGTTTTTCAAGGTAGAACTCTATTTCCAGTGGGGGTAGTAGTGGGGGCAGATGTGCTGTCCCAGGCTTCAGGGACTTTTTTAGTAGTTGCTTGCCCCCCCCTTCTGTGGCCCCAGAGGTCCAGAAGCAGCCTCTACAGCTGCTGCTGGGCTACCACCACCATCCCTCACTGCACTGGGGCTGTGGCCAGACCCAGACAGATGATGTGCTCCTCTTTTCCCTAGGTCCCACAGAGTTTCCCACTGACTGACCTTTTTGGCATTTGTGGGTTGAGAAATTTGGCAACTGCCACAGCTGCCAGAGATTCAGTCCCCTGAGGCATGCTCCTGACTGTCTATGCTGATGCAGCTCACACAATGCTCCCTGTTCTGTGGGAAAGACCCTTTCTGTCAACTTTCTGGTTGTCTTAGGGTGGGGATTGGTTTCACTCTGTCATTTTGTGGGTTCTGTAGCTCTAGAATTTGTTCAGTCATTTTTAGTGGTATTTGGAAGGCTTTGGGGGAGAGCTCAGGAGAGTCCCTTTTTTACTCTGCCATCTTGGCTCCATTCCCCATTTAGAGCCTTCTTGAAATAGCTCTGGGAGACAGATATGGTGTCATTAAATGCTACTCCCCAGATCAGATCAACCAGTGTTCACTAGCTCCACTTAAGGCCTTATCTGCCCCTATTCCCTTTCTGGGGTTGCTCACAGTCATAGATTTATATCATTTTAAATCTAGAGCAGGAAAGGGCTTTAGAAGTCATCCAGTCTAACGGAGGTTAAGTGAGCTCCCTAAGATCACAAAATAACAAGTAGTAGAGATAGGATTTGAAGTCAGGTCTTTTGATTCTAAGCCTGGTCCTACTAAGGATTTTGAAGCACTGATTTAGAAATTAAATATTTGAGTTCCCTGTACCAAGCCCTTTTTCCTCTATGAGACACTCTCTCCTACTACAGCTAAGCACTCATAGTTAGGATAAAGTTGACATAGAGAATTTTCATGAGCTCCAGTCCCAGGCAGGCTCAGAGTGTGTACCATGCCCCATGTCCTCCTTATTTAAACCTGTGGTTCATCCTCCCTAATCTTTCAAGGGAAGAGAAATCATCTCCCACCCTGCAGAGAGAAGAGTGTAATGCCCTGAGTCCAATTTTCTTTTCATCGCTATTTTTATTATAGAAACACAAATGTTCAGTGATTCTGAAATGAAAACAGGGGAAGCTAATTTTTTGTCATCCTTAGCTAATAAAATTCTTAATGGTCTCCTTTCCCATTATCATAAACACTTTTATGGTTTACTTTATCTCCAGGATTTTAATTCTTTTTTTTTTCCACTTCACATTAGTTTGTCTTGCTTTAGAAAAAAAAAAAACTCAACAACTGGGAATCTTCCTTCCTCTTGGTCTTGAGAGATTAACTTTTCTTATTTTGGTTTCATTGCCATCTCTCCTGCTTGAGAGTCAGATACAGATGTTTAAGAGTCAAGTCATGGTTATAATTGAAAATTACATAGGAATATAGAATTGCTTTGAGCTTCTTCCAAGTTATGGGACCCTTCCTGTCTCTGAGCCTTCACTTCTCCATCTGTAAAGTGGGAGCACTGAAAGTAAATGGAAAGAACACCGCACCTAGAGCCAAAGTTCATGAGTTCAAATCCCTACTCTGACACTTGCCACATGGGTAACCTTGAGCATGTGACAATCTCTTCAATTTCCTCAACTAAAAAATAATGAATTTGAATTAGATAGTCTCTATTCTGCTTTCCAGCCTTAAGTCTATGAAGACCTATGAATATTTGCTCTGAAAGGTTCCTTCTAGTTCTAAAAATTCTGATTTTGTGGTTTTAGTACCCTTCCATGTGAAAAAGAGAAGAAATTTTTACTAAAATATCCAAGTTAGTCATACCCTTCTCCCCCAATCCACACAGTGAGTCTCCTATATAAGACTAGCCAAGGAGGACTATCACCTCTGGGGTGAGGTCTTGTTGACCCTTTTCAGGACTACTTATCTACCTTTGGTGTCCACCCAACTCTCACCTATGGCTCCAAGAAACTGCAGCAAGTGCAATGGCCTTAGCACCCATAAAACTGTCTTGGCAGACAAATTCAACTAGGTTGAGGGTAATTGATAGGCTGCAGACCTATCAGTGAGTTGGAAGGATGTCTACCCCAAGCACATGAAGACTTCCTGGGTGGAATGGGCAAATGAAAACAAATTGTTCCAAAAGTCATGAAGGCAGTTGATGGAGTCCCTGTGGAGAGCTTAGAACTAGGTCAGACATCAAAGACACTAAGGTCATCCACTGTATCCCAAGGCATGGCCAATTGTCCTAACTTTTGTCCTGACACTGGACTTCCAAGTCTCTGGAAGAGAGAGTGAGGCTGTTGACTTTGCACAACTCTGCCTCTTCTAAATCCGCTTTATCTATGAGTCAAGATATCATTCTTTCATGACATCTTTGATCCTCTCAAAAAACAAAAGATGAACAGAAACTTCCCTTCAAAACCATAGCTAAGCAGTCTTCTACCAACATGATTCACCAGTTAGCCAGAAGGGATAATTAGTACAAAGCAAAAAAAAATGTGCTTAATTTTTACACTTGTTTCTATTTACATTGCTGTATTTATTACTGTATATTTTTTCTGGCCCTGCTCACTTTACTTTGTATCAGTTCATATAAGTTTTCTCATGTTTTTCTATATTCTTTGTTTCTTACAGTACAATATTATTTTATTATATTCATGTTACACAACTTATTTACCCATTCTCAATTAATAGGCATCATTCCCAGAAGTCCTAATAGAGTTGACTTTTGAAAGGGTGGGAAGTAAGTGTGCCCCCAAGATGTTGGCATCCAAAACAAAGCTCTGATTTCCCTATCCTAATTTCTGCTCTGAGTTTGAGAGAACCTGGACCTGTCCTCCCTGTACAAAATTCTCTCCTCTATCATTTGACAGTGAGCCTGAAATTTTGCCAATAGAGCTCAATATCTTTGAATTGAAAGGTTTCAGGTCTTAAGAGGCACCCATTAAAATGGACCCATTAACAGCCACCAATAAAATATAAATAACTATGGTAGAGATAATGATAAGCTATTATAAGCTGCCACCCTAATGGACAATGCTTAGCAGCCAGTTGAGGATAGAGTTCTGCCAGAATGAGGACACACATTAGGAGGCAGGTAGAGGCAAGGAGATGGAGATATTCGGATTATATATATACATACAGGGTGGGGTGGGACAATGTGATGTGGTCCTAAGAGTTGGTATTGCAGCTTGGGAGATTATAGTTTCATTTCTAACCTTTCCTGCCTATGTGATGTGGGGCAATTCCCATCACCTCTCTTAAGTTAAGTACCTCTGGAAAGTGTAGAAGTTTTAGAAAAGGTGCCATGTTGTTAAGAGGGAGGCTCTTTACCTAGGAGTTTCCTAGAACAATGAAATTGTAGTTCTTATATCTATCTGTCTGTCTATCCATCTATCATCTATCTACCTATCTATCTATCTATCTATCTATCCATCCATCCCTGTATGTATCTAAACACCATGCCTTGGTGCCTCAGTTAAACTTGTTTAATAACATCTTTTCTCAGAGTACTCACAATATCTCTGGTTCACTGCCCCAGGGACACATTCATCCAATTGAGCAATCCTACCTGCTCCCAGAATTCCAGTGAGCCCTGGACTCCCGTTTTTTGTTTTCTGAGCACCCCTTAGCCTGAGCCTGTGTCACAGCAGAGGAAACATGACATTTCTCCCATCAAGTGGTCAGCAGGGAAGAGACTATGAAAGTTCTTTCAGGACTAAAATTAAGGACTGCCTTTGCTCACTCTGACAGTTTCCTCTTTGGAATCCAAGGACAGTGGAGAGTGGGTTTCTGAGAAACAAATTACTCTTGGTAATTGTCTCATGCTCACTACCTTTCTGTGTAGGTTATTATCCTCCTGTGTTTTTCCAGACCTCAGTTCTTTGCTACATCAAGGAGCTAATCGAGGGTTGATACTTGAGGCTTTGTCTGTCTTTAAAAATAACTCAGGCTTGACACAAATCCCCTGTTGGAGAACAAAACTTAGTCGAATTCACTAAACCATGTGGTCAGCTCTTAGTTTTCTGTATGTGGATTACCCATTTTTCCTGGAGAACCTGAGACTAAAATGGTTAGATTGTATTGACTGACCAGTTATGAACTCACAGGAAGCCTAAACTCTCAGAACCAGAAAAGACATTTGAGATCATTGGGGTCAACCTTGTTTGACAAACTATGAAAATGATGCCCCTAGAGGTTAGCTGATGTCAATCAATCAAATAACGAACAAACATTTATTAAGCACCTACTATGTGTCAGGGTCTCTGAGTAAATAAATACAAAATGTGAATCAGTGTCTTCTGCCCTCAAGGAGTAACTATCCTGTTAGAGGAACTCACAATTCAACAAGAAACATTTTGTAAATGCCCACTGTGTGCTGGACACTAAGGATAAAAAAACAAAAAGGAAATAATACCTACCCTCAGGAAGCTTATATTCCCTCAGGGGAGCTCATGATTCAGCAAGAAGCATTTGTTGACAATTTGTCCAGGCATTAGGAACATAAAGAAAAAGAAACAAAACTGTATCTGCCTTCAAGGAGGTCTTGGGAGAGAATTGCTCACAGTCATACAGATGTCATGAGACTCTATGCCTAGTAGTGAGGACAGAGCTGGACCTCAAGTCAAGAGTCTTGGCTTCTAATCCTACATCAGATCCTTATATGAGCTGTGTGATCCTGGGTCAGTTGTTTGACCTCTCAGAACTAGTTTTCTGATCAGTAAAATGGGTATAATACTGGTCATCTCACAGGGCTACAGTAAAGAAAACACACAGAAGACTGAAAACACTATAGAAATGCAGGTTATTGTTATTGTACCAAGACCTTGTGGTAGTGCTCCTCTTTGAATCTGTCTAGAGCACTTCCCGAAACCATACGACAAACCTATGAATGTGTAGCTATAGCTCAGTTGCTGGCTTTGCTTCTCTCCCACCTACACACATTCCTGAGTTCTACCACCCTCCTGAATTTCACCCAACAACCCTCATGTGCAGTGGATAGTGCTCAGGGAATATACATTTATTTTTACATTGACCAAAGCAAAATATAATTAGGAGAGGAGATCTGTTTCTGTAATTGCCCCAGAAGCAAAAATAGGGAGGAAAAATGATAACCTGATGCATTCCACTGACAGCAGATCACCTGGGGCAATTGTTTGTTTCCAGTTGGCTCAATTCAGTGGAATATTGAAGACAATGGAGTCAGTGTGATACCGGTGGAGGGGGGGAAGGGCAGTACAGAGAAGGAGGAAGAGGGAAAGATCATTGCTTGCTGCAGTCTTGCCTCAGTCATGTGACATTGGGAATTCACATACCTTTGAGCCTCAATTTCCCTATCGGTAAAAAGAGAAAGTTGGATTTTAAGTCTCCTAGCTCTGACATTCTAAGGATTTCTTTCCAAGTAGGAGCTACATTTTCTCCTTCTCGCCTTTTGACCATTGTTTTTCCATTGAAAAAGTTGGTGTTAATTGCCTACCTTGGACCTCAAGTCAAGAGTCTTGAGGACTGGCCAACCTCCCAGAATCCTAGCTGGCAAAGGGATAGCAATGGATTTTTTTTTATATCCTCTCCCCTATTAGCCTGAGAAGTCAGGCACTCCTCCTGTCAGCCTTCCTCCCCCCATCTCTTACACTTATGGCATGGCTCAGATCCAGAAACCACTGAGTGTCAGACTAGTGATAGAACCCCCAGTAGAAGTAACAGAACCTTCCAGTGCAATTGCATCCAGTGAGCCATTAGAGGGCTGGAACCACTGAATTCACAATTCTCCTGCTCTCCAGACTTCGGAATTGAACCAGAACATCTTCCACCTGGTCCTAGTCACTGGATGGTTAACAGGGGCTTTCACTACTCAAATGTGCCTCCTTCTTTAAAAACCTGTGCTTTCTTCTCCCTTTGATAAATACACACAAGCACAAGCAACAGCTTAGCTCCCAAAGCTTAAAAAGAGACCCATCTCTTCCACCTCAGCCAATATTCAGAGTTGCCTGCTCTCTGAAAGGCCAAGACTCAGAATCCATTTTTCCTCCGATGCCCAGGAATGGAGAAAGAACAGTCAAATCAATTCCAATCAAATAAATTCAATTCAACTGAAGTCAGTTTGATTCAATTCAATCAATTAAATTCATTTAAACAAGCATGTGATATTTACTAAATTCAAGGCAACGTATTGGGGACTGGTGAATCAGACACTAAAATGAAAAAGTCTCAAGGAATTTAGAATGAGCACGTAGTAGGCACTTGATCTTATCTTGACTTTTATTTCATCATCTGATCTATTCATTGTTCTCTATAATCCTTCCCTGTGTCTATTACCCATGTGTGTAATATTTCCTGATTCACCTTCTTGAATTTCCTTCAAGACTTAGCTCAAGCATCACCTCCCACATAAAGGCTTTTTTGACTCTTTTTACTATGCCTCTCAAAATTAGATTTGGTAGGAATTTGGTAATATTCTTATTTACATACATATTGTCTCCCTTGCAGATAGAATATAAGCTTCTTGCTACAGCAGTAGCGGCTGTTTCATTGATTGTGTATTCCCAACACCGATGCTTAATAAATGCTTGATGACTGTTGAATTCTGCTTCCTTCTAGAATGTTCCTCTTTTATTTGGAGTTAACATTCCAGTCAACATTCTGAAATGTTGCATTCAATCCTTATGAAGCAGGCAGAATTTTGTTTTATTTTGTTTTTAATAAAAATGAATTCTAGTGATCAACTTAAATGCTGACTCCAACAGGGCAGGAAAATTAAACAGAAACCAACCATTCCATTGTTTATCATGATTACTGTCTGTAATAGACATATCTGTCTCTAGGAGCAGCCTAACAAGGGTTCCAAACACTTGAAGGGAACATCCTACCAACAAGGGGTTTGCGATCTGTCATATTTTCAACTGACAATGGAATTTTGTACAGTTCAGCAGGTGAGATTTTCACTAGACTTGAAGGAATAAAGATTTAAAATCCTACTGATGTTTAACTCATGTTTTCCCTATTTTCTAAAGATCCTTTCACTGGTTAAGTGCTGATTTGGGATAAAGGGAACATGGTGGCATGGAGAGACCATTTGACTTAGAATTAGCAGATCTGACTATGATCCCCATCTTTGACATTTATTACTTGTGTGGCCTTGGGCATGTTGCCCAATCTTTCTGGCACTCAGTTTCTTTACCTGCAAAATGGGGATAGTATTTGCAACTACCTAGTTCATAGATTTGGTGTGAGGAAAAGATTTGTAAATTGTGTCAGGCTTAGAGGTAGAAGAAAATATACACACTCACATACAAGGGAAGAGAGAAACTTACAAATCCTTCATGCATCTTCTTGCCCTATCTTGCACTATATCATTCTACAGTAATTCCCCAGTCAACATAGCATGTTAATCTGCAGCCTGGGAAACCTCTTATGCTGGTTTATGTACTGACAACTTGACTGTTTCCTGATTAGTAGGGTCAACATCTGATCTATAGGAATGGCCAAAGTTATAAAGTATGAGAAGTTCTTTATGTCCTTCTATATCTGCCTCCCTCAAATCCTAAAGATTCTGAACCTCAAAGTCTGTGACTATAAAAATTCTAAGCATCTAATAATAGTAAGTCCAGGTGTTAAGACATTTGGACATTAGTCTATTGAATTACATATATGAAATTACACTATGGATAACTTTCTAAAGGCAAAGAGAGAGAAGCAACAATGGCCAACTTAAATCCACTTTTGCTACTTGCTAATTCTATGATCTTAAACTGATTCTCAATCTTTATTTATAAAATGGGAACGATATATCTACTATTTATCTCACTAATTTCCCTAGCTTCCTCAGCTATAGAAGGGGGAAGGTGTTACCTGAGATCCTTTCCAACTTTGAATATATGATTTTGTGTCATCTTCCAGGCAAGATGGAGTCACAAGGTTTTTTTTTTTTTTAGCAAAGAAGGGCCTTGGTCAGAACTGGGCCTTAAGGGGATTTCAGTGACTGCATAGAGGATGGAGTGGAGAGGGGAGAAACTGGAATCAGAGAAGATAATTCCTGATTGTAAGTGGTGATAAGAGTCTGGAATAAGGTGGTTGTCAAGAGAGAAGGAGAAAGAGGCAAAATATATTACAGAAGAAGAAATGGTAATTGATGGGACATGGAATATGATTCCATCTTCAATTGAATTATGACCCACGTGCCATTTTTGACATGTTCCAAGTACCTATTCCTTTCACAGATGATTTTTCCTCTGGGGACTTCTCAGTCTTACTTTTCCTGTCCTTTCCAAAAGAAGGATGGAGTTGGACATTAAAATGGATCACAGTCACTTGCCATTGCTATCAGAAGGAAAGGCCTGGCTCCCTGCTCCCTCTACAGTTGTTCCACTTTCCTGGCCGCCTGGTGATTTATAGAGTTCACTTGAGGCCCTGCTGCCGCTGTGCCTGTGTGGCACTAGACAAATAACTGGCCGAGTTTAAGAAGATGCATGTTCTCCGAGTTAATAATTCTAACAGGCTAAGAAATGTTGTGGTTCTCATGGAAACAGGGAATCGGTAATTTGGTCTCTAATTTGAAAGCATCGGGCTAATATGGACAGATTGCTTTGCTGCAGGAACTCCCCCCCCACCCCCTTAATTGGAGGATTTTTAATGAAGTGATGATATGATGTGATTTGGAAAAACAATGCAGATTGGACGAATGGGCTTTAAATATGCCTGTGGAAAGCAAACTTAGAATTCTTTCCTAAAACAATGGGGCTTGTCTATGTTGCCAATTTCCATGCCTTAAGATGTAAATTTTCTCTCTTCAGAATTCCTTGGGGCCAAAGCTGTCAGTAACATGAGGAGAATTGCAATTTGCCCCTAGGCATGCTTTTTTTCATCATGATAGAGTGCTTCCTTCCCTGAGGGACTTCTATCCCTCAACATCCCCTCACGATCCTCCTCTATCTATGGGTTGCTACCTTTCCTAGCATTTAAGCTGGACCTTCCTCCATTTTGCGAATATTCCTATGCCCCCTCAGACTGTCTTCTGTACCTTACCTCCTAGGCTAGTTCCAGCTCTGTACAGCCACATGCTCCCAAACTCCAATCCAGTCCAGTTATGGTACAAAGAAGATTGCAGGGGGAAAAATTTTGCTCTGTGAACACAGGGGAAATCGAAGAGTCTTTCTTCCTAGAGTGAAATCTGATTGGATCCAAAATCTTAATGTTGACACACTGAAATAAAGTTTCTCCTGTAGTGGATGGAGAATATGTCTTGCATTTGTTCTGTGTATGTTCTTTCTATACTTCTTTATGTCCTTTCTCAACCCCCTCCTCAAAACAATGTAAGATACTTGAGGGCAGTGATTGTTAAATTTTTGTCTTTGTATCACCAAACACATTGGCTGGTATAGAGTAGGTGCTTAATACATGCTTGTTATCTCATCTGATAAACTATAGGCTCCTGGAGGGCCAGAAATTTTTTTTGTCTTTGTATCACCCATGCCTGACCCTGAGTGTTTGGCACATGAAAGTATTCAACGAATGTTTGCTGATTGAATGTTTCATTGATTTGAGTCTTTGCTACAAATTGCTGACTGTCTGATATCTAATGATATACTGAATATCTAATTTTGACTTTCCTTGTGAACGTATCTTGGTACACTTAAAAAAAGCCACATGGGTGAATATTTAATCACCTCTGCTTCTTGGAGTCTGTTTTCTCAAAGCTCACCTTAAGCATCATTTCTTACATGAGACCTTTCCTGAGTCCCCCAGATACTAGTGTCCTCAAAATTCACCTTGGGTTTGATTTGAGTCAATCCTGTGATGTCATCAACTTGAGGAGTTCTCTGTGTGCTACATCTTGTACTGACACAGATTGGCACCTGCTTGGCAACTTATTTTCTTAGACAAATGGTTCACAAGCTACATTTTTAAAGAAGATTGAGGTTTCCAAAGAGTTTTGTTTACGTGGGTTCTGTCTTTCAAGATTTACCATATTTGCTTTGACAAGTCACTTCACCCCAATTGCCTTGCCTTCCTTCCTCAAAAAAAAAAAAAAATTACCATATTTGAAATGAAAACATTGTAATATTATTTTAAATACATTTTTGACCTCACAGTCTCTCTAAAATGTTCTTGGAGAACCCCAGAGGGTCTTGGAATATACTTTGGGAACCATTGTCTTAGGAAATCTCCTAGGACACTGAAAAGTTTAAGGGTAAGTTTCCCTAGGGCAGCAAGGTGGTACAGTGAATGGAGACCTGAGCCTGGAGTCAGGAAGACCTGGGTTCAAATCTGCCCTCATATACTTTCTGTGTGACCCTGGGCAAGTCATTTGACCTTGTTTGCCTCAGTTTCCTCATCTATAAAGTGAGTCAGAGAAGGAAATGGTCAACCACTCCAGTATCTCTGCCAAGAAAACTCCACATGGGGATGTGAAAAATCAGACGTGGTGGAATTAAATGAACAACAGCCAGAGCCACACAAGTATGTGTCAGAAGTACGGTTTGAACAAAGGTCTTCTTGACTCTGAAGCCAGATCTCTTTGTGTACACACACACACACACACACACACACACACACACCTCTTTCTGTGTACAGGTAGTCTCCTCTATTGGAATGTGACCTCTGACAATGCAAGGACTATTTAACATCTGTCTTTATATACCCACTCCCTAGCAGAATAGCAGGCACATAGTAGGCACTTAATAAAGTCTTGTTGGTTGGTTGCTTGGTTGAAGATGGAGCTATATCTCATATATCCTTCAATAGCATCCTGTCTTCTTAGCTTGATCTGATAGTTTTTGTGTATACCCTCTTCCTCCCTGCCCTACCCTCTTCTTATGATATCATTCTAACATAAGGCAATATTCTGAATTGGAATAAAGATGATGTCGTGTTAGGTTCATTCTTGTTTCTTCTCAGACTTGCCCTGTGATGTCCCTGGAGCAGGGATGGAAGATATCCTGAGGTCTATTTTATGGACCTGGAAATCAAGGGTCAATCAGTTCATGGTCAACTCGCAACAAATATCCCAGGTAGATTTTACCCAGTTCCCCTGTACAGAACAGAGTCAAATGTGGTACCTTGCTGCCATTGCAGATGTGCTCCAGAAATTCAAACAGATTTTGAGAACTGACAAAAACAAGCAAACAAATGCAATGACAATTACAACAACCCAAACCAGAAGGAGACAAGTCAAAGAATAATCTGCTATATCATCCCTCATATGAGAGCTCAGATCTAAAACTAGAAGGAACTTCAGTAGTCATCTTGTCCAAACACTTCATTTTATAGATGAGTAAACTGAGTCTCAGAAAGAGGAAATAATTTGAAGGTCACACAGCTAGTAAGCAGGAAAGGTAGGATTTGAATCCAGGTCCTTTGAACCCAGAGTGAACATTCTTTTCCCCTTTGCCATTCCATGTGGAAGCAGATCTCAACTGGGGCAGAAAATCTAACATTGTGTTTCTTCAAGGATCTGAAATTGAAGATTCCTGAAGCATTCCAGTATTGGTTGTACTTTCAACTTTCTCCATTGTCCTCAATTACCTAGGATAGTATTATAGAAAAAGATATGGAATAGGGAGTTAGAGTCTTTAGTTTTACATTCCCACCTTGGTCAATCCATTTCTTTTTTCTGAGTCTCAATTTTCTCCTCTATAAAATGAAAGAGTTGGATGATATGATTTCAGTGACCCTTCTGTGGCATTCACCTTTTCTATATAAGTAACATAGGCACTCAGATAATGGTTCCACCCTCTTTGTTGATGGGCAAATTAGGAATGAAAATTGTGTATGTCTATATGGTAGATCCTTAAGTCTATCTGCCAATCTCTGATAGATGACTGAGTCATACTATCATAGAGTTAGAGTTAAACAGGCTGTCAGAAGCCTTCTTGTCCAATACTCTCATCTTACAGCTGATGAAACAGAGACCTACAGAGGTTAAGTGACTTACTCAGGATCCCATAGACAATAAGCATCTGAGTTGGGCTTTCAGTCCAGGTCTTTTGGCTCCAAAGTCAGTGCACCGCAGTATCACCAGTACCCTATGCCTTTCCTACCCCATCTATCACAGAGCCAGGAATGACCTGTTAAAAAAAACCAACCAATAAAAAGAATTTTTTCCTCCCAAGTTGCCTTGTTACCTCTATCTTTACTGACTTACAGTGGGAGTCAAATTTACTTCCTCCAAGGTTCCATCAGGTGAGATTGGTGAACTTGATTCAGAATCTTGCTTTTTGATGCTGGCCAGTGAAATGTTTTGGTGATATAATTGGTTAGAGTTTTTATATCTTTTTTTTAGAGCTCCTAAGCTAGCAATCTGATTTATCCTAATTCAGAGTCTAATTGTCTTGCCCTGTGAGCTAATTAAATGTTCAAAGAAGTGATAAATTAGTCAGGTTGATCAGTACAACACAGGTAATTAGTCAGTCCAACTGAAACTGGGCCTTCTAATGCAAGTTTCCCCCTTTCAAGGGCTAGAGGGTGCAAGTAGAACCAGGTAGACAACAGAAATGATACATGTTTGAGGTCTAGGTGATGTATAACCTACTGATCTGCTGCCTTCACTCTAAAGTAGTCTTTGTATCCACTATGGCCAAGGGTTTGCTAAAGGGGTGAATGATTGTAATACCTTGGGTCATGTTAAGTTCATTCTTTGTGATGCCACCATATTTCTAGAGAGACGTTGTTATCGTTGAGTCATGTCTGACTCCTCTTGAGTTCACTTGAGGTTTTCTTGGCAAAGATTCTGAAATGGTTTGCCATTTCCTTCCACAGCTCATTTGACAGATGAAAAGACTGAGACAAATAGGGTTAAGTAACTTGCCCAGGATCACACAACTAGTGAGTGGTCTGAGAGAAGATTTCAACTCAAGAAGATGAGTCATCTTGACTCCAGACCTGGCACTGTATCGACTGTGCTGCCTTGGGTCATGTCTAGTTCATTCTTTGCGATGTCACCATATTTCTTCTATAGCTTGCTAGTTACAGGACCTCAGACAAGTCATTCAATCTCTCTTGGCCTCTGTTTGATCTTCTGTAATATGGGTGTATTGACTTAGGTGATCCTTAATGTCCCTTTCAAGTATAAGCCCTATAATCATGTGACTCCATTATTTGAGAATCTGGAAGCAATTCACCTATTTTTAGTTGAAGACTATCATTATACAATCTAGGAAGAAATTATTTGCTGAGCAAGTTCATGATATGAAGAGATTCAAGTGGGAATGTTTCACCTTGTAAGCACAGAGAACAATGAAGAGAGTCTACTTCTCTAAAGTAAAATCCCCACTCAGGAAGGTATTGAAAATCCTATTAACCACCCACCAAATTAGGATTCCTCTTGCTTCTGGGTAGGTCCCTGATGAGGATTGCCAATAGTATCAGATTGTGATTTGATTTGTGGATATGTTCATCTTTCCAAAGGTAAAAAAATGTCAAGAGGATCCTGCCATTTTGGATCTGGCTTTGATCAATAATAAGAGACTAGTGAATGGAAACCTTCAGAGGAAGTGACCATGCCATCACATATCTTGTGATAGATGAGGAGAAGGGACCTTTGCTATCATAGTCCATACATACTTGACTTGGGGAGAGAGAATTACAAAAATCTTCAGAAACAAGATATCTAAGAGCTCATGACTCTAGAAGGGGTGGGGAGGTGATTAAGGGAAATTTAGGCAACGTAGAAAAAAAGATACCCATAAACATTTTTAAAATGTTTCCAGAAGTATAGCATTAGGAAGGATATGGCTAGCCTGAACTGAGGCTTGCTATAAATATGAAAGACAACAAAAATACTTTTTTTTTAAATGTTTGGAGTAAAATGGAAAAGGGGGCTAGATAGGACTGCTCTTTCCCAAAAAATTCATTAATTTATTTGTTCTAAGTTTTCAACAATCATTTCCACAAATTTTAAATTTTCTCCTCCTGCCTTCCTTCACTCCCCAAGATTACATGGACTCTACACATACATTCTTTTTTTTTTTTGAAGTATATATACTTTAAAAAAATTTTTTTGAACATTTGATTGCATTTATTTATTTATTTTTAAATTTCAACATTCATTTCCACAAAATTTTGAGTTACAACTTTTCTCCCCATCTCTCCCCTCCCTCCACATCACAATACCCTGCATTCTGATTACCCCTTCCCTCAATGTACTCTCCCTTCTATCATACCCCACCCTTCCCTTATCCCCATCTTCTCTCTTTCCCTGTAGGGCAAAATAAATTTCTATACCCCATTACCTGTGTTTCTTATTTCCCAGTTATATGCAATAATAATTCTCAATATTTGTTTTTAATACTTTGAATTCCAGCTTCTCTCCCTTCCTCCCTACTCATTCCCACTGAGAAGGCAAGCAATTCAATAGAGGCTATATATGTGTCATTTTGCAAAAGACTTCCATAATCATCATGTTATGTAATACTAACTATACTGCCCTCTATCCTACCCTTTCCCCCCTTTTTTATTCTCTCATTTGACCTTGTCCCTTCCCAAAAGTGTTTACTTCTAGTTACTCCCTTCTCCCATTTGCCCTCCCTTCTATCATTTTGCTCACTCCACTTGTCCCCTCCTCCCCTACTTTCTTGTAGTGTAACATAGATTTTCATACCAAATTTAGTGAGCATGTTATTCTTTCTTTAAGTCATATGTGAAAGGGTAAGCTTCACTTTTCCCCTCTCACCTTATCCCTGACAAGATTTTTCTTATCTCTTTTATGAGTTATAGCCTGCCCCATTCCATTTCTCCCTTTTTCCTCCCAATATTTTCCTCCCTCACCTCTTAATTTTTTTTAATCTAATTTTTTACGGATATCATCTCTTCTGATTCAACTCAATCTGTACTGTGTGCGTGTGTGTGTGTGTGTGTGTGTGTGTGTGTGTAATCTCTCCACCTTCCCAAACACTGAGAAAAGTTTCAAGAGTTACAAATATTATCTTTCCATGTAGAGATGTAAACAGTTCAGCTTTAGAAAGTCTTTTGTGATTTCTCTTTCCTGTTTACTTTTTTCATGCTTCTCTTGATTCTTGTGTTTGAAAGTCAAATTTTCTCTTTAATTCTGGTCTTTTCATCAAGAATGCTTGAAAGTCCTCTATTTCATTCGATGACCATTTATTCTCTTGAAGTATTATACTCAGTTTTGCTGGTTAGGTTATTCTTGGTTTTAATCGCAGTTCCTTTGAATTCTGGAATATCCTATTCCAAGCCCTTTGATCCTTTAATGTAGAAGCTTCCAGATCCTGTCTTATCCTGATTGTATTTTCACAACACTCAAATTGTTTCTTTCTAGCTGCTTGCAGTATTTTCTCCTTGACCTGGAAACTCTGAAATTTGGCCACAATATTCCTAGGAGTGTCTCTTTTCGGGTCTCTTTCAGGAGATGATTGGTGGATCCTTTCAATATTTATTTTGCCCTCTGGTTGTAGATATCAGGGCAGTTTTCCTTGATAATTTCATAAAAGGTAATGTCTAAGTTCTTTTTCTGATCATGGCTTTCAGGTAGTCCCATAATTTTTATATTGTGTCTCCTAGATCTAGTTTCCAGGTCAATTGTTTTTCCAATGAGATGTTTCACTTTATCTTCTATTTTTTAAAACTTTTGGTTTTGTTTTCTAATTTCTTGGTTTATCTCATAGTCATTAGCTTCCATGAACTTGATTCTTTTTTTTAAAGAATTATTATGTTCTTTGGGCTTTTGAAACTTCTTTTCCGTTTGCCTAATTCTGTTTTTTAAAGCCTCCTTCTCCTCATTGGCTTTTTGGACCTCTTTTTCCAATTGAGTTAGCCCCTTTTTAAAGGTGTTATTTTCCTTAGCATTTTTTGGTTCTCCTTTAGCAGGCTGCTGACACACTTTTCAAGCTCTTCCATGGCCTGAGCCCATTTCATATTCATTTTGGAGGGGTACTGAAGGCAGAGACCTTGACTTCCTCTGACAGCATGTCTTGTTCTTCCTCATTTGAAAGGGTGGAAGGAGACACCTGTTCATCAAGAACTTTCTATGGTCTTATTTTTTTCCCTTTTCTGGGCATTTTCCCAACTAGTTACTTGACTTCTGAATCCTTTGTCAAGAGGAAGGTACTACTTATTCTCCTCTCCCCAGTACCATGCTCAAGGCTGAGATTCATATCAGCTGCTCAACTCACCCAGGGGCTTTGGATTGGGGTGGGACTGTCACTGAGGGTCAAGGTTCAGATCAGCTACTCAATTCCACCAAATGTTTTAAGCTGAGCTGCCTGGACAATGCACCCAAGCTGCTTCTGTGTAGCTGCCCACCACCCGCTGCTGCAGCTACCTGGGACCAGTGCTGGGAGAACCTTGTTCCCCTCTCTCCCATCTGGGAAAGCCCTCCCACACTGACCTTTGGAGTTTTCTTTGTCGCTTGTGGATTGAAGGATGTGGGACTCTTCCTGATAGGAATTTTGCCCCAGGGATCTAGTCAGGTCCTGTTCCTCCCAGTGCTGCACAGTCAGGGCTGGGCTCTACTCCACTCAGCATCCCATGAGATAGACCTTTCCTGTTGGCCTTCCAGGTTACCTTGGCTAGAAACCTCTCTCACTCTGTTGTTCTGTTGCTTCTGCAGCTCTAGAATTTGTTGAGAGTCATTTTTTACAGGTATTTTGTGGGATGTGGGGCAAGCCCTAGAGTATATGCGTCTTTCTACCTCACCATCTTGGCTCTGCTCCTACACATACATTCTTATTAAACACATTTTCACATTAGTCATGTTGCACAGAAGAATTAAAAATGGGAGAATCCATGAGAAAAACAAAACATAAAGGAGAAAATAGTCTGCTTCATTCTGTGTTCCAACTCCATAGTTCTTTCTCTGGATGAGGATGGAATTTTGCATCATGAGTCCTTTGGAAATGTTTTAGGTCCTTTCATTGCTGAGAAGGGCTAAGTCATCTAGGACCACTCTTTAGAGTCAATGAGATTCCAGAATTTTAGAGGTAGAAGAGACCTCCAGTTGCCACGTAATCCAACCTATATCCCCAAATAAATCTTGAGTATGACTTTCTGGGTAAGTGGTAATCCAAGTTCCACTAGAAGGCCTCCAATAAGGTGGAATCTGCCACTTTCCAAGGCATGCATTCCACCTTGAAATAGTGCTAATTGTTTGAATTTTTTTTCCTATGCATCAAGACATCAAGCCTAAATTGGTTTCTTCACAACTCTCACACATTGCTCCTACTTGTGTCCTTTAATACTAGGTAGAAGAAGCAAAACTCCTCTTGCCTATGACCAACTTTCAGAGATGGAGGAAAAAAGAAATATAAATAGAACTAGGCAATTTCTGCTTTGGCTGTTTTCTTAGCCAAGGATATTCTTAAAACTAGGAAGCATACAACCAGAAGAGTGAATGGGATATTGAAACTGAAAATATACAAGGAGATAGTAGTAGACAGTGAGAGTGCTTCATAAGCTTTCAATGAATTTAGATCAGCAGGCCCAGATGAATTATGCCCCAGGGGACAGAAAGAACATGGAGATATGACTTTGAAACTTGCTGTCAGCAGTCTTTAAAGACTATGAAGAAAGGGAGAAGTGGAGGAAAGGCAAGTCTCCCTGTATTTACAAAGCACCTACTATGGTTCCACTACTGTCCCAAGTCCTGGGGAGACAAAGAAAGGCAAAAACAGTGCCTGTTCTCAAGGAGCTCACTGTCTGTCTAATGAGGGAGACAACGAGCAAATAACTATGTAAAAATTAGATATGTAATCTAATCTATCTATCTCCCTTGGATAAATTGAAGATGATTATAGAAACAAGGCACTAGCATTAAGGGGATTGGGAAAAGCTTCTGATGAACTGTGAGATTTTAGGTGAATTTAGCATGAAATTTTGTGCTGTTGGGTTTTTTTTCTGAAAAGAGAAAAATGTAGATCCCTTCATCTATAATACAGTGAACCTGCTTTTTAGTCCTGACAAAATTCTAGACTGCAATATTAAAGGCAATATTTTATGAGAACTTATAAAGAGAAACTGATGATCAAAAATGAACATGTCATCTTGTACTGAACTAATTGATCTTTCAGGGAAGGATGTTAGACTGGCAAACCAAGAGGATGCCAGATACGTTAAGTATCTAGAGTTCACCAAGGCATTTGACAAAACCTCTCACGCTACTCTTAGGATTAAAGTGTACCAGTTTGGGCTGGATGATAGTGCTGTGAGGTCATCTAAATGAATTAGGAAGAAAGAAGGGACCTATACTTTAATTGATATAGGGAACTCCTTAAAGAGTTGCAGGATGACCCCTTTGTACAACTTAAAATCTTAGAGAGTTGCCTAGAGAATGAAGAGATTGAGTGATTTGCCCAAGGTCATCCAGGCAGTGTGTGTCTCTAGGTGAGACTCAAAGCCAACACTACAGTCCTAACACTACAGTCACCTCTCTGTCCAATCTTCCATGCTTCTTCTCCCTTCAAAACTCCCAAGAGGGTGCTACTACTGAGATTTTTTACCATTCCCCACTCTAACCAGCTTTGACCTCTCTTCTCTTCTACTCCCCATGCAAACCTCAGTTTGACTGGCAAAGTGTTCATGGGTTCAAAGTTCAAGGGCAAAGAATCAGAGACTTAAAAACATGTGGTACTCTCTTTCATCGTCCTCTCTTTGGAGATCACTTTATCATCAGATCAAATCTCTGTCACAGCATTAGTTCCCCATGGAAAGAGATTGATTTTGTCTTCCAAAACTGTTAGTAGAGCTGAGTGAACTCATCTAATGGAGGTCTGACTTCTAACACCTATAGTGAGAAAGATTTTTTATAACATTCCCTTTGTCCCCAATTTCATGATATATCTGAGAGCCAATGCTCACAAGGACAAGTGGCAGCCACACTTACAGACACCCTGGTAAGCTGTTTATTATATACCTAGGCTACAGTTCTTTCTTGAGTTGTATTATTCCTTTGATGGTACAGGAAATTATTCTTTCTTTCTTTTTTCTCCAATACTATCTATGCCATAGTCAATCACAAAGATTATAAGATAATAAATTTGGAGCTAGAATGGACTTTTAGGAGAACTTCTAGTTCAATACTTTCATTTCCCAGATGAGGAAACTGAGGCTGAGGGAGATTAAGTGATTTGTCAAGATTCATTCAGTTGTTAAATGTCTGAGGTGGGATTGGAATCCAAGACGTCACCCTCTATGCCAGGTTGTCACTCTAATGATGCTAATGGCTGAGTAACTCTCTTGAGTAGAGGGGAACTTAGAGCAATTATGTATATAGGTATGAAACTCATATTCACCTTAATAAGGTATGTATCTCTGAGACTGAATCCACCTTCACACCGCACATATTCTCTCTTAGAACAGCCCTGCATCCTGAACTCCAAAACAACATAGGATCTTACTTCAGAGCCAAGGAAAATGCATGAGTTCTTGAGAGAATACCCTCCCCAGAGGTCTAGAATCCAATATAACAATCCACAACACCGGAGAAGACAAGTGGGGAAAACCCTGGACCACCCCATCTGAGTCACTGCAAGAATCTTAGATTCCTTGTAATGGAAGACTATTGTGCTACAAAAAATGATGGCCAGATAGATTTTAGAAAAACTGGGAAAGATATAAACTGATGCTGAGTGAAGTGAGCAGAACTAGGAGAACACTGTACACAGTAATAGCCACTTTATGCCATAACTACTTTCACAGACTTGACTCTTCTCAGCAACGCAAGGATCTAAGACAACGCCAAAAGACACATGATGGAAAATGCTATCCACATCCAGAAAAAAGAACTTTAGAGTCTGAATGCAGATCAAAGCATTTTACTTTCAGTTTCTTAACTTTTCCATGGTTTTTCTTTTATCCTGTTTCTTCTTTCACAACATGACTAACATGGAAATATTTTACATGATTGTACATGTATAACCTATATCAAACTGCTTACCATCTTAAGGAGGGGGAGGAGATGAGAGAGGGAGTAAAAAAATTTGAAACTCATTTTTTTTAAATGAATGTGAAAATTTGTCTTTAAAAAACAAAATACTATTGAAAAAGAAGCTTGGGTTCTTGCCAGTGACACACACATACTCACAAACTCATTGGGTTAACAATAACACATCAGTCACAGAGGCACTCCAAAGTCAAAATAAAGACCTACTGAACATGGAGGAAGTTGTTGCCAGTGGACAATAACAGTGGAGCTTCTTGATCACTCATTACTAATGGAACCTCCAAAAAGGCTAAAGGAATCACTTACCTGTAGGTATTGAATGCCTTTTGGTCATAACTTGTAACAGACATGATCAGCCACAAGACAGAGGTGACCTTCATACTTGCATTATAAAAGGACCAACCAGCATGCCAACCAATTGGGAGTCCCCAAATCTAGGAATTTTTCTCATTTTGATATGTCAAGGACTGTGATCTTTAACAAATTACTTCTCCCTTGACCTCAAATCCTCCTTTTTTAAAATGAGGACACACCACATACAAAACACACATATACACACACACACACTAGCTCTGACATTCTAGGATTCTCTAACTGACACAGTCTCATAAAGTAAACTAATATAATGAAAATCAACACAAACACTCAGGCACTTGGGTGCAAAATGATTGTGTTTGAGATATGTTTTAGGCTACTTTTGTGTCTTGAACAAGCTCTGGAAAAAGAGTCATGAAATAAAGTTATATAAAAATGAAGACAGGACAGAGGTTCCCACTTATTTAGTCTCCTGCCCCCCTTTTAAAAAATTACTTAGTGTCCTCTTGAAAATCTACTTTCTTTAACCCCTTAATATTTTTTTTAATTTTTGTCATTTCAAAAAATATATAAAATGTATTTTAAATGACACATCTGAAATGTAAAATTTTATTGTAAATTTGTAGGGATTTTCCAGTATTGAAATTGTGATGATGCAATATTGTGTCATGTAACCATATAATATTATCTTATAAACAAGTCATTATGTGCACATATTCCTGCCTAGGCATGCTGGACTTCCTGACAATGAGTGACACACTCGTGTGCCAACACTTGCTTACCTGTTGGCTAACTTGACCACTGTTATCAGTTATTACTTGCATTCTGTTGTTTATTTGGAAAAGAATGTAATAGCTATGACTTTAACTCTGTTAAACAACAGATGAAACATGTACAAATGGTTTTTCAAAATTTTGTTTTAATATCTTATTTCCTTAAGCTTACCTTACTCTTTTGTTTTTATTCAACATCCCTAAGGCTGCTGTTGCCTCCCTGACTGGATTGTTTCAGCATCTCCCAGGGGGTAGTATCACCTACTTTGGGAAACTATGCTAGGCTAACTAGATCGATGTTTAGTTGGGAATCTAAAAGCTTGGCATTACTACAAAGGAGTCTGTGTATATTAGATATTGTTGACCTGAAAGACCCAGGGAAGAGATGGGTTCCTACTTCTCATCTCTATTTTCCTGTACCCCTACTTTCTCTCCCCCATCATATTCCCTTTGACATCACTTATACAGGGTGTCCCAAAAGCCTTAGGGCAGTTTTAGGTTTTAATAACTCTTAAATAGCTAACAAACTATTAAAGCTTAAAACTGAGCCAAGATTTTGGGGAAACTATATTTAAAATCGTTTTCTTCTTCAGAAAAGTGCATTATCTAAGTAAGAGAAAGGGAATTGGGAGAGTTAGGAAAAGGAGTTGAAGAGGTAACAAATGCCAGCTCCTTTCCTCAGAGGTGGGGCTTTCGTTTCATTGTTTTTATTTACAAGCAAACATTTCAGCATGTCTGGATGTCGTGGTCATTTTGACAAACAGAAAACAAGAAAATAAATTGTGTAGGGTATCTCATGGCTTTTGGTTGGTCCAGGGGCATTATGTTTAATTATCTCCTTTCATGCAAGAAGCATTAAATAATTCCATTGTCAGTATTGCTTAAAGAGGATAACAGGTTACTGGGCTCCATAGTGAAGGAGGCCACAGCTGGGCCTCTGGGTGAAGCAGCTGTTAACCTGGAATTCCCCTGGGCTGAGCTTGCCCATAGAGTTCGAAACAGGAACTCTCACACCTGAGGTCAATTCAGTTGGGAGTAGGAGGTTGGGGAAAGGAGACAGTGGCAGTACAGAGAGAGAGAAAAAGAGAGAGAGAGAGACAGAGACAGAGACAGAGACAGAGAGAGACAGAGACAGAGACAGAAAGAGAGACAGACAGACAGGCAGGCAGAGATAGAAACAGAGACAGGGAGACACAAAGACAGAGAGAAAGAAGGAGAGACAGAGATAGAGACAGAGACAGACAGAGTCAGACACAAACAGAAATAGAGAGAGACAGACAGAAAGAGACAGAGACACATACTCTGGAGATTAAGTCCCTGAGCCATCATGAGGGTTCAGAGAGCAAAGGGGAGACACTGCAATTCCACCTTAGGGAAGTAATCCTGAGGGGCAGTGGTGATGGAGAGTGGAGAGCCACAAGAAGAGGAGTCAGCAGGAAATGCACTCCCCTCCCCAGACATCAGCACCCTAAGACAAAGTCTAGGCAGCCCCATCCTAGTTACAGATCTTCTGATTTTACCCATAATTGATGAGGCTGCTTTTCACTTGATGTGATTTAAGGGATACTTAGAGAAATCTCCTCCATCCCATCCCCACATCATTTGTAATGTCAGCTTCTTTCTCCCTCACCAAGGGTGGGAAACCTGTGGCCTCAGTCAAAAGGCCACACTTGAGGACCTAAAGGGCTTGCATTATAATTTTCTGTTCTCTAGCAAGGGTGGGGATCTATGTCTGACAAAGTTAAAGTCTCTTGATGAGTTAAGGACTCATCATAGATGGCAAACTTTCTAGAGATAGAGCCAACAGAGCATCACAAATAAGTCTTTTCTCTTTCCATAAGTGGCAGGGGAACATAGTCACTATCCAGTCAAGGAATTAGGGGATGTCTATTCCAACCCTTTTATTTTACAAAGAGGGAAACTGAGGTCCAGAAAGAGAAATAACTTGACCAAGGTCCCTTGGCTTGTTTGAGGCAGGGATGGGATGGCTGATAAATTTGACTCCAAATCCAGTGGTCTTTCAGTGATTCTACATTGGTTATAGAAGCCCACAATTCAGGACAGGACCCAGATACTTCCAATTAAAAGGGATAAAGGAGAAGCAGTAGACAGAAGTGGGGACTCAGATATTTGAATCCAGGTTTTATTGCTTGCTACCCACTTGTCCTTAGGAAAATCATTTAACTATTTTTGCACCTCAGTTTCATCTGGAAAATAAAGGGGCTGCGCAAGATAATCTCTCAGCTCCCTTCCAGCATCCTATGATACTACTTGTGCTACCTTGGTGAAATCACTTCTCTGTGCCTCAATTTCCTCCCCTGTAAAAATCAGGGAATAAAGGGAGGCATGAAATCTTTCTTGATAGTCTCAGTTTCCAGTGCCTCTTTGAAATTACCTTGTGTATACTTTTACAGATTATTTCATTTTTATTTTTATATTCCCAGAATCTGGCTACTAGCCCAAGCACAATACTTGATACACAGTAGATATTTAATAAAGGTCTGCTGATTAATTGAGTAATTCATTGCTAGATGGTCTCTTTGGTCCTTTTCTGTTGACTTGTTCTCTTTCTGAGCATTCATTTCTCTATTTGTAAAAATAAGCAGTTGAATTAGATCAAAAAATTAAAGATTTAGGAGCTGGAGGGAATATTAGAGACCATCCAGTCTAATCCCTTCATTTTATAGATGAGGAAACTGAGTCTATGGCAATGAATAAATGGCTTGTCCAAGGTTATATGGGTGGTAAGCCCCAGAGGAGGGATATTATATGAATCCAGATCCTAGGACTCTGGAATTAGTGGTCTTTCCACTACCTTATGTTGCCATCCTGAAGCTATCTCCAGGTGACACAGTTGACTTGATGTCCAAAAGCCCTGAGTTCAAATGTGGTCTCAGACATTTACAAGCTAGCTGTATGACAAGTCACTTTAACCACTAGCTGCCTCAGTTTACCTCAGGGGTAAAATGTGGGTCATAAGAGCACTTAACAGGGTTGTTATGAGCATCAAAGGAGATAATACTTATTCAACACTTACCATAGCACCTGGCGTATAGTAGGCATTTAATAAATGCATGTTTCCTTTCTTCCTGATATGGTGCTTGAAAGCTCTAAATCTATTATTCTAGTATCTTTTCCATTGACATCTTGGAAGCAGTAAATGATCAGAATTGTTACAGAGTTCTCTCTTCTCCCCCATCAACCTCCACAGAGAGATTCTTCAAATTCTCACCACCAAGCTCTGTACACAGTAGGTACTTAATCTATATTTCTTGAATTGGAATGGATTAAAATCTAATTGAACTGAATTTTCCCCAGTAGGGACCTGTTTTTATGGGTTGGAATGAGTGAATAGGAGCACTTTTAAATTTATGCTTGCCTTTACAAGTTGTCAATTAAAACAATGTTACAAGTAATTTCCAAGTTCATTTTCGTCTGGGAAATTATGCTCTAAATCCTTGATTTATTCCTGGTGGTAAAATTTTCATAAGATCTTTTTTCACCCTTAACTGAGCCAATAACTTCTCTCTTGTCCTTACCTCCTTAAAGAAGTCAAGCAGTGCTTTTTATGGTAGCAAAGAATCGGAAATTAAGGGGATGCCCATCAATTTGGGAAATGACTGAAAAAGTTGTGGTATACGAACATAATGGAATACTATTGTGCTATAAGGAATGATGAGCCGGTAGATTTCTGAAAAACTGGATAGACTTACATGAACTGATGCTGAGTGAAGTGAGCAGAACCAGAACATTGTACAAAATAACAATGGCACTGTGCTATGAGCAACCATGACTCACTTAGCTCTTCTGAGTAATACGTGGATCCAAGACGATCCCAAAAGACTCATGATGGAAAATACTGTCTGCATCCAGAAATATAGTCTGTAGGCAGATCAAAGCATATTATTTTCACTTTTTCATGTTTTTTGTGGCTTTTCCCTTTCATTCTGTTTCTCCTTATACAATATGACTAATGTGGAAATATATTTTCATAATTGTATATGAATAATATATCAGATTGCTTGCCATTTTGGGCAGGAGGGAAGGAGGGGAGAAAAGGAGAAAAATTTGGATGTCAAAATCTTTTAAAAATGAGTGTTAAAAATTATCTTTACATGTAATTTGAAAAAAAAATAAAATACTATTTACCAAAAAAGTCAAGCAATGGCCCAACTATGTCTCCCTGGCTGATAAGATCTCTTGTCATATGCTTCTTTTTTACTCTACCTATCATTTACTACTACTACTACTACTACTACTACTACTACTACTACTACTACTACTACTACTACTACTATTACTATTGCCACTACTACTACTACTACTATTACTACCACTACTACTACTACTACTACTACTACCCCTACCACCACCACTACCACTACCACTACCACTACTAGCTAGTATTATATATTGCTTTAACATTTGCAGAGTGGTTTACACATTATCTCAGTTGATCTTCACAACAATGATGTGTGGCAGGTGTATTATTATTTCTATTTTGCAGATGAGAAAACTGAACCTTTGAGAGATTAATTGACTTGTCTTGGGTAAGATTACTAGCAAATATCTGAAACAAGATTTGAACTCAGTTCTTTCTGTTTCTTAGTCTAGGACCCTCTCCACTACCACTTCGCTATCTCTTAAAGTACTCAAAGTAGGTTCTAAATATTTGATGAATAAAATTGACTTGGAGCTTGGATTCTTGGGTTCAAATCTTGGCTCTGATGATTGGCAATTATATGTTGATATTGAACCCTTCACTTCACCTAGTTGGGCTTTGGTTTCCGGAGCAGTAAAATGATGAGACTAGATGGCCTCCAAGGTTCTTTTTGGCCATAAGTTCTAGGACCTTATGATTGTATAAGCTTGAGAAAGAGTAGCCCATTTTGCTGTACTTAAAGGCTGCCTGTACGCTTATGTAAGTTTTATGCTTGACTGTGTACCAGTGGGCCTCACTATTCTTGTTCTTCCAAACTCGCATCCACTGGAGCATCCTTCATGCCATCTCAGTCCTCAAATCCTCCATGACATCTTTGAGGTGGCAGATTCACTCCAATAACTGCTCATTGGAACACTCCCAGTGTGACCAAGGCCTTCATTCACCCATATGGAATTCAATGAACAGTAGAGCGTATCATACTGAAACTCTGAGTTGAGAAAGGGAAAAAATAAATCAGCTTTCAGCTAATTATTTGTTCTATCTACACAAAACAAACTATCAGCTTGACTTCTGTACTGAATTAACTGATTATCTTGGTGATGTGTTTATCAATCAATTTCATACTCATAATAGAGCACTTACTCTTTGTAAGATGCTGTATTAGGCATTGTGGAGGGCTATTAAGATAAATAAAAGCCCTGTCCTTGAGAAACTTACAGTGTGCTGGAGATACAAGATAATTATCAACAGTAAGTTCCAAAGGATAGGTACATACAGCAGGTGATGTAAAAAGAGAAAGGGAGGGGAGATCAAGGTGGTCAGAGAAGGCTCAGAGAATCATAAAATGGCCAACTCAGAAGTTATCCAGTGAAGCCAATACTGACATCAAAAATCCCTTCCACTTCATCTCCAACAAATTAGTATCCAACCTTTTCTTGGAGATCATCAGTGAAAGAGAAGGAGCCCATTCCCCTTTGAGATAGCTATCATCAACCATTTTTTTTCCATACAGATTCTTTACCTCTTTGCAGCCCCCTGCAGACTCCATTCACCTCCATTTTTTCCCTTGGGTGGGAGACTACAAGCAGAGTAAGCTGAATCCTTCTTCTAGGAAAATTCAAATACTTGAAGATAGCAAGCAAGTCCTATTTTTACCTCCCCACCCAGTGTTCTCATTCTCAAACTAAACAGCCCTATTTCCTCCTACTAGGATTGGTCTTTAGAGGATAATGGATGAAAGTACTAACAGTGTGTAGTCACTGAGCTAGCTCCAAGGAATGAAGATGTAAAAAATGAGACAACCCCTGCCTTCAAGGAGTTTATGGTATAATGGGAAGAGATAATGTGTATGGGCAGGATGTGGAGTCAGAGGAATTCTAAGGGGATGCATAGAGCCATCGATGTCACCCTCTTTCCAAAGCAATAGCAGCATCAATTTCATTGCTGATCCCAGGGCAAAATGTAGAAAATCAAAGGTGGAGGGGGGCAGGGAAGATAATGAAATGCCTTTGTGTATACACCAATTTCCTAGTGAATAGTTGTTTGGTATATTCAGCATAATCTGGGATAGCCAGACACAGTGAGGTGCATTTGTACTCCTTTACCTATTAAGACAGCTCAGCCCTAGGGCTGAATTCTCAAGGCAAATAAATGCCCTGACTCCTCAGGAGGGAGGGCAGAGTTTCTGGCTGTCTGAATCACCGTTGCAGATGGAGAGGAGCAGGACAGTGGTGGGAGAGAGAGCATAATGCCCTTATTTCCTGATTGCTTTCTTGACAGGATAACAAGAAGTTGGCTAGGTGGAGAATATGTTAGGCATGGATAAAAAGAATTAGCAGGGTCTGTGAGAAGAGTGTTTTGAGTAAGCCAGCCTATCTAGAATGCAGAATGTGTGTAAGGGCTCAGTGAGAAACTGAGATGGAAAGTCAGTTTGTATCTGCAATGGACTACTTGCTGAGTCCACTAGAATGAATTAGTTGAGCTAGATAGGGGTCAATTCAGTCCAACTGTTGGCATGGGCAATGGACATGTCACTGAACTGGCAAAGTGTTTTGGTCAAATCAACCAGTTGTTTTGGAGTAGCCAATCTGGAAAAGCCACAAAAATCTGTTTAACAGAGCACTAACAGGAGGCTTTTTGTAGGAACTGGCCCTTTTCCCCCTTTCTTTCCCCCTCAGTCTCTTGGACTAAGATACCCTCTTCTTTTCTCATTTGCCTTCTATGGCTTGTTGCTTTTTTACTCACACAAACTCTTATCGCTGATTTCTTGATCCAATCTATTTTTCAGAGAGCAAAGGTTAATGGAGTAAGAGCTTAAGACACAGCCAGATTTCACTTAACAATTGAGAGAAGAATCTGGGTCTAAAATATAACTCACGGACTCTCAGTGGATCAGGACAACAATGATCCCTCCCTTCTCGAGTTCCTGGCATTTAGAGAACTCAAGGCGGAGTCAGTCATCTCTGGCTACAGCCCCATGGAACTATCCCACTCAAAGTAGGCCAATCTCCTTACTGAGTTTTACACATGCTCTACTTATTCTCGTCTCTGGAAATTTTCTCTCCATAGAATCCCATCACTATCAATACACACACACACACGCACACACACACACACACACTAACACACACAGAAGTGTGGGTTTTCCCTTCATGCTATCATTTTGAAAAAAATTCCACCTCTCAAAGGCCAGTTCCAGGCTTCCTTCTTTTAGGAAGTCCTTCCTAAATCTGGCTCATTTTAAGAAACCACATAGTGCAAGAAGTAGAATGTAAGTTAGTCCTTACCTAAGTTGTTGCGCAATGAGCAGAGCTATGAGCTGAAGGTACAATCATCCCAGCTTGAAAAGGAAGTCCTCTTGTTCTGTCATTCAGTTCTCTCTGTCTCATCTTCCTCATTTCATGGATAGGATGGGATATTTATGGAAGGGATATTCTCCTCTAATGTTCCATCTTCTAAGGAGTCTCAATAGGGCTTTATGACTCCGAAGCTCATGAAAGGAGTCAAGAAGGAAGTACACAGGCAACCATTTACTTTACTAGCCCCACTTCACATCAACTTGGCTCTTCCTGAGATGCTTTTTTCCCTTGAACTATGCAAAAAGTCAAAGAATGCCAAATGGACTCCAGAAAGAGAAAATTACTCTTTCCAGGAAGATAAACAAAGCACTTGTCACACAGGACCTCCCAAAGGATGGTAAACTCACAAGGATCTGGGTCTAATCCTGGGGAAAAATCTCCAAGAAGGTCTTTACCTTTCTTTAACTCCATGTCTTTACCCTTTAATAAAACTCAAGGAAAACCTGAATATAGATATGACACACTTTGATTTCCCCAATTCTTATCCAGGCACTAAATGTCCTATGCATGAATCAACTATGGAATAGCTTTTACTTCACATATAACAGAAAGTTAGTAAGAAACAAAGAACTCACAGAGACCCATAAATATGGAAAAATAAAATATTCAAAGAGATCTGTAGACTTATTAGATGCCCCTTGGATGGTAAAGACCCTTTGTGAGAATAGAATTTCATTCATTTAGACCTTTACCATCCAGAAACTCACAACATCATGGAGGCTTGACAAGGTCAATATATCATGATCTTTTGTGGAATCACTTTAATTCTCCACCTGCTAAGTGAGAGAACTATGTGAAGACTTACTTCCTCCTTCTCCAAGAAATGAACAATTAAAAACACTTTCTCCCTCTGGAAGACGTGCCCAAATCTAAAATTCGGGAACTCTTGCACTCAAACATTATACATGAGGTTATCCCCAGAGCCTAGAGATATACATTCTCAAGAGTGTTAGCTTGACTTCTGATAAGAAAAGAAAACAAAATGGCAGATGAAGGTCAGTGGGACCTAGAAATCTGGATACTTCCCTTTCAGTTTCAAATGTGCCAGCTTAGGCTACTCTCCATATGCTTCTCCTGCCAGACACAATTTTCAGGTCCTGCCTAGGGCAAGGGAAGAAAGAAAGGAGACATCCTCTTCTTACACTTGTACATTCTGGTCTAGAAGTCCAAGGGAAAGAAAGGGAGAGAAAAAATGAAGTTAGAAGCCATTTCGTAACTCATTATAAATCATGGGAAAGTCTCCTATTGCCCCTCCAACCCCCAAACCAATCTTCTTGGACACAGCCCCAGCCACTGGATTCAATTAGAGGAGTTTCCTATGTCCTCTCAGCAAAAGTCTAGGGTGTACATTTACCTTCATGGGAAGTATACTTTGGGCAAATTCCACATCCCATAATTCCTCAAGTTGATCAGAGACTCCCTTGACCACATACTTCTCCCTCAGCCTTGTTAGACAGAAAAAACCTTCAAGGGAATATCACACACATCCACATACATACATACATAAATATACATGCGCAGAGATATTTGATTGAAGCAGATATTTTCCAGAATATTGACATCTCCAGAGAGACAGAGAAAAATGTTATAATGGAAAGAATGTTGTCTGGGGAGTCTCAATGGTGCTGGGATGAGGAATTAGAAGGGACCTCAGAGGACACCTAGGCCAAATTCTCTTGTTTTATAGATGACAGAAGCATCAAGTGAGGCAGAGCTGCACGAAGTCCTCAGCCTCACTCATCTTCTGGAGTCATCAGTGTTCATTTGCAAGACAAAATTCAGGATAACTGATGATGACCCGGATGCAGCAAATAACCTTGGTATCTTTTCTGTCTGTCCAGATTCTAAGTTTTCCACATGCCTACTTCAGTCACCTTCGTGATAAATGGTTTTCATCTTTTCAAAGGGTTTGTGGCCAGTCAATGATCTTCAATCCAACTTAACCTTTCTGCTGAGATGGTTTGATGGGGACATGGTCGCTGTGCTTACTACTACTCCTTGGAGCCGCAGGTGAAAGTTGAGTGAATCAGGTAGACACCAAAGGTTGATGAACAGCCTTGAAAAGGGCTTAGCAAGCTCTCACCCCAGAGGTACTAATACTCCTTGAACACCCTCACACCCCAACTTTGAAGTCTATATCAAGTAAGTTACTGTTATTCTCTGGAATACTAGAGCACTGATTAGATGCTGGTTTTTATTTTTTGAGTAAGGGTTTCCTTTGGGTAATAAAGCATTTATTTAGTACCCACTGTTTGTCAACTATCATACGAGACCCGGGGGTACAAATACAAGAATGAACCAATCCCTACTTGCAAGTAATTTACATCTTAGGTCTTGTCTCCTCCACCTAACAGGCTTCTCCTGGGCAGGGATGGAGCTTTCTCTTATCTTGTATCCCCACCTGGTGCCTAGCACAGAGCTGCAGAGATGACAGCCACTCAGTTAGAATCTGTAGACTCAACAATGCTGGCAACATAATGTTTTTCCCCTTAAGAAACCTCCTCGTTCACACACTGAATAAAAATGTGATAAACAGGTTGACTGATCTTATCCCAGCAACAACTATAATTCAAACATAACAAACAAAATCGGGAAATATGTTAAATAGAAGATCAGACAGCAGATAAACTGAATCTTCTTCAACCTCAGATGATTTGTTCTTTCTTATCCTGATAAGGGGTAAGGTTAAAGCATTAGTCTGGCAAAACAGACATGGCAAAACAAGATTATGAAGTCAATTAAATGTGAAATACGGAGTAATCTTAAAAGAGAACCAGACATCTGGACATCTGGTTGCTTCTCCTGCCTCCTGTAAAGTCTTCCCCAAGCCCTTTCATGTAGGAGTGAGGAAAAAGGAAGAAAAGGAGGGAGACAAGCTCAATTATCAGTAGATAGAGTTTTCACAGGTCACTTGGGAAGTCCCTCCTCCTGTCTAACCAAAACCTTTCTTGCTGCCATATTTTTTCTTTCATGCAAAATTATTTAAAATATGCTGTCTATCCTCCACATCTTGGTGCTTCTTGAATATTTCAGAGGTAGAAGGTTAGAAAGTAAGATCAAAAGATGACAGTGACATGGGCACTACAAGAGGGAAGAGTATTCCTGACTTCTTTCCTCCTCTTCCTCAGAGGCCATGCTGACTTACCTTCAATAATTTCTAAGGTTTGTGATGCATTTAGTCTGGAACACAGAGATTATTCCACTTATTAGCTAAGTCTTAGAGAGCTGTCTGAGGATCAGAGAAGTTGAATGTCCAGTCTTTAGTCACATAGTTTTAAATATACCTATTCTCAATGCCACATCCAGCTCCCTACCCACTATGCCATTACCTCAGCAAAATGTTTCTCACCACTTTTGATTTAGAGCCTCACTTTAAATACTGGACTTGATGTCATTTTATCTGCATGCATTTGGGGGTATTGACAAGCAAAGGCAGAAAAATAGCCAGCTCCCAGTAATTTATACATCGGAAGATGAACAATTTAGAATCGGGCGAAACATCACTATGGCAACAAATTAAGAAAGTTAGCTACAATTTGTCATTCCTTAAAGTCATGCATATTACATTACCCTAATAATTTATGTAGTAATTACTTAACAAGTCCAAATGGGGAGAACAAGTAATCACAGGAGCCCCAAGGTTGAGATTAATGTGCAGTTGAAAAGTGGATGGCCTTGTCGTCTACATTCAACCTTCTGCACATTACAATTCAACAGAATGGATGCCCTCCATCTGCACTCGATGTCAAAACTGCAAAGGTAAGCATCCATCTTTGCAAAGAGGAATAACACATCAAGAGAGCGAAACCCAGAAGTCCAGCACGAATTACCCAGAATCTGTCCCTATATAACTCCAACACAATTCAGTAAAAGGCAAACTCTTTCGTGGAAATTTGACCTTGGAAATGAGTTGATTTCATTTTGGTCTGGACTACTAACATCTGTTCAGCTTTTCCCAGGGGAAGCTTCAGGGAAGTGGAACCCCAAAGACAATGCCCAGAAATGAACCTCTTCAGCCTAGCTTTGTACCGTAACTCATATTTCTTGGTCTCTCAAAGTAACATGAGCAGCACCCATACTTATGACATTAACACAAAAGTAAATGTGAGGATAAACACTCATACATCTTTAAATATATGTGTGTATATCAATTTGCATCTTATGTCCATCACCTCCAATAGGGAATAGATAGGATGTTTCATCATGAGTTCTATTTAATTGTGGCTATTCATTGTGTTGATCAGAGTTCTTAAATTTTTCAAAGTTTAAAATGAGAACTCAGAGAGGCCACAGGATATACCATAATGAATACTGGACTTAGAGTCAGGAGACATGGGTTCAAACCTAAGCTCTGTTCTCTCCTAGCACGTATGACTTCTGGAAAATCATTTCAGTCTTCTGGAATTCATTTTCCTCCTTTGTAAAAGTCCCTGTTGAGAAGGACCAACTAGAGGATAGGAAAGCAATTCCCTTCGACTAAAAAAGAGTCACAGACCAATATCTAAGACTATATACTACAATGAGTTCCCAATATACATCCTACCTAAACATTAAAAGGTTGTAGAATTTTTAAAAAATAACAACGTAAAGGAAAACGAATGGGGATCTCTTTTGCAACTATGGTAGTTTTAGAAGTTTTTTTTAAAAAAAGGAAGATCACAAAAGACAAATCAGCTGCATGAAAGTGAAATTTTGAGATTCAATATGAACAAGCTAGGGTACATGCACCAAAGAAATATTACTATGCCATAAGAAACAAGAATTTGGAGAATTGTGGGAAGATTTGTATGAATGGATGCAAAGTGAAATTAGAACCAAGAAAAGAATATACACAATGACTTCAAAAACGAAATCAAAACCACAATAAAACAAGACTGGGCACTATGAAATTATAATGCTCTTGTGGCCCCAGAGAAAAAGGGAAAAAGAATTTACCTTCCTACTTTCACTTAAGAGGTGGGAAACTACGGGTATCAGATATTCAATATGTTTTCAGAAACAGCTGATTTGCTGGTTGTGTTTAACAGTCTTTGTTACAAGGTAAGGCTAACCGGCTTGAGAAAGAAAAGGGACATGTTGAGAAAAAATGTCAGAAAAATAAATGACAGTAGCAACCTTTTTAAAAATATAAATCAACAAGCAGTTATTAAGAGCCAGGAACTGTGTAAGGCACTGGGGCTACAAAGACAAAGCAAAACAATCTCTTCCCTCAAGGTTGATTGAGTTGGAATAGATCATCTTAAGATCTCTAAATGTGCTAACAAATCTTTGAGTCTATTTTATGTCACTGGCTTTGCTCAAGCCAGGGCACACACACTTGCATGAAACCTTGTCTTAAAGTATTGTTTCTTTCTTCATAATGAAGATGGTGCAGGGGCAAGAAACACTATTAATGGGTTTGAAAGTAGACTCTAAGAGGAAAGACTTAAGTAATTATGGTTATGTACCTGGAGCCAAGCAGGCTCATTACAGTCTGCAAGTTAATGATGCAATATTTTATAGGTGTTAGTGAGCAATGGCACTTCATTTCCACTAAGAGCAACATGGCCCCATGTTATAATATGAAGGATTAGAGTTAGACAGTGGAAAGAATGTTCTGCCTATAAGCAGAGAGAATTTGATGCACAAACAAGGGAGATAGTGTACATTCACTGGGGAATTCTTAGGGAAGGAATGCTGGGGAGGCAGGAAATGGATGAAGTCAAGAGTTATCAACCTAAATAATTTATGACTTCCATCTTGAGGGGCATATAGGATAGATGCTGTCATCTGACCATAAATTAATCTTAGTGAATATTGACCCCTAAGGGATCTTGGTCATCTGCTCATTTTACAAATGGGGTGCATGAAAGCCAGAGGTTAAATTCTTTGCCCATCATCACTCAACCAGTGTCTGAGTTAGGATGTGTGCCCACTTACCCTTGATTCTGAGTGTGAGATTCCAACTTCCACACCATGCATGCTGTCAGCACACCTTCTGCCTAGTGTTTTTGTGTTACCACTTGTCACAACCCTGTCTCTGAGAATACCTTCCTACTGCCTTAATTCCTTCAGGAAAGTTAGAACTTTCACACATAGTCTCTCAAATTCAGTCCCAACATTCTCTCTCACTATTTTCTTATATAAAATTTCTACCCGAGCCAGTCCAATCATCACTACCCTGGTAACAGGCCTTAGACATTCCTATCTGTTCCCTTGACTAAAGAGTATTGCATCTCTTTGCATTTTCAGCACCTAGGACAGAGACTTGTTGGCAAATGAAGGTACTATCATGCACTAAACAGACTGGGCTTAGAGACTTAAAGTCCTGGGTTTAAATTCTGCCTCAAATACTAACCAGTTGTGCCACTAGTCAAATAGTTTAATTTCTTTGAAGCTTAATTTTCTCATCTATAATGGAAGATAGTAATGGCACCTCTCTCAAAATGAGACAGAAACATCTGAGTCTAACCTTGAAGGATGACAAGAATTCTAAGTGTCCCAACTGTCAAAGAGAGGATCTTGAAGTAAGAGTAGTGAGCCAGGAATAAACTAACTTTTCCCCATGTGCTAGTGATTCAGGAGCATTGCAGAAAGAAATACAAGCACTGGAAGAAAAGTGGCCAAGGGTGAAGTTATCTTCTATCAAGATTCAAGTTTTCACAACTTTAAGAAAATAGGAAGAGGATGAAAAGCAACAACAAGATGAAGGGACACTTGTTAACAAAAGAATGGTGTTCTCAGAGGGCATGAAGGAAAGGGAGGATGTTGGAAGATGGAGGCTGAGCAAAAAAGGGATCAGTTGGATGAGCATCACAAGTTACTGGAGACATAGTGGATCAGATTGCTGGCTGTGGAACCAGGAAACTAATTTGTGAGAAAAGAGGGATTTCTATGGTGGTATAGGCAGGAAGTTAATTCTGAAATGCCTGAAGTCTTAAAAACAGAAAACAACTTCAGACAAAAAGCTTTAACAGAAAGTGTTCAGAAAACCCATAGAAAGTGGGCAGGGCCTTCAAAACACCTTCAGGTGTTTTACTTGAGTAAGGTAAAAACTTTTTAGTGACTCCATGAATTTTCCTTACTTTCAGCTCCATCAAATTTTTAAAATTGATACAGATACTCTAGAATTACAGTACTGGAAGGAAGTTCTCCACTCCCCCTTCCTCCCATTCATTTCACTCTTGTCTTTAATTGTTCAGATTAGAAAACAGATTGAGAGAGGGAGAGTGATTAGCCCAAGATCACACAGTGAGTTATCCCACATCAGAAGCCCTTGTAATTACCTTTAACTACTATTCATAACTTTGAATCTGATATTAGCCATGAATATTACGCCTCCAAAAAGCTCCCACAACAAATTTCTTTGAAATTATGGAGTATGGGGATAAATTTTAACCTCTCACTTGCTTCCTGATGATCTTTTTTAAATTCCATTGAAAAGTCATCCTTAATCCATGCTCTTCAGCATGGCACTCCATTTTGAAGTGGGGAGACTCATGAAGAAAGGTTATATGATGAAAGAAAAACCTTGAAAGCTTTGGCATCTAAGGACAAGTCAGTCAGTGAGAAAATGTTGGAATCAGATAAGGGAAACTGAAGAGCCAAGTGACAAATAGTATTTGATCTCTTGTAAGTGGAAGAGAAAATCCCTGCCAATCTCTGTCACAGTGGGATGATAAACCTGGCATCCATTTGGGTACGCTTAGCTAAAACCACAGTGCAGGAAACAGTACATGTCTGCAGGGCTACACCAATGACTGTATCTTTGCAGTGTGCATCATGCATAAGAAAGGTTTAGGGAGTGCAGAAGCAGTAGGGAGTTTCTTTACTCAATTAATACAAGTGAAGTTGATTTCTTTTCCACCACAGCATTTGCTGTGCAACCATGGGCAAATAATTCTACCTCTCTGAGTCTCATTCATGGATTAAAATGTGAAAAGAGATAAAATATTAGATGATAGATAGAGATAAATTCTAGGTGTCTAGATGCATGAGGATTTATGCTTCCCTCCCTTTACCCTTTCCTGGGGTAACAGGCAGAATCTAGCCTCCAGAATCTGTGCTCACATCCTCTGCATCCCCAAGCTCCAATGTCTTGTTCTTCTAGGAGAAATCTAGGAGAGCCCCATGTCAATGTTTTGGAGGTCTTCTTTGGAGAATTGAAGAATCATTTATAAAACTAAACTGTAATTTGATAGCTCCCTGGGATATCTTTTAACTTCCTATGCTAGAGTCGTAGGATTCTGTCAGTTTATGAAATCCCAAACTCCTCAACTCTGTCCTTCAATGCACACTCAAATCTCAAGTAACAACACGTTCATAGACAATGGATATAAATGAATTTCTAGGTAGAAAAAAGAGTTGGGCTTACAAAATAACACCAGTGGTGATAGATAGTAAAATAGACCATGGTTGGTTTTTTTGTTTGTTTGTTTTCAGCTCTGATTGGGAACAGAAATAAGATGCCTCTGTGCTTTGGAGCCAAGGGAGGAGTACATTCTCCAATTTCATCTCCCTGCACTGGATGATGACTCTAGCTAACCTGGGAGATCTCAGTGGTTTTCCACTCCATTAAACATTCTGTCTTGCTTTTCAGGACACAGTATTACTGCCCCCTTGCCTCCCTTTTCCTCTGAACTTGCCTAACCCAAATTTGCTGCCTTGGACAAGATTTCATTCCCTTTCAACTAAACCCCCAAAAGATGCAATAGAGAGTCCCCTCTCACAGTAAGTTATCTCATTAGTCTATGGAAGCCAGGTGACTCCAAATTTCTCACCTAGCTTGCTGACCTCAGATGACTTCAGCAAAGAAAGGATTTATTAAACTTAATGCGCCATAAAATGTGAATTTGAGCATGTGTTTTCCATTCACTAGGACTTTGGTTGTCAGCAGTGTAGAGAACTTGCAGGATGGAAAACCCATCCACTAGTGTAGATAAGCATCAAAAACCCAAAACACAACTGGAATCTTTGTGCATGAGTCCATCTAGAAAGGTGAGATTTAAGTAGGGTTTATTCTTTCAGTAGGAGGTACTACTATCCTTGTTACAACAAGCCAATTTTTAAAATTTAAAAGAACTTTTTCTCCTTTTCTCATCTTACTTGTTCTGATTTGCATCCTGGGCCATCTCTAATCATCCTGATGAATATCTGGTCACTGGATTCAGAATGGCTTCAAAGGCAAAGTGAGGCTGGTGATCTTGCAGAGTCCTCACTCACTCAAAACAAAGTCAAGTACGTATCACGTCATCATTTCTCTTATGGCATGGTTTTCTTCAGCAATGAGGGATGCGCACAACAATCTGTGAGTTGATACAGTTGCCTGGATGGGAACCTAAGTAGTTGGGTAACTCAAATCCTCCTCTCCTATCTATTTCCCTCTCCCCTTCCTTCTCCTCTCCAAAGGAAAGCAAATTTGGATGGCCAGAGGATGCCCAATTAACTTGGCGTCTATTGGCTAGATTCCTTTCCTTTCTCTTTCCCAAAATCTTAAACCCAGTGCACTTTGAAACCCATAGATTGGACAACACCAGGCCCCTGCCCAAGCTCCACTTAAGTACTGTTTTCTGGACGCTCCTGGCTTAAGAGTGATTATCAGCAGTAACTGTTGCTGTTTCCCTCCCAGTCTGATGTAGTTATTTTTCTTTGCCTCATTTAAAAAGTCATTCCCTGACTACTTCTTAAACAGGAATACTTACTGAACGTGCATTACCTCACCCCAAGTGAGTACCTGAATAGACCTTGGCCTAAAGGGACCAAGATCTCCCATTGCATCCTGGACCATCTCCAGTCATCCTGATGAATATCAGTTCTCTGGATTCAGATAGCTATAGAGGAGAAGTGAGGCTGGTGACCTGCACAGTCCTCCCTCACTCAAAACAAAGTCCAGTGCAAGTCACATCATCATTTCTCTGATGACAACCAGGGTCTAAAGACCACGACATATTCATTCTTTGACAATGAAGGATGAATACAACATAACAATTGGTGGGGACACTGGGCAATTGAACGACTTGCCGTGATTCCTTAGTTTGTATGTATCAATCTATCAATCAACAAGCATTCATTGAGCACCTACTAAATTCCAGGCACTATTCTTGGCTCTGGTGATATTAAAACAGAAATGAAGTATGCCTTTGATGCAATGAATTCATTCTGTCAGAAAAGACATGTAAATACATAGGTATATACAAAATAGATACAAATGATTTGGAGTGAACTAGTAAGAGTAAAGAGTCAATGATGACACTGGTATTCTTAACCTGCGTGATCTGAAAGATAGTCGTGCCCAGAGAAATTCATGAGGCTTAGTTTGGAAGGAAAGATAGGGCTGTTAGGTGATACAACAGATAGAGTTCTTGGCCTAGAGTCAGGAGGACCTGAGTTTCAATTCCAGTCTCAGACATCTCCTAACTGTGTGACCCTGGGCAAGTCACTTATTCCTGTTTGCCTCAGTTTGCTCATCCACAAAATGAGCTGGAGAAGGAAATGGCAGACCCCTCCGGTAGCTTTGTTAAGAAAACCCCAAATGGGGGGGAGGAGTCAAAATGGCGGAGTAGAAAGACTCACGTATGCTAGCTCCAAATCCACAGCCCATAAATTTCCTGTAAAAAGAACTCCCCACAAATTCTGGAGTACTGCAAGCCATGCACCAACGCAGTGGAAGATATTTCCATTCCAGAGAGCCCTGGAAATCTGACCCCAAAAGTCCGTCAGGCTCCAGAGAGTGGAGCCCACCCCTGCACTGCCCTGGCCATGCAGCCCCAGAGGAGCAGATCCGAGCAGGCTTCAGGGATGGAATCTTCGGGGGCCACAAAGGTCCCTCCACCCACAGGTGCTCCAGGTCAGTGAGAGAGACTTCTGGGCTGGTTGAGAGGGGAGCGGGGTGTCTCCGTGGCTCAGGCCCCATCGGGAGGTGGTGGCAGAGGCAGCTGCGGCCGGGGACTCCCCAAGCAGGCAGGAGCTCCATTACCAAAGGTCTCTGCATAAAGCCCCTGAGGGAACTGACCCTGGGAGACAGCCCTTCCCCCACCTGCTCCATTACTGAATGTCTCTGCATAAAGCCCCTGAGGGAACTGAGCCTGGGAGGTGGCCCTGCCCCCACCCAAGCACCAGAACTTAAGCTCACATTGAATAGCAGCTGCGCCTGCCACGGAAAGCCCTGAGTCTGGGAAGCAGCATTTGAATCTCAGACCCCAAGCACTAGCTGGGCAGATCTAAGTGGGGATGGAGAGGAATCTCAGAAGTCAAGTAACTGGCTGGGAAAATGCTCAGGAAAAGGAAGCAAAATAAGACCATAGAGAGCTACGTTATTGGGGAAGAGATGTTCCTTCCTCCTTTCATTTCTGATGAGGAAGTACAATGCTTGCCATCAGGGAAGGATGTGGAGGTCAGGGCCTCTCTATCCCAGACATCCGAGGTGGATGTCCATTGGGCTCAGGCTATGGAAGAGCTCAAAAAGGATTTTGAAAATCAAGTTAGATAGGTGGAGGAAAAACTGGGAAGAGAAATGAGAGAGATGCAAGAAAAGCATGAAAAATGGGCCAATACTTTGCTAAAGGAGACCCAAAAAAATGCTGAAGAAAATGACACCTTGAAAAATAGGCTCACTCAATTGACAAAAGAGGTCCAAAAAGGCAATGAGGAGAAGAATGCTTTCAAAAGCAAAATTAGCCAAATGGAAAAAGAGGTTCAAAGGCTCAATGAAGAAAATAGTTCTCTCAAAATTAGAATAGAACAGATGGAGTCTAATGACTTTCTGAGAAACCAAGAAATCACAAAACAAAACCAAAAGAATGAAAAAGTGGAACATGATGTGAAATATCTCATGGGAAAAACAACTGACCTGGAAAATAGATCCAGGAGAGATAACTTAAAAATTATGGGACTACCTGAAAGCCATGACCAGAAAAAGAGCCTAGACATCATCTTTCATGAAATTATCAAGGAAAACTGCCCTGAGATTCTAGAACCAGAGGGCAAAATAAGTATTGAAGGAATCCACCGATCACCACCTGAAAGAGATCCAAAAAGAGAAACTCCTAGGAACATTGTGGCCAAATTCCAGAATTCTCAGGTCAAGGAGAAAATATTGCAAGCAGCTAGAAAGAAGCAATTCCAGTATTGTGGAAATACAATCAGGATAACTCAAGTTCTAGCAGCTTCTACATTAAGGGATCAAAGGGCGTGGAATAGGATATTCCAGAAGTCAAAGGAACTAGGACTCAAACCAAGAATCACCTACCCAGCAAAACTGAGTATAATACTTCAGGGGAAAATATGGTCTTTCAATGAAACAGAGGACTTTCAAGCATTCTTGATAAAAAGACCAGAGCTGAAAAGAAAATTTGACTTTCAAACACAAGAATGAGAAGAAGCATGAAAAAGTAAACAGCAAAGAGAATACATAAGGGACTTACCAAAGGTGAACTGTTTACATTTCTACATGGAAAGACAATATTTGTAACTCTTAAAACGTTTCAGTATCTGGGTAGTTGGTGGGACCACACACAGACATACACACACACACACACACGCGCACACACGTACATACGTGCACACACACATACACACATGCACGCACACACAGAGACAGAGAGCACAGAGTGAATTGAATAGGATGGGACCATATCTTAAAAGAAATTAAGGTAAATGGTGAGAGAGAAATGTAGTGGGAGGAGAGAGGGTGAAATGGAATGGGGTAAATTATATCTCATTCAAGAGGCAAGCAGGAGACTTTGTAGGGGAGGGAAAAAAGAGGAGAGCTGAGAAAAAAACATGAAGTTTACCCTCATCAAATTCGACTAAAGGAAGGAGTAAAATGCACACTTATTTTGGTATGAAATCTTATCTTACATACCGGAAAGTGGGGGAGAAGGAGATAAGCAGGGAGGGAGGGATGATGGAAGGGAGAGCAATGGGAGAAGGGAGCAATTTGAAGTCCACACAAGGGAGGGACAGGATCAAAAAACAGAATAGATACAATGGGGGGCACAATAGGATGGAGGGAAATGCAGTTAGTCTTACACAACAAGACTGTTAACGAAGTCATTTGCAAAACTACACAGATAGGGCCTATATTGAACTGCCTGCCTTCCCAAAGGGAATGAGTGGGGAGGGAGGGATGGGGAGAATTTGGAACTCAAAGTTTTAGGAACAACTGTTGAGTATTGTTGTTGCTACTAGGAAATAAGAAATACAGTTAATGGGGAATAGAAAGTTATCTGACCCTACAGGACAAAAGAGAAGATGGGGACAAGAGAAGGGAGGGATGATAGAAGAGAGGGCAGATTGGTGATTGGGAAAATTAGATTGCTCGGTGTATTGGGGTGGGGGGTGGGGTTAGATGGGGAGAAAATTTGGAACCCAAAATTTTGTGAAAATGAATGTAAAAAGTTAAATAAATAAATTTATGTTTAAAAAAAAAGAAAGAAAACCCCAAATGGGGTTACAAAAAGTCAGACAAGACTGAAATGACTGAATGACAACACCCCAGAGGTGGGAAGTGAACTTGTCCTCTCAGGTATAAGGCTGATTTCTATTCACAATACCATATATCAGAAATAACACTGTCTTTGAAGTCAAAGAACTTGGGTTCAGATCTACCTATGATACTCACCACATGTGAGACCGTGGGCAAAAGGCTGATATCTATTCACAATACCATATATCAGAAATAACACTGTCTTTGAAGTCAAAGAACTTGGGTTCAGATCTACCTGTGATACTCACCACATGTGAGACCATGGGCAAATCACTGAACATCCCTGGATCTCAGTTTCCTCATCCATAGAACAAGGGAATTGACCTATATGGCCTCCAGCTCTATATTTGTGATCTTGTAACCCTTCTCCTCCTTAGTCCTCAGTTTCCTCAGCTCTAAAGTGAGAGTCTTGGACCAGATAGTATATGAAGTCTCTTTCAACAAGAAACCTACGAAGTCTCCAATCTTCTCATAGGGTCGTTGTAGGAAAGGCTATTTGTAAAGCTTATCATGTTATATAAATATATATAGTTATTATAATTACTGCTACAATTTTAAAAAGAGGATAATAATACTTATAATCCCTAGTTCACAAGACTACCTGAAAGTTCTTTCAAGCCTTTAAGTATGATAGGAATATGACTTATTATTTTTAGTTTTAGAAAGATGAAATCCCCAAAGAGTTACCATTCTATATTGACATGGTTCTCATGCCAGTCCTACATTTTTGCCCTGGAGTAAATCTTTCAGTCTTCCAACTAATGGTTGAGTTTCTGCTGAAGCAGGAGATCCATGACAAGACCTCAGGCTATTGAGTCATGGTTTCTCTGAGATGACAAGAACTTTGGCAAACCTTGCAAAAATAGCCCACTCTTGACCCTTGCCTCAATGATAATCTCCCCTTTACAATTCATGTCTGGTTCTACTGTGATCTTCATTCAACTGACTTGGGTTTGCCGTTTTCCCTTTCATCTTCCCTACTTGGTTAAACTATGACCTCTTGGGCTCACTATGTGGTTTAACTTGGAATGAAACCATGTTCTGGCTTGGTTGAGATCTGACACTTCAATTTCTCTATTTTCCCTGTACTAGGCTAAACCTCACAGTAATGACAACAGGCAGTTAGCTCAGACCCATTGCAGTTTTGGCATTAGCCCCATTTGTCAACTCAATTCAACAAGTATTTATTTAACACTTACTATGTGCCAGGCAATGGGAATACAGAGACAAAAATGAATCAGTCCCTGATCCCAATGAGCTAACATTCTCTTGGAAGAGGGAGGGAATCTACATGACTCCACTGTGCCACCTAAATGCCTAGACTACTCAACTGTGTCTATTTATAGGAATATAACTGTTGAGCTGACCAGCTAGGTGGCGCCATAGTGCATAAAGTACCTGGTCTGGAGTCAAGAAGACTCATCTTCCTGAGTTCAAATCTGATCTCAGACATTTACTAGCTGTGCGATGCTGGACAAGTTACTTTACCCTGTTTGCCTCTGTTTCCTCATCTGTAAAATTGTTGGAGAAGGCAATGGCAAACCACTCCAGTATCTTTGCCAAGAAAACCCAAAATGGCATCACAAAGAGTCACACATAACTGAACAATAATAATAGCTATAGAGCTGGAAGGGATATCAGAACCTACCTAATCCAAATCCCCTTTTTTTACAAATAAAGAAACTGAGGCCCAGGGTGATGAAGTGGTTTGCCTAAGGTCATGCAGGAAAGAATAGTGGTGGTATTTGAACCCAGATCCTCACAATTGGAAGCCAGTGCTCTTCTCCACCACCTCCTTGATTTGGAAGCTCCCTCTACTGATGCAAATCGTGACCCACTCAAGCCTGCCCAACCTGTTTGTCTCTTGCTTATGGTCCCCCATAAAAATGAGCTTCCTCTACTAATGGATAACCATTTCTTCTCAATGATTTCAAAGAGAGATGATGGTGTTGCATAGAATCCCAGAGTCTCAGAGCTGAAAGAGATGACAGAGGTTATTGAAACCAAAATGTATCTGGGAAATATGGATGCTGGAAAAACAAAAAAATGCCAACAAGGAATTTTTAATAGGCTAGGGTTTGTTTGGGGCTTTTTGCATTTCTTATCTCAAAATGATATGTCAACTCTAGTTTTCACAATAGTGAGAACCATTTTTTGTCTCTCTGAACTCAAAATAAAAGAATATGAGATCTGAGCAATTCATACTGTGAAAGAATGAGGAGATAATGGTACCACATTTTAGACTGGAAGAGAATCTGATCAGAGGAAATAGATGAAGGATGTCTGTTTCCTTATACCAGGGAGATGCTTTCACCAAATCACCCCCATAGAAGCACCTTAGCCTGCCTCAGTTTCAGAGTACCAGAGTCAAGAAAACCTGAGTAAAAATTCTGTCTCATATCTTTCTTATCTATGTGACCCTGGGTAAGTCATTTAACCCTATTTGCATCAGTTTTCTCATCTGTAAAATAAGAATAATGACAGCACTTACCTCCCAGGATTGTTGTGAGGACAAAATGAAATAATAAGCATAAATTGTTTTGTAAACCTTGGAACACTTTACAAGTTCAAGCTACTATTAAGTGCTCATTATAAGTGCCAAGCCATTATTTAATAGTTATTATCTAGTGACCAAATTAATTCAATAGCATTTCTTTGTACATAATACTTCAACGTCCAGGAATAATATCCCTCCTTGTACATATGTATTATATACCTATGTAAGGTATCCATTAGATGAGTAGACTTGGTCCTTAGGAGATCTGAGTTTTAGTGATAACCTTTTTAGATAAGGTTCTGGCCTCCTCACTACATATCTGGTCTCATTAGTACCTACTAAACACCTGGATGTCTTTGGGTAAATCATTCCTCTCCCAGACTTGCATAGAATCACAGGACCATAGATTGAGAGCTGACAGGAAACTTAGAGGTCATCTAGTCTGACCCTTTCATTTAACAGATAAGGAAACTGAGACCCAAGGAGGTTTAGTTACTTGCCCACCGTTACACAGGTAGTAAAAGAGACAAGATTTTAACTCATTTCCTCTTCCCTTCCCCACCTCCCTCAGCCAGTGCTCTTTGTACTATACAGTGGTGGAAAACGAGGCATTTCTGGCATGGGATGGCCTCTAAATCTACAATTCTATCATCCTTTCTGCTCTAAAATTCTACTGTTCTACACCATAGCATGTTGGAGCTCCAATGTTTAAAATCCCATTTTTCGCCAACACTCAGCTCAACACTCTTTCTACGTGATGTCCTTTCCGTTCCCCTGAGTTGATCAAACCCTTACTCCCAGAACTACCTTGTATTATATACATATATATGTCTATACACATATATATTCTGTATATACTTGCATTGCAAATCTATATACTATCTCCCCTTCAAAGAGTTAGGGAAGGTATTATTTTCCTTTTGTCTTAGTATTCCCAAAAACAACATGGTGCCCAGCTCAGTCTGGGATTAATGACAGCTTGGAGACTAATCGACTTCTTTTGCATTTGTCTACTCCTATTGGATTGGGGACAATCTTGATGTCTGTTGAGCTGAACTGCGTGTCGCCCCCATTAGCAAGAAGGACAGGGACTTCACTGGTGATTTCTGCAATCTCAGCCGAGGAAACTCCCTCTGCCAACGAAGGTCAACACCTTCTCTACAAGCCCAAAGGGTTCCTAATTCCATCATTACTTCAGAGAATCAGTCTCCTGGAAGTATTTGGGTGAGAGATTTAGGCGGCACAATGGCCAGAACTCCCGGAGGACAACCATGGGGGAAATTAAATGCAGGTGGATTTCGATGTCATTCTGGATTCATGAATATTTCCTTGTCATTCTAACAGAATCACTTCTCTGCATAGAATCAGAGCTTAACATCACTCTGGAGAATGCCTGTTTCTTTATGTAACAAATCCTTTGAAGTGGCATTAAAGTTACACTTGAATGTACGGTATTTTCATTTCATTTATTAATTCACATCGGCTGTTCTCTCTAATCTCCACATCACGGCACAAATCCTTTTCACGCTCTGTTTCCTGTGTACAGCAGCCTCCTGTGTTCAGGGTCCTTCTCCCATCATGATTACAAATTACCCGGAAATGCACATGCCACCCCTTCATCCCCCACCTCACAAGCTGGAACAATATAGCTCTTGTTTTGTTTGTTTTTAATTAAAATTGCTTGTAAGACAGAAACACATCACAGTGAGTGGTGAAGGATATTTGGAAGATCAAGGATGTGAACTCTTGATAGTAGGAATTGCCTTAACGTATATCCTCAGCTCTTAACCAGCACCATGCACACAGAAAGTGTTTAATAAATTCTTTCTCATTCAATCATTCCTGAAGTGAGCATTAAGTAATAAAAAAGATGACTGGTTTCCCAGATTTAATATGGTTTGTATTTTTTTTCTTTATCTCTCAGCAATCCCCACTTTCATCCCCTCTCCACCAAATATTTTGACTTTATTTCCCTCCTAGAGTGCTTTCACACAGTTGATGTTACTACCAAACTGACACATATGTGGGAACCTGAGTGGGATGTTTGGACTGGAGAAATCCCATAACTGTGGAATTTTAGGTTTTGCATAGTGACAAGTTGGAGGCCAGGATAGCTATCAAACTCAAATGATAGGGTTTAGAACTCTGAGGCATGTCAAAGTGCGAGTGGGAGTGGGTAGAGTAGATGGCTAAACCCATGTTTTTCTGAGGCAAAAGTGTTCAGAGTCTGAAGAACCAATGTTTGAGTCCTGGCTTTGGTACTTAATATGATCTTAGGAAAGTTACTAATATAATGGATTGGGAAAACAATTTTCCCTTCCTCAGATTAGATGCTTCAATAAGCATGGAATCATACCAGAGAAAAATGCCAACTATGAACTCTAGAACAGACTTCCAAAATGTGAAGTACCACAAGTTGTGTTACCCCTTTACCACATTAGTTTTCTACATGTGTACCAACCTACCATTGCACTCTAAGTTGAATCTCTTTCGATGAATGATTTGTGTATTTGTGGGAGATGTCCCAAGTCTCAGGAGAGAGGGAATATTTTGTACCAACTCTTCTCACTACATCATTTTAATATATGCCCTTACTAAAAGTGAATTGAGTTTATTGGCTGATTGTTAATAGGAAGTACACCAGTGGGGACACAAGAGCTATGGTTTTAGGAATATGGGACTGCAGGGCAATTTCTAGAACTTTAAGAGTCATCTTTCCCCTTAAGAGAGATGCAAATCTCCCCTGAAAATATGAGGTGATGGAGATAGATTAGAAGGGGTTTGTACACTACGACCATAAATCTAGTCCATCAGCTGGGCATCAGGTAGTTACTAAGTGTTTCTTACTATGTGCCATGCAATATGCTCAGCACTACAAATATAGAGAAAACCAGTATTAAAGTAAAGTTAAGTCAACAAGAAATTATTGAATGCCTAATATATGCAAGGAACAAGTTAACCATTAAAGATACAAAGAAAGATCTTGAAAAAGAACAGGCATGGAGAAACTGGAGTCTATTGAAAGAACAAGAAACAGAGCTATGGGTCATAAGACAGAAAAAAGATGGAATGACAAAATATTTCTATTAAATAAATCAATTTTGGATTTCCTGGCAATGGACATGGAGTACTTACAGATGGTAAAATTAAGGTAAGACCATTTCTGTATGTAGCTGAGGTAGATGTATAGGAAGAGGTCATGGGAAAGAAGTAGTTTGAAAAATGTAATAGTTAGGGGATTTGAGGAAGTATCAACATAATTCTCAGTAAGAAGGCAGAAACTGGGGAGGAAAGACCATGGTCTGGGAATTGAACTTACTGAGGAGGGAAACAATATCCTGAAAAGCCGATAATAACCACTGGAATCTTAATTTGGTGGTAAATGTGTGTTGAATGTTTATCTCCTCCTGAAAGGAAGAGATGTTGCTGAGAGTTGTGATTGATGAAGAATCTGAAAATGACAATGGGGAGTCAGGGAGCAAGGAATATTCTGACTCCTCCACCATGACCAATGAGTGAGGCCTGGAGTAGGGGAGGGGGAATATGTGAAACTACACCACGTACAGAAAGTGTCACCAAGGAGGCTATTTAACTATAAGGGAGTAAGGACTCAGTGAGTACCAGAAGGAGAAAGGGAGTAAGAACTGCGTTTAAGATGAAAGCCAGTTTGTTAACAAAGGAATATGCATCTCAGAGAACACAGTAGAGAGGGAGGAGTCAGAATATTCCTTTCTCCCTGACTCCCCATTGTCCTTTTCAGATTCTTCCTCCATCACAACTCTCAGCAACATCTCCTCCTTTCAGGAGGAGATAAATATTCAACACACATTTACCACCAAATTAAGATTCCAGTGGTTATTATCAGCTTTTCAGGATATTGCTTCCTTCCTCAGTAAGTTCAATTCCCGGACCACGGTCTTTCCTTCCCAGTTCCTGCCTTCTTACTGAGAATTATGCTGATACTTCCTCAAATCCCCTAACTTTTACATTTTTGGGTGGGATGTTTGAGAGGCTTGACAGTAAGGGAGCAGACCAGCAGGAGAGGCTGGCATGAGATTTATACAAGGCCAGTCATGGGTTCAGAATCACTGGAAGGATAGAGTGAGAAAGGGAGATGGTGTGCTGACTATTGAGGAATGAATTTAGGTAGAGGTGTATCGTTGGTGAGGTCTGTTGAAAGAGGAAGATGGTTAGACTTCTCCAAGGCCACCCTAGACATCCAGACTTGCAGCAGGTGATAATGTTGAGTCCTGCGAGGCCCAAGAGGCCAGATGGAACAGGCAGGAACAGACACAAGGTTGGCCTAGGGGGTCGGGACAGGAGGCAGGAGCTGACAATATAGAATAGGTATGATTTGAGAAAGACCTGTGGTTAAGTCCCTGGGGCAAAAGTTAGCCTGGATCCAGGGTTGACAGAGCTTGCTGAGAGGTTCTGGAGGGAAGAGGCTAGGGCTAAGTGGGTACCCAGATCTGGGCTGATACAGGCCTCTAGTCTAAGCTCTTCCTTTTATAGATATGGAAAATGAAGGCAACGGATGTTAAGTGATCTGTCCAAGGCTACTCAGGTTGGAGGATGTCAGTCAGGAACTGAACCCAGGTTCTCTGACTCTGGATTGAACACCATTTTCATCATGGCAGCTTCCTTTCTCTGGACCACCTTGGCCTATTGCATGACAAGAGAAGCTTGACCTCAATAAGTCTCCATCCTGTGAGCTAGGGAGGGCTGAAGAAGTCGGGTAGCAGGAGCCAGAGCTTGGCATGGAATCAGCCTGCTGGTCCAGGCTCAGGGGCCCTGACTTGTCTCACCTTGAAGAGCATCTGCCACAACTGAGTCCAGCCTTGGGGCCTGCAGGTCATGGGGACTGTGGGCACAGCAGGGACTAGCAAGCGTGAGAATCAAGGAGGCAGAGCTCACTATGGAGATGTCTGTGGATGATTGCCAAATCCTAAAGCCCATTAAATCATAGCTGTGGGGAAGAGAAGTTAGGAATGATGACAGCTGACATTTCCTCAGTCTTAAGGTTTACAAAGTACTTTACATCCATTATCCTCCACACAGCTGCCAAAATAATTTTCCTAAGCATAAGTCTGACTCTCTCTCTCTCTCTCTCTCTCTCTCTCTCTCTCTCTCCCTTTCTTTTTTTCCTCTCTTACACTTTCTCTCATTGAATTTGATCCCATTAGTAGTGTCTACTACTAAGTGTTGGGCACCCTACTAAGAGCTGGAGATTAATAAATCCCAAAGCTGGTATGGGGAAGTCCCAGCAAGGAAACACCATCCCCCAGCGTAGATCAGTAGTTCCTCTGAGAGTTGCCTGGAAGACCAAGAGGTCTGGGTCACTTTCTTGGGGTTACACAGACAGTATATCTCACAGGTGGTCAGTGTCAGAGATACTGTGGATAAAGTTTGTTGTTTAGTCATTTCCAGTCATGTCCAACTCTTTGTGACCCTATTTGGGGTTCTCTTGGCAACGATATTGGAAGTGGTTTGCCATTTCCTTCTCCAGATCATTTTACAGATAAAGAAATTGAGGCAAACAAGTTAGGTGACTTGCCTAGGGTCACATAGCTAGTAAGTGTCTGAGGCTAGATTTGAACTCAGTCCTCCTGACTCCAGGCTCAGAGCTCTATCAGCTGCAACACCTAGTTGCCTACTGTGGATACAAGCATACAAATGAAACAGGTCCTCTTCCCAAGGAATTTACATTCTATTAGAGAGAAAACAACAGGTCAGAAAAACATTTAATACAACATATAAACCAAGCTTAACATTTTTCTTCCTTCTTTTCATCCTGTGTCTGTGGGCATATATGGACATCACTCATTCTCACTGTGAGGCAGCAGGTATCCAGAAAAGCAGACTGACTCTAGAACTGAAAGAGTCAGGTTTCGTTCTCATTCCCTTTGTTGCCTCTTACCTTTCCTGAGCCTAAGTTCCCTCCTCTGTAAAATGGAGGCGTTGACTTAGATCCAGCTTCTGGGGCACCTTTTCAGCTCTGGATCTGTGATCAACTCCTTTGGATTTATGGGCAAGCTGAGACATCTCCAGCCAAGCCCATAGGACAACCAACTACAAGCATGAGGCTTCCCTACCAGAGGCCACTGGTTCTGGTGACAGATGAGTACCAGCTGGGAGGGGCCTCTGATACTTTGGGGCTTCTGAGAGGTCAGGAATGGATAGCAAAGAGCAGAGCACTGGAGCAGAGTATAACAGGAGCAGAAAGCCACATTAACCTTCAGGGGAAAGGAAGGAAAAGGTCAAGGAGGAAAGAAATTAGGCAAAGGCAAAGAAATTAGCATGTATACACACAGACATATACACATACACACGTATATACATGGATATATATATATATATATATATATATAAACCAGTTTTTATTCTATAAAAGTCACATTTTACTACTGATAGAAAAAGAAGAAATCTCTAGGGTCAGGCATATAATCATTCAACACTCTTTTATCTCCCTTATACCTATATTTATTTTTTATGAGTATAGCAACTCAATAAAAGTAGTTAACATATATATGTATAATGCATATGGTTAAATGGTTAAATATAATGTGTACATATATATATATATATAGGTGTGTGTGTCTTATATACATACATATATATGCACATACATATATGTATACTCTCAAATCAACCAATCAGCACACACACACACACACACACACACACACACACACGCACACATACTCTCCTAAACCCTGCCTACTGACCTCCTTGGCTTCCCTTAGGTCTCAGCTAAAATTCTATCTTGTATAGGAAGCCTTTCTCAATCCCTTCTAATTCTGACATTCTCCCTTTGTGGAGTTATTTCTATTTATCCTATCTATATTGTGGGGAGTAAGGTGTGTTCAGGAAGGACCAGTACCTTTGGTGTAATGGCTTCCGAGCCCTTGTCTGGGCTCTTTCCACCTTTGGTGTTCACCTGTTCCACCTAACTCTCACCTGTGGCTCCAAGAAGCTACAACATGCACACCTGCCACATCCCAGTAAACCATTTCAGCAGACGAACCAACCAGGTTGAAGGTAACCAAGGAATCTGAAACTCATTGGTGAGTTAGCGGGTTGTCTACCCCAAGCATGTGAAGACTTTATCTGGTGGAATGGGCAGATGAGAACAATTTGTTCCAACAGCCATGAAGGCAGAAGAAGCAGGCGATGTGGAGCGCTTAGAGCTTGGCTAGACGCTGAAGACGCCAAGGTCATCCACTGCATCCTGAGCCATGGCCAGCCATCTTGACTCTGTCCTGCCACTGGACTATGATGACTCTGGAGGAGAGAGTGAGGCTGACGACTTCCTGCATCTCTGCCTCACTTAAATCCAACTTACGCATGAATTCTTGACAAAAAATAAAAACAAAGATCTGTATCATATGTATTTTGCCCTATTTATGTTGTATATGTTGATTTGCATGTTTTTGAATCGCATAGTTTGCATAGATTGTAAGCTACTTGAGGGCAGGAATTATCTTTTGCCCCTTTTTGTATCCTGTGTTTAGTACGGTGCCTAGCATATAGTAGGTGCTTAATGAATCCTTATTAATTGATTACGAGTTGGACCTAGGTTTTCCTTACTACAAGAAGGTAAGACCCCTAGCTAGCAAGGCAAAGAGTCCCTCTGAAATGTCTAGCTGCTTTGCCCTTTGAAGTTCATAGGATCAGGGATAGAAGGGACATTAGAAACTAGCCAGTCCAACCCCTTATTTTACGAAAGAAATAACTGGGGCTAGAGAAGAAGACATGATTTGTCTAGGTCAGCAGAGCTGCAGAACTGTGGTCCAGAAGGGTTTCTCTGACTTCAGAGATAATGCTCTTGACCCAACTCCCTGGCTATTCCCTCATCACCTCTAAATTAGACTGTGGTCCCCTTGACTTCCTTTTAAGATGCTCCTGATTCCCAGTCCCAGGCCTCCTCTTAGCCTCTTGTCCTTGAAGGCTTTACTGGTGTTTCATAAGCAGTAGCCTTTCTTTGTGCAGTTGCCAGACGTTTGATTTTCGGTTCTCATTTGTTCCTAGGCTTATCACACGAGGGAGGCTGAACTGCCCACTTCTAAAGGCCTTTATTTCTTACCTCTCAGCACCATTCTTGTCCTCTCCCAGCATCCTCTGGCTGCTAGCTTAGTGTGGCTCAGAGACATCTTTGTTTGGCTGAAAGATAAATCAGTTATAAACTCAAATGTCTCTTTTCAGGTGAGCTCAGGATTTAACATCAGCAACAGAGTAGAGACATCTGTCATTTGGAGTAGAGCATTGATGAAAAAGAACACTCATTTTTATCCCTTCTTTTTTTCTCTCTCTGAAAGTAGGGGACCTTAGTAACAAGGTGATGTGGAAAGTGCTGGGTCAAAAGACCCCGGTTCTATTGCAAGCTAAGCATAAGTCTCTAAAAGGGTGCAGCCAAATAAGCTATTTTACAGATGAGGAAACTGAGGACCAGAGAGGTTAAGGGTCCCTTAACCTCTCTGGTCCTCAGTTTTCTTATTAGTAAAATAAGAAAGCCTCTGAGGGCTCTAAAATATTTTGACAAGCAAGTCATATTCCCTGTCAATGGTGTCTGTGATTTAAGAGACTGAATTAGATAATGACCCTTGAAATATATCATCTCACCTGCTCTGCGAGCCCTACCTAGACAACTCTCTAAGACTGGAAAGAGTTTTCTTTTATCTGTTTCTCAGAGTCTCAGTTTCCAAATCTGTCAAATGAAGACATAGCATCTTTCCATCTAAGCAGATTACAACCCAACTATCAATAACAGTCTTAGAGATTATCTAGACTATGAGTTCTTAACCTGGGGTCTATGAATTTCATTTTTTTAAGTTTGATAGCTATACTTTAATGTAACCTATTTCCTTTGTATTCCTATGTATTTTATTTTATGCATTTAAAAACTTTATTGTGAGGAGAAATTCATAGACTTTATAGTATTGTAAGCTGTCTATGGCATAAATACAAGTCCTGAGTTAGATGATTTTGAAGGCCAACTCTAATCCTACTGTACTCAGTTAAACATCACAAGATTCAAGAGAAATACTGTCTCACCACGACCTCCCAATCTGATGCAGTTAGTTCAGCTTTTTTTTTACTTTGACCAAATTGTTTCTAAGTTTCATCATTTTATTTTTCTAAAAAACAGTATTTTAATTACATATAAAATAATTTCTAACATTTATTTTCTTTAAATTTTGAATTCTAAATTTTTCTTCCCTCCCTCTCCTCCTCTCTCCCTAAAACAGTAAACAGTTTATATATTATATATGTGCCATCATATAAAACATATTTCCATATTACTCATGTTGTGAAAGAAGAAACATACCAAAAGGAAAATAACACAAAAATATAAAGAAAGTAAAAAATTAAGTAAACATGGATCTGCATTCAGACTCCATCAGTTCTTTCTTTTTTAAATTTATTTATTTATTTTTAGTTTTCAACATTCATTTCCACAAGATTTTGTGTTCCAGATTTTCTCCCCATCTCTCCCCTCTCCCCACCTCAGGATATTACCAATTCTGATTACCCCTTCCCCCAATCTGCCCTCCCTTCTATTACACCTCTCCCTTCCCTTATTCCCATCTCCTCTATTTTCTTGTAGGGTAAGATAGATTTCTATACCCATCACCTGTATTTCTTATTTCCCAGTTGCATGTAAAAACAATTTTTAACATTCGTTTTTAAAACTTTGAGTTCCAACTTCTCTCCCTTCCTTGCTCCCCACCCTTCACCACTGAGAAGGCAAGCAATTCAATATAGGTTATACATGTGTAGTTATGCAAAAAAATTCCATAAAAGTGTTATGAAAGACTAACTATATTTCCTTTCATTCTTTCCTGCCCCCCATTTATTCTGTTCTCTCTTTTGACCTTGTCCTTCCCCTAAAGTGTTTACTCCCTCCTCCCATTTTCCCTCTCTTCTATCATTCCCCACACCCCACTTATCCCCTTCTCCCCTACTTTCCTGTAGTGTAAGATAGATTTTCATACCAAATTGAGTGTGCATGTTATTCCCTCCTTAGGTCAAATATGATGAGACTAAGCTTCACTTTTTCCCTCTCACCTCCCCTCTTTTCCCCTCCATTGAAAAAGGGGTTTTTTGCCTCTTTTATGAGAGATAATTTGCCCCATTCCATTTCTCCCTTTCTCCTAACAATATATTCCTCTCTTACCCCTTAATTTTATTTTTTTAGATATCATCCTTTCCTATTCAACTCACCCTGTGCCCTCTGTCTATATGTATATAATGCCTCCAACTACCTAAAACTGAGAAAAGTCTCAAGAATTGCAAATATTACCTTTCCATGTAGGAACGTAAACAGTTCAACTTTAGTACGTCGCTTATGATTTCTTTCCTGTTTACCTTTTCATGCTTCTCTTGATTCTTGTATTTGAAAGTCAAATTTTCTATTCAGTTCTGGTCTTTTTATCAAGAATGCTTGAAAGTCCTTTATTTCATTGAATGACCATGTTTTCCCCTGAGGTAATATACTCATTTTTGCTGAATTGGTGATTCTTGGTTTTAATCCTAGTTCCTTTGACTTCTTGAATATCATAGTCCAAGCCCTTCAATTCATTAATGTAGAAACTGCTAGATCTTATATTATCCCCCTTATATTTCCACAACACTCAAATTGTTTCTTTCTGGTTGCTTGCAATATTTTCTCCTTGACCTGGGAGCCCTGGATTTTGACTACAATATTCCTGGGTGTTTTTCTTTTCCAACATCTTTCAGGAGGTGATTGGTGGATTTTTGAATATTTATTTTACCCTGTGGTTCTAGGATATCAGGGCAGTTTTCCTTGATAGTTTATAAATGATAATGTCTAGGCTCTTTTTTTGATTATGGCTTTCAAGTAGTCCCATAATTTTTAAATTGTATCTCCTGGGTCGATTTTCCAGGTCAGTTGTTTTTCCAAAGAGATATTTCACATTGTCTGCTATTTTTTTCATTCCTTGGGTTTTGTTTTATAATTTCTTGATTTTTCATAAAGTCATTAACTTTCATCTGCTCCATTCTAATTTTTAAGGAATTAATTTCTTCAGTGAGCTTTTGGATCTCTTTTTCCATCGGGCCAGTTCTGCTTTTTAGGGCCTTCTTCTCCTCATTGGCTTTTTGGATCTCTTTTGCTATGTGGGTTAGTCTATATTTTAAAGAGTTATTTTCTTCAGCATTTTTTAGGTCTACTTTAGCAAGCAGTTGACTTATTTTTCATGATTTTCTTGCATCACTCTCATTTCTCTTCCCAAGTTTTGCTCTACTTCTCTTACTGGATTCTTGGAGGTTTTGGATGGAGGAGCTTTGACTTTATTTTCTTTTGTTTGCATGCTTTGGTCTTCCTTGTTACCAAAGTAAGATTCTATATTCTGATTCTTTTTCCTGTTTTTGCTCATTTCCCCAGCCATTTATTTGACTTTTGAACTCTTTGTCAAGGTAGTTTTCTGCTTCCAGTGGAGGTGGGAGGTATACTGTCAGCTGCTCAGTTCCCCCCTCACACACACACAATCTGTGGGACTAGAACTCCAGAAACAGTGGCTGCAAACTTCCCCTGCTGCTGCTGTGGCTACTAGGAGCTCCTCTACCTCCTCCCCTCTCAGCTTCCCTGGGACTGGGACCAGGCCACTCTACTATCCTGCACTGGTGCCACAGGCTTTTTCTACTGACCTTCCAATTTATCCTCAGCGTTTTCAGATCATAAAGTCTGGAAACTGCCACAGGTGTAAGAGATTCAGTCTCCCCAAGTCCTACTCAGGTCCTGTCTGTGCCTGCATGACCCACACTGGACTGTGCTCTGCTCACACTGTGGTACAATAGACACTTCCTAGTGACCTTCCATACTGTCTTGGGCTGGAGATTTGTTTCACTCCATCATTCTATGAGTTCTGCAGCTCCAGAATTTGTTTAGAGCCGTTTTTTACAGATTTTTGGTTGGACTTGTGGGAGCTATCTAGAAAGTCCATGCAGTTACTCCACCATTGTGGCTCCACCCCCTCCATCTGTTCTTTCTCTGGTCATGGATAGCATTTTCCATCATGAGTCCTTTGGAACTGTCTTGGATCATTGTATTGCTGAGAAGAGCTAAGTTATTTGTAGTTGATCATCATACAATGTTTTTGTACAATGTGTACAACATTTTCTTGCCTCTGCTTATTTCACTTTGTGATGTATTTTATCTTTATGCTAGAGTTGAGCATCCCTGTATCTGCTGTCTGGTCCAGAATTCCAAGTCTAACACCATCTCCTTAACCCACGGTTCACTGTTTCTTGGTCCATGTTCTCTGAATTTCTATATAGAAAACTGAAGCCATAAGCACCTTTCTTGATTCTCTTTCTTGTTATTTTCTCTTCTGAATTATTGCAAATTTCTCTTACGGAGTGTCTTTCATGAAGTTTTAAGTTAATAAGTGTTAATAGGAATATTCATGGATCTTGTATATTTAAAATTTTAATGGATTAAAAACTACATTAAGACTTTGGGGACACTTTGTATTTCTGTTCTTCCTGTGACATGTCTGCTGTCTTCCATAATATCTATTTTTTGTGGTTTCCTCTGATATTTTTTCCTTTTCATCCCTTAAATTTCTATACAATGCAAGTGTTAAAGGGATTATCTTCTTTTCTCCATCAGGAATCTATTAATGAAAGTCTCACACTTCAAATCTGCAAAGTGCTCTGTCCACCAATGGATATTTTAAAGCAATGACCAATAGATCACTTGGCAGGCTTAACTCCAGTCAATGAACATACAACTTAGCTTAAGGAGTGCTAGGAGTATTTAATAAGAACTAAAAAGTGTGCAGTCATCAAGCACAAGGGAAAATTCTAGCTCAATAAACAACATATAAATCCATTATGAGGTTAGAGCATAATCCTGAACAAAAGCATTCAATGTACGAGACTCATGAATATTCCTGAAAGAAGAATGGACATGGGTCTCTGGCTCTGATCCTAGTCTGGGGGTCTCCCAGGGGGCAAGTGGAGAGGATTGGAAGAACCAAACAGAACTACCACTCAGTCTACAGGAGAATAAAGAGCATTAAGAGGACACTACTTACTACTCTGACCACAAGGAATGTATGAGACAGAAAGGCAGACAGAGACAGAGAGACAAACTCAGAGAGATAGAGACAAAGGGAGACATGGAGAGAAAAGACAGATAGAGACAAAGGGAGACAATGACAGAGATAGGGAGACAAAAAGAGACAGAGAAAGATGGAAAGACAGACACAGAAGCCAAGGAGGGACATCAGTACTTATGTTTTAAACCTCTTAGGAGAGAGAAAAATCGTAAGTAGACTTCTACCTTTAAAGTCCTCCATGCTATTTCCTTTCTAGCCATTTCAAATGCTTCTTTCTTGTTACGATCTAAGTCAGAGAAAATATTGTACTTTCTGCATTCTAAGTTTGTAGAATCAATTCTGATAGAGTGGATGCTCCTCTTTTCCAGGGAATAAGTCAGCTTAGAATCAAGGAGATCCTGCCCTGCTAACCTCAGAAAGATCTCTCCTCAATCCAATCAACGTGACTCCTAGGAGTCCATTATGGTTCTAGCTGGAGACAAATGAAGGAGGAGCAAATTATATGACCCTTGCATTCCAAATAGTTAGATGACAACTCGGTGTCCCCTGATAATCTTTGTATTTTCAAGGATGGAGGAATAGGCAATTTCCAAATACAATTTCCTCTTTGCACACATCCTAAAAAAAATTTCCTTTATTCAAGATGACTCCATCCTTTGCTTAAAGCTCATGATGTTGATAGGGTAAGCTATGTTCCAGTGTAATGCTTTTAACTTTCTCAAGAATATAGTCCTTTTTTAACATTAAAAACAAATGAACTACCCTCCATTCCCCTCCCCCTATACACACATATAAGAAAGTGTTATTGTTTATATCTGTTGTGGGAGAAAATGCAAAATGATTCCATGAATTCAGTAGCACATTTAGAATTATTTGCAGTTGATTAATCACAATAACATTTAATTTAATTCAACAATCATTTTTTGGGCATCTACTGTGTACCAAGTTCTGTGCTAGCTACTAAGGATACAAAGGCAAAAGTCCCTCTACTCAAGGAGTTCGCATCCTATGGACTCCAAGGTCAGCTTTCTACCACTGAGTCACATGAGCTCCCTATCTTTAATAAGCTAAAATGCAAATGAAGCATTCTTCAGTGCTTTCATCTTATCCTCTAGCATTGAGGGTACCCATAATTAGTGATCTAGAATCTAGGTGGACCATAGTGCATAGAAAGCTGGGCGTGAAGTCAGGAAGACTCATCTTTCTGAGTTCAAATCTGGCCTGAGACACTTACTAGCTATTTGACACTGGAAAAGTCAGTTCACCCTGTTTGCCTCAGTTTCCTGAACCATAAAATGGCAACACACAGCTCCAGGATCTTTCCCAAGTAAACACCAAATGGAGTCATGAGGAGTCAGACATGACTGAAGAAAAACAAATCAATGATTGCCTCCAAAAGGAAAATATAGAACAAACCCTATCCATCAATTGAAAAGAGTCCTTGGTGTCCATGTGTCCAAGGCCTAAGTCTTCACTGTAGTCACTTGTGATTCACTCTGGAAACTCCCACCAGGAGTTATGATAACAAAGTGGCTATTTGATGATCCTGGTCATCACTGGAATCTTAGTGGTCTAGGAATCCTGGGGAGTCTGCATTTCAATTGGCCTTGCCATGGTCCCATGGAAAAGATATGAGCAAATTTCTCTCTCTCCCTCTTGATGGGAGTGGGAGAATGTGCTACATATGACGCTATCCTTTTCAATATGTAGGTAAGCTTTGCTGAACTGCTTTTCCCGCTTCTTTATTCTTTGTTATAAGGAATTGTTCTCTGAGAGAAGGAAGGGACGCAGTGGGAAATGTAGGTGATGTTAGAACAAAAGACATCGATAAAAGATGAATTTTTTAAAAAACTGAAACAGCTTAGCCATTCCAATTTCTCTCCTTCCTGGCTTCTACTTGCTTGTTAAGTGTTAACAATTAGTCTGCATTTGTAGCTATTACATTGGGTTCCTGCTTCCTTCAATAACCACACACATAATCTTGCTCTGAATATTTCCACATTTCTCCCTAAGAAATCTTCCCTTTGCCGGGCTGCTACTCTCTCTCGACTTCACATAAATTGCTTTTAGAGAATCTTGGCTGCCCCATAGGGCAGACCATAGAAATTTACTGCTTTTGTCTGTAAATGTATTTGTTCTGTTGATTTCTTTTCCTCCAAGATTTGACCATTATTGTCTTGGATGTTCTTATCCAAGTGGGCCATGATTGGAAATGGACATCACAAAAGTGCACTGTTTAGAGTATGCCTAACTAGACAGAATGTTGGAAAGTGTTATCTTTTTTTGCAGCCTAGTGGATTCACATCTATTGCTTTTCTATTCCTTTTTTGTGGTTTTTTTGTTTGTTTGTTTGTTTGTTTTTACATTAGTATGTGTTTTAAATGGAATCCAACTGACTTTGTCATACTTTAACTTTAATATTTTTTTTTATTAATCTCATTTTATCTGTGTGAGTAGTTCATGATTTCTCTATGGCTATGGGAACAATGAATTATGGTGACCCTCCAAAAAATTCTTACTTGGTGGCTAAATTTCTGATAGTGAACCTTTGGAAGCTCACAGTCACCATGCTCAGGTAGGATCAGGAACAGAACCTTTTCAAACCACTTTTGGAAAAGTCTGAGATACCTTGTGATCAAATCCCAGCACTGCCACTTTACTTTCTGTTTGAGTTTGGGCAAACAATTTCTCTCTAGACCTCAGTTTCCTCCATTGTAAAATGGGATATTGGGCTAAGCAGCCTCTAAAGTGATATCTAGCTATAAATTTCTGATCCAGGATCCTATGACTGTCACAGCTTCTCTGAGCCTCAGTTTCCTCATCTGTAAAATGAGAGTATTGGATTCAATGACCACTAGGATCGTCTTCTACTTTTAAGTCTATGATCTATGATCCTTTGTTGTCACATCCTTTCTCTGCTAGGACACCTTCCAGATACCAATGATCCTATGATTCTCATCTAGCTTCTCTTCTTCCTAGGGATAACCAATTCAGCACTGGGTTTTGGTCTCGTACATTGCTAGATGACTAATTCACTAGTTACCACCTCAAAAATTGGTCATCTAAAAGCTTCCTTCTTCCAAATGAGTTTTGCTTTACAGACAGCACGTATTTGTGTCAGTGGTTGGCTATTAGCAAAGTTTTAAATGTAGAAGTTTTTGTTTTCAGGGTTCCTCTTTCTCCACTGTGGTCTGCTTACTGACTTCTTGACTCTCCTCAAGTATATATCCTATCTCCAAGCTGCCCACCTACTGGTTCTCCTATCCTATGCCTGAGCTATTGAGCTGCCAACTCTGTGAAGAAACCCTATGTCAGAGTGGTAACTGGGGCAGGCGAATGGAGGAGTTGTCCTAGGGCTCTGACATTGGGAGGGTGTTAATAATGATTGAACTACTTCAGCAGGTGAAAACAATTGAGTTGAGTACTCAGGGAAAAATAATAATAATTGCTAGGAAAGGAAGGAGCCTAGGTACCATTCTCCTTCATCCATCTCTCCCTCTCACCCCCTCCAGCAGGGACATCATAGTCAGTGCTTTGAGGGCAGGGGATTCTGTCTTTAACCCCCAAGAAGGTATCCCTTTGTGTCCTGAGGTTTGAGATCTCTGCATGAGCAAACCCCTTCCTACTTCCCCGAATGAATCTCCTTCAATTTAATTTTTTTTTTTCAAATGAAAGCCATTTCCCTCACTGCTTGCTCAAGGGTACATTTTGTAGTGCCTGCCCCAGATTCCAGGATTGCCAGTTAAGGGGTGGCCCCTTGCTGAATAAATCGTCCGCTAATCCTCCTTCTTTTCTTCATTGGTTCCTCAGGCAAAACATACCCTCCAGGGAGACTCAGTGAAAGTGCTGTTTATTTACTTTAATTAAATACTGATTGAGTCTCTGCCCAGGCTTACTGGAGACCTAAAGACAAAAAAAGAGACAGTAGCTGACCTCAGGAAGTTTACCTTCTATTTTATCTCTTGGCTGGCTTGAGAGGCAGCAGGCAGAGAGCACTGGATTTTAGCCCAAAGGATTTGGGTTCAGATTCTGTCCCTGTCTTTTTTATTGTGCACTTGACCTTGGGCAAGACATTTTACCTTTCTCTATTTCTATTCCCTTACTTGTAATGTAAGAAATCTGAACTAGATGGTTCCTAAAATTCTAAATACATAACCCTAGGATCTCAGACACTATTCTATGTATGGAAGGTAGGCAGTGTGGTTCAGTAGGAAGGAGTTCAGACTTTGGAATTTGGACCTGGATTCAAATTCTGCTTTGTTGGGACCTCAGTCAAGTCACCTTGCTGAAGACTTCAGGGCATCTGTAAAATGGAGCATTAGACTAGATAGCTTCTGAAGTCCCTTTGGCTTCTCAAGTCATAATCTTGTGTTCTTTTTCTTATAGAATATGACTAGAAATCTGGTGAGTCACAAAGATCACAGTTTTACAGCCAGAAGAGTCTATTTTAAAGCATTCATTTTGCAGGCAAGTAAAAGGAGTCCCAGAGCAGAGGTAAGTCATCTGCCCAAGGCTACACAGGTAGGAAGAGGCAGAGAAGGGTTTGGAGCCCATGTGTCCCCATGTCAAATCCATATCATTCTTATTCTGCATCCTCAGCATTTCCATGGATTCCATGAGACTTTCTTGGGTGGATTTGTAAAATCATGGAACATCAGAAAGGGAAGCCAAACCAGACCAACTCCTTTATTTTATGGAGAAGGAGACATGAAGCCAAGAATATGAAAGAATCATAGATTTGAAAATGGAAGAGGCCAGAGAGACCCAACCCCATCATTTAATAAAAGAGAAAGCCACATCCCATAGCAGTTAAGTGACAGATCCAAAGTCAGGCAGCTAATAAACAGCAAAGTCAGCATCAGACATCAACTGCCTTAATTTCCAGGTCATTTCTCTGCCTTTTTTTAATCAACTAAAAAGAAAATAGGATGATGTTAAATTAAAATAAAACCAAGAAAAGCCAATTTTTTAAAATGAGTTCTTTGTTACGATCTCTATTTCATTTGGGAAAATGGGTCTGGGGGAATATCATTGATTTAGAACCAGAAAGAATCTGTGTTTATCCAGCCCAAATCCTTCATTTTACAGATTCAGAGAAGCACAATACTTTTGCCAAGGCCACATAGGCAGGTATCTGTATTGGTGCAGTGGATAGAGCAACAGTGCAGGAGTCGGGAGGACCTGAGTTCAAATCTCACCTCAGACACCTGACACTCACTAGCTGTGTGACCTTGGGAAAGTCACTTAACCCCAATTGCCTCATCCTGGGTCATCTCCAGTCATCCTGATGCATATCTGGTCACTGGATTCAGATGGCTCTGGAGGAGAAGTGAGGCTGGTGACCTGCACACCCTCCCTCACTCAAAACAAAGTCAAGTGCAAGTCATGTCATCATCTCCCTGATGGCATGGTCTTCTTCGACAACGAAGGACAAAACACACACACACACACACACACACACACACACACACACACATACACACACACACACATACACACCCTGTATCCGGTTGTTAGATTTCAAATGCAATAGCCTTTCGACCACATCAAGCTGCTTCAGTTTTCCACTACCTCTTCTTTGATTCACTCCATTGATTGTTAGGTTTTTCTTGAGTACACATCCATGACCTCATCAAAAAAGTTGATGAGAAGATGCCTTTTGATTCAATATTCAAATTCTAGACCCACTATTACCCTAAAGTTCACTTCAGGATACTCCAAGACTCTGTTAACTATTCTCAAAAGCCCATAGACTTTTTTGAATGCTTCCTTTTCATCTTTTCTTTTTGTTCCTGCTTTTGATAGCACCTATTTGCCAAATGCTGTGGGTTTTCATTGTCAATGACAGCAATTAGAATAATGCTCAGGGGGCATCTAGTCCATCTGTTTGTTTTATCCCTCTGACTTCATGGTTGTGTTTCAGGAGAGGAAAGAGCTCTTTCATTCTAAAAACCTGCATTGCTCACTAAATATTAAATGTTTCCTTCCCTTAGACAACTCTTAATGGTTTTTCCAAGTCATCTTAACCATAGCTATCACTTGTAGAGAGAGGGACCATTTGATGTCATTTAATTCTTCACTTCTTTTTAAAAAATAGTATTTTATTCATTTTAGCATTCACTTTTTAGAGTTTTGAAATCCAAATCCTCTTCCTCTTTTCAGCCCCTCCTGTACCCATTGTGAAGGTAAGTAATATGCAATTAATTAATTATACATCACATCTTTCTTTAATCTAATTCTGACATTCCTGAGTTAGGACCAGGCTGATCAGGACTTCGGAATTGTCAAGTCTGTCTCCTCTTTCCCCTCCCATCATCTCTCACATTTATTCTGTTCTATCTAATCATACAATCATCATCCTTGGCAAAACTTGAGTTTGAATTTTGGTCCCAAACACTAGCTGGGTGACCTTGGCAAGTCACGTAGTCTCTCTCAGCCTCAGTTTAGTCATCTGTAAAATTGTGATAACACATGGCATGCACTTATGTGCTTGGCACATAAGAAATTGCTATATAAATGCTAGTTGTCATCATCATCATCACCATCATCATCACCATCATCATCATCATCACCATCATCATCATCATCATCATCATCATCATCATCATCATCATCATCATCATCCCTCCAGGCTTTAACTGTCTACCTCTTGGTCATCACAATGTCCTCTTAATCAGTCCCTCCGTTTAATGTATCTCTTCTCTCTAGTCACTCTCCATGTGTCTGCCAAAATGTGGCTTTTAAAGCTTAAAGCCAATTGCCCTCATTTTACAGAAGAGGAAACTGAGACCTAGAAAAAAGAGATGACTTGCCCAAGGTCACACAGGAAGTTAGTAGCAGAATAGGGATTTGACCCTAATTCCTCCAATTCTAAATTCCTTACTCTTTTCTCTATCCCTTGATGTACAATTAAATTATTCTTTCCTTGGGATCAGAAACTCAGTTAATAAAACTGAGCAGTTAGGGCCCCCTTGCCGACAAGATCATTTTTATTCCCTCCCTTGCCAGCAGGCTGACTGGTGAATCACTCTCAGAGTCGTCATCACCATGACAACGCACAGGTGGAGATCCATTTGCCATTACAAAAGCACCAAGTTCATTATCCCACTGTAGCCCCATAATCCTCCTGCCAGACAAGCCAGGAATACATGGCTGTCTCCACTAACCTAGGTTAACCTAGGCCACTAACTTAGGTTACCCAGAAAGTAAATACAGAAAGGAGACTGGACCACACTCTCCCCCTTATATCCCTCCATCCCCCACCAATCTCCTGTATCCTTGTACTATCCTCACCTCATTTAGAAGCTAATAGGAGGCAGTGTGTTAGATGGAAAGGACACTGTCTCTTGTGACAAAAAGCCTTGACTTCCATTCCCAGCTCTGACACTTGCTACCTCTGTGAGTCCTCTCAAGTCCCATTCCCTTCCATGAACCCTCACATGTGCAGAATGGTTGGCATGTTGTATCCCCCATGAGATGTGAGCTCCTTGAGAGAAGGGGCTGTTTTTGCATTTTTTGAACCCTGAGTGTTTAGCCCAGTGCGCAGTATATAGTGGGTGTTTAATAAATGCTTGTTGAGGTGACTTCACTCTCCTGGATCTCCTGGACTGTAAAGTGACTGAAGTAGACAAGATTAAGTGTTCTTAACTTTTGTGTTTCATGGATCCTTTGGACAGATTGAGAAGCCCATGGACTCCTCAAAAACAAATTCTTTTTAGTACACAAAACAAAATAGATAAGATGACAAAGGATTATGTAAATTATATTGAAATGCAGTTATAAAATTATTTTTTTCAAAATAAGTCCATAAGCCCTAGATTAATAACCTTTGATTCAGATGACCCCTGAGGTACCTTCCAAGCTCTGGATCTGTGACTTCCTATGTGACCTTGAGCAAATCTCTTAATCTTCCCCATGCCTCTGTTTCCTCATCTGTAAAATAAGATATTTGGAGTAGAAGACTGTTAAGGTCTCTCCAAGCTCTAAGATCAGTGATCTTTTTTATCATGCTAAATATAGACTGTGAGACCTATAGGTAACATTAGAGCCCATCTCATATAATCTCCTCACTTTACAGAAGAAGAAACTGAGTCCCAAAGAGAAGAGACTTTTTTATCACCTTCCCCAATAGTTAGAAAAAGCAAAATATAAAACCTAGCCTTCTAAATATGCTGAACTTGTTGGATGAATAAATTTGTCCCATTCCTATGGGCCCTTGTTCTCAGATTGCCATCAACTAATTATATCAGATAGTAATGAAGCCTTCAGGGGTGGCCAATAAAAATCAAAGTACCCATATCCACTAAAAATGTGCCTCCCTACAATTTATATACTTTGTTCTCTGTTTTGTCCTCTGGGGTTGAGCATGATAGACTTTCAAATATTTGAAGATGTCATCATCCCTCTCCCCTTACACACACACACACACACACACACACACACACACACACACACACACACCACTTCAACAGGCATAATATTTCCAACTGATTTATCAATCAGTGTGATATAGCAGGAAGAGATCTGATTTTGGAATCAGGATCTGTGTTTAAATCCTCCCTTTCCCTCTTACAACCTGTTTGACCTTGGGCAAATAACTTAACCTTTGTTTGCCTTAGTTTCATAGTCTATAAAATGAAGGAGTTGGACCACATGACCTCTAAAGTTTCTCCCTGATTTAAATCTGTAATGATATCATCCCTACTATACTCTGCAGTTTACGATGTAGCAATTGCACGTGGACATTTCTTTTTATCTTACACTCTCATTTAAAATTAGGTCAACATGTCTCCCATTTTATCGAAAGCAGAAGTTCTGTAATGAGCATATTTTGTGCACTGGATTAGTCCAATGGTAGACAGCGTGGGAAAGGAGGATACGAGACTCAATTAATCTTGAGCCACCAGAGTCAGGAAGGGCACCCCTACTTCTACCATGTGAACAGCACTATGGAGGAGAAAAAGTCTACCTTAGAACGGTTCTATCAAAATGTTTTTACAATTTACACCTTGGTTAAAATGTCCAATGACCCCAATTTATTTACAACTCTGTAAGGTAGTGACTTCAATAATGTAATTTTCAAACCAAGCTGGAGAGCTAGGGTAGAGCCTAAGCAAGTAACCTTGGTGGGTCTTTATGACACAACACATCACTCAAACCTGGTGCTCCACATAAGGGCCCCTAAGAAGACCTATCTTTGTCAGTAACCACGCAAATATTTGATGCTCTGATTTTTTTTTCCTTTTTTATGTTTCTACTCCTATCTCTTCAATAGCCTTTCTGTCAATGTCTGGCATAACAAAAGAACATGTTTGCATAAAATCAAAGAATTACAGAACCTCAGAACTGGATCAGCCCTTGCTTTTTTCTACTTGTCAAAAATGTCCCTACCTAGGTATGGAGCCAAGACAGCAGAAGAGAAAGACTCACATACTCTACCCTCTAGCTTTTCCCCCACAGCCCACAAAATACCTGTAAAAAACCACTCTCAACAAATTCTAGAGCAGCAGAAGCCACAGAACAACAGAGTGAAAGAGATTTCCAGCCAAAGTTAACCTGGAAGGCCGACAGGAAAGATCTATCCCACGAAATGCTGAGCAGAGTGGAGCCCAACCTTGGCCACTTGGCACCTGGAGGAACATTACCAGAAGAGGGCTCTGGGGCAGAATCCGCAGCAGGGAGAGTCTCAGACCTCTCAACTGACAAGCAAAAAAGAAAGCTTCAAAAGTCAGTAAGAGGGCTTTCCCAACTGGGCTAGAGGGGAGCAAGGTCCCCCCCAGAACAGGCCCCAGGAGGTGGTGGAAGAAAAAGTTGCAGCAGCAGTGGTGGTGGCCCTGCTCCACCTAAAGACCCTGGGGCAATGCAGCAGCTGATCTCAATCTCAGCCCTGAGCACAGTCCTGGGATGAGGAGGAGCACTAGGACTCTCCTCTTGACAAAGGATTCAGAAGTCAAGTAACTGACTGGGAAAATGCCCAGAAAAGGGAAAAAAAATAAGACCATAGAAGGTTACTTTCTTGGTGAACAGGCATTTCTTTCTGTCCTTTCAGATGAGGAAGAACAATACATACTGTCAGAGGAAGTCAAGACTTCTGCCTCCAGTACCTCCAAAATAAATATGCAATGAGCTCAGGCCATGGAAGAGCTTGAAAAGCAAGTTAACAGTTTGCTAAAGGAGACCCCAAAAAATGCTGAAGAAAATAACACCTTGAAAAATAGGCTAACTCAATTGGAAAAAGAGGTCCAAAAAGTCAGTGAGGAGAAGAAGGCTTTAAAAAGCAGAATTAGCCAAATGGAAAAGGAGGTTCAAAAGCTCACTGAAGAAAATGGTTCTTTACAAATGAGAGTGGAGCTGAGGGAAGCTAATGACTATCTGATAAACCAAGAATAAAGTCAAAAGAATGAAAAAATAGAAGATAATGTGAAATACCTCATTAGAAAAACAACTAACCTGGAAAATAGATTCAGAAGAGACAATTTAAAAACTATGGAGCTACCTGAAAGTCATGATCAAAAAAAGAGCCTAGACATTATCTTTCATGAAATTATCAATGATAACTGCCCTGAAATTCTAGAACCAGAGGGCAAAATAAATATTGAAAAAATCCACCCATCAACTCCTGAAAGAGACCTGAAAAGAGAAATTCCTAGGAATATTGTGGCCAAATTTCAGAGTTCCCAAGTCAAGGAGAAAATATTGCAAGCTGCTAGAAAGAAACAATTCAAGTATTGTGGAAATACAATCAGGATAATACAGAATCTGGCAGCTTCTACATTAAGAGATCAAATGGCTTGGAACATGATACTCCAGAAGTCAAAGGAACTGGGATTACAACCTAGAATCACCTACCCAGCAAAACTGATTATAATACTTCAAGGGAATAATTGGCCATTCAATGAAATAGAGGACTTTTAAGCATTCTTGATGAAAAGACCAGAAATGAAGAGAAAAATTTGACTTTCAAACATAAGGATGAAGAGAAACACAAAAGGGTAAACAGGAAAGAGAAATCATAAAGGACTTTCTAAAGCTGAACTGTTTACATTCCTATATGAAAAGATAATATTTGTAACTCTTGAGACTTTTCTCAGTATTTGGGAAGGTGGAGGGATTATACACACACACACACACACACACACACATATAGACAGAGAGCACAGGCTGAATTGAATAGGAAGTGATGATATCTATAAAAAATAAAACTAAGGGGTGAGAGAGGAATATCTTGGGAGGAGAGAGAGAAATGAAATGGGGCAAATTTTTGCTCATAAAAGATAAGAAAAATCTTTTTCAATGGAGGAGAAAAGGGAGGAGGTGAGAGGGGAAAAGTGAAACTTACTCTCTTCACATATACCTTAAGGAGGGAATAACATGCTCACTAAATTTGGTATGAAAATCTCTCTTACACTACAGGAAAGCAGGGGATAAGAGGACAAGTGGGGTGAGGGCTATAGAAGAGAGGGCAAATGAGAGAAGGGAGTCATTAGAAGTAAACACTTTTGAGAAGGGACTGGGTCAAATGAGAGAATAGAATAATAAGGGACAGAGTAGGATGCAGGGAAATATAGTTAGTCTTACACAATATGACTCTTATGGAAGTTTTTTGCAAAACTATACATATATAGCCTATATTGAATTGCTTTCCTTCTCAGTGGGGATGGGTGAGGAGGGGGGAAGGGAGAGAAGTTGGAATTCAAAGTATTAGAAATGAATGCTGAGAAATATTATTGCATATAACTGAGAAATAAGAAATACAGGTAATGGGGTATAGAAATTTGTCTTGCCCTACAAGAAAAAAGAGAAGATGAGGCTAAGGGAAGGGTGGGTGTGATAGAAGGGAGGGCACATTGAAGGAAGGGGTAATCAGAATGCAAGGTGTTATGAAATGGAGGTAAGGGAGAGATGAGGAGAAAAATTAGAACTCAAAATTTTGTGGAAATGAATGTTGTAATCTAAAAATAAATAAATAAAACTATATTTTAAAAAAAGAAAAGATAAACATTTGGTGAAAAAAATTGCCCTTCCTTTGTTGCTCAGTTCATGGAACCTATAGGAAGTCACTTCACCCTAATGGACCAAAATTTCAGCTTTTGTAACTGATGAGTCTAGGCTAGATGAAATCTCCAGATTCAACTCCAGATCAATGATGCCATGAGCTCACTGGCTCATTAAGGCAGACCATCCCATTGTGGACCAGCTCCAATGATTAGAAAACATTGTTTTAATTTTCAATGTTGAGCTCAATTATACATAGCAGTAATTTTTGCCATTTGGTCCAATCCCGTGCCTTCTAGAGCTATCTACAATAAACCTATTCTCTCCTCTTAATGACAGCCCTTCATATATTTGAAAGTAGGTAACAGACCACTCCCCCAATACACACTTCTATTCAATACCAATTCATTCAGCCATTCCTTAGAGGGTGTTCAGATTCCTCTCCGCTAGGATCTGGTAGTCATGGTGAAGTAGGAAACTCAGAAGACCTGGGGTTCAAATTGGAGTTCAGTTGAACCTGGGGTTCAGTTAGAGTCAGAAGACCTAGGTATAAATTCTGACTCCAAAATTGATACCCATGTCACTTAACTTCTATGGTTCTCACTCCTCTTAATTAAACAAATGAGAATAATAACACTTGCAAAATAATATCTTATAAGAATAGTTGTGAGATAGGAGCTTTTTAAAACTTAAAGAAGTAAAGAAATGTTGAGTATGTAGAAATAGACATCGAAACTCAGAGTGGGAAAGAATTTGCCTGAGATCACAAAGCAGAGCCATAATTCCTCTCCTGGCTCTGCTTTGGAATCACCACCATACCTCAATAGGCTGCTTACCCTAGAGCATCTCTCTACCCCAATTTCCCCTTCTACCATTAGTGAATCCTTCCAGGGTCTCTACTGTCAGCAAGAACTCAGGTTGACCTTCCTCCAGTCTTCTCTCAGATATGTGTCTGATTCTCCATACTTGGCTACCATGACCTGTTGCATCCCTTTCTCCCTTCTCTCTTTTCCCCTTTTCCATTCTCTTCTATGTGTTATCTTCCCCCATTAGAATGTAAGCTCCATGAGGGCAGGCAGGGACTGTCTACCTTTTAATTTTTATTTGTATCACTGTCATTTAGCACAATGCCTGGTACATAGGAAGCCCTTAAATATTTGTCACTCATTGGGAATTAGAAACCAAAATTCCAGCTTCTAGTTCTCTTGGAGGAGAGGAGTTGGGTGGCAATTTCCTACAGGTTTCATGCCTGAGAGTGGTAGCTAATCAAGAGCCTCCAGGGTAAAGGCAGGTAAATTGTCTTAGAAAAACTGTAAAATAATGAATTTCCTTGAACCTTAGTTTCCTCATCTGTAAAATGGTCTCTGCTGTCCTTTCTAGCCCTAGATCTCTAACCCTCTGAATTGAAGAGAGAGATTGGAAAGATGCCAGAAGGAAATATTTTGTCACCTTTGTTTTTTCTGCAGTGTGTTAAATAGGGCTCCTTCTCCAGTTAAACACCTAAATGCATCTAATGCTCCTGGCTTTAAAGAAAATTAATTAGAGGATTAAAAGGCTAAATTGAGTCATTATGCAAATGGCATTACAGCTGGCTCACCTGAAATTGCTTATACAAAAAGGATTTAGTGTCTCCTTGCAGTGCCATGATCAGCTGCCCCTAATATATGCACTACCCAGAAGTCTTTTAATGACATTCTGATTACTCAAAAGGCAGATGATGTGTGAAAAGAGTACCAGCCAGGAGCCAGAAGACCTGAGTTCAGGGAACACAGATTCATGCAAGGAAAAAAGCTCTGGCTCTTGTGTTCAAATTCCACCTTTGATACTTTTACTTGTATGGCTTTGGGCAAGTCACTTCACCTCAGTTTCCTCATCTGTCAAATGGATGCCCTCTGAGTTCTTGTTTTAATCCTATGAGTTAAAATCCTGGCCCTGGGACTATATATGTTTTGTGACCTTGAGCACAACCTCTTTGTCTGAGTCTCAGTTTCCTCTTTTCTACAAAATAGGGGTTGAGGTGGAGTGGACAGAGGACTTTTAAGGTCATGGATCATTGATAGCTAATCCATACCAGTTAAAGTTCCAGAGGTCTCTGTGCTAGCCAATGACAATCAAGTTGGAATAGGAAGAATATGTCATTGTCTTGGCTGTTTCCTTTCCTAGCCAGTCAGATGGTCCATTACCATTCTCAGTCTATCAGCCATTCTCCATCCCCTTGTCTCCATCAAATAGTGTTTTAAGGTCATTGTTCCACTGTACACAATACCTATTATAGAGCTCAGAACTAAATAATTCATTAACCTACATAAGCAAGGGAAATCTGTAATGCTAATAGGTCTTATAATCCCAACTTAATAATATCTTTCTATTGTTAGGTTAGCTTTCTATTATACCCAATTGAAAAACATTTGTTAAGTTTCTACTATGAATAAAGCCTTGCGCTAGGTGATAAAAAGACAAGACAGAAACAGATCTTGCCCTCTAGTGGGTGGGTGGGGAGGAGTACAACATGTAAACAGGTCAGTTTAACAAGGAATTAGAGAACATACCAATCAAAGCATTGGGGAAATGCTTCTGTGATAAGAAGCTACAACAGAATTTGGGCTTGAAGCAAGCTCAAGATCCTAAGAGGCAAGAGAGAGGAAGCTAATCACTTCGGACATGGGGGAATGGCTGCTACAAAGTCATGGAGATCGGAAACTGTGAAGTGCAGCTTTAGGAACAACGAACAGTTCTGTTTATTGAGAACAGGACATAAGGTGAGTTATAAGAAGGAAGGCTAAAATTTAGGTTGGATCCTGACTTCAGCCTTCAGTGCCAGACTAAGTTTACATTTTGCCCTTAAGGCAATGGAGAACTGATGGAAGGTTTTATGAAAGGGAGTGAGCTAGTCAGAATTGTGCCTCAGAAAGCTTATTTCAACAGCTGTGTGGAGGACGGAATAAAGAGAGGAAGCAGGGAGAATAATTAGGAAGCTATTACAGTTGTAAGTCTAAGTGGCGGGTGACAAGTGCCTAAACTGTGTGGTCATGTGAGTGGAGAGAAAGGAAGAGATAGAAGAAATGTCATGAAGGCAAAATGACCTTGATGATTAACCATGTCTATTTTATCAGGAAGAGCAGTGAGTTTGGATACAAGACAGCTGGGATTAAATCTTGGCTCTGCCAGTTACCAATTGTGTACCTGGGAACTCACTCTAATTTCTCTGTATCTCAGTTTCCCCATATGTAAAATGAGAAGCATAGTACCTGCACTAGCTATTTGATCAGAGTACTGGAAGAATCAAATGCAATAATGTATATGAAGACACTGTCAAATGTAAAATGATATATGAGTATGGGATACTATCAGTTACTGTCATTTCACATTGCTATTTGGTTTTCAAATACTCTCTGAATATCATATTTTCTGGATCTGCCTTCTAAATTTCTTCTTGGCCCGGAAAAGTAGAATAAATTCCAACACAAAAGAAAAACTTAATCTTAGCCACTTGGATTTCTTTTCCATTTTCCCCTCCTCCTTACAATTTTATGACTTTGTTATAAGACCTGTAAGTTACTTTTCCTATTAGAGTGAACAGGAAAAAAAAAAACATTCTAATGAACCTCTATTTCTGCCACGTTCCTTACTGAAATGTCCCTTCCCCTAAGATGGAATCTCAGAATTCTTTAAATCAGCTATCATGTCCACACTGTGTCTTCTCAAGCTGTCTACAATTCCTTGAATAAATCTTCTATGCCATATCTAGTCCTCTTAATTAATCTCCTTCATCTGGATGCCCTCTACCTTGTCATTGTTCTTCCTTAAATATGGTGCCCATAAATACTCCAGTTCTGATCTGCCCAAGGGCTGTTACCTCCGTAGTCCTGAGATCTCTTCCTCTCTTAATAGTTAAGAATTAAGAAAACCCCAAATGGGATCACAGGGTTGGACATAATTGAAATTACTAAACAACTGAACCACAAACCACATGCAGCTGGTAAGTGCCTGAGACTGGATTCCTGACTCTAGGACCTGTACTCTAGACATTGAACTGCTTGGCTGCTTGCACAAATTATTTAGCTTCTGTAAGAATCAGTTCCTTCATCCTGAAAATGAAGGTGTTAAAATGGAGTACTTCCTGAATTTCCTTTCAACCTTAAAAATAATGCTACAGTAGAGAAGAGGAACATTTATTCATACCTGGAAATGGTCTTTAGATGGAAAGATAATGTTAATCAATAAAACACTGTCCTTAGATTTAAAAAATAAAATAAAAGAGAATGTATTGGCTTTCTTAGATAGGAGGTCATGTTTTTGCCTCAAAATGAGCTTGAAGTCCATGAAAATCCCTTGGTCTTCTTCAGAACCTTTCTGCTATCTTTTCTGCACACGTGCAAAAATAATTAGTCAAAGTGTGTATTGGTCCTTCGTTGCTGAAGAAGACTATGCCATCAGAGAGATATTGACATGACTTGCACTTGACTTTGTTTTAAGTGAGGGAGGGCTGTGCAGGTCACCAGCCTCACTTCTCCTCCAGAGCCATCTGAATGCAGTGACCGGATATTCATCAGGATTACCGGAGATGACCCAGGATGAGGCAATTAGGGTTAAGTGACTTGCCCAAGGTCACACAGCTAGTGAATGTCAAGTGTCTGGGGTGAGATTTGAACTCCGATCCTCCTGACTCCTGCACTGGTGCTCTATCCACTGCACCACCTAGCTGCCCAACTAATCAAAGACTGTGAATGGCAAGACCTGAATCATTGGCATAGTCAAAGTTGAAGAAATTCAAACAAGGAATCCTTTAGTGGCCTAGAGTAAGGTGTGATTTATTAATCAATGTAAACTTTGAGAGAGGTCTCTATTGGGGGCATTCCAGGGCTCTACCCTTAACTCTGGCATGCTTGTAATCCTTTGCCAATGACTTGGATGAAAGTACAGGTGGCACGCATATTAAATTTGAGAATAATGTAGAGCTGGAAATAATCCCTAAGATACTGGAGGGAAGACTTTGGATAGATCTGTAAAGATCTGAACAACTTATGATAATAGATCAAATACTGTAAAATGAAATGTGCTCTTTGGGATAGATGCACCACTGAAAGTTCATTTAGAATCAACTATCCCAGAACAGAAAAGGTGAGTAGCATTAGACAATGAAGTGATGGGAACCTTCCTCCTTGTCTCTTGTTGATACCAATGGAGTTTCCAGTTCACCACTTTCACTATATGACTGGTCCACTCCCTTTTCTCTGCAAACATTTTCATCCCTCTCACTGAAAAATACAGCTCAAACACTGAAGCCTTTGCTAACATGAAGCCTTTCCTCACATCCCCATAGCCCTGCTGCTGGAGCCCTTCCTCCCTGTGGACCTTGGGTGTGTCTGTATTCATTTTGTTGATACTTATTCATATATACTTGCTGATGGACTTATTTCCCAAGTTGGAATGTGGACTCATGGAGGATTGTTTCATTCTTTACATTTATATTTTTATATCCCTAGTACCTAACCCAGTCATTGGAGTACAGCAAGAGTTAGAGAGATGTTTTTTGATTGACTGATCTCTCAGACTAGAGTTCTTCCCAGTTTGGATAGAGCTTCCTTTGGTGATATGCTTTAATAACTAGTGGCTAGCATTATTATATTGTTTTAAGGTTTGCAAAATACTTTATACATGATAGTATATTTATCAAGAAACATTTAGTAAGTGCCTACTGTGTGCCAGGCACTGTGGTAAGCACCGAGGATACACACACACACACACACACACACACACACACACACACACACACAAACACACGCACAGTCCCTTCCCTCAAGAACCTCACAGACTAATGGAGGAAACATAGCAAACAGCTATGTACGAGCAAGATATAGACAGGAACAACTGGAAAGAATCAACCAAGTGAAGACACTGGAAATAAGGGAGATTGAGAGAGATTCCTTGTAGAAAAGAAGATTTTAACTTAGACTTAAAGGAAACCTGGAGATGGATATGAGGGAGGAGAGCATTCCAGGCATGGGGGACACCAGTGAAAATACTCCAGATCAAGAGAATAAGTGTCTTGTTCAAAGAACACCAAAGTGTCCTTGTGACCAGTGACCAAGGCCAGTGACCTTGAATTGCTGAGGACATGGGGATGAGATGTTGTTCATCCTTCATTTCTGAAGAGGACCAATGATATCACAGGTGATGTCTTGACTTCTGCTTGAGTTGGATTTAAGTGAGGCAGAGCTGCACAAAGTCATCAGCCTCACTCTCTCTTCCAGAGTCATCCAAGTCAAGAGGCAGGATGAAAGTCCTGGTGATGAGTAAGGTACCCGAAGACTGCAAATGTAGAAGGAGGACAAGTTAGTAAGGACTTTGAACATCAAAGAGGATTTTCTATTTGTTTTATGTTTGGTTGGTTGACAGAGAGCCATTGAATGGAAGGATGACATAGTCAAACTTGTACTTTAGGAAAATCAACTTGACAGCTGAGTGGAGAATAGATCGGAATGGGGAGAGACTTGAGGCAAAGAGATCAACCAACGGGATATTATAATATCCTGTTATGTTATTATAGTATCCTATATATTAATAATCTAGTGAATTTTCTGGTGAAATATAATAGTCTAGTGAATTTATATTGTGAATTATATAACTAGTGAATTATAGTAGTCTAGTGAATGGTCTAGTGAAAAAATGATAGGGACCTTCACCAAGGTGGTGACAGTGTCAGACGAGAGAAGGTGGCATCTATGAGAAATGTTAGGAATTAAAATCAGCAGGACTTGGTAACAAATTGGATAGGAGCAGGGTGGTGAGAGAGCATGAGCTGTTGAGGGTGATGCCCAGGTTGCAAGCCTGAGTAGCTGGAAGGATGGTGATGCCCCTAGATGTTACAGAAGTTTGGAAGAGGGGATAATTTGGGGGTTTGGAGGAAAGATGGTGACTTATCTTGTTTAAGTTTCGTGAGAACTCCGAAAGGATGGTGATGTTATTATGCCTGCTTTACAGATGAGAACATCGAGGTTGAGAAAGTTTAAGAAATTGCTCGAAGTCATTAGCTAATAAATGTCCAGGCAAGATTTCAACACTGTCTTGTCTACTGATACTGAGCTGTATGTAGCCCACCTCATTCCAAAATATTTCTTTCTGTGGCCCCTTAGGCAGCTAACAATTTTCATGCTTCAATAGCTGTGGTGCTCCACGATTCACAGCCTTATGGGATAACAGAGTCACATCAGCTTTAATGAAATGGCAATTGGCATCATGGTGCAGCTCCCCAAAGGCAACCCAGCCTGCTCTTGTCTTTATTTCTGGGTCCACCTCATTTACCAATCCAAGTGTTTTCCTAATATAAATAGATAGATAGATAGATATACATATATGCATATCTATGTATGCTCATGTGCATGTTGTGATATATAGATATATATATATAGTGTATACATATATACACCCACACAATATATATGTATTGTGTGTACATATATATACCAACACAATATATGTATGTATTGTGTATACATATATATACCCACACATACGCATACATATATGTATGTGTGTATACATATATACATACCCTTATATACATATATTTGTGTATATATATGTATGTATACCCACAAATACACATATATGTATAGACCAACCTATGGACTATACATCACAGTAAGGAAAATAGGATCATAGATTAAAACAGGAAGGAACTTCAGAGGTCATAGAGTCTAATTTACAGATGGGAAACAGGAACCCAGGATTACCTCAGAGATATAACTAATAAATGTCTGTGCTTCATCAAAAACAGATCTTCCTGACTTAGAGTATAAGAGAAAAAAATCATTTATTAGGCAGCTACTGTATACCAGGCACTGGGCTAAGCACTGTACAAATATTGTCGATTTCATCCTCACAACAACCTTGGAGGGTAGGTGCTGTCATTATCCCCATTTTATAGTCATGAAAATTGAGTCAGGCAGAAGTGCAGTGACTTGCCCAAGGTCATACAATAAAAAAGCATGTCTGAGGCTAGGTTTGAACTCAGGTCTTCCTGACACCAGACCCTGCACTTTATGTAGTACAGCATCTTGTGTGTGTCTCCCTCCCACTTACATGGAAGTCTGCCCCTCATCATGCATTGGAAAATCCTACTTGTAGTTCACTGTACCTTTTTCCATCTTTTCCCCTTATTGACAAAACCCGGGACATAATAGGTGCTTAACAGATACTGATTAATTGATGGTTTACTCAGCACTGATTGGGAAACTTACGATGATGGTGATGATTTTGAAGGTAGGAACTAGGAGGTTTCCCTTGAGTTTTCAAAGCTCTGAAAATGGTTCATGGCTTTGAGCCCAAAAAAAAAAGAATTTGAAGCCAATTCTGTTTTGACAGCCAAAAAAAAATCTCCCTTGGCCCTCATGACAAGAAATCAGCAAATAGGCCTGAGGGAAATGAAGCAACTGGCCTTGAAACATATCATCAGCTTTTCCTTTCCCTCATCACTGGCTGTTAGAGATGGAAATAATGTGAGGGATCACTACAGCAACAGCCATGTGGCACACTGCAAAGAGAAATGGGCTTGGAATCTGAGGACACAGGTTCAAATTCGACCTCTGCTGCTTCCCCACTGTGTGACCCTGGGGAAATCACTCTCCCTCTCTGTGAGGGGGTCGGACTCGATGACCTCCTTCCAGAGACCAGCAAGAGAACGTCCTGGTCATCGAGTCCGACCTCCTCATTTTACAGATGAGGAAACTGAGATTTAGCGTCCCAGTGTCCCACTAAGGGTCACACCGTCTGTCACTACCAGATGCAGGGCTTCTTTGGGATGGAACCATCCCTCCCACCTCTGGCTAGTAATGGAGCTATCCAGACGAAGAGGGTGCTGGGTTTTAGGACTCACAGGGTAAGCCCATACTCTTCCATCTGCCTGCCTTCTCACGTGGGAGCTCATTTGAAGGGAGGAGGAATCCCTCCATGGTCAGGTATTCCTGCTCAGAAACCCTCCCTGGCCACTGCAAGGCCAATTCATCCGCCACAAAGCCAACTTTGAAAGTCAACTTCTCCCTAAAGGGAAAACACAGAGAGCTGGGATGTAGAATAAAAATAAAGTTGGCCTTGGATTCGGGACTCCTGGGATTCTGCCAATCATGTTAATTGTGTGGACAGAGGGCAAGTCATGAGCCTGAGCCTCAGTTTCCCTCATTTGAAAATAGAAATAATACCTATAACACTTTCCTGATAAGTTGAGGTTCAAATGAAATGCTTTGCAAGCCTAGTGCTTTAGAAACGTCAGCCATAAAAAAAACCCAAAAAAGAAACATTAGCCATTTTTGTCTCGGGGACACTGAACCTCAGTTTCTTCACCTGTAAAATGAGGATAACAATGCTTTTACCATCTACCATGCAGAACTATTATAAAGAAATCATTTTGTAAACATTAAAGTCCTATGAAAATGAAATTATTATCATTATCATCTCATTCTTTTCGTCTTGTTTGATGGAATCCAGACAGAAACAGTGTGATGGGAAATTACTATTCTACTAATATTCTTACATCTATCAATCAATCAGTCATTAAATGTCTACTATGGGTCAGGCACTATGCTGCTCACAGGGAACTCAATGATAAAAGTCCTTGACCCCAAAGAGTTTACATTCCAGTGGGAGAGACTGCACAGACACATAGAAGTGTATGGGGAATATACACAAAATGAAGGCAAGTAAGTGTTAGGAGATGGGGCCCTGGCAGCTGGGGCAATCAGAAATAACCTCATATAGAAGGAGATGTTTGAACTCATTCTTAAAAGAAACAAGAGATTCCTAGGCATGGACGGAGAACACTCCGGGAATGGGATCCGGCCAGTGAAAAGGCACAGAGATGGAGAGTCATGCGTGAGAAACAGCAAGTGTGTCTATACAGATGGACCAGAGAGAGCATGGACCAGACTGATGTGTGAGAAGACTCTAAAGGTAACAGAGGGCACCTGGGAAAATACTTAAATGATAAACAAAGGACTTTATATTTGATCCTGGGAGTAATAGGGAGCCAGTGCAGTTCATTAAATAGAGAGTTAACACGACCAGAGCTGTGCTTTATGAAAATTTCTTTAGCAGCTGTGTAAAGACTCAAAGGCATAAAAATAAATAAATGAATAAATAAATGTTTAAAAAATCTCTGATTTTCCCGGACTACATGAATATCTAAAAGAAATTAAGCAAAGGTAAAAAAAAACACTGAAGTTCTAAATATATGAATTGGGGAAAAATAAATATCTTAAAGCAGAAAGTATAAAAACCTTACCCAACTAATGGACCCTTTTAAGTTAGAATAGATCAAATGGAAATCAATGACTATGTGAGACAAGAAGAAATGTTCAAACAAACCCAGAAGATTGAAAAAAAATATAAAATATTTGTTATCAGAAATATTTGACCTGGAGAAATGATCAAGGAGAAATACTGTAAGAAGCATCAGACTTCTTGAAAACCATCATTTAAAAAATCCCCTATATATTCTACATTTTTGTTGTTGCTATTGATTAGCTGTGGCCACCTCTTCATGCCCCATTTGGGATTTTCTTGGCAAAAATATTGGTGTAGTTTGCCATTTCCTTCTTCTACTTGTTTTGGAGATAAGGAACTTAGACATATGGAGGTAAGTTACTTGCCCAAGGTCACACAGCTAGTAAGTATCTGAGGATGGATTAGAATTTAGGTCCTTCAGACTTTGGGGGTCAGCACTCCATCCATTGTACCACCTAGCTGCCCTTATTTTATATTTTAAGAAATTTCAAATAAACATTCTCCAGGTCTATTAGACCAGAAGATAAATTGAAAATAGAAAGAATCTACCAGAAATTGGCAGACTCTGTGCTTTGTTTTGTACTCGTATTTGTTATTTACACCTTGGTGGGAGACTCTAAATCTTATGATGACTGTTTTAAGTTGTGATAGCCAACTGAGAATAGGTTTTGATAATGAAGAAGCAGAGAAGAGACTCTGAGCAAGAGACAAAGGACTTCATCAGGAAGAAAGGGGCATTCATCCAACCAGAAGAAAGGGTGTTGGGAAAAGTCTGGCATGGGGTACTTGGTTGCATTTTGTGGACTTAGGAAGAAACAATCTATCTTGTCAATGGTTTTATAAGGAACTTTTCAAGATGATCGTTAACTGTCCAGTCAAAGACAGACTCTCTTTTCCTTTCCTTTCCAGTCCTTCTTGAGAAATAGGCCAAGAAAAACCGTGTGATACAGTAGGAAGGGCATGAGCCTAAAGCCACAAGACTTGGACTCAAATTTCACTACCTATGTGACTTTAGCCAAATCAGATAACATTCCTGGGCTTCAATTTTCTTCTCTGAAAAATGAGAGGATTATACTGAATGATCACTGAGGTACCTTCTAATACTAAATATTTAATCCAATGATTCCATTGATTCCAATGATACATTGAATTAATTCCTCTGTAGAACCCATAGGGACTGATTTGCCTAAATAGAGACCCTTTTCCTTGTTGCTCTTTTGGCCAAAGGAAAGTCACTGACTTGGACTAGGAACTGTATATACATGCAGAGAAGCCACAACTGAATTTTCAAGAGTTCCTGCCTGATAATGCTTTTATGACTCCCTCATAAATCAGACCCAGGGAATATTTCGATTGGTGCATTAACAGAAAATATGAAAATGAATGCTTGTAGGGATCTTATTTAATTCTGCTGTAAACTGATTTCCCTGACATTTATGTTCAGTTTGTTTTGTGGGGGCAGGGTGATTCTTTTCCCCATTTTTTCCTTCCTCCGGCTCCCTCCCACCTAGTGGGTTTCAGAGTGGCCAGTTATCAGGGCATCCATCTCCAAAATGACCTTCCTTTCTTGGAAGCCTTGCCCTTCTGTTTGTAATAAAAGGTCGTAAACTTGTCTGGCCCATCAAAACCATTACCCAGCAATCCGGGTAAAAAAGATGGAGATTATTAACCTCTGGATAAACAGGCAGGAGGAGAAGATGGATTGGGAGGGATAAGGCTCATGTTTACACACATTTATCTTTGGTAATTAGCCATCTGGGGGAAAACTGCAGATCCGGGAGAGAGAAATTGATTTATCTTCAAATAATAAGTTTTGCTTTGCAAGGGCTAAAAGTGAAGCCTCTCCAGTGATAATTGCATCACTTGCAGCTTTAAGAAAGAAAGGGATGATTACAGGGCTTTTCATGTATGAAAAAGAAGGGGTCATGAGTAGCCTCACCTAAAAAATAATTCTTTTTATTTGATGCCTACAGAGGGATAATGGCCATTGGCCTTCTAAGATGATGGCCACAGTGGCCACCTTGGCCTCCATGGACCCCTGCAGTCCTTGAGTCATAAATCTGGTGGCTTTGGGAAAGGGAGAGCAAGGAAGACAGGCATGGCTATGTATCATGCCTGCCTGCAAGTCTTGATCCCTCTACATTTACACTGAGTTTCTAATTCAGGACTTCATAAATTGTTTTGTATCATGGCCCCCTTTGTCATTCTGGTGAAGTCTATGGTAACCTTCTCTGAATAAAGTTTTTAAATGCATAAAATAAAATACATGAGATTACAATGGAAACCAATTATATTAAAATAAGTATCTATTATCTAAATACATATTACCTATCTATTCCTAGATGGATATTGATAGCAATCTATAGATCTGCTTTTATTTTCAAATGTACATATATATATATATATATATACACATGTATATATAGCAATAGATATATTTATAGAGATAAAGATATATAAATCAATCAATCAGTATTTATTAAACAACCATTATGTATCAGGCATGGGTGCTAAGTACTGGGATATAAAGAGACAAAAGACAACATACAAACAAATATATGCAAAATTAGCTATACAAAATAAATAGAACATAATTAACAGAGGAACAGTACTAGAATTAAGAGAGGTTCTCAACAAAGAAATAGAGAGATGAACTTTCTCATATCTCTTCTATGTGACCAAGTCTGGTCTTCATAAATTTTAACATTTTACATTCCATTACATAACTGAATACATAACATTTAACATTAAATACATGGCATTACATTACATTAAATACAAAACTTTTAACATTCAGTTTCAATGTTGTTGCTGTTATCCTTTCCACAGCTCTAAGCCACTCTCTAAAAGTAAATTTTCACAAAGGTTCTAACCTGGGTTTGTAGAAGAATTTGGCTTGTAGATGTCAGGTGAAATCACAGATCCCATTCTGATATACTCTTCTTTCCACTGGCATTTCAATAACCATTGTATTTACTATTCTTCTGATGCACTTGCTCCACTTTTCATCAGTTCACATGCGTCTTCATGTGCTTCTCTGAATTCCTTTTTTTTTTTAATCATTTTTACAAAGGAGTAATGTTCCATAACAGGAGGGGAGTACCATTTACTTTAGCCATTTATTATTCAATGGAAATCTACTTCATTTCCAATTCTTTACTGAAAGATAAAGTACACAGCACTGTTTTTAAAGCTACGTGGGAGTCCAGAAAGGCGTAGTGGGTGTGGGATGAGGTCAAGATCAGATCTGAATCCCACCTCCAATACAGTCTAGTTTTGTGGTTATGGAGAAATCACCTCCTTCCCCTTTCTGAGCCCCTGAACTCCAGATGTATCTAACTCAAAGAGTTCTTATGAATATCAAATAAGATAATGTCTATAAAGTATTTTATATACCTTTAAGTGGGCATTTTATTTAGCTCATTAATAATGATAATAGCTAGTTTGATTTTAATCTCATTGAAAATCTTTATACAGACTAAACCTAGAAAAATGAACTTTATCAAAGATATACTTAAAATCCAATATGATAAAAATGTTGTTACATGATGAAGAATTAGAGAATATGTATTAACATCACATGAACTTGAGTTCAAATCATGTAAAAGAGATAATACAACAAAAAGATGACACACTACAATGCTAAAGCTTTTTCTAGGATTATTGTCCCAGGAAGGTGAATATTTTTATATTATTATCATCAACAAATAGCTACCACCTCTGTATCCCAATGCAAAGACTCAACAACGGCACCGATTTGTCTTCTTCCTCTTCCATTTCCTGGAAGGTCTCGCACCTGATGGCTTCCATGGTTCTACTCTATCATTCTTGGAAAAACGAACTGCTTCTTCCCCCTCACACCATCCTTGCTCTGTCCACTTTAGAAAGAATCTTAAATCTGTTTTTTAAATTCTAATTTTACAGCTAATTGTTCTTGCCCTTAGCAACTTGTATTACTTTTGCTATCTATCATCCTGATCTGGTGGGTAAAGTTCCTCCTCTTCCATGTTTCAAAATTTGAACATGAGATGGAGAGACAAGAGAAATTCTATTCCAGATTCTACCAATCAGTCAATAAACATTAATTATATTATGTTATATATTTATGTATTGTGTATACATATATATGTATGTATGTATATATATATGTATATGTATGTATGTATGTATACAAAACAATCCCTATTCACAAGGAGCCAGCATTCAAAAGTAAATGCACACACACACATTCTACTCTTAACCTTAGGACAACAGGCTCATAGACTTAGAGTGCTGTTGTAGTAAACATTCAGTAGTTTCAGTTGTGTGGGATTCTTGGTGATCCCATTTGAGGTTTTCTTGGCATTTCCTTCTCCTGTTCATTTGACAGATGAGGAAACTGAGAAAAGCAGAGTTAAATGATTTGTCCAGAGTCACACAGCTAGCAAGTGCCTCAGATCAGATTTGAACTCAGGAACATGAGTCTTCCTGACCCAGGCCCAGTGGTCTAACCACTAAGCCACCTAAATGCCCTGGATTTAGAGTAGGAGAGGCATATACATTTTTGAATGTAAACTATGAAAGAGAGACAGACAGACAGACAGATAGATAGATAGATAGATAGATAGATAGATAGATAGATAGATAGATAGATAATCTCAGTCTAGCTATCTACCTATATCTAAATGTATAAATATCTAGGTATCTATAAAAAGATATAACTATATCTCTATATAGATAGATATTTAGATATAGAGACACAGATAGAATTAGATATATAAATATGCAGATCCAGATATTTATCTGTCTATATAAATCTATTTAAAAGCTCCAGAGAAAGATCTATAGATTTATATCTTTATATACCTATATAGCTATAGATGTGTCTTCATAGCTATAGATATCTAGAAACAGATATCTGTAGTTACCTAGATACAGATATATAAAAAGATATCTAGATAGTATATGTATGCATGTATGTGTGTATATATTGTATATACATGCATGTGTATATACATATATGTGTGTATATACATATATGTATATATACATATGTATATATATATGTGTGTGTGTATATGTGTGTATGTATCCATTGAATCCAATACAACTGAAACTACTGAATGTTTACTACAACAGCACTCTAAGTCTATGAGCCTGTTGTCCTAAGGTTAAGAGTAGAATGTGTGTGTGTGCATTTACTTTTGAATGCTGGCTCCTTGTGAATAGGGATTGTTTTGTATACATATATATATATATGTATACACAATACATATATGTGTATATGTGTGTGTATATATTTATATACATATATACACATACATATACATATACATATATATATATGTATAGTGTGTTAAAATTCCCCTGAGAATTTCTGAGTATCTCACCTACCACCTAGCTATGTGATCTTGTGCTTTTCTCATTTCTCTGGCACTCAGTTTCTTTATCTGTCAAATGGAATAATAACACTTATATTAAAGTCACAAAGGTATTGTGAGAATCAAGAGAAATTAGAAATACAAAGGACTTTGAAAACCACAAAGCCTTATTCAAATGTCAATTATGCCTGCTATTGTTAGGATTGTCATTATTACTATCTGAAAAAAAAATCAGAGGTTTGGATGGGAAGATCTCTCTCTAAGGCCTTTTTTTTTTTTTGGTTTATTTTCCAATTCCGACATTCTCTGATTTGTGTGACAAAGGAAAATGAGATTGTATGTGGAGAGAAGCACTCTTGTGATTTCCTGCCGACATCCATCTGCGCCAGCTGAGCATTTTTTCTTTATTTTTTTCATTAAATCTTTCACATCAATAACACTGGTTCCTTGGGTCCTCTTCCAAACACCACTTTTCTTTGTAACAAATGTGAATTTGTCACTGTGCATTTCTGGGCACTGGTCCCTTTTGTCGCTGCCTCTGCAGGTTCGCTCAGACTGTTCCTTGAGCCTGAAATAGCCTCACCCCGAAAGGTAAGTCAATTGAAGTTTCCTCCTCTATAAAGATTTACCTGGCTACTCCAACCCAATAGGACCTCTCCCTCTTTAGACTTCTTTCCTCTTCAATTTCTTTGCCAGTGGTTCGGCATTGATCTTACATGACTGCACAAACTTACTTAATCTCCAGTTTGATTTTGTAAGCCCCTTGAGGTCAGGATTTGTACAGTCATCCACATCCAGTTTTCAAAGATCTTTTTTTTCCTGCAAGCAAACGATTAGGTACTCCCCTTCATAACATTCTTGATTTAGAGAGGGGAAGCACCTTGGAAAGCACTTGTAGGGTATTTTAGAGTGGGGATTTCTATTGTGTATGGTTTGAACCAGAGAAATACTTAGCTTCCTTCCAAATTTCAAATTCTGTGATTCTGTCATCAAGTTCCATGCCACCACCTTACAGAGGAGAGAACCCAGAGAGGGGATAAACCTTTCCTGAGATCACACAGCAAGATAGCATTAGACTCCTACTCAACTGTTCTTTCCATTTCAACTTACCATCTGTCTTCCCCACTTATTGCTCTTGTTTACATTCATACAAAACAACCTCTTTCCCTGTCTTCCATTGCTAACTTAGACCTCATATAAGCATAGGATTATGCAATCACAGGTGTATAACCAAAAAGGTACTTTAGAGACAACCTAGTCCCATACTCTCCTTCTGGAGATGAAGAGATTGCATCCTGGAGAGATGAAATAGTTTGGCCATGGTTTCGTAGTCACTACATGATCAGGTCAGGATCTGAGTCTAGACTCTCTGACTTCAAAGATACCGTAGCATGAAACCTCTCCCCATGTGTAAAATGAGGTGATCTCTTAGGTGACTTCTTATTCTAAATCTAGTGACTACAAATAGAACTTAGCCACATAATTAGAAGACAGGACTCATTGGAAAAGACCCTAATGTTGGGAAAGATTGAAGGTAAAAGGAAAAGATAGTATAGAAACAATGAACATGAACTTGGGCAGACTTTGGGAGATAGGGGAGGATAGAAAGACCTGGCGCGTTATAGCCCATGAGGTCACAAAGAATATGACATGACCAAAGGACAATAGCAACAAAGAACTCAAAGCTTGGATTCAGGTAGACCTGGGTTCAATTCCACATTCAGACACTTACTATGTGATTGTGAACAAAACAAAACCTCTGAGCCTCAGTTTCCTCAACTGTAAAGTGAGACTTGAGCTCTGTAGTCTCTTCTAGCTCTAAATCAAAGAAAACAAAAGCCAGAAATTTAGAAATGACATCAAACTTCATAAAGAACTAATGTCACCCTAAAAGTTCCCAGAGTTCCTTTCACAACCTCCACAGCAATTTCATTCTGATTTATTCTGCTTTCCGTCATTCAACGGCATTTGAAATAGATGTAAACTATTTACAACTGTTGTTCGTTTTCTATTCTTTTAATACATAGCATTGCAGAGGGTGGAGCCAAGATGGTGGAGTAGAAAGACTCACGTATGCTAGCTCCGAACCCACAGCCCATGTATTTCCTGAAAGAACTCCCCACAAATTCTGGAGCACTTCAAGGTGTGCAGAAACACAGTGGAAAAGATTTCCGTTCCAGAGAGCCTTGGAGAGCTGTCCCCAGGGGTCCGTCATGCCCTGGAAAGCGGAGTCCACCCCTGGGCTGCCCTGTCCACCTGGTCCCAGAGGAGCACATCCCAGCAGGCTTCAGGGATGGAGCCTCCGGCAGCGGAAGGTCCCTCTGCCCACAGACACTACAGGTCAGTGAGAGAGACGTCTGGGTTGACAGAGAGGGGAGCGGGGTGTCTCCATGACTCGGGTCCCCTTGGGAGGCAGCGGCAGAGGCAGCAGCGGCCGGGACTCCCCAAGCAGGCAGAAGTTCAGGGCCATTACCAAAGCTCTCTGCATAAAGCCTCTGAGGGAACTGAGCCTGGGAGGCGGCCCTGCCCCCACCCAAGCACCAAAACTTAAGCTCACATTGAATAGCAGCCCCACCTGCCGTGGAAAGCCCATTTGAATCTCAGACCCCAAGCACTAGCTGGGCGGATCTAGGCGGGGGTGGACAGGAATCTCAAAAGTCAAGTAACTGCCTGGGAAAATGCCCAGAAAAGGGAAGAAAAATAAGACTGTAGAAAGCTACTTTGATGGGGTATGGATGTTCCCGCCTTTCAATTCTGATGATGAAGAACTATTCTTACCATCAGGGAAAGACGTGGAGGTCGGGGCCTCTGTATCCCAGACATCCCAGGGGGATGTCTGGTGAGCTCAGGCCATGGAAGAGCTCAAAAAGGATTTTGAAAATCAAGTTAGACAGGTGGAGGAAAAACTGGGAAGAGAAATGAGAGAGATGCGAGAAAAGCATGAAAAATGGGTCAATACCTTAGTAAAGGAGACCCAAAAAAATGCTGAAGAAAATAACACCTTGAAAAATAGGTTCACTCAATTGGCAAAAGAGGTTCAAAAAGCCAATGAGGAGAAGAATGCTTTCAAAAGCAGAATTAGTCAACTGGAAAAAGAGGTTCAAAAGCTCACTGAAAATAATAGTTCTCTCAAAATTAGAATGGAACAGATGGAGTCTAATGACTTTCTGAGAAACCAAGAAATTACAAAACAAAACCAAAAGAATGAATGTGAAATATCTCATTGGAAAAACAACTGACATGGAAAATAGATCCAGGAGAGACAATTTAAAAATTATGGGACTACCTGAAAGTCATGATCAAAAAAAGAGCCTAGACATCATCTTTCATGAAATTATCGAGGAAAACTGCCCTGATATTTTACAGCCAGAGGGCAAAATAAGTATGGAAAGAATCCATCGATCACCACCTGAAAGAGATCCAAAAAGAGAAACTCCTAGGAACATTGTGGCCAAATTCCAGAATTCCCAGGGCAAGGAGAAAATATTGCAAGCAGCTAGAAAGAAACAATTCCAGTATTGTGGAAATACAATCAGGATAACTCAAGATCTAGCAGCTTATATATTAAGGGATTGAAGGGCGTGGAATAGGATATTCCAGAAGTCAAAGGAACTAGGACTCAAACCAAGAATCACCTACCCAGCAAAACTGAGTATAATACTTCAGGGGAAAATATGGTCTTTCAATGAAACAGAGGACTTTCAAGCATTCTTGATGAAAAGACCAGAGCTGAAAAGAAAATTTGACTTTCAAACACAAGAATGAGAAGAAGCATGAAAAAGTAAACAGCAAAGAGAAGTCGTAAGGAAATTACCAAAGGTGAACTGTTTACATTCCCACATGGAAAGACAATATTTGTAACTCTTAAAACTTTTCAGTATCTGGGTAGTTAGTGGGACCACACATACACACATGCACACACATACAGAGACAGAGAGAGCACAGAGTGAATTGAATAGGATGGGACCATATCTTCAAAAATTAAGGTAAATGGTGAGAGAGAAATGTAGTGGGAGGAAAGAGGGTGAAATGGAATGGGGTAAATTATATCTCATTCAAGAGGCAAGCAGGAGACTTTTTAGTGGAGGGAAAAAGAGGAGAGCTGAGAAAAAAAACAAGAAGTTTAACCTCATCACATTCGACTAAAGGAAGGAATAAAATGCACACTCATTTTGGTATGAAAACCTATCTTACAATACAGGAAAGTGGGGGAGAAGGAGATAAGCAAGTGGGGGGGGATGATGGAAGGGAGGGCAATGGGAGGAGGGAGCAATTTGAAGTCAACACTTGGGGAGGGACAGGATCAAAAGACAGAATAGAAACAATGGGGGGCAGGATAGGATGGAGGGAAATACAGTTAGTCTTACACAACACAACTATTATCGAAGTCATTTGCAAAACTACACAGATAGGGCCTACATTGAATTGCCTGCCTTCCCAAAGGGAATGGGTGGGGAGGGAGGGATGGGGAGAATTTGGAACTCAAAGTTTTAGGAACAACTGTTTAGTATTGTTGTTGCTACTAGGAAATACGAAATACAGGTAATGGGAAATAGAAAGTTATCTGGCCCTACAGGACAAAAGAGGAGATGGGGACAAGAGAAAGGAGGGATGATAGAAGAGAGGGCAGATTGGTGATAGGGAAAATTAGATTGCTCGGTGTATTGGGATGGGGGGAGGGGACAAAAGGGGAGAAAATTTGGAACCCAAAATTTTGTGAAAATGAATGTAAAAAGTTAAATATATAAATTTTTATTAAAAAAATAATAAAATAAAAAAATAAAGAAGGAAAAAAAAACCAGCATTACAATACATATTTTGTGCTACTTTAACTGCAAATCTACAGGATTTCAGCTACATTCAAGACTAAACGGTCTTTATGGGGGAGGGGTAACACAGGAATTTAGCTGCTATGTATAATACCAGTTCAGTAGAAAGAAAGACATTTTGAATTATGGAAAGAGTCATGATACCTTACTTACTGTGTGCCCGTGGAGACCTCAGCAGGAATTTGTTTTTGTTTTGTTTTTGCTGCAGGCAAAAATACTGGGGAGGGAGGAGGAAGGTGACATAGTAAATGACGGTCCAATGCATTTTTGGGGGATGGAATGGCCACTAGGCCAGGTGCTGAAATTATGTCACCATGGGGCAAGAGGATCTTAGAATAAATTCTTTTTCTTCTGTCTCTGTATCCTCAATGTCTGGAACACAAAAGAACAGTGAACAGTCAACATGCATTTATTAAGAGACACCTGTTAAGTTAAGTGATTGACAAATGCTTAATTGATGGATTGATTGATTTATCCTGTGCTAGTTATGACTCTAGGTCCCCTAGACACTCATGCCATCTGGGCCTGCACTACTGCTCAGACATTCTTTTCTTCATCTCCTGATGATTACCTCACTCAATTTTATATTCCTAATCATCACTGCCCTTTATCTTAGGATGATAGGATCACAGATTTAGAGTAGGAAGAGACCTCAGAAGTCACTAAGTTGAATCTCCTCTTCAAAGATAACAAAAGTGGGTCTCAGAAAGAAGTGGTTTGTCTGAGGTCACACAGGAAACAAGTGGCAGAAGTGGTATTTGAACCTACATCCTTCTACTCCAAATCTGAACTTTCTACTGTGTTGTGTTTCCTGTCCCCAAGCTCACAGCTCTGTCGCTGCTGCATTCATTCTCAGCAAATGATGTCACCTATCACTTTATAGAGAATGTCAAGGTCACTTGGCATGAGCTCCTCCAGCTTCTCTATTTCAATTCTCAAAATGTATCTCAAAATGTACTTTTTATTCATTCCATAATTCTTTGCTCTTCCATCTCCACATCATTTCAAGGTTTTAAGACACAGCTATACCTATGCCTCCTTTGATCTCATTCCACTAACCTCCTCCAGGACTTAGCTCCATCAATAATTCTTTCTCTTTCTAGCATCGTCAAACTCTCTCACTCCACATGCTCAGGCTTTTCCTACCCTAAAAAGAATGAAATTCCCTTTGGCCTTTTTAAAGTCACCAAACAACCATTCCATCTCATTTTGTCCTTTTATCATACTCAAATTCTCAAATGTATTTTGATTTCACTTGGGAAATCCTTATAAAGATGCTGATCAGAACCCATCTTTGTCTGTTCATCTTATGTATCAAAAAAGGGAGTCAATTGCTAAAGGCCTTCCTCACTTTACCCCAACTTTGGGAAGATACCAAGGAAGCACTCCGATTGTGCACTTGTCATCTCTCTCTCTCTGTATCTCTATGTATCTCTCTCTCTCTCTCTCTCTCTCTCTCTCTCTCTCTCTCTCCCCCCCTCCTCTCCTCTTCTCTCTCTCTCCTCTCTTTTCTCTCTGTATCTCTCTCTTTCTCTCTCTTCTCTCTCTCTCCTCTCTCTCTCTCTCTCTCCTCTCCCTCTCCCTCCCCCCCCCTCTCTCTCTCAACACATGGCCAACCCATCTTTACCTCTAAAATGAAGATAATCATAGCTTCTGCCTCCTGGGAATGTTGAGAGCATAAAATGAGATAATAGACACAAAGCACTTTATAGACCTTCAAATGCTAAAGTTAGCTATAATTGTTATTCTCCTTTATTCTCTTTCTGTCATACAATCCTTCAATATCTCCCTTTATTTCTGTTCTTTGAAATTCCTCAATGGTTACATGTTGCAGCCTGCTCTCACCTACCTCATGTCTCCCCATTGTTCTCAGTGAGACACTCATTTTTAGACCTACAATAGGCAGTGATGTTCCACAGATCACTGCCATATAGTAGCATTGATAAAATTTTAATATTGAAAACATGGTCCTTTTCATTCAGTAGAAACTTGGGGGTAGCAAAATGAATTTATAATTTTCCGAAAGTAATTCAACCCCTCTCCTTCTGTTCAATTCTGGGAGCAGCTCTACTTGTCTATATGTCCTACCTTTTCCACACACACACACACACACACACACACGTATAGATATAGATATATGAACAAATTCTATATGATATCCAGTCAAATGGAACAAAAATGTGGGTAACACATTTTCTTCATCCACTTGGTTTTTCTTGTGTGGATGGACAGGCAGAATTCCTTAAAGTAACTACATATTTCTTTCAGGAGGCTCTGAAGGATTCAGGAGCTTGATATAATCAGCATGATGCCATTTGCAAATTGGGGCACCTGCATAATTTCATCATCTACAGGGAATCCCTCCTCAACCTGGACTCCATGAAGGATCTCCTCCATCAAAGCGCCAAATTCTTTTAGCCTGCTACCTAGTTTTACTGAATCATTTCCAAACTCCTAGAAAGAACTGTCTGTATTCAATTCCTCTACTTCCTTATCACCCATACACTCCTTGACTCTTTCCAAGTAGGTCTATGATCTTTAAGTAATCAGTCATATTATTTATTAAGTACCTATTAAATGCCAAGCTCTATTCTGAGCAACATTTACTGCCCAGATTTTCTTCCCTTGCAGTTCCCTACAACAACAAAAACAGAACATTCAGTTCTATTTTTTAAATTCTAGAGGTTTAGACCATTTATAAACATTTACTCAACTGTTAGGTCTAAGAATACAAGGTCTTTATTCAGTGATCAAAGAGTGAATTGACTAGAAAACCAACTATATTGTATCAGTCTTGACATTCTCACTACAAACGAATCCAAAAGACAAAAGGAAGCTACTGTTAAGTGGAAGCATATATCATAGAGTTCCCAGAAAACAGCAAATAAAGGAGCTGGCAACATTTGTCTTGTCATGTATCCAATGGCAAAAAGAGGTACAAGGAACCATTGGGTGGCATAGTGGGTAGAGCACTTGCCTTGAAGTCAGAAAGACTTGAGTTTTAATTCTACTTCAGGCATTTACTAACTCAGTAACCCAGCTCAAGCCGTTTGAATGCTCCATGCCTCAGTTTCCCCAACTAAAAATGATAGGGAATTTATACTGCCTCACAGAATTATTATAAAGATCAAGTGATATAATTATTTTTCAAACCTTAAAGCTCTGCATTAAGGATTATTGTTACTATATCAAGGAAGTCATCTTAAATTGTAGTGCTTTCAAGAAACGCTAAAAAACAAACAAAAAATACCCACAGAAAAACAATTGGAGCTTATACCCTGACATCTGCTGTGGGAAGCAGAGTCATTTTTCCCAAGAATTCAATAAGATCTTCCAAATAAAGTCAACATACACTTTAATGCTCTGTGACTTTAACAGAAAGGTGAGCCTAGGGGAGGATGGCGAAAAAGATGCTAGAAACTTGACTCAGTAAGAAGAAATGAGAAAGGCTAAAGGCTTGTAGAATGCACAGACATCTCATTCTTATTCATTGTGATAACCTTTTTTCTAGTAGACCAGTACTTAACACAATGCCTGGCACATAGAGGGCGCTTAAAACCTTGTTGATTTGAAAGTAACGGATTACTTTTGTGTAACAAGTTTAAGAGAATGTCCATGAGGGAAGGTCACTTGGATTAACTGGAGACACACAGAGGAGTAGGGAGTCAGGGACAGTTTGAGGAGGATTTTATGGTAGCCCTTCAACCCCATCACACTTGATATAGGCCTGACACTAATGAAGTAAGTAGATTTACCAGTTCCCTCACATGGGAGTCTGAAAAGCAAAAAATTGGTTTGGCAATGAGCTTAGGGGAGATAAGACCATAAATGATGTTACAATTCCATCAGGCATTATGGTCTTTTAGTCATGGTTAGAAAAAGGAGCCCATGGTGAGATAACATTGACTGTTCCTAGGACTTGACAGATGGCCAAACCAAGTACTAGCTAGGATTTATGGGTCCAGGCTTAAGAGTTCAAACAGCTCCAGGAACAGGACAGTCTTACTTGGCTTCAAGATCATGATGGTCCAAGTATCCAAGCTGTTCAAGGTTGTTGCTTTTTTATGGGGAGGAGTGGCCCCATACAAGTGAGTCTGATTCATTTTCCATTCCTTGAATCGCAGTCATGGAGGCCATAAACAGACAGAAAAATAGAAGTTTTGAGCCTGGGATAGAATGAGCAGAAATGAGCAGTTCTACAGAAGGAATAGGGAAGAAAAGAAGGTGGTGATTACCAGGGAGAAGAAGGTGGGAGGGACACGTGCATAAGAAAAAAACACCCTCCTAGAAAGAGAAAGACTAGAAGTTAGAAAAATCAAGGTTTTTCTGGGCTGCCAAAGGAACTAATTTCCAAATCAGCCATCTCTGTCTAGTCATATCATTGACTTGTTTAGGAAAAAAATAAAAACCAATACCAAATTAGAAGAAAAAATTTGAAAAAGAGAGGTTATGACAAGCAATTAAAGCCTGATCTATTTTTAAAATTATTGATGCTGAAAAATGGAAAGCAGATTTAATTGAGTTGTTTTTTTTTAACTAAGTGTAGCAAAATGCCACATTAGAGGGTCTCATCTAACTTGGTATTTCATGTGTATTATTTTTTAATTCTGCATGATTTCCCTAATGCTATGATCATTTCAATAACTTTGTCCAATGATACTCTGTTTATATTTACAAAACAAAGGAAATATGGATACATATGGGTGCCAAAAGTGTTTGTTTGGAAAAATGTCTAGTAAAGACAGCTAGGTGGCACAGTAGATAGAACACTAGACTTGGAATCAGAAAAGCTCATGTTCATGAGTTTAAAGCTGGCCTCCAGCACTTCCTAGCTATGTGACCCTACGTAAGTCACTTTATTCAGTTTCCCTTAGTTTCATCTTCTATAAAAAATGAACTGGAGAAGAAAAGGACAAATCACTCAGTATTTCTGCAAATAAAACCCAAAATATTGTCACAAAGAGTCAGATACAACTAAATGACCACAACAAAGATTGTTGTGTTCATCCTTGATTGCCGAAGAAGACCATGACATCAGAGAAATGATGACATGACTTGCTCTTGACTTTGTTTTGAGTGAGGGAGGGCTGTGCAGGTCACCAGCCTCACTTCTCCTCCAGAGCCATCTGGATCCAGTGACCAGATATTCATCAGGATGACTGGATATGGCTCAGGATGCACTGGGAGACCTTGGGCCCTTTAGGCCAAGGTCTTTGCAGGTACTCACTTAGGGTGAGGCAACACCCATTCATTGAATAGGACTGTTTAAGAAGTAGCCAGGGCATGGCCCTTTAATGAGGTCAAGAGAAAGAAAGACGTCAGGCTCGGAGGGAAACAGCAACAGTTACCACTGACAATCACTCTAAAACCAGAAGGGTCCAGAAGAGTCCTTAGGCATTCCAGCTTCAAGGTGCAGTAGGTTTAAGATTTGGGAGAGGAGAAGAGAGGGAAGGGGAGGGGGGAAAGGAACTAACCAGTATAATCCAGTCAACTGGGCATCTTTTGGCCATCCAAATCTGTTGTCCTTTGGAGAGGAGAAGGAAGGGGAAGAGGAGGAAAACAGGAGAGAAGCAGCTGAGTTACCCATTTAGCTGGGTCCACATTCAGCCAGTTGTGCTTACTCATCAGATTGTGCTCCTCCTGCATTGCAGAAGAAGACCATGCCATCAGAGAAATGATGACATGACTTGCACTTGACTTTGTTTTGAGTGAGGGAGGGCTGTGCAGGTCACCAGCCTCACTTCTCCAGAGCTATCTGAATCCAGTGACCAGATAGTCATCAGGATGACTGGAGATAACCCAGCCAAACTGAGGAATTCTAATAGTTGGTGAGATCCTTCAGATAGTCTTATTGGTGGATGACATTATGTCAGTTGCATCAAGCCCTGAAATGTTACAAAGATCCCTAAATGAAATCTTTGATCACTCAAAAGAGATAAACCTAACAGTCAACTCAAGAAAAGCTAAGTGGATAAAGTTTACAGCCAAAACTGTGATATGCAATTGCATAGCAAATCAATAGAAGAATGGCAACTGGGGCAAGACAGCTGGGGCTTAGTCAGTGGTATGCTGGTAAATATTTAATGACTAAGTCTCCAAAACAAAAAAACAATCAGGACATATTTTAAAATTTAATTTGCATTATTAATGTGTTCTGTCTCACTTTCTGTAGTCTAGATAATCAACAAAACAATAAATGAAGCCCCAGTTTATACTTGGTTTGTCAATTTCTGAAGTATAAAAGCTTATACTGAGAATTTAACAATAGTCTATTATTTGAGGTTTTGGCTATCTCCATCACACCCGTGGGCTTAATGTCAGGATAGGAAGTTTGCCCTAGAAAAAGGGGAAGAATTTACAGAGCACTTATGGCATTTCTGTAAGGGAAAAAAATGAGAAATACGTAGGCACATCAAGAAGTTGGTGAAAAGAGTGGAAAGGGGACTTGAGACTTTGTCGATGGAGGCTCCGTTAAATAACCTGAAGCTATTTATCTGGTAAAAATAAAGACTAGGAGGAGGGGGGAGGATAAAATGATTCCTGTCTTCAGGTATTTGAAAAATTATCATGTGGAAGAGCAATTAGATTATGTCCCAAAAGGAAAAAGAAGAAGTAGTGGCTGAAAAGAAAGACCAATACACAAATCTCTTTTGGAGCTGTTCAAAGGTCAAATGGTCAGCTTCAGGAGGTAATAAATTCTCCTCCCCCATGTTCCATGGACATATTCAAGAGAAGGCTAAATAATGACTATGAAAGGAATTTGAGAAGAGACTCTTGGCTCAGTACAGTTTTAATGAGATGACCCCTGGAGTCCCTTGACACCTAAGGGTCTTTGATCAGGGAGGTAAGAACAATCAAACATTGTGAATGGGTGCTCCCATGTCTCCTCCCTATCATCTTCCCCACCAGTGCCTGCCATATTTCTCCTGACATCTGTCATGCATATCTCTCCCCCATAACACTTGATAGTGTGGATGCTGAATGCCCACCAGATACTTGATAAAGGCTGGTTGTATGCCAACTCACTTGATAGATGGGTGCATCCCACACCTTTAAGCAAGCAGCTCCTCCTTTCTTTTCACTCCAGTGTTAGCTAAGCCTTTCATGGACCTGTCAACTCCTTGATGACAACGAAAAGTCCCAGAAATGACACATTAGTTTTATGGGAGAGCTGTATGTCACTGGGCTTGTTTCAATTACAAGACTTGGAGAGAATAGGTGATAACATACACAGAATTCATAATCAGTGTGGAGGTGGATTTTTCGACCTTATTTTTTTTCTTTATGAAATTGAAGAATGATCTCCCTGTGCTGTGTCTAGACCCATAAACCAGTTTGAAAAGATCTGGTTGAATTCAAACAACCTATTCATCAAAATGACAAGTCATTTTAAATCAACCAGGTTTTTCCTCCACACAACCTAGTCTGTATTGCAGGTACAACCTTGGTTCTACATTCTCAGGGCTTTTCCTTTCTCTCTGAAGGAATCAGCAAAACATTGTCAAAATGCAATGGACTTGGATTTGAGTATGGATCTACCATTTATTATCTGACCTTGGGCAATATTTGATGGGTCCCAATTTCCTCATTTCTAAAATAAGAAGACTTGGACATCTTGTCTAAGGGCCATTTAAGCCCTAAAATTTGTGATTTGGGGAAAACAGTCAGTTTATGAAAGCCCTTATAGTAGTTCTCCACAAGATAGCATGAACCGGCTATGCCTAGTCATGTTGAATTAAGTGATCAAAACTGAAAATCCAAAGGATTCAATAAATAAACACTAATACCAATGATTCCATTGATTACTCACTGTAAGACAGTGTAAAATGTTAGATGATATCTGTTACTAGTAGGTTCTCAAGATAACACAAAGAAGGGTAGCTGACAACCTAACTGTTGCCCTTTGTGTATTGGAGAGAAGATGGTCTAACTCATTTAAATAACAAGGAGATAATAAGAGAAATGCAAACAAAAAAACTTTTACACTTTACCTCATACCTTCAAAATTGGCAAAAGTAACCAAAAAAAAAATGGCGCCAGTCAAAACTGAAGGGGCTGTGAGAAAATAAGCACACTAATACATTTTTGTTGGAGTTGTGAAATGGCACTATCATTTTGGAAAGCAATTTGAAATTATGAAAATAAAGTGACTAAACTATCCATATCCTTTGAAACAGAGACTCCACTATTGGGCTTATAACTCAAGGAACCCATATAGATAAGGAAAAAAGTTGCTATATACTACAAAATATTTGTAACTTTTTGTGATAGCTAAGAATCAGAAACAAAGTAGATGCCCATCGATCAGTGAATGGCTAAGAAATTGCAGTACAAAAATACAATTTACAAAATACAAAATACAACAAAATACAAAAATACAGTACAAACAATAACTTTGTGGCTTTAAGAAATTATGTGTGTGGTGATCTAGATGAATTGTTGATGAGTGAAGTAAACAGAGACAAGAAAACAATAGACACCATAACCACAATAACGTAAATGGAAATAACAACTGCATAGAAAAAAATCAAGAGTAAATATAACAAAATTGTAAAGATCAAGTGGAACTCTAATGAAGCAACAAGAGAAGACACTCTCAACCTTTGTGGAGGTGGGAAGTTCCCAAGTGTTATATATTGTGCTTGTTTTTGGACTTTCTCAATGTAACAATCCATTGTGTTGACTTTTTTTTCCTTCTCAAAAAAAACCAAACTCCTCACTGTTTGTCATATGGAATGACTCTCAGGGAGGGAGAGATAAAGGATGCATATGACGGTATGATGATGTAAAAAACAGAAAGCAAAAAAGCAAAAAACAGAAAGCAAAAAAAGAAAAAAAAAACAAGGGGATGAGACTGCACATCATGTGCTGGACAAACATTGGTAGGGAAGAAAGAACCCACTGAAGCTGTCTTGGGAAAGTGAGCTCATCACCCCAAGATAAGACTCAAGCAAGAACAGGAGATACAGACTTCATGTTAAAGATAAGTGAGCTTTTCTGGGAAAATGGAACATTTTCTCTCCAGAGTACAGAACATAAAAAGAGGAATAAATGATGGTAATTTTAAAAATTCACATTTATATAGTTCCTTATGGTTACAAAGTCCTTTTTTCCACAATACCTCAGTCAATATATAGACAAACGAATAAGGAGGTGTTTCTTTAGAGAGGGAAGGAAAGAAGGACCTTTCTGACAGTCTCCTGAAGTCAATGGAACTCTTCTCAGAATCATGATTTTAAATAACTAAAGGAATTGCTGAATTTCACATAAAGGCTAGTGAAAATAAAAATACAATTTTTCCCCCATCCAAATTCATGGGTCCTCTAAAATCTATCTACAGACCCCCTTGGGAACTCCAGGCACATCTAGGGCTACAGCAAATGTTATTTTTTTTTCTTTTTCTTTTTTTGTAAATAGTATTTTATATTTTTCCAATTCCATGTGAAGATAGTTTTCAACATTCATTTTTTATAAGATTTTGAGTTCCAAATATTGCTCCCTCCTTTTCATCCCAAGACAGCAAGCAATCTGACAAAGGTTACACATGTGCAATCATGTTAAACAAATTTCCACATTAGTCATGTTGTAAAAGAAGAAACAAAACAAAAGAGAAAAACCACAAAAAGAAGTGAAAATAGTATGCTTCGATCTGCATTCAGACTCCATAGTTCTTTCTCTGGATTTGGACAGTGCTGTGGAATTGTATTGAATCACTGTATTGCGAGAAAAGCTAAGTCTATCATAATCGGGCATCACACAATGTTGCTGCTACTGTGTACAATATTTTCCCAGTTGTGCTCATTTGACTCAGCATCAGTTCATTCAAGTCTTTATAGGTTTTTCTGAACTCCACCAGCTGCTCATCATTTCTTATAGCACAACAGTATCACAATTCTCCAAACGATGGACATCCCCTCAATTTCCAATTCTTTGCCACCACAAAAAGAGCTGCTATTAATATTTCTGTACATGTGTGTTCTTTTCCCGTTTTTATGATCTCTTTGGGATACAGATCTAGTAAGGATATTGCTGGTTCAAAAGATATGCACAGTTTTATACCCCTTTTGGCATAGTTCCAGATGATAAAGCAGACTTTAGAAGTCATCTAACCCACCTAGGATTATTGATCCCAATTAATAACTTCTACTTTAATCTCAAGAAAACATACGATAGGTTGGCATTGGCAACTCAGGATCTATGTAAAGAGTTTGAGGAAATAGACACTCGACTACAGGTGCAAAAAAGGCAAATAGAACTATGCAAAAATAATTTTTGGATAAGCTGCTCCTGCAGCATTACAGTTTGGTGAAAACAGTGTCCAATTTATACTTTGGAGTTTGTTTCGCTTTTAATCCCCCATCTTAGATATTAATCATTATTCAAGTAGAAAGTAGATGTGAAGGATAAATAGGCACTTACAAGAGTATTTTTTGGATAAAAAGTACAAGTGAGTAGATTATCCCTTATGTCTTTCCTAACCCTGATTATCCAGATCTCAAGTCAGTCTGCTGCATTTAGGCTATCTGGGGACTACATAGCAAGTATTAGCTTCAAGCCTAGGAGAGTTAATTCACTGACTATTTTTGTATCTCTTATCCTAATTCAGAGTTAGAAATCTCACACAGGAAAAAAAGAAAAGACCTACAGGGAGAATACCTTTCTGAGAGAAATCTCTGCCTTGCATTTTTACCACCAAACATTTGTCAGGCCTCATGTTACAAAGTCGTTCTGCCAGCCTAAAGCAACACATTGCTTTTGATTAGGATTTTTTCTTTTCTTTTTTTTTCTGCTTTTAGCTTTTTTAGTCTGAGAAACAGGGCCATGGGGAAAAACATATAATAACACTAAGTAATCTAGGTCATTGGAAAACCAATGCTGGGGCCCTGCCTGAAATGTGAATGAGTTCATGACACTTGTTAGACCAAGTTACCAGCCTCCCCGAGAGATCCTGCTACTTGCTTTAGACAGCTCACATTCAATCAGCCCATGACTGCCTCTGGGCAACTAGCATGTAAAGGGGGCCCTTAACCTTGCAGGGCAGTCACTGCAAGAAGTACAGAAGTCGCTGCTAACATCACAAAAGCCCCGGGACGCTATGCCAATTGGCTTTCCAGATTCTAAGCCCTCTTGTCATGGCTAACTTTGATCACCATCCCTCTGCTCCAAGAACAAAACCTCCCTCCATCTCAGAGTATAACATCTGCCATTCAGCAGCCCACACAGAAATGCAACTGACAGGTGTGTATGTTTTTTTTCTCTTGCCCAAATGCTTCCCCAAACAAGTTTAAATATTGAATGAGATATCTTGTGTGGATTTCAGTTCAGTTAGGTTTTTTTTTCAGCTCATAGCAATGCCTGGACATGATTTTCAAAATATGATATTTGTTCATGAACCATGTTTAAGATGGAGACTAAAACTTTCTAAGAATGAATGAATGCATGAATTAATGAATGCATGAATGAAGACTTTATTATGCACTTACTACATGCAAAGCACTGTACTGTGTTGGGGATTAAAAAAAATAACATAATAAAAATAAAATAATCCCTGATCTCAAGGAGCTCACATTGTAATGGGGGAGAAAAATGTATACAGAAGGTTTCAGCTATGAGTCAGATGAAAAGTCCCATGGTCTTTAAGGTACAGTGACAAATCAGATGCTAATACCTCTTCTGCAGTGTCATTTCCACTAATGACAGAATATCCATTTTGGATGTTGAACTATTCACAGGTGCCAAGGATTTGGTGGCAGTAACAAATTTCCATTCTGGGTGCTCAGATGGAACATAATATTAAAGATCCACTTGACAGAGCAAAGTGAGATTATTACTTCTCTTGTATAAAAGCCAAGGACTTAGAAATTTGAAATAATCTAATCACTTCCTCCCACCAAAGCCCAATTTTATATCTATTAATGCTGCTAAAAATGTATTAGCTTTTGGGGCAGCGATGTTATATGACTCATCTTGAGCTTGGAATTCACTCAAATCCATTTTTTTCATATCCCCTATCCTGTACTTGTACCATTAGCTTTTTGAACCCAAAGACAGGACTTTACATTTTATACCTTTTCCCTTGTTAGATTGCGCCTGACATTCTAGTTGATTGAGACAGAAAAGAACAGGACTTTCTGCACTGGCCTAAAGCATATAGATAGAGTTCAGGAGTCATTGGCTATTACTGTGGAGAGGCCATTAATCTTTGCTGACTTTCTCCCAAGTGACAATAAATAGTTCATTTGCCACTGGAAAAAAATATAAAATGCTTAGTCCAAAAGACTTCTCTCTGTAGCAAAAACTCACCTCCATTAAGGATATTAATGCACCCCCTCCAGGGACTATTTCTAAATCTTTAGCACCATGCACTGAGTGCTGTCAAATACTGATTAACCAGTCTCTTTCTTTAAGGACTGTTCTTGGGGATGAATCAGTCCAATTATTTTGAGAGAATAGTATTAGATTTCCCTGGCTCTCAGTATTCTTTCTGAGCTGAGATTAGGAACTGTATTGGAAAATAATATTGATTTATCCAGATGGATTTGTTTTGCAAGGTGAAAATAATCCTGTAATATCACTGTGTAAATATAGATGTGCAATTGACCATGTAATTAACTACCCATCCTTTTTCAGCATACAGTTCGTTACTTAGAGTGCCTTTCAGTAAATCCTCGTCACAATTCAGCGAATTCTGTGAGATGCAATATATTCATGAGATGTGATGTTCAAATCTTCTAGAGACAGAGGAGAGAGAGAGAGACAGAGAGAGAGAGAGAGTCATCCAGAAACTAATCGATCAATGAACAAGCATCTATTCAGTGCCAATTATATGATAGTCACCAGGCTAGATCCTAGGGGGATACACAGGGAAAAGGGAAATAGACCCTGCCCTCAAGAAGCAGACAACATGTACACAGATATATACAAAATTGGTACAAAAATACAAGATGCTTTTGGGGGATAAGGGGCACTAGCATATGGGAAGGGGGGGAATCAGTAAGGACTTCACATACGAGGCTGTATTTGAACCAAGTCTTCTATCAATCAATCAATTAATCTTTTACTAAGGATTCAACCAAATGGTAAAAAATAAAATCCTTGCCCTCAGTTTATTAGGGAAGGCAATGTATACTTATATAGTATATACAGCTCCAATATAAAAATAATAAATACCAATACTAGGTATATATAAATATATACATATATGTATGTGTGTATGTAGTTGTATTTGTTCAGTCATGTTCAACTCTTCATGACTCCATTGGACGTTTTATTGGCAAAGATACTGAAATAGTTTGCCATTTCCTTCTCCACCTCATTTCACAGATGAAGAAACTGAGGTGAACACAGTTAAGTGTCTTGCTCAGGGTTACCCAACTAGTAAATGTCTGAGACCAGATTTGAACTTATGAAAATGAGTCTTCCTCACTCCAGGCTCAGCACTCAATCCACTACACCACCTGTTTGCATCAAAACAGACGTGTGTGTGTGTGTGTGTGTGTGTGTGTGTGCCTACGCACATGTGCGGGGTGAGAGAGAGAGAGAGAGAACTATGTATGAAGTACTATACAATCTTCTGGAGGGTAGGGATTATCTCATCATTGTTTTTGTAACCCCAGTAAACACTATACATAATGGACACCAAAAAACAGTTTTCTGTAACACAATAGATGCCCAAGTTTTGGTACGCAAATGTAAGGAGGTATTAGAATGCTGTAGCAAACAACAAACATGAAGAATACAGAGAACAAGGGAAGATTTAAGAACTGATTCAAAATAAAGTAAGAAAGAACCAAGAAAACAATACGTACAATGATTACAACAAATAATCAAGTATTTATTAAACACCTACTATGTGCCAAACCCTGTGTTAGGTGTTGAAAATACAAGTGTAAAGAATGAAACAGTCCCTGCCTATAAGTGTTCATATTGTAATAGGGCTTACAAATACTTATATTGGTGTATATATAGAATTCATAAAAAAGATAATAACTATAGACTGATGCTAGGCAGTTTGGGAGGGAGGATACTGTTGTTGGAGGGGGTGATCAGAAAATGTTCTCTGTAAGAAGTGGTACTTAAACTGCTCTTGAAGGAAGATAGTTATTGTATGAAGTGAAAGTGAAGGAGGAGTGCATTCCAGGCATAGGAAGCAGTCAGTGCAGAGTTATGAGTATGGTAATGGAGTGTCTTGTCTGAAAAACGGAGAGAAAGTCAGTTTGCCTGGATCACAGATGACAGGAGGGTTGTAATGTCCAATGAGGCTAAAAGAATAATGGGGGCCAAATTGTGCAGGGCAGCTAAACAGAAGAGTCAATATTTTGTTCTAAAGGCAATTGGGAGCCATTCAAGTTAACTAACTAGGGAAGTGGCATGGTTAGATGTGCATTTAAAGAAAATCACTTTGGCAAGAGTGTAAAAATTTGACTTTAATGAGGAAAGAGGAGGCAGAAAGGCCAATCAGGCAATAATCCAAGTGAGAAGTGGTGGTGGTGGTAGCAGTATGAGTGATGAGAGTGGAGGTAGAAATAGCAAGATTTGTCAATTGATTGAAAAACTGGAAGGTAAAAAGTCAGGGATAATACTGAGGAACTTGGAAGATTTGAAGGATAGTGGTACCTTGGATAGGAAGGTGCAGAAAAAGGGAGAGCCATGGGAGGGAAGACTGTGAGCTCAGTTTGGGACATGGTGAGTTTCAGCTCTTTCCAATATATCTGGTTGGAAATGCTCAATAGATGTTTGGTGATGTCAGAGCAAAGCTACCGCAAGAAGCTGGGTTTAGATATGTGTATCTTAATCACCTGCACAGAGAAAATAATTAAACCCATGGTAGCTTACGAGGTTAATAAGAGAGATAGTGTAGAGAAAGAAGAAAAGAAGTGATACGTAGAATGAGCCGATATAGAAGACAGGACTATTAGCCAGACAGGTAGCAGGAGAACCAGGGGGGAACAATGTTATAAAAATCAGAGAAGCAACAGTATCCAGGAGAAGAGGGTGGTCAACAGTATCAAATAAAGCAGACTGGTCAAGAAGGATTGTGACTGAGAAAGTGCTATTAGATTTTATAATTAAGTCTTAGTAACTTTGGAGAAAGTGGGTTCTCAATTGAGCAACAAGTCAAAATTCAGTTTGCAAACAGTTGAGGATAAGAAGATAGCTTGAGGGGAATGGTATACAGTTATCCCTTTCACATCATGGGAGTGGGGCATGGTGTCCCCTTGATCTGGAAAATCCACATGAAATTGTTTATCCCCTCCTTCATATCAGAGAATGAGTCTGAATTATTATGGTGTTAAAATATGTTGATATTATCCAGTACTATACACATATTTTTTTTTGCATTTTCAAGTTTCTAAATTTTTTCTGAGTCACCTGCTAGCCTTTGTGTGTCTTCTATGACTTCTGCAAAACTCTCCCAAAATTCCCATTTAATTTCTTATGCCACTCCACGACATATCAAAACCCTCATATGGAAAGTCATGATATAGAAAGGAGAACTGTAGTCTTGGCAAGGTTTTTTTTGATTGGTTGGCTGGTTTTGGTGTTTTTTTAGGGGGCGGGGGTTTAGATGGAAGATACCTGGGCATGTGTAAATGCAGCAGGAAAGGAACTAGTAAATAGGAAGAGGTCAAAGATTCAAGAAAGAAAGAGGATAAATGAAGTTTCTGTCTCTGAGAAAAGATCAAAGGGAATCAATTCAAAAGTGATCAGAGCACTTGTAGGGGGGTTGAACTCTACATATAAATAGAAAGACCAACAACAAAACTGATGAGGATGCCTGTAATTATAAATGTATAATGTGATTATGATATATAATTTAATGATAATAACCAAGCTTGTCCTTGAAGAAAACTAAGAAAATATATCACTCTCTTTTTTGAAGAGTTAAAGAATTGTGGACTGTGGGTATGGAACTCAGTTGATAACTAAAAGTTTACAGAACTTCCTCTCTTCTCCCTCTTGTCAATTCTCTTCTCCTCTCCTTTCCTATCCCCCACTCTCCTCTACTTTTCTCCTCTTCTATCCTCTCCTCTTATCTCTTCTCCTTTTCCTTCATCTCCTTTTCTATCTACCTCTCCCCTTTCCTCATCCTCTCTCTTCCTTCTCTTTCTTTTTTTGTTATATGGGATGACTTATTGAATTGGGAGGGGGAATGATAATGGATATATTCAGAAATGGAGGTGATAAAAACTAGGTTCAATAAATTTCTTTTTTAAAAAAAATATGTTTCATGTTAAATGAATGATCTCTGACATATATTTTAACACTAAGTTTCTGAGATTTGGTAAAAATGAGCAACATCACATCCATAAAACAGTACGGACATGAACCTAGGGCAAATTTCGTGTGTCTGTATGTGGTGTTGGTATTGGTGTCTAAAGTATAAGTCATTGAGGTAAAAGTGAACCAGAAGTCATAAGAAAGCTTACGATCTGAACATCCAGAGTTTTCAAAGAGATTAGGAGTAGGGATGGAGAAAATTGTGCCATAGTACACAATGGAAAGAACACCGAGAAAGCCTAGCTTAGTCATTCAACACCTATGCTAAACATTTGACTGCTTCACTTGCCTCACTTGTAAGACTTGGGAATGAAGGAGGTGGTAATATAGGAACCCAGAGGTCCCACCCTGCTATAAAGGTGTCAGCTCATGATTAATGAAGAAGAGGGAATCATTTAGAAGTTCATCGATGATAACAAGAATCTGTATGGAATGGAGTCAGGTTTAAAGATGAAAAAGTAGTTTAAAGAGTGATAGTGGCTGAGGTAGACTTGAAAGTGCAGTGGGTTGAGAGGAGTCTACCAACTCCTGTTCCTGGACTAGAATGTCTAGGTTTGTGAGTAAAAGACCTCTAGACCTCTCTGTCTGCAACATCACTTCAGCCTTTGTAAATCAAAATTATTGATCCTACAATGCCAAGATCTCCTCCCATTGGTGAGATCCTCTCAAAGCTTCCATTTGGGGGTGGGATGAATCTGGCCTACCTTCATTCTTCTCCCTTTTCCAATATGCTTCTCATTTTATAGACTTCAACATCATACCCCAGCATGATTATCTTCATTCTACTCCATTCCCCTTGACTTTCAATTCCCTTTTGTGTATAGAAGCTTTGGAAGTGGTCCAACTTTTCAAATCCATGTTGCATATTTCCATTGGGCAGGAACGAATGACTATATTTAATAGTGGAATTTAAATATATGCAACCACTTCATTGGACTCATTATTCGTACTAATTGGAATCTACCTGTCTGACTGTATTTCTTCTATCCCCTGTACTTAGTAAACTGGTAGGCACATAGTAAATGATCAATAAATGCTTGTTACCTACCTAGCAAAACAGTATGTTAATTAATTTTCATGCAATAATTAATTAAAACATCTTTTTAAGCTGCTTCCAAACTCTAACACTGTCTCAGTAAGAAAGTGCTTCAAATAATAATTACGATTGTTATTTTAATAACTCATTTTCTTCAGAATTATTTTTTCCCTGAAAGAGCCCATGTTCCTTACCCACTCTGACCAGTATTTTTAAACAAGGGCTTTGAACAGAACTCCAGTAGATTTCATGACCAAGCAGCCAATTCAATTTACAAAAATACATAAATAAATCTCTAGGCAAAAGATCTTAGAGCCAAGTATCAAGTCTGTCAAAATTCTTCAATCTGGGGACTCAGAATAGAAGCCAGACTTTACTCAACTTTTGTGGACTCAGAAGTGCTGTGTCCTTTGCCCTCTATGATATCTGGGCTTCCCAAGCTGACCAAGAACGAGAATCTCCCCACATATTACTTGCCAAGCCTATGCAATAATGCATGGTCAAACACAAGAGAATGTGTTAGTCTTTTATCCCCAAGAGTGGTGTGTCACACACAGGTTATTACATGTGAAAAAATCATTTAACCTTTGGAGGCTTTTACACAGAACAAATGTCTGAAGAAGAGCAATCTCCATCCTACTGTGCATTTCCTAATTCTAACACTACCAAAGGCCTCATGATCCAGCTAGCTTCCCTGCTCACTCCACCCTCCCACTTTCTACCCTTCCTCTATCCTGAGAATTTCCCATTCAGACATATCTGAACTGGCATGGGAAAAAATGTAATAAAATAATTCTCCCAGACAAGTTTAGAGAGAAATATTCCCAGAAGTCGGGATTCTGGATCTGAGTCACATAAAGCGTACACTTTGTCAATAACACATGGAGCAAAGGCATGAATGAATTTTATTTCATTGGACAAGCTCCTCAGAATACAGATAAGGCGGGCTGAGCATCTAAACCTTTAAATAAATGTCTTAGCACTATCTGGAAAGGAGGACTGCAATTGATTCCAATCTTTTCTGACAGAAAATCAGTTCTTTTAAAACTCCTGGGGCAACGAACACTAACTAAAAACTTGAGTCCCTAATAAAATCTTTAAGTACCACAAAATAAAACATCAGCATTTGGATGGCAATTAACAGGCCAATAATTTCTCAAGGCCTCCCCCCTTTTCTTCTTTCCCTCCTATCCCTCTCCTAATTCCCCTCCCCACAAAAAGAAAAAAAAAATCTATCATTGAGTCGCAAATTTCAATAGCTCCATTAAAATCCTTTGCTCAGTCCTTTACAATATATCACCCAAACCGCTAACACCCCATGTAGTCTGCCATCCAGTGACACTGGTCTCCTGGTTGCTCTCCAAGCAACACTCCATCTCTCAATTCCAGGAATTTTCCCTGGCCATGCCCCATGCCTGGAGTGTCCTTCCTCCTCACCTCTGCCTGCTGGCTTTCCAGGCTTCCTTCAAATCCCAATTGAAATCCGACTTTCTATAGCAAGCCTTTGTTTATCCCCCTAAATTCTGGCACCTTTCCTTTGTTAATTATTTGCAATTTATCCTGAATATTGATTGTTTGTGAGTAGATGTTTGTTTATCATCAAATGAGATAATATTTGTAAAATGGTAAGCACAGTGCTTACCACATAGTAATTGCTTAATACATGCTAATTTCCTTCCTTTCTTTTCCCCTCCCTTTCTTCTTTCCTTCCTCCCTTCTTCTCTTCCTCCCTCCCTTCCTCTTTATTTTCCTTCCTTGTCCTTTCATTCCCTTCCTTCTTCCCTCCCTCTTTACTTTTCCTTTCTTTCTTTTCCTTTCCTTCCTCCCTTCCTCCTCCGTTTTGTTCCTTCCTTACCTTCTTTCCTTCCCTTTTTTCCTCTTTCTCATTACATCATGATCTCATAGAAAACAGAGACTGCCTTGACTTTCTTTTGTATCTCCAGTCCTTGGCACAGAAACTATTATACACCTACCATTATAAGTGCTTAGTAAATATTTGTTGACCAACCAATTTACTGACTAAAAAAAAGTTCTTACAGGTAGGATAACATGGTAGATTGAGTATAAACTTGATCTAAGTGGTTAAAACTTCCTTAGCCTCAGTTTCCTCAATTCTACAATCAAGGAGTTAGACCAGATGGTTTTTGGGGTCCCTTTCAGCCATATATTTCAGAACCTATGACAATGTCTCTTCCATCTGAGCCCATGATCTATTTATTATGTGCTGGAATTGGAGTCAGAAAGGCCTGGGTTCAAATCCTGTCACTGATACTAACTGGCTGTGTGACCTTGGAAAAGTTACTCAAATCTTCTTGGGCCCCCGTTTCCTTATCTGTAAAATGAGGGAATTGGACTAGAGGGTTCCTGAGGTCCCTTCTCTACGTCTAGACACTAACAGTAATAACTGTTCTATCTAAGCCTATGAGTGTCTGACTTGGCATTCAGAAAAAAAGATGTAGGTTCAAATCCTGCCTCTAACATTAGCTGGGTGACTACTGCGTCACTTACTCTCTGTAGACCTCAGGCTACTTTCAAAGACCAGGTGGCTCAGACAAGTTTCGACATATCTTTTTTGTATTAAGGTTTCCAAAAATGTCGGAAGTGAATTCATAGGAACATAGAGTCATAGCTCTATAGCTAAGGGAAATAAAATCATTAGCAGATGATCCAGTGGATAGGGTGGCAGACCTGAAGTCATGAAGACCTGAATTCAAGTTTGACCTCGACATTTAATAGTTGTGTGACCCTGGGCAAGTCATTTGCCCTGTGTCTGCCTCAATTTCCTTCACCGTAAAATAGAGATAATAATATCACCAACTTCTCAGGGCTTTTGTAAGGATCCAATAAAATAATAATCGTAGAGTCCTTAGCACAGTACTTGGCACATAGTAAGCACTATATAAAGACTGTCTATCATTACTATTGCTGGTGTTACTATTTAGCCAACAGTTCTTAACCTTCTTTGTATCATAGATCCCTTAAGCTGTCTGGAGAAGCTTACTGACCCTTTCTCCTAATCATGTTTTTAAATGCATAAAATTAAACATATAGGATTATAACAGAAACTAAATATTTTGAAATACAGTTCTCAACATATTCTAAAAAAAAATACAGACCTCAAGTTAAAAACTCCTGATGTAGTCAAACCTCTTCATTTTCTAGAAAAAGAAAGTGAGACTCGGAACAGTTAAGCAATTTTCCCAAGGTCATGGTCGTATGAGTAGCAAGTGTTAGAGTAAAGATTTGAACCCAGGTCCTCCAATACCAAAGCCAGTATTCTTTTATCTAAGCTCACGCAATTTGGATCTGAAAGAGTAAATGAGTCTAGAAGTATCCAATGCTCAGCCTCCCACATGTGCCTGACCAGATTAAAACATAATTGGGGAATATATAACAAAAATAAGTAAAAATACAATAGAATATAGACAATGCTAATATGTAGTTTTTTGTGTCAATATATGACCAATAGGGATCCTTATGTATGTTTCTATTTATGTTTAACATTGCTAGTGTAGCCCACCCCTATCATTTTATAGAGGAGAGAGCAGCCCCGGAGAGTCTGTGATTCTTCCAAAGGTTATATGGATGAGACTGTATTAAGTTGGAATGGAATTATAATAAATGAATTAGAATGTAATCTCCTTAAGAAAGGGACTGTGTCATATATGTCCTTGTATCCCCAATGATAAGTAAACTTTCTGGCTTGCAGTAGGCATTTAAAAGAAACACTTGATTAATAGCAGAGTTAGTTTTCCAACCCAAGGTCACTTCTAACTCCAAATCTGTCACCATTGCCAACATGTTGTGACTTCCTCTTGTTTAGAAACCAAGAGAATAGTACTATAGATGCATAGATTCTGAGTTAGATGGAACCTCCATAGACAATCAAGTCCAATCCCTAATTTTACACAAGAGGAAACTGAGGACCAGAATGGGTAAGTTTGTTCTCCTTAGGACTGTCAGAGTACAGATTTAAAACTGAAAAAGGATCCCTGAAAGCATCTGGTCCATTTCATAGAATAGGAAAGTAAGAACCAGGAAGATTAAGTGACAATGTGAAAGTAACACAAATAGAATCATAAGGTCATGCATTCTGAACTAGAAGGGTTCTCCAAAGCCATCTGATCTAACACCTTCATTTTACAGAAGAAGAAACTGAGGCACAAAAAGGTTACATGACACACATCTAGTAAGGGAGTATTTGAATCTAGATCCCTCTGACTACAAGTACTGTGTTCAACCCATTAGAACACACTGCCTCAAGCAGGTTGTGATGAGCTTGGAGGAACCAGTCCATTGGTGCCACTCTTGCACTGCCATATTTTCTTCCCTGGGAGAGATTTTCTCAATAACTCTTAAGACTTATACATATGCATCATCTGGGGAGGTCTGTAGGCATTAATCTAGCTTGATGTTCCTCGAGCTTCTCAGAACATGTACTGTCACCCAGGTTTAATTTCACTAAAAAGGATAAGAACTAGTTGCCAGAAGCAATCATTTAAAAGACACATTAATGCTGCAGTGTATTAGCAGCTTCTATATTGGGGCTCCTGATCACTCCTTTTATCTTCATTATGAGGGAGCTTACAAATCTTGTTTCCTGGAAAGATTGTTGTTCATGGTTCTGAAATGTATGTTCTCAACCTTCCCCTATTTCTTAGATCAAAATTCAAGGGGATAAGCCTTACTTGCTGTCTTTTCTGGGAACTGGTGAACAGAACCCAGTGAACTGAAATATATATAGTTCAGCAATAGTATGTTTGCTGTGACTCAGTCTTGTTTAACTTCTCTTCATCCTCTCAGAACCTTTCTGAATCCACACAGAGTCTGTACTAGAATCTTAAATTTAGAGTTGGGAGGGACCAAAAGCCATTGAACCTACTATTTCCCCCACCCCAATTTACAGAAGAGGAAACTGAAGACTAGAGAATGAAATGACTTGTAGATGATCATAGAGTCAGGGTCATAGATTAAGAGCTTAAAAGGGTTTAAGAGGCTGCTCATTCCATCCATTAATAATGACTTATTCCAATCTGACCTTCTTTTCCCTAGAACTCTCTTCTCTTCTCTCTCTCTCCTCTCTCTCTCTCTCTCTCTCTCTCTATATATATATATATATATATATATACATATACATATATATATGTATATGTATATATATGTATATGTATATATATATACATATATATGTGTGTGTATGTGTAAATTTATATTTATGTATATATGTATGTGTGTGTAAATTTATATTTATGTATATATATATATGTGTGTGTGTGTATGCACATGTGTATGCACACACACATATGAAATAGAATCAAGGAATAGTATTCCTGGAAGCCACCTTGGAGATCTAATCCAGAGTGGTATCCAACTAAAATAGAAACAGATCCAATTTAGTAATATATTGTCTTAGAAAACCACAAATCAATATTATCTACATTGTACTATAATAATTTTTTAATTTTGCTAAACATTTCCCAATTTCATTTTAATCTTATTTAGGGGTACACTCTAGAGTTTTGTGTCCCATTGTTCCCTATAAGTCCTCTGATCTAGTCCAACCCGTTCTTTTTGCATGTAAATAGAGATCCAGAGAGTTTAAATAACTTTTCAGGACCAGCCAACAAGTTAGTGGAAAGGTCTAAGGGACACTGAAATATTCTGACTTTCAGTCTTGTTCCCCCCTTTTTATCTTAATGGGTTTTTTTTTCTCTTGAGGTCCTTCCTTTGAAATTATATTTGAAGGACTGATATGTGAAAGAGGGATTAGATTTGTTCTCCTTGGCCCTGGAGCTCAAAACTAGAAGCAATAGCCTGAAGATGCCAAGAGGAAAATGTTGATACGATGTGCTAATTAAGACTTTCAAAAAGAGGAACAGGATGCTTTGGGAGGTAGGGAAGTATTCTTCATTGGAGGTCTTTAAGTAGAGACTGGAGTCAGAAAGACTGATTTTACTGAGTTCAAATCTCACTTCAGACACTTACTAACTATATGACCCTGGGCAAGTCACTTAATCCTGTTTCCATAGCAGTAAAATGAGCTGGAGAAGGAAATGATAAACCACTCCAGTATTTTTGCCAAGAAAATCCCCAAAAGGGCCATGAAGAGTCAGCCATGACTGAAATGACTGATCAGTAACGACAAAATATAAACTGGGTAGCTACTTGCCAAGTAGGTTGTAGAGAGGCTTCTTGTCCAGGTACTGGTTAGACAAGGTGACCTTGAAGGGTCTGTGATTTGTGTGAGAAGATAAGCCAGTTGTGTGGGGAAGGGGCGGCTGGAGATGGGAGTGCATGGAACTATTGAGAGACAAGAATCATTAACATAAGATCTAGACCTTGAAGGTACCTCTGGGATCATCAGGCCCAATACTCTCATTTTATAGATGAAAAAACTGAATCCCAAAGAATTCATTCAAGGTCATACAGCTAGTGAGCAACCCAGTGGGGAACAGATATTAGTCTGGTGACTGCTAAATACAGAAGTCTTTCCACTATCCCCTCTCTATTTCTACTGGCTTCCTCCCCATGCTACCACAGTTAGCTCAGTTCCATGGCCAAGAGTACTATGCTCTAATGCTCACTAGGAGATGGATTTCCCTGCCAAAGCCTATAAACATTTTTTAACAGGTAGTAACATTTTCACTAGATTGATACATGTTTATCAGACCCTTTCAATCCCGTGTCATGACAGGAAATCTGTCTGCTTTCTGTTCCCCAAAAAGGACCCTCCACCTCCCCTCTCTGTACCTACTCATAAGCTGTCCCCCATGTCTGGTATGCCTTCTCCTCCTCATGGAATACCTAGCTTTCTTCAAGGCTCCTCACAATTGCCTTCTTCTATAGTAAGCTTTTCCTGTTATTCCCACTTGCTAACATCCTATGCCTCTGTATATAATGGCATTTAATTTTCTATTTAGATATGCTTCCTCACCCCTCCCCCAACAGAATGTAAGACTGCCAAGGCAGAGATTTTTTTTTTCCAATTCTGTTTGGTTTTAATCCCCAGAGACCAGTGCTTGGCACACAGTAGACACTCAGTAAATGTTTGTTGACTTGAATTGAATTTAACTCCCTCCATCTTCAATGTCTCCCTATTTACTGATTCTTTCTTTCTCTGTTACCTACTAATGTCTTGAAGAAGGAAGGAAGAAAGGAAGGAAGGAAGGAAGGAAGGAAGGAAGGAAGGAAGGAAGGAAGGAAGGAAGGAAGGAAGGAAGGGAAAGAAAGAAAGAAAGAAAGAAAGAAAGAAAGAAAGAAAGAAAGAAAGAAAGAAAGAAAGAAAGAAAGAAAGAAAGAAAGAAAGAAAGAAAGAAAGAAAGAAAGAAAGAAAGAAAGAAAGAAAGAAAGAGAAAACAGAAAATAAAGAAAAGGAAAAGAAAAAGAGGAAAAGAAGAAAAGTAAGGAAGGGAAAGAAAGGAAGGAAAAGGCGAGCAGAGAAGAGAGGAGAGGAAAAGAGAAGAAAGGAAAGGAGAGGAGAAGACAGGAAAGGAAAGAAACTAAATTCCTTCTCAGCACCCTGCCCTCCTTTCAATTACACCTCTTCTCACCAGCACTGCTGAACTCCTAGAAAAAACTGTCTAATTTTCCTGCCTTGAATTCTCACCAGTCATCTCTACTCAACCACTTATCATCCAGCTTTAAACTGCCACTCATCTGAAACTGCTCTCTCTAAAGTTACCAACAACCTCTTAACCGCTCTCTCCTCCTTCTCCTTCTACCTGTCTGAGAGATGCTATAAGGCAAATTTTATAAAGACATGTATTCTGATGAAAAGGCATGTAGATGGGAGATGGAGTGCATAAGCAATAGAAAAAAGGCCAGCATAGCTATATCAAAAATAAGTAAAGTACAGTGAGACTAGAAAGATAGGTTGAGGTCAGGTTATGAATGGTTTTAAAGGTCAAACAGGAGAATTTACATATTATCTTAGAGACAATAGGGGAGTTATTGCAGTTTATTAAATAGAGGAGTGAGTGACACAATCAGAGCTGTACTTAAGAAAAATCACTTTGATGTCTGTATGGAGGAGAGGTTGGCATGAGGAGAGACTTGATGTAAGGAGGCTATTACAACCTCCCAAGTAAAAGGTGATGAGATCCCGAACTAAGTTTATGGTCGTGTGGCTAGAGAAAAGAGGTCAGATACAAGAGATGTGGAGAAATAGGTAACAAATAGGAGTAATAGGTAAGCTGACAGAAGAATCATTGAGTTGGAAGGGATCTTAGAAATCATTTGATCCAGCTCGTATCTCTAAAATAAACCTCCATCCTTCATTTGAAGAACTCTAGATAGGAGGAGACAGTTGCTTTCCAAAGCAGCCTATTCAGTTTTTCACTTGTTATGAAGTTTTTGCTCAGTTTGAGTCTAATACAGAATGGAACAACGAGAAGAGGGTTGTATTTTATATCAAGGAAGCTGGAGTTGAACCTTACATCTACTCCTTCTTACCCATATGACCTTGGGCATATTACTTCCTCACTTAAAAAATTTGGAGTTTGGATTAGAAGACTTTTAAAAATCCTTCCATCACTAAATCTATGAAATTTGATTGTTTGTGGTACACCATAAGGTTGGCAGTCAGCTTGTCGAGTTCGTTCATTTTACTCGTGAGAAAATTGAGACCAGTGGGATTAAACGACTTGTCCAAAGCCACATCTGTAGGAAGTAGCAGAGCTGGAATTCAAATCTGGGTTTTGGGATTCCTAGTGTATGGTTCTTTCCACTGTCTTGTTGCTTCTGGTTCTGCCCTTTGGGACTAAACCAATGAGGTCTAATTCCACTGCCCCATGATATACCTCTTCAGGTGCATGTCAAGTTATGATATCCCTTTTAACAGGGAGGCAGTGTGGCATATTGAAAGATTTAGGGAAGAGAGAATCAGTACTCAAATTTCAACCTGTCTGTTGCATTCAGTTATGGACACCAGATTTTAGGATGGATGTTGAACTTCCTGTGAAACTTCAGGAAGTTCTTTTAATCTCTGTGAGTCTTATTTTCATTCCCTGTGAAATAACAAGGTTGGATTAGATGTCCTCTAAAGCACCTTCTGGATGCAAATCTGTAATCCTTGACCCTAAGTCCTCTCCTATAGGATAAACATCCACTGTTCCTTCAACCAGTAGAACAGTAAGAAGATGACCATATTTTGGATCTAAGATGCTGGATCTGAACACCACTTCTGCTGCTTCTTACCCATATGACCTTGAACATATTACTTCCCACTCTCTGAGCCTCAGTTTCCAGACTTATAAAATATGGAATTTGGACTAGATGTCTTCTAAAATTCCTTTCATCACTAAATGTATGAAATCTGGTCCAGTCTCTCTATCTTGCTTAGTCTAGAAGCAGTGATCACTCACTCAGTCCCTTTGCTGATCAACATGCTTTACCCTACTCTATTTCTAACTTTTGTTGGTTCATTCCTCCTTAGACAGCCTTTCCCAGCTGAGTGGATATGGTCCAGGAGAATGCAATAGAATTTGAGCAAAATGTGAGTTCATATTGGTCAGTGATGATCTTTTCATCTTCTCTGTTGATCTCCAGTACCTGGAGCACATATCTGTCAAATCAAATTGAATGTAATGTTCTCCAGGCTGTTTAACAGCCATCCTAAAACCTGGTGGCCATCACTGACTGCCACAGATGCATTCAACCTGTATCTGAGTCACGGATCTACATCTAACTGTTAAGCTTTGAACAAACCTCTTCCCCTCTTGGACCCCCAGTTTCCTCCATCTTAAAATTGCAAGAGTTAGACTAGATACTCTATGAAGCCACTTCTTCCTTTTATATTTTTGAGTTTTATCAGCTTTTCTCTCAAATTTACTTGTTATTGTTATTGTTGATGCTACCGATACTGTTGTGTCACTTCTGAAATGTCCCAACTCTCCATGACACTATTTGGGGTTTTTGTGACAGAGATACTGGGAAGATTTGCCATTTCCTTCTCCAGGTCATTTTACAGATGAGGCAAACCGAGTGAAGTGATTTGTACCGGGTCATTCAGCTAGTGAGAGTCTGAAACCAGATTTGAACTCGGGAATAAGCATCTTCCTGACTCTAGAGCATGACACTCTGTCTACTTTTAAGCTGCCCCCAAATTTATTTACTTCCTTTTATTCCAGTTTGGTTCCCGGTGCATCTCAGTTCCCTAGTATATGAATGCTATATAATTATAATGACCAATCTTGGTCCCAAAAAAGATTGAAAAATGTACTTCCTTCTTTGCAGAAGTGATGGACTATGGGTATGGAATATTGTATATACTGTCACATTCAGTTGATATATTAGTTGCTTTTGCTGAACTCCTTTTTTCCTTTTTTTTTTAATTCTTTGTTACAAGAGATGGCTCTCTGGGTAGGGTAAACAGGAGATGTGTCTGGAAACAATGGTGATAGAGAAACTAAAGGTAGCAATAAAAATATTTTAAATGCCCCAGTAAGTTCATCCAACCACTTTCAGCAGTAGGATCGATTGGATTGCTCACTGGGTTGTAGTTTTTTTTTTCTTTTTGGTTTTTGTTTTTGTTACAGCCATGGAGTGTGAACACTCCCTGCTTTTAAGGGATGTGTGGTTTCTCTTTTAAGCAGGTCTGGTGAATTTTCAGTCTTTTCCACTCTACTGCCATATACACAGTTTCAAACATAGGTGATTACATTACAATATTATGGCTTTGTTAAAGCTATCATCCTCTCTACAATGCTTAGGTATGCAATTTCCTTTTTCCCTTTCATTCTTCACTATTTCTGCTCTGGGAGTTCTATACTGAGTAAAAAGCTTCCTTTGTGCACTTCAGGGAGATTGGAGTGTTCCATAAAGGGAAAGAAAAAATGGGGTCCCACGCAATAAGACCCTCTGCTCATCAGCATTCCTCCATGCTTTCCAGCAAATTCTTTTTTTCTTCTCTTCTTTTATTTTTTCCTTTTATTTTTTTGGGGACTGGGTTTCTCTTGCTCAATCTATAAGTACAGTGATCACTCATTCAATCCATCTGCTGATCAACATGTTTTGTCCTACTCTATTTCTAACTTGGGTTGGTTCATTCCTCCTTAGACAACCAGTCTTGGGGGAGAGATGGGATACTGGTGCTAGACTCAACATGGTACCTGGTTGGTTAGTCCAACTGCAACTGTGGACTTCCAAACTGAAGTGATCCAACAGCCTCAGGTGTCACAGTGACTGGGACTACAGGCATGTACCACCCAGCCCAGCTCTGAAGTTTTCAGAGACTCCTAGAATCTCATAAATGGGCAGGATTTCAAAGACCATTCATTCCAAACCTCTTCTGAGCACCTTCTAACATCCCCAGCAAGTTAGTCTATCAACAAGCATTTATTAAGCACTTGCTATGTTCAAAGATTGAAGTAAAACCAGTTTCTTCCTTCAAAGAGCTCATATTCTAATTCAGGAGACAGCAACTTATCAATTACTTACTCATATACATAATCATAGAGGTAAGAAGCGTTCAGCAATTGACCTCCACCAATGCATGCAAATGATCATGAGTCCCTAGCTACACAAAGGGTAAATTAAGTAATCTCATAGGGAAGGCACTAGCAATTTGGAATGGGAGAAGGGAAATGGACCAAGAAAGACCTGAAGATGAAATATGAGCAGAAGCAAGGGAAGTCAGGAAATAGAAGCAGAGAGGAACTGAATTCCAGGCATGGATGACAATCAGTGAAAAGATGTATCCAGGAGACCTAGTATCTTCTCCAAGCACAATGTTGCTGGATCTTGGGGGGGGGGAGTCAATTGTAAAAAGATTAAAGCTGGGGGTGGAGCTAAGATGGCAGAGTAGAAAGACTCGGATGCTAGCTCCGAATCCACAGCCCATGTATTTCCTGCAAGAAGAACTCCCCATGAATTCTGGAGCACTGCAAGGCATGCAGAAACACAGTGGAAAAGATTTCCATTCCAGAGAGCCCTGGAGAGTGGTTCCTAGGGGTCCGTTGCACCCCAGAAAGTGGAGCCCACCCATAAGCTGCCCTGGCCACCGCCCCAGAGGAGCAGATCCGAGCAGGCATCAGGGAGGGAATCTCTGGCAGCCGGGAAGGTCCCTCCACCCACAGACGCTACAGGTCAGTGAGAGAGACGTCTGCGCTGGCCAAGAGGGGAGTGGGGTGTCTCTGTGGCTTGGGCCCCCTCAGGATGCAGCAGCAGAGGGAGCGGCAGAGGCAGTGGCAGGGGCAGTGGTGGTGGTCCAGGACTCCCCGAGCAGACAGGAGATCCATTACTGAAAGTCTCTGCATAAACCACCTGAGGGATCAGAGCCTGGGAGAGAGCCCTGCCCCGAACCGCCCCATTACTGAAGGTCTCTGCATAAAGCCCCTGAGGGAACTGAGCCTGGGAGACAAAAGGGGAGAAAATTTGGAACCCAAAATTTTGTGAAAATGAATGTAAAAAGTTAAATAAATAAATTTTTATTAAAAAAAAAATAAAAGGATTTATTCAGGGGGGCAGAGCCAAAGTGGTGGAGTAGAAAGACAGACCTGCTGTAGCATTCCTTCCACAGCCCATAAAATACCTGTAAGAAATGACTCTAAACAAATTCTAGAGCAGCAGAAGCCACGAAACGACAGATTGAAAGAGATATCTAGCCCAAGGCAGCCTGGAAGGCTGATAAGAAAGGACTATTTCACCTGACTTGGAGCAGAGCACAGCACAGCCTGGGCCACATGTGCAGGACTGGAGCAGGCTTCAGGGTGAGAAATCATGGGCAGCAGATGCGATTCCCAGATTTCTCAACACACAAATGCCAAAGACAGTCAAAGGTCGATGAGAAACCTCTTTTACCTGGGCGAGAAGGGACATAGGCCCATATCCAGGGTGGTGGAAATGACTGAACCACAGCATCTATTTTTGGAGCTCTCATCCTAAAGACACTGAGAAAATTGAGCAACTGATATAGGTCTCATTTCTGAGTGATAGCCCTGGGGTAAGGAGAAACACTGGAATGGTGGAGCTGGTGGTGACTATGGAGAAGGAATCCTACTCACCAATCTTGGGCAGAAAAGTTTGTGGTTGCTTCCAGACCAGAGTTCAGGCAGGAGAGGAGTAAACTCTTCTCCCTTGATTATGCCACATTGGAGGAACTGAAAAATTATAGGTTCCCAGAGTATACCTTTCACTTCACAAAGGACTCAAAAGTCAAGTAACTGACTGGGAAAATGTCCCAAAAAGGGGGGAAAAATAAGACTATAGAAGGTCACTTTCTTTGTGAAAAGGTATTTTTTCGATCCTTTCAGATGAGAAAGAAAAGTGCATGCCATCAGAGGAAGACCTACAAGTCAAGACTTCTGCATCCAAAACCAACAAAAGCAATATGAAATGGTCTCAGGCCATGGAAAAGCTCAAAAGGGATTTTGAAAATCAAGTAGGAGAGGTGGAGAAAAAATTGGGAAGAGAAATGAGGGTGATGCAAGAAAATCATGAAAACTGAGTCAATAACTTGCTAAAGGAGACCCAAAAAAAATACTGATGAAAATAACACCTTGAAAAATAAATTAACCCAAATGGCAAAAGAGGTCGAAAAAGCCAATGTCGAGATGAATGCTTCAAAAAGCAGAATTAGTCAAATGGAAAAGAAGGTTCAAAAACTCACTGATTAAAAATTAAAATGGAGCAGATGGAAGCTAATGACTTTATGAGAAATGAAGAAATTATAAAACAAAATCAAAAGAATGGAAAAAATAGAAGACAATGTGAAATATCTCATTGGAAAAACAACTGACCTGAAAAACAGATCCAGGAGAGACAATTTAAAAATTATGGGACTATCTGAAAGCCTTGATCAGAATAAGAGCCTAGACATCATCTTTCATGAAATTATCAAGAAATACTTCCCTGATATTCTAGAAACAGAGGGCAAAATAAATATTAAAAGAATCCACTGATCACTTCCTGAAAGAGATCCCAAAAAGAAAACTCCTAGGTCTATTGCAGCCAAATTTCAGAGTTCCCAGGTCAAGGAGAAAATATTACAATCAGCCAGAAAGAAACAATTCAAGTATTGTGGGAATACAGTCAGGATAACACAAGATCTAACAGCTTCTACATTAAAGGACTGAAGGGCTTGGTATATGATATTCCAGAATTCCAAAGAGCTAAGATTAAAACCAAGAATCACCTACCCAGCAAAACTGAGTACAATACTTCAAGAGAAAACAAGGCTATTCAATGAAATAGAGGACTTTCAAGCATTCTTGATGAAAGGACAAAATCTGAATAGAAAATTTGACTTTCAACACAAGAATCAAGAGAAGCATGAAAAGGTGAACAGGAAAGAGAAATCATAAGACTTACTAAAGTTGAAGTGTTTACATCCCTACATGGAAAGATAACATTTGTAACTCTTGAAACTTTTATCAGAATATGGGTAGTCAGAGGGATATATATATATATATATATATATATATATATATATATATATATATATAGACATATATATATATATATACATATATACATATATATAGAGAGAGAGAGAGAGACAGACAGACAGACAGACAGAGACAGAGAGACAGAAAGAGACAGAGACAGAGAGACAGAGGACACAGGGTAAGTTGAATAGGATGGGATGATATCTAAAAAAATAAAATTAAGGGGTGAGAGAAGAATATATTGGGAAGAGAAAGGGAGAAATGGAATGGGGTAAATTATCTTCCACAAAAGAGGCAAGAAAAAGCTTTTTCAGTGGAGGAGAAAAGGGGGATGTGAGAGGGAAAAAGTGAAGATTTTTCTCATCACATTTGGCTTAAGGAGAAGATAACATGCACACTCAATTTTGTATGAAAATCTATCTTACACTACAGGAAAGTAGGGAGGAATGGGATTAGTGAGGTTTGTGGGGAGATGACAGAAGGGAATGCAAATGGGAGGAGGGAGTAATCAGAAGTAAATAATTTTGGGGAGGGATAAAATTAAAAGCGAGAATAGTATAAACAGGGGGCACGATAGGATGGAGGGAAATGTAGTTAGTCTTTCACAACATAACTAATATGGAAGACTTTTGCATGATTACACATGTATGACCTACATTGAATTGCTTGCCTTCTCAGTGGGGATAGGTGGGAGGAAGGGAGAGAAATTGGAACTCCAAGCTTCAGGAATAAATGTTGAGAATTGTTTTTGCATGCAACTGGGAAATAAGAAATACAGATAGTGAGGGTATCTTGCCCTACAGGAAAAGAGAGATGTGGATAAGGGAAGGGGAGGGGTGTGACAGAAGGGAGGGAGGATTGGGGGAAGTGGTAATCAGAATGCCTGGTGTCTTGGGGTGGAGGAAGGGAAGAGATGGGGAGAAAATTTGTAACTCAAAATCTTGTGAAAACGAATGTTGAAAACTAAAAATCAATTAATTAATTAAAGTTTCAAAACAAGAAAAGAATTTGTTCAGTAAAACTTGGATTCAGTCAAAAGGCTGCACCCAAGGACCTAGAAGACCACATGTGACTTCAAGGACACAGGTTCCCTACCCCTGAAATTTTGGTAATATATAAACAAAAGATATCAATAAAGGGCTTTTATTTAGTTAAGGGGAAGATGAATCTGAAACCCCAATTGTGACCCAACAGATGGTCAAGTGGTAACAATGAGAATATGGTGGGGAAGAAACACAGACTGGCAGAGAAGTGATACATTAAGGGACAACAGAAATAAGATGTCTGTGGACATTAACAATACCAGGATACATTGTTTTCCCTGATGTATTAAAGGAATCAGTTGCCCCTTCTTAGATGTATGCTGGTCACAGAGGTTGCCTAATGTAGGCTACTCTCTTTGTGTACTGCACACACGTCTTCTGTAAATAAATGCATGTGAGCTCCCTAGATGAAATCCCTGTGCCCACCTACTCTTTCCTCCCCACTGATGAATGTATTTATGGGAAAAAGCACTCCATTTCTCCATGGGGAGATGTTTTATGGCTACTTTCCTTACGATGCCATTCTATTAAAAATTTCTTTGCTTTGAACTAGTGATGTTCTCTGGGTGGTTGACTAGTAGACACAGAATTTGTGTTAGTTTTTCTAGGGCCCATATGCAAAAGGGGGTGTTTTGAGTGGTACACATAAGAAAAATCTTCTTATTTGCCACCTCTATCCTCTGCTCCCAACTCTGCATTAATCTTTCCTCAGTTGAATTTTTTTTATAGTCCCTATACCACCGCATGTAGCAGACAGTACCCCAGCCCCCCAGAGTTGATTGTGAAGCTTAGACTCTCTATCTCCATGCTGTTCTCTTGGGCAGAGCCTTTCCTGCCGTGAGTTTGAGGACAATACCTTCGCTTCTTACTAGACTTTGCCTGAGTTTCATGTCTTTTTCATTAAAAAAAAAGCATTTATATTTTCAAACATACATATTCTCATGTCAGTCTACAACACAAATTCACTAAGTGATATTTGTTCCAATGTGCGTAACCCCTCTGGCAACCCATTTGATAGGATGTATGTTACTCAGCTTAGCGTGAAATCCAGTGTGTAGTCACTCTATTATGTATTTTAAAATAGAAAGTAATTAATGGTACTATCCTCCCCTCACATGTCATTCCCTCACCTCATCCCTCATCCCAAGCCTTCTGCTATGTTTTCTCCCCCACCTGCTGCCTTCCACAGCTGGTTAAGCAGCCAAGTTAGAAAGGAGACAAGTGGGGATATTGGACTCAGCATTTGGCTGCATTAGCCTTAAGTTAGTATTTCATATTCCCCTAGTCTTTTAGACAAAGGATAGGGCTACCTGTACATACAATTTGGTCAGAAAATAAAAACAAATATAACTAAATTCAGGCAAACAACTGACTAATTACAGCTGATTTATTTTCCAAATATGTAGTGGTTTAAATTTCATACACTTTTTTCCAAGTCAGTTTCCATTGCAAGGTCATCAAGTCCACCTCATCTTATAGTCAAAGAAATATACACAGAGACTTTAGGTAATTTGGTCCAAAATAATTGGCAAAGTCAGGATTCACACCCTGGTCCTTTGGCTGCAAATCTAATGCTCTTTCCACTGTGCTAAGTTATCTTACTTAGGTTGATTAAATCTATTTATATTATATCAGAGTTAAGACCCTTATTCTGCTAAAGATGGGTTTGCCATGTTGGGGGAGAGGTAATGTCCAAATAAGCAGGTACCTACTTATGTTCTGCTTTTCTCCAGTGATGTCAACATGTCTGTAAATTGAATGGCCAAAACTATCCAGACAGTTGTTTGCCTCACTGATCAGTCTTTTTGGATGGAGGGATGGCTGAATCTTAAAAATATATATGTTTATTAACTCATTTTAATGGTCTAAATCATCATCCTAACTTTTAAGGATAATAATACAAAAAGTAGGACAGTTCTTGCCTTCCAGAAGTTTACATCCTAAGAGAAATCAAGTCAGGCATTCATTAAGTCATTTCTGTTCAAAGTTGCCCATTTAACAGCCTCATACAGACAGCCTCCCAGAATGGCCAGAAGAAAGTGATACAAGGGCACTCTCAAGATCTCTCATAAGAACTTTGAAATTGACTAACATGGGACATGGGAGACACTGGCACAAGACCACATGGCACGTCCTCATCAGAGAAGATGCTGTGTTCTATGAGGAAAACAGAATTGAAGTAGTTCAAAAGAAACAAAAGATGTGCAAATTTAGAGAATCCACCCAGAATGTTCGCATGGACTATTTGTGCCCAACCTGCAATAGAGCCTTCCAAGCTCATATTGGTCTGATCAACCACAGTCAGACACATTGCAACTTGACTCTGATGTAAGGATGTCATTTTGGTCACCAATGAGAAAGGACAATGATACTTAAATAAATAACCAGCCTCAATGCTAATAAAACTTCTTCTAGGGCTACCTGGAGCTGCAGTTCTTCTCCCCATCACCTGATATTCCTTTAATGCCTCCACAGCTCCTTGAACAATTCTTCTTCCAATGTCACCATTATACACATACATGCACATAAAGCCTGGAATTCTCTCCCAGCTCCTTCTCCCTTTCTTGAAACTGTATCTATTCATCAAGGTCCAGGTTCATTCCCACTAACTCCATGAGATCTTATCTCCACGCTTCAACCCTCACTGACTTCTTCTTGCTCGTAACTCACACAAAGTCCCCTTTTCACCCACAGATATCTTACTTTCCCAATCAGGCATTGGGATCCTGGAAACATGGACTTTGTCTTCTAGTTTGCTAGGTAATCAGTGGTACGATGGATAGGGTTCTGAACCTGAGCTCAGGAAGATGCGAGTTCTAATGAAGCCTCAGACACTTGTTAGCTGTATGGACCTCGGCAAGTCACTTGACTTCTGCTCGGTCTCATCTGTAAAACAATGATAGCATCTCCCAAGGTTGTTAAAAGGATAAAATGAGATAATATTTTTATAGCACTTTGTAAACATTAAAACACTATATAAATGCTAGGCATTTATCATCATCATCATCACCACCACCATCATCATTATCATCAACATCATCATTCCCTAGCAATTTCAACAATTTTGCATTATGATAGTAACGTGAAAGAGCTAGAAGAGAATTTAGCCCCACTACTACCACAACCTTCCCTGTTTTAGAGATGAGGCCTCTGAGGCCCAGAGAATTTGAGAAATTTTCCAAGGGTCACATAAACAGTGGGGTAGCTGGGTCAAGATTTGAACACAGGTCTTTTAATTCTAGTCTCACAACACTTTCCATTGTACCTTGCTCAGATTATCTCAAAAGGTTACCCTAAGAATAAAATCAGACAAATCAACATAAAAATATTTTGGGGGGCTGTAAAATATTTTCAATAGAGATTTCTAAGACTTGGCATGTTGGGCTATTTTCTAGCTTATCATATTATTATATCCAATATTTAATGAGAGAGAGGGAGAGGGGGGGAAGAGGGAGATAAGGGGAAAAGAGAGCAAGTGATACTCAGAGATTTTCTAATCAAAACCACTAAGGCAAATTGAGGCTAGGAAAGAGGAGTTGTGATTTAGCCAAGGTATCACAGCCAATGTGTTCTGTATAACAATTCATTAATGCATGAATTCTTCCCTCCTATTTGAAGTTCTAAAATAGATTTTTGGGGTAGTGTGTGCCAGTAAAGCAGAAAGGATAGCTTAGTTTGGGGGGACAGGACTACAGAATTACACTCAGAGAAAGGGAGTGTTCAAATACCCCTTTCCTCTCCATTCTTCCCTTACCTTCACAAAAGACCATAGACAGGCACTGCTGAATTATAATGGCTGACATTTATCTAGCTTTGCAAAGCACTTTACATACATTATCTCAGTTGAGCCTCAAGACAACCCTGTAAGGGAGGAACTTTTATCTCCTTTTGCAGATGAAGAAACTGAAGTACAGGGAATTTCAATGACTGGCCCATGGACCCACTTCTGGTAAGTGACAGAGGCATCATTTCAACCCAGTTTTCCTTACTCCAAGTATTTCCTCCTATCCACATTATGCTGCCCCACATATATGGCAGAATAATTAACATAAGATCATAGCCCTAGAGCAGGAAGAGATTTTAGGAACCATCTAGTACCATTCCCTCTTTTCTTACAGAAAAGGAAACTGAAGTTCATAAAAGATAAGTGATTTGTCCAAGGCCATGCAGGTAGTAAATGTCAGCGTTGAGATTTGAACTTGATCTATCAACAATTAGTCCAGCACTCTCTCCATTGCCTCAAAAACAAAAAAACAAAAAAAAAAAACTTTAAGTTTCTAAGGAGCCATCATTCAAGCAACTCTGAAGTTCCTCTTGTCAGCATTATCCATAGTAATGCTGAGTTGCCGAATTCTTTTGTTGATGATACCCAATAAAGAATAGCCCTGATCTAAATGAGTTGGGAACTACCAGTGATGATAAGGAGATATCTTGTCATGCTAACTGCTCTTCCATTCAATCCATGAAGCATTTATTAAATGCCTCCTACCTGTGGGTAGTATGAGGGGTTCAAGGAGGACTAGCACCTCTGCTCTGAGGGCTTACTGAGTGCTTTACAGAGTGACTTGTTCTTAGCTGGCCCTCAAGTTCGCCTATAGCTCCAAGAAGCTGTAGCTTGCACAGAGTTGGTGAAACCAACTTGGCTGATGGGTTGACTCAGATTGAGGATAAGCAACAATCCTCAAACCCATAGGTGAGGTAGGTAGGTGAGAATGTCCACCCCAAGCATGTGAAGACTTCCTCCAGAGGAACGAATGAATGAGAATGATTTGTCCCAATGACCATGAAAGCAGGTGAAGCAGCCACTGTGGAGTACTTAGAGCTTCCTGAGACATTGAAGACACCAACGTCATCCATCTTGAACTTTGTCCTGTCACTGGACTTAATGACTGTAAGAGAAAGTGAGATCAATGACATTGGGCAACTCTGCCTCACTTAAATCCAATTCGCTCATGAGTCAAGGCATGTGATGTCACTAGTCCTAAGGACAAACAACTTACCTTGAGGCACTCTATTAGTGCCTGCAAAGACAAGTTTTGAAAATGAAAATAGTCATTAAATAAAAGAGTTCGACCTTAAAGGGACCTCAGAGGGCACTTAGCTTAACCATCTCATTTTGCACATGAGGAAACTGTGGCCCAGGGTAGTAGAGAAATTTTCCCAAGTTTAAGTAAATAGTAAGTGTCAAGGAAGGACTTATAAACCCAGATCTTCTGACTAAAGTATCAGTACTTTCTCCACTTCACCTCTTTCGAATCCCTTCCCTAAACACTTGCATACTACTGGGGAGAACTGAGTAGGAATGAAAATAACTGAACACCTCTCTCCATTGTTTGACGGAACACAATTTCTTTTCAGTCATGGTTGCATGTGTAAAAACACCCTGAATATGGCATGTATGCATCAGCATAAATAGAATGCACATGAAACTAATCTGACATTAACAATATAGACCTCCCCCACAATCTATAGCAAATTTGCTTGAAAGGGGTGGTATGGTATAAGAAAAGGATTAAAAGTCAGGAGGCTTGGGTTCTAATCCTGGCTCCACTACTTTCTTGTTGGATAACTTTGGGAAAAGCATGCAACTTCTCAGTTAATGTCAGGTGGACTTGGTCATTACTATAGAGAACATGGTGGTGGTGGCAGGATGCCTCCAATTGAAAGGACCAAAAAAGAAGTGAGAGGCTATGAACAGGTAAGCATAAAAGCATGTAAGGAACAGACTACAAACTAATCGAGTGCAACCTTTTGAGGTCACTCTTAGCACTGAACTGTTGAAATATTAAGTAGAAACTTTGCCTCTCACTAATTCCCTCTCAGCCCTATATGTTGATCTCATCTTTGACTCTGCATTCATTTCAGCACTTCCCTTTATCTTGGGTCCTTTCTGAACCATCCCTCTTCTCCTTGGATTCTGATGCCCAGTTGTTCATAGGATGGTTCTGGCTCCTACCTGTCCACGATCATAGACTTAGACTTAAAGAAAGCTTAGAAGTCTTCCAATCCTTGATTTTATGTGTGAGGAAGCAGACACCAAATATGTAAAGCAGATTGCCCTAGGGTCCACAGGACATGGATGGAAAAATGAGGATTTGAACCCAGGTCTTCTGATTTGAAATTCAGTACTCATTTAAAATGTCTTCACTACCTAAAATGCTCTCCTCAGGTCCTTTACAGCTTTGGATGTGTAATTCTGCTTCCTCTAAATTGCTATGATCTTAGACAAACCTTATGTGAATAATTCCCTTCTCTAAGCCTCAGTTTCCCCATATGTGAGAAACTTTGATGATGAATAAGTTTTGGTCTACTTCTAAAGCTCTGTTTTTTTTTAAGGAATTCTCAAGTTCTAGATCTACAATTTTAGTTGGTCCTTTAAAAAGAAGTCATTAGGTTCCACATGGGTCAACCATCTTACACCACAGTCCAATGGATGAACTTAAGTTATATTAAGGTAGACAGAGAATGCAGAACATGAGATGTAATAGTTCTGATTTACTCTGATCAGACCACTTCTAGAGTATTGTGTTAAATTGTGGCCGACATTTTAAGGAGCACATGGACAAGTTGTAGTATGCCCCTTACAGCTAGAGATATCAGTTTTCCTCATTTGTAAAATGGAACTCCAGTGGTGGCTCCACAGTCTGGTTCAATGGATCATTCAAACCTCAGGATTCAATTCTTTAAATCCATTTTTAAAATATATAAAAATACCTCCAGGTTAAAGCATTTTTTAAGGTATTTAAAAAGCAACTCAGGAAGAAAATTCCTTGGAGGTCCCAGGAGCTCCCTCTGAAAGTTTTAGAGCTGATTTTATATCCTTCTTGCCCAAAAACACCTATAGCTGGATCCCACCCAGGTAGATCCACCTCTGCACAAAGTTAACTCAAAATGTCCCAAATTTGTTCTGTAACTTCTTTAATTATAATAGTCTTTTCCAGTTTTGAAGGAGCATGTGATGGAGGTAGGGCTGTTAACTCACATTTTTTCCAATTATACCAGTACCCTGGTTCACAAGAAATGGGGTTGGACTAGATAATCTCTATGGTCTCTTTCAGTTCTGTGTCTGGGGACATATAAGAATAACCGCTGAAGGCAGTAGGGAGTTTTTAACCACAAATAAGCAATGACTCAAGTCCCTTGGACAGCAAGGAGATCAAGTCAGTTGATATTTAAAGAAATTAATTCAGAATATTCACTGGAAGGTCAGATACTGAAGCTTAAATACTCTGACCACATGAGAAGACAGGACTCATTGGAAAAGACTTTGAGGATGGCAAAGATTGAAGGCAAAAGGAAAAGGGGATGGCAGAAGATGAAATGGATAGATGAACAAGAAACATGAGCTTGGCTCTTTGTGGTGGCCAAAAACTGGAAATCAAGGGGATGCCCATCAACTGGGGAATGGCTGAATAGATTGTGGAACATGAATGTAATGGATTAATATTGTACTATAAGAAATGATGAACAGGAAGACTTCAGAGAAACCTGGAAAGACTTATATGGTCTGATGCTGAGAAAAAGGGGCATAACCAGGAGAACTTTGTGCACAGCAATGACCACCGTGTGAGAGAGATTTTTCTGGTAGATTTGGAACTTCATTGCAATGCAAGGACTTAAAAAAAATTCCCAATGGTCTCCTAAGGCAAAATGCCTTCCACATCCAGAGAAAGAACTATGGAATTCAATCGTAGAATGTAGCAGATGTGTGTGTGTGTGTTGTGTTTTGGTTTGTTAGATGATTTCTGCCACTCATTTTAATTCTTCAACACAGCATGACTATAGTGAAAATGTATTTAATAGGAATGTACGTGTAGAATATATACACAATTGTATGCGATCTCAGGGAGGGAGGGGGGAGGGAGGGAGGAGGGAAGGAAAAATAATAATCTAAGTTATATGGTAGTGATTGTAGAACACTGAAGATAAATAAAATTAATTAATAAAAAAAAGAAACATGAGCTTGGACATGTGGATAGTGAAGATAGTGGAAGACAGAAATACCTGGCATGCAATGGTCGTGAGGTCACAAAGAGTTGGTCATGACTCAAAACAGTAACAAAAACGTAACTCAGGTGGCCGTGATAGCTGTCATCCATTATTTTAAGGATCATCATGTGAAAAAGGAATTATAACCATTCTACTTAACCCCAGTGTGTTCGTCCTTCATTGCTAAAGACCATGCCATCAGAGAAATAATGACATGACTTGCACTTGACTTTATTTTGAGTGAGGGAGGGCTGTGCAGGTCACCAGCCTCACTTCTCCAGAGTTACCTGAATCCAGTGACCAGATATTCATCAGGATGACTGAAGATGACCCAGGATGAGGCAATTGGGGTTAAGTGACTTGCCCAAGGTCACACAGCTAGTGAGTGTCAAGTCTGGGGTGAGATTTGAACTCAGGTCCTCCTGACTCCTGCTCTATTCACTGCACCACCAAGCTGCCCCGATGAGAACTCCAAGCAATGGGCAAATATTGCAGAAAAAATTGATTTAGATTTAGTATTCTGAAAAACTTAATAGTAAATTGGTACTATCTCAAAATAGAAGAGCCTGTGCCAGGACACAGAAGGATCTCCCTTATTAGAGGTATTCAAATGAAGACTAAATGGCCAATAATCATGGCTATTCTAGAGGGTATTCCTGACTGTCCTGATGACCTTGTAGGCCTCTTCCAAATCCACTCTGATTATTGAATTTAACAGGGTGATGAACCTCTGTCTGATACTTTTGAAAGAGGTTGTGGTCACATCCAGAGGTGTCAAATGCCAGCCCACAACACTCTCAAGATTAAAATATAATAGGCAAATATTTAACAAAATAAGAAAAAATGTAATAAAATACATATTATTATATTTAAAAATCAAATCAATATGAGGCCCACAGTTTAGTGGTCTCTACTTCTGTTTAACCACTAGACATGCCCATTGGCACTTTGTTAGGAGAATGGCACAAGATTTGCTGAATTGTACTGCCCTGGGTAGCTACTTTAAAGACAACAGGTTCAAATGTACAAGTATCTCACCTTTTGTCAAAGGAAGGTAAATGACCCTGCCTTTGTAACTCTTGATGAGAGATGAGGATTTAATGCTTAATTCCAATGCCAGGGTCAGCAAGTGCAAGGGGCCAAAACTACAAGGTAGAGAGGCATAGGATCTGGGCCTTGTCTCTAATTTTACAGTGAGCTATCTTCATGATGCAAGGCTAATTAGAAGGAATATTGCATATCTAGAAGTCGCAAACTCAGTTCTTTCCTGAAGGCTGTCCTGAGAACTAAGTAGGGAAAATTTGGGTACCATATAGAAAAGTGGGACCTACTGGCAAGGCAAAAGAATTGATTTCATTATTTATAGGTTCTTATAAGCCCTTCACTGGGTTTTCTATATTGATTGTGGTCCCTGATTCTCCTTCAAATTTTCTACATTTTCTGAGCAGTAAAATAAAGACTTCTCTATAACTGATAAATGTACTGAATGTGGGTACTTATATAACATCTAGAGAAAATCTTTTACCAACACCTTTGGATACCTAGACACAAACTCCAATGAGATAAATCCCTTTGGGTGGAGGCAAAATGATCCAAAATCACTTAGTAATTTTGGGACAACTCCAGGTTTTTACCCAATTGTCTGCCTGAGGTTATGGATAATATGTGATTCTATAAAATGAGAACACATCCAAGCAAGGTGACCAAAATGGTTGGAGGACTGGAAGATGTGCCATTGGGGGATTATTTGAAGGAATTAGGGATGTTTAGCCTAGAGAAAGAGAAGACCCAGAGAAGGCATGATAACTATCTATAAGTATCTGAAGGAGGGTCTCATGGCAAAAAAAAAAAAAAAAAAGAATTGGATATGTCTGGCATCTCTTGCAGAGATAACATCAATAGATGAGAGTTGGAGAGGCAAATTTTGGTTTGTGGTGAGGGAAATAATGCCCAAGTAGAGTAATCCAAACATGGAAAGGATCACCGTTTGTAAGTGTTTGAGCCAAAACTAGATAACCATTTGTGGTAGATATTGTAATAGGGTTTCTTATATACTTATAGATCTGGCTAGATGGCTTGACGCAAACACAAGCAAAATGGATTGTACCTCTCCTCAAGGAGTTTACATTCTAGTGGGGGTAGTGGAAAGGAGAATTGGGAGGGGTGGATAGGAGATAGAGAAATTCAGTGAGTGAGTGGGGCCAGTGCTTTGCCTGGTACATAGAAAGTACTTAATAAATGTTTATTTATTTCACTTGACTTGGAGGTGAAATAAACATAAGCTAGTCCCTTCAAAAATGGTGTTTAGAATCACCAACAAGAGGAAAGGGCCTCGGGGCTAAGATATCTCTAGGGTAAGAAGACTGCTGAACAGAGATAAAAGCAGAAATGTTTTATATGAAAAAAATATAAAGCTACTAGGTGTTTTCCCCCTACAATCAGAATATTTCTTAGAATAAAGTGCTGTAGCTATTGCATCCATATCAAATTTGGGCTGTCGAGACAGCCCTAAGTCAGACTTTTTTTCACATGGAAACAGAGCCCCCTAGTGGATAGATTGTCTTAAAGTTCTACAAATATTATTCTTGTAGGAATACCCTTGTTATAAGACCAGATACACTGAAAAGAAGACTGGCCCAGGAATTTAAAAACTTAAATTTTAATCCCAGATCTGCACAAAATTAGTTCAGTTTGACACAGCAGTATCCCTCTCTGGGGCTCAGTTATCTCCTCTGTAAAATGAAAAGAGGTGAACTAAACAATCTCTTAGATTTCTTCTACCTCGGCTAGTCTATCATTGTCATATTAAGAAACTCACTTATCCCTGATTTTCATTTTTAAGTCTGTAAAAAGCAACGTTATTGAAATAGGATGAAATAAATGAGATTTCGTGGGACATATCCTGTGATTTCATTGGTGTTGGTAACTTCAAGTATTTGTCTTAAAGTTTCATACTAAATAAACATGGAAACCATAAAAGGCAAAGGTTCTTTACTTGGGTTTGTAGATAGATTTCAGGGGGTCCACAAAGTTGGATGGGAGAAAAAAATCTATATTTTCACTAACCTTTAACTAAAATTTAACACTTTCTTATAAACATCATTCAATGTGGTGCGATATATAGCTTTCACCAGACTGTCCAAGGAGTCCCAGACACATTAAAAAAGAATTGTTGATATAAAGCTATGTTTCCCATGCATTCCCAGTCTCTAGAACATCTGTAAATACAAGCAATATAAAATAGAAGTCTTTTCTCGACCCACTCCCCTTCTTGTTCCTATAAATATAGGGAGACATACAAAGGAAGTCCTTTCTTTTTCCACACTCCTTTCCCATTTGTCTAATTCATGATGCATCCATGCTGTTGCTAAGTCATTTTTCAGTCATATCCAACTCTCCATGACCTCATTTGGGGTTTTCTTGACAGAGATACATGCCATTTCCTTCTCCAGCTGATTTTACAGATGAGGAACCTGAGGCAAGCAGCCTTGCTCAGTATCACACAGCTAGTAAGTGTCTGGGGTTAAATTTGAACTCAAGAAGAGGAGTCTTCTAGATTCCAGGACCAGCACTGTATCCATTGTGCCATCTAGCTGCCTATCCATCCATATTCTCCATCAAATGCTAAAGCAGTATATAAATGATGCCTATTATTGTGGTGGTGATGAGGATGATATTTTTGGTGAAATTCAATCTGGGGACTGTCAGTACAACATGGAACTGAAATCTGCAGCTCTCAAAGAAGATGAAACACATAGTGTATTGGGAACTGGACTAGGAAATTAAAGCAAAGAAGAACTGGCATTAAATTCCACCTTGGACACATAATAGCAGCATGACACACAACTTTGGCGTCTCGGTTTCCTCATCAGCAAACCAAAGGAATCAGATTTGACATACTTAGGTCTTTTTCAGTTCTGGAGGTAAGATTCAATGTTTTCAGTAGCAGCAGGGATATGAAGGCATTCATGTTTTCTGCTCAGCTGGGGAGTTCACCGCACTTTTCCTCTGGGCAGAACTTCCCTCGGTTGGTGTTGGGAGCAGATCCTCTATTTTCCATACAGCCATCGGTGCTTGACATGCTGCAGAGCAATCCTGGGCCTTGTGAACTAATCCACTTAATTTTTATCTTAGGCCTTCAGAGTTTGCAGAAGACTTAATGGGTGATGTCGCTTCTTACCAAATTGATTCTTTTATAGTGCTCTACAAGTAAAAATGCACAAGTTTCCTAAGCAGTCTAACAGAAAACCTTTCACCAGGGCTTCATTCCTTAAATCAATGAGCTGAGGTGCTCCTGACATTAAACTTGGAGACTTTTTCCCCCTCTTAAGTGCCCATGAAATGATACAGCTTTCTATTTTCGAAACAGTTTTTATAACAAACTCCTTGCTATCTGGATCCTTACCTCAGCACTCAAATGAAACATGGGTAACCAAGGTTACCGATGATCTCCCAATACTAATGGTCATTTCACAGTCCTCATCCTTCTTAGTCTCTTTGCAACATTTGACACTGTTGGCTACCCTCCCTTTCCTGGATGCTTATGGCACTACTCTCTCCAGGTTCTCCTCCTGCCTGACTGGTTTTTTTCTTAATCTGCTTGGAAGGATAAGTATAAGCTCCTTGAAGGCAGGGCTCAACCCATTTATTTGCATTTGAACTGCTGGTGCCTAGCAGAGTACCTATCACACAGTAGACATCAAATATATGGCAGTCATAATTACTAATATTATTTTAACGTCTCAGCTACAAAAAGTCCATTCTTTCCTTCTGTTTTAATTCAAAGGAAAAGCAAATGTTTCCCAGAAAGGAAAGGGATTTTAATATGCAAATCCTGGTACATAAGGTCCTGCCTGTGGAGAACAATGCTGAAATCAGCAAAAAGCTGGCCCTTGGTAAATCTGAGTTTAGATTTCAGGATTCACATCGTTGTTTCTTCCTCATTTAATCTCTTACTTCAGTATTGACTTACATATAAGGGCCCAGCCAGCACTCCTGACTCCTACTATGCTCTCTCTTTCAATCCAGTCCATATGTATTAAGCTCTTATAATGTGCCAGGAGGTGTGCTAAGCTCTGGGGATACATCTAATAAAAAGGCAATCCCTGCCTTCAATAAGCTTACAATATAAAAGGGGATAAAACACCCAAGTGGTAGCAGGAAAATGGTGGGGAGGACATCCAGAATGGGGCATTTTGTTCCATGGAATTGAAACCAGACACAAAATGGAGTGAGCTGAGTTCAGTCTCTGCCCTCTGTAAAGGATGGTCTTGGGAGGAGTTTCATACTTGGCTCTCCAGCCCTTTATTGAGAGGGAAGAGGAGGCTGAGAAAGGTGGAGTCACTTGGGGCTTGAGTTAGCAGCATGTAATAGCATCAAAGGTGATGAGCTTATCCTAGAAGGTGCATCTTGTTCAGTTCAGTTCAAATCAGGCAGGGCAGCAGATACAGACTGGAATCAGAAAGACCTGAGTTCAAATCCAACCTCAGATGCATACTAGCTATGGGACCCTGAGTAAGTCACTTTATCTCTGTTTGCCTCAGTTTTCCCACTTGTAAAATGGAGATGACAATAAAAGACTACTGAGGTCCCTTCCAAATCAAACAGTCTATGACTCTGTGGTAGTTGGAGGAGGAAAAACTCACCTAATTATAACTATACCTAACATTTGTTAGATATGAGCTTTGTATATATCATTCAATTTGATTCCTATAACAACCGAAAGACAGAAAGTATTCTCCTCCAGTATTGACTTATCCATCTTTGGCCCACTGGGTTCCAAAATTTTTCTTCTGGAGTACTCCCAAACCAGGTAAGACAGCTGAATTTAAAAGCCTATGCTGCCAAGAGATTTGCCTTACTCTCATCAGAAGAATCCCTCAGGTTGTCATCTTAACAGCAATAAAAGTTAGGTCAACTTGCCTGGGTTACCTTGACCCAAGGTTCCAGTTTCTACAGTCGTGACTGGAGAGAAATTGAAGACTTGCCCCTGTGAACTTGACTGAGAGAAGGTACATCGAAACGGGATGGTGGAGTGTAGAACTTGGAACCAAAGAACACAAGTTCAAAACCTGGCTCATCTATAACAGTACAGTGAAATGAGCCTTAATTCAGGAGTGAAAATCCCACTCTAGAGAGTTACTATCTGTAAGTAAGACCTTGGACAAGTCTCCTAACTTGATTTAGCCACTTAATATTAGTGTTTTCCCTCTGGAAACAAAGTAAATGCTTAATCGATGCTTGTAGACTTGAATTTCCCTGATACTCCATTTACTCACCTATAAAATAAGGGTTTCAGAACTAAATGACCTCTGAGATACCTTGTGTCTAAAAAATGTGGTGCTCTATCTATTCTCAAATAATTTCTCACTAGACCTCCACTTCCTCTATAAAATGAGAGTGTTGGACTAAGTCCTTTTAGTTCTGAATCTATGGTTTCTATGGCCATAATTTTATTTTGCATCTTGAATTTTATTGCTTCCCATGGATCTTTCTTAGTTTCCACCACCCAGTTTCAATAACCTGAGCTCCATTTGCATCCAGATTTTATGTGTAACCGGAGCTACTGAAACCTAAACATTGGCCCTAAAGGTTACATTGATGCCCAAAATATTGACCTAAATGACCTCCTGTCCTCCCAGTCAGTGGAATGGTTTCCTTCCATGCTCCAAAGCCCTAAAATCTCCTTAAGGAACAGTCATTATCCAAAAGGCCATGCTATGCCTCACTAGTAAGTAGGGAAAAATAGAATTCCTCATGGCCCCAGAATTCACCAGCACATGCAATCTTCAGTGTGCCCTACCTCTTGACCTCAAGCAATGATTCCATTGAGTACAAACTCCAAGAAGGCCTTGTCTATACCTCTAGGACTTCATTCTCTCTCCCTGATGGGCCTATTCGCATCCTTAAGTGGTTTACTGGACCCATTTGACATCCCTGTTCCAGAAGGCTGAAATCTCAGCCTAATCTCCTCTTGTCCAGACCTGTGGTACTTCTACCTTCCCAAAAGAATCCCTCTATGATTCTGACTCATGACAGACCCACTGCCACCAAATTCATTTCTGGTTCACCTTAAGCTTCATAAGTTCAGGGCATGTCTGCTGCCCTATAGGATCCTAGAGCTAGGACTGGGAAGGGCCTGGAAGGCTATCTATAGAGGAATAGTGACCAGGAAAGAGAGATTTTTGTGTTTGCTTGTTTGTTTTTCTAGGAAATCACAGCAATAGAATGAAGGCTTTCCCAGAAGCAATAGTAGACTACATTTGATTACCATACCTAGAATAAGATGCCAAAGGCAAGAAAACTGAGGCCAAGGGAATATTAAACAACTTGAGAGATGATCCGATCATAGATTTAGAGCTATAAAGGACCTCATAGGCCTCACAGACAATGCCCTTTATTGAACAGGTTAAGTGATTTGCCCAAAGTGACAGAGACAGCATTTGAACCCAGGTCCACTAACTCCAGAAACAGGGCTTCCTGCCCCCACCAGCTCCATTAAGACTTCTCACTCCACATTCTGCTTTGTCATTCTGTCTACTAGGCAGTCATTCAACTGAAGTGTCACATCAATTAAGGCCACCAGTCTCCAGGCACAGGATATCCTGCTAGGCAGTCCTTTACAGTCATGTTTAATACCTTTTGAAATATTTCCATCCTCACTCCCTCCTGCCTGCCTGAGATGGCTTTCAGTTGACAGAATTCATTTAAAAGAACTTTCAAAGTTTGTCTTCCCTGCTGGAATCTCAGGGTGGCAGGAGCTGTATCTCACTTGCCATAAAGGTATCTCAAGTGGCTGGATACCCACAGTTAAACTGTTGGTGACTCCTCATCATTTGACCCAATCCTCCATCAGAAGAACTGCCCAATTCAGTGACTACCACCCTACCCCACCTCCAGTCTGACTATGTTGAAAAGCTACCTCTACCAGTACTATTTTTTATTAAATTATTTTATTTATTTTCAGTGTTCTACAGTTACTTCCATATACCTTAGATTTTTCCCCTCCCTTCCCTTCCTTATCCCCTCCTTCCCCACTCCCTCCCTGAGACAGCATGCAATCTTATATAGGTTCTACACATACATTCCTATTAAAATATTTTTACCTTAGTTATGTTGCATAGAATAATTAAAATGAATGGGAGAAACCATAAAACAAAAACAAAACATAATACAAAAGAAAATGGTCTGCTTCATTCAGCGATCGAATTCCATAGTTCTTTCTCAGGATGTGGAAGGCATTTTGCCTCAAGGGTCCATTGGGAATTTTTTAAGTCCCTGCATTGTAATGAAATACTAAGTCTACCAGAAAAATTCCTTGCATACTGTGGTTGTTTCTGTGTACAAAGTTCTCCTGGTTCTGCTCCTTTCACTCAGCATCAGTTCATTTAAGTCTTTCCAGGTCTTTCTGAAGTCTTTCTGTTCATCATGACTTGAAGCACAAAAATATTCCATTACATTCATAGAACACAACTTCTTCAGCCATTCCCCAGTTGATGGGCATCCCCTTGATTTACAGTTTTGGGCCACCACAAGGAGAGTTGATATAAATAGTTTTGTACATGTGGGGCCCTTTCCCAATTCCATGATCTCTTTAGGATGCAGTCCCAGAAGTGATATTGCCGAGGGTATACACCTTTTTGTAGCCCTTTGGGCATAGTTCCAAATTGCTCTCCAGAATGGTTGGATTAGCTCACAGCTCCACCAACAATGAATTAGCATTCCAATTCCCCTACATCTTCTCCAACATTTATTATCTTCCTGTTTTGTTATGCTAGCCAATCTGATAGGTGATGTGGACCTCAAAGTTGTATTAATTTGCATCTCTCCAATCAATAGTAATTTAGAGCTTTTTTTCATATGACTATAGATAGCTTTAATTTCTTCCTCTGAAAACTGCCTTTTCATATCCTTTGACCATTTATCAGTTGAGGAATGACTTGCATTCTTGTACATTTGACTCAGTTCTTACGTATTGTAGAAATGAGACTTTTATCACAGGCACTAGTTGCAAAACTTCTTTCCCAATTTTCTGCTTCCCTCCTAATCTGGTTTTGTTTGTGTAAAAACTTGGGTTTGTTTGTGTAAAAACTTTTCAATTTAATATAATCCAAATTATCCTTTTGCACTTCATCATGTTTTCTATCTCTTGTTTAGTCAAAAATTTCTCCATTCTCCACAAACCTGATAAATACTCTATGCCTCGTTCCACTAATTTGTTTATAGTATCAATCTTTATACCTAGATCATGTATCCATTTGGACTTTATTCTTATGTACGGTATCAGACTCTACCAGTACTATTGAGAAGTATTAAGCTGAATCTGACTGACCAACTCACGTTGGGCTAGGGGGCCAATGTCTGCTTCTGTTACCTCTAGGACATGAGTGGGAACACAGTGTCAGATTCAGGAAGACTACGAGTTGGGGAATAAATAGAATGTCCATACTCCCCTGTATGAAGAGCTCTCAATTTGCCACTGGTTGAGTTACTACCCTCTGAAACTTTTGTCCCTGTTTAACCAGTCCATGGGTGATCTCCATAAGGCTCCTCAGGGTTATAGGATCAGCTAAAATAGAATATATAGCACTGGTGTTGCCTGTCAAGGCACAGAGAGAATCAACTTCCACAATCAGTCAACAAGTGCTTATTAAGTAGCATCTATCTTCCAGGCATTTAAGAGTCAATGCCCACTCTTAAGAAATCTACAGATGTAGACATTCCTCAAAAAAATAAGGAAGGGCCAAGAAAGGTCATAGGATTCCAGATTTGAAGTTGGAAAAAACCTCAGAGTTTATCCATTTCAACGTCTCATTTAACAGATAAGATAAAGTGACCTTTCTGTGGCTCCCTCTGTGCCCCTACATAAGCTGGGAGCCATTGTTGCAGTTGGTTCCCTTTTCTGCCTTTCAGAATCCTTCTCTTGTCCAACTGTACATAATACAAGATGCTTGGAAGTCTTCCTGCCAAGATATACCCAGGAATTACAAAACATTTTTCACACAAATAAAGATAGATCTAAGCAATTGGAGAAATACTAATTGCTCATGGGTAGGCAGAGCCAAAAAAATAAAAGGGTCATTTTAAGAAGCACTTCTGAGAAGTGCCCCCCATTCCAACGAAAGTCAAAAGTGTCCTTTCTCTCCTCATTTTTTCCTAAAAATTGCCTCCATCTTTCCTTATCTTTCACTATTCTTATCTGCCTACATATTTTTCCCATCATCTTATATAGAATGTAAATTCCTTAAAGACACAGACTGTCATCTTCCTATCTTTAAAAGCTCAGCACCTAGAACAGTTCCTCACATTTAATAGGTGTTTGATATTTACTGAATGCTGAAGGCTTCTCAGAGAAAGTTTCATTTGAGCTACATCAATCAACTCACATGAATTTATTAAGCACCTACTCTGTGCCAGTACAAAAGATACAAAGACAAAATTAAACATACCCTACCTTCAAGGAGTTTATGCTCTATTGGGGAGAAAACACATGTTTATATTTGTAAAGATATTTATAAAAATTAATATGAGGTAGTTATGGTAGGGTTGACATTAACATCTCTGAGGATGATTCAGAGGATGGTGTTTTAGCTGAGTCTTAGAGAATGGGCAAGAATTCTCTTCTGGAAAATGGGGAAAGGTGTCCTATGCATAGAAAAAGGTATGAGAAGAGATGCAGAGGTGAGAGTACCTGATGAGGCATATTTAATATCTTTCTCATATTTGAAATCTTTCTCTGGCCTTCTTTGACCATGTTATTCTCTTAACCTAATCAGTGATTTATCCATTGACTATCTTCATTAGGGGTAATTAGCACATGCAAAGCAGGGTAGCTGAGCTTAGCAAGATGATCCTCTGTGCTTTTATCCATTGTATTTATTCCTTCCCCTTCTTTTTCCCCTCAAAGCTGTCTGGGCTTTTGGAAATCCTCTCTACTCTTCTCATAACTCTCAGAAAACAACATGGAAGACATATTGGTATAAAGAGTCAAAGACATACAGGGTCAAAAGAAATCAATTAGAACTACTTAAAAATGCTTTCTGATAAAGCACCAGCTGACATGCCATCTGTTCTTAAAGGTTTAATTCAAGAACCAATGCCGTAAGACAGACAGTGAGCTTAGACACTTAGATACCTCATGTTAGCAATGTGGCAGGATTCTTTCTTGGAAATACCAGGCTGATGCCATAATATAACGGAAAACGTACTGACCTGAGCCTGGCTCTACCATTAACTAGACACATGACTTTGAGTTAGTCTCTTCCCCTTCTGGGTTTCAGTTTCCAAACACATAAAATAAAGAAGTAGGATGATACCAGGGGTTTTCAACCTAGATGTCCATGAAATTATGTATTAAAATGTTTTGATGACAATTTCAACATAATTTGTTTCCTTTGTAATCCAAAGCACTTTATTTTATGCTTTTAGAAATATTCTAAGTCCATAAATTTTGCCACTGTCAAAGGGTTCCATCACCCCCAAAAGTTGAAGGGTCTTACATAGATGATCTCCAAAGTCCCTTCTTTCTGATCTCTGAAGTTGACCATAACATCTCCTTTAAAATACTATTTAAAAACACTATTTTAGATTTATCTGGTTAATTCCAAGAGTTGAATAAGTGATTAGTCTCACCTTCTCAATCCCCAATATTTAAGAGGATCTAATACATCTAAATGAATAGTTTCATAGTAAACATTACCCCCATACCACTAACAGGTTAATGCAAACCTCAACAAAGAACATGTTTATGTTCTGGTGAGATTTATAGAAGGTGTTATATGTTCTTAAAGAGAGTAATTATAGCTAACTAGATCTCTGAAGGTGTTGAAACAAAAACGGATGATAACTTGGTGGGAATATTGTCGTCAGCCAGTCAGTCAATCCTTAAGTGTTTATTAAGTATCTACTATGTTCCAGGCACTGTATTATGCATGAATACTACAAAGAAAGACAAAGACCAGGCCCTACTCTCAAGGAGGGCACTGGGTAATGAAGGAGAAAATGTTTCAAATCACTATGTATAAACAAGATATATGCAGAACACCTTAGAGCTCATCAGAGAGGAAAGGCACTAGAACTTAAGAGGATCCAGAAGAGTTTCCTACAGAAGGTGGGATTTTATCTGGACCAAGAAGGAAGCTAGGAGGCAGAGACAAAGAGGCAGATAAATCCAGGCATGGGGGACAATCAGGGAAAATGCCCAAAGTCTAGAGATGGAATATCTTGTGTAAGGAATAGCAAAGAGAAACACTAATGTTCTAGCCACTGTCTGTGAAGGCTTCGCTAATGAACCCTGTTTCATTCCGAGATGGTGGAGCCCTCGATAGTGAGAAAATAATCCAAAAGAAGGATAGGTTCAGATTTCTCCTCATCTTACAGATGAGGAAACTGAGGCCCAGAGAGATGAAGCAATTTCCGTAGAGTCATGCAGGTAGTATGAAACATACCTACATTTTGAAGTCAGGTCATTGTACTCCAAGTGTGACACACTTTTCACTGAACTATACTGCCCTTCCTATAAAACCTACACAACTGAGGAAAAAGAAGAGTTCACTAAAAACTAAGGATAATCAGGAACAGTTTAGTAACCTGCCATCACCCAACTTCTCTAATTGGTTTATTCTCCTCCTGCCATGTACTCTGAGATCCAGTGATATGCTATTTCTCAAATTAGATCCTCCATCTTCAGACTCTAGACTGTCCCCCATTCCTGGATTTTTCTCCCTCATTTCCATCTCCTGGCTTCCCTGGCTTCCTTAAAATCCCACCTATTACAGGAGGCCTTTCCCAATCCACTTTAATGTTGATGCCTTCCCTCTGTTAATTCTCTCCAATTTTGTGCAATGGTTAGAATGTTGGACCTAGAGTAAGGAAGACTCCTCTTCCTGAGTTCAAATCTAATCTCAATTTATTAGCTGGGTGACCCTGGGCAAGTCACTTCACCCTATTTGCCTCAGTTTCCTCATTTGTAAAATGAGCTGGAGAAGGAAATGGCACTTCAATATCTTTGCCAAGAAAATTCTGGATGGGGTCACAGACAGTCAGATATGACTGAAACCACTCAACAACAAATCTTATTTGTATGTAGCTGTTTGCATGTTGTCCATCCCCCTCCCCCCCAATTAGACTATGAGTTAGAACAGAGACTGTTCTTGTTTTTTGGTTTTTGGTCTTTGTATTCTCAGGACTCAGCACAGTCCCCCCAACAGAGGAGATGTTTAATACATGTTTGTTGACTGACTGCCTAGGACATGACCAGTGAGCTCCTTAGACATGTTACCCATTGGCGCCCAAGGAGCAAGTTTTTAGGTTTTCCAGAACTCTCAGAGTCTCCTCCCCACCTTCAATATGCAACTCCCTATATAGTCTGAAAGACTGCCCAAGGCTCTCTCCAAGAATCCTGAGTCATCAGGTCCGGGATCAGCCATAATTTAGCTATGTAAAATGGCAGATTCTTCAGAAAGAGTCATAATTTAAATGATGCAGTAAATTAGAATGAAGCACAGGAAATCAAAGCCACAGACAGAGGTAAATTGGGCCTCTTAAAACACTCTTCAACAAAAAGAATATAATAATTCAGATTTAATTTAAAAAGCTGAAGCTCATTAAGTGTGAAGAGTTGAATCTGCTGCCCCTAAATAGCTGGGGAAGTAACTTCCATGGATGCTACTTCCACACATATCCTGATGGATCCTCACAATACCCCTAGGAGGTAGGTGCTATTTTAATCCCCATTTTATATTTAAGGAAATTGAGACAGACAGAGGTTAAGTGACTTGCCCAGGGTCACATAGCTAGTAAGTGACTGAGTCAGGATTTGAACTTAGGTCTTCCTACTCCAGGCCCAGTGCTCTATCTGCTTATCTCCATAAGTACCCCACAGGGAATAATTATAGTACTTACTTTGAAAGACTGCAATGAGAATCTGCTTTGCAAACATTATATAGGTGCTAGTGATGATAATGATTATAGGTGGGGAAACTGAGGCCAGGTGGTTATATGTCATGTCATACAAATAGTGGGGGGAATTGTTAAATAGAGTTTGAACCCAAGTCTTCAGATCTTTGTCCCATATTGCTTCCTCTCTGCCCATCCTTATAGGACCCTCCATTTGTTTCTTTGCTGTAAACCTGTGACCTCAGCAGCGCACTGGTGGTGCCCTCACAGCCAGAGTAGTAGGAGAGGAGCTCAGTAGAATTGGGGATCCTAGACCCAGGCTCTGAATCTCATCCCAACTGCTCAGGAAGCTTCAGTGTAATGCAGTGGAAAGAACATCACCTCTAGGAGCAGAGGTCTGGGGTTCAAAACATGCTTCTGGTACATACTCCTAGTTTGACCTTGGGTAAGTCATTTCCTCACTGGGCTTTGGTTTCTTCATCTATCAAGGAAGAGAGGTGGAAAGGAAAAGGACCTCTGAACTTCTAGCTCTGAACCTATAAGCCTTAAATGAGGGGAATCTCTCCTCTGGAGGCAACCTCACTTCTCCACAAAATAAAAGCTTTGGACTAGATGGCCCCTGAAGCACCCTGTGGTCCTGTACCTATCATTTTATGGCATTACCTTCTGCTCATTGGCCTTTTAAATCATTTCCAAAGGGAGTGTCCTGACCCCCATCCTCTCCCCAATATCCCACCCCACAACAATTGCTGGTTTGGGGCTGGAAGAGGTCCCAGAGACTATCTAGTGTACTCCTTTTTTTTACAGAAAAGGTAACTGAATCTTCAGGTAGAAAAGACCTCAGAGGTTAGTCTACTCATTTTACAGATGAGGAAACTAAGGAACAGTTAAATTGAAGTTCATAGACCAATAGATTGAGAGCTAGAAGGAAACTCAGAAACCACCTAATCCAATCCCTTTGATTTATAAATAAGGAAACTGAGACTTGGGTTAAGTGACTTGCTCAAATGCTGAACCTGAAGTAGAAAGACCTGAGTTCAAATCCAGCCTTATATACTTACCATGCAGCCCTGGGCAAATCACCTGACTTCATGTGCCTCCGTTTCTTCAATCATAAAATGGGGATTATCTCACAGAATGTGCCTATTTCACAAGAGGTATTATAAGTCTCAAATGACGTATTTGTAAAGCACCTAGTGTACTACCTGTCACATAGCAGGAAGTTAATAAATGTTCATTTCCTCTCCCCTCTTCCCTTTTCCAAGGTCGCATGTGTAGCTGGTGCCAAGCACCTGACTTCCATTCTTGTTTTCTTTCCACTGAGTGTACTGCGCAGGTACCTCCACAACTCCTCTTTGCTGATCATGAAACTGGGGAGAGAGCCCCAGTTAGGTCACTCACCCTAATACCAATGTAGCCCTTTAAATGTTGAACTTCCGAGTAGAGATCTACTGAGGCCCTTTCCCCATTAACATGGATGCTTTTTCCATTTTGGCAGTCCTGAGTGTGGGGGTCTGCACTCTCCCCCCTCCTCCTCCAATGATTAATGGGCTGTACCCTGCAAGAGCCCACAAAGACAGGACCAAGGGAAACAGATGCAGTGGGCTTTATATTATCATGACTGCAACGAGCTCATTCGGCGATGGCAACTCTGACGGTGGGATTCTGATTATGAAATATGATGCGTGTTGCATGTAATGGCTCTCTCTGCCCTCCTGGGGAGTTCACTGCCTCCCAATGTCATTTTCTGTTCTCATCTGAGTGGTAATAAAAGGAATATCATTGAGTGTGGTAGCTCTGTAACCACTGTGTGTTTTACAATAAATTGTGTTTCAGGACCTTTCTCTCCAGGAAAGAGTGCCCAGCCAGAAAGTAATATCCTGACTTGGACACTGGGAGTATGTGCTCGGAAAGATGGGTGGGAGGGTGCAGCTATTCCTATAGGGCCTAAGGACCCATTTTTCAAACTGTTGTAAATGAAAGGTCAATCTGGAAGGGGGAGGGGGTGATAAAACATTGAAAGAGGTCACACACACTCACACACACATCTGACAGCAATGGTTCTGGCCTGACTGGAAGTCAAACAAGAGAAAATCAATTGGGCATTATATTTTAATAAATGGAGTATGATTGCCAGATAGGGATGAGAGGTGAGGCACTGAAGCATTGGAGAGGCCAGAACTAAAACCTGTGGCTTCGAGGATTGCTCAGATACATAAAGTCTCCCCAGGGGCCTCCTCTGCACCTAGGCTCTCATCACCTTTTTGGCTAATCTTTTCTCTGTCAGCAGGATGGAGGAGGGGGATCCAGAGCTGTAGCAAGCAAGGGACAACTCAGGAGGCTGTCACAGACAGAGGGGGAAGCATTCTTCTTCTCTGGGAGGTCATCCACTGGCCTCATACCACCAGATGCCATCTCCCTGTGCTCCTTTGTCTGGCACAAACCCTGAGTTTCCTAAGTCTTCCAAAGACTGCCTTAACCTAAGTTAGGTCAGCACCATGCAACGTAGCAGGGCATGTATCCTGTTATTACACTGAGCCCAGGGGACCCAAGTTACATCAGACAGAATGCAGAAGAAGAAGAGGCCATGTTTATTTTGAATCTTCAGGGCTGAGCACAATACCTGGCACATAATAACTTCTTAATAGATGTGTATTGATTTTAATAACCTCCATTTACTTAAATATATGTATGTGTGTATGTATACATATGTGTGTATGTATATATGTGAGTGTGTGTATATATGCATACACATATAAATGGGGAGGAAGAGAGAGAGAGAATGTTTTTAGTCATTAGTCATATCTGACTCTGAGTGACACTATGGACTTTTGTCCATGGGGTTTACCTGGGAAGGATGCTGGAGTGGTTTGCCATTTCCTTCTTCAGAGTGTCCCCATTTTTTCAGATGAGTAACTGAGGCAAAGAGGGGTTAAGTGACTTGCCCAGGCTCACACAGCTAGTGAATGTTTAAGGTTGGATTTGAACTCAGATCTTCCGGATTCCAGGCTCAGTGATTTCACTGTAGCACTCAGCTATCCCTTATAGTACTATAAGTAATATATATATATATATATACATATATATATACATATATATATTAGACATCTTCATACTAGTACTAGTAGTAATGATAACAGCAGCAGTAATAACCAATAGTAACTAACACATAACCCCTGCACCACCTGGCTGCCTCTAAACTGACTTTTCTAACCCATCATCATGTATTGTTTGACACAGAGGACAGCTATAAGATTGGTGTTCTGGAACCATAAGAGTAATGGATACATTGCAATAGCTAAGAAAAATCACTACCTCTCCTTATGGAGATGCTGCCTTGAAGATGGTTCTGACCATCCTCCTGTGCAACCTAAAGTTCCACATGAGATGGAATGAAGACAGAAATATTTTTAATATGTGCCAGAATTATATCACTCAAAAAATGAAAAAAAAAAACCAATGTTACCAATTCCAGATCCCTCCCCAATTTTTAATGATATGCTAAGATCCAAGTCTCACAGCAATGTATTGCCAGTACAGCAAAACCATTATAGATGCTCATTCCTAGACCTAGGTTAGAAGAGAGAAAATGGAGTAACTGTCAAAATCTGAAGAGGAAAAGGTTATTGATTCTCAGTTCCCTAAAAATTTTCCTTTCATGAGAATTCAAGAAACTGTACCTAATAATGAAATACAATATGAAAAGAGTACAAATGTCTCAAATGATTTTGATGAAGAGAATGCGCATCCTTAGATTTGAATTCCAAAGTCCCCCTTTGAATGTGATGACATGAATCCAAGGATAGAAGAAAAGTTATAGCAAAAACAAAGCAATTTAAACAAGGTGGTATCTGTTATACTCATCATGCTACAACATATTTTCCCAACATATTTGACAAGTGGAAAATCATGATAGGAAGTGTGCTCAGTTGGATATATGACAGAAGGAACCACAAAAGGAAGGATGGAGCTACCAGGAATATGCTTAAGGAACGGGGCATGAAATATTGCTATGACAAAAGTGACTTGAGGGAATTATTGGTCATAGAAAAGCACTAGGGGATTACATAATATCTAGTTAGTACACATCGTGGAACACTGCAATGCTATACTGGCCAACTAAAGGTAGCAAAAAAGATACATGGAAAAGGTATTCAGAGGGCAACAAAAGTATAAAAAATTCTAGTTTCCCTTAGTCATCACTTGAAAGCAAAGAGTAAAAGCTTAAGAATGTACAAAGAGTCACAGCAGTGAAAAAATCAAAATAAAGACTTTAACATAAATCAAAAGGCTTGAGAAGTAAAAAACTCAGAGGTGAGAGAAAAACCATAAAAGAGAGGAATTCGCAAAATTTCTGGCTGTGTCTGTGATAGCAGGAAATCTAACATAGTGAAAGTATAAATTAGATCAAACAAGAAACTGAAAACTTGCGCACATTAATGGAATGAATAACAAAACAGTTACATCAAGGCGCCATGATGATATATGCCATTTAGAATACTGTCTGTAGGAGGTAAAATTGCTTTATATGTTCTGTCAAATATTGTGAGAGAATGCATTCACACACAAAGATTATAGATATCTATTTTCTAAATTACAATTTGTTTTGTTATTTGGATTTATGCAGTGAAACTCAAAGACAATTTCTCCCCCAATTCCAATCCAAGTATACCCATCCCCTTTTCATTGACATACTGGTGCATTTTGAGGTACAAATTTATTATTATATATAATTTCTGGAGTTTGAAATAAGTGAAGATGTTGAATGACCTGCTGATCTCCAATGTTAGTTTGGTGGTGCAAAGGATAGAGTGTAGGGCTGGGAATTCAAATCCTACCTCAGATATTAACTACTTATATAATCCCAGGGAAATAATTTAACCTCTTTATCTGCATGAGTTTCCTCAACTGTAAAATGCAAATAATTATAGCACCTATCAGATAGAGTTATTGCAGTATTCAGTGAGTTAACAAATACTAGCTGAGAGATGTGTGTGTGTGTGTGTTCATCCTTTGTTGCCGAAGAAGACCATGTCATCAGAGAAATAATGACATGACTTGCACTTGACTTTGTTTTGAGTGAGGGAGGGCTGTGCACGTGTATCTGTATGTATGTAAATAGACAGATGGAAGTATATGTGTGCATATATATTGTCTTCTCCTATTTTCTCTAATCTAAACTTAGGGATAAAGTTATTTTTTTTAATTTCCCTACATTGGCAAAAAAAAATAAATAACTTGGAACTGAGACTGTAACTGGCAAGAAACAGTAGTACTTGCCTAGTACTGGTGAAATCCATTCACAATTTTGCTCTAATATAGCACTAACACATAATAAAAATATTTGTATCTTTGCTGAATTTTACTTGCAGTTTGCTCACTATGCTGATTGGTGCCATCTACTTTGAAACATTTCCAGTACTTGTGTATTTCTGAGTTGTTCTCATGGATCTGTCTTTTTGTGGTACCAGAAAGCAAAGGAATGCTACCCTCATAGGTAATGGTTTAGTCTGCGATAATGGGTTAGTTCTAGCATTGGTCTAGTTCTCCAGGATATTTTGAAGTCTGTATTTGTAGTATGATGATTTATCTTCCATCAGTCTTTTGGAGAAATTGAGTTTCTGGTGAATAACTCCAGCCACCGTGTCATGTCTTGCTAAGTAGTAGATGCTAAAATGTTGCAGCCTTCAGGGATGCCTTGCATGCCTTCTACTTTTCCCTTTCACCGTTTCTATTGATAAAAGATTCCAAAGTCTTTAAAGATAACATTTCTGTAATTGACAGTATTTGGGATCCAGTTCCGAATTACCTATGGCAAACATCTCCATTTCTATAAACAAATCAACATGCCTCCATCATTTGCCTGACTCATCTTTATTGAAACACTATTGGCTGAGTTCTTGTGGATATTTCCCTCAGAGAACTTTTTAATTCCATTCATAGAGCTTAGCCATTTCATTGGCTCCATTTTGAGGTAAACTAGTTCCATTTCCAGTCAACAAATTCAATGATGTATGCCTATGATCCACTCCTACACATTGCTCAGTGAAATGACATCTGCTTATTTTAATGGTATTTCTGGACATTTTGGGATCTGTTTTCATATTCATGGGGAATATTTATCCATTCTTATTCTCCCTTTGTTGAGGAAATGTAAATCTTTCTACATATGCCTTAGGTGAGTGAGTGCTATAATTGCTTAATATCAAGCTAGATTTTTGCTAGTATAATTTTCCAATTCTGTTATGATACACTTTGCCATTCCAAAAGTGTGCCCTAAGATTGGTATAACAAAGGTATATTGTTTTAGATGGGTACTTCCCATTTAATTTTGATTTCAGAATGCTAATAAAACTCAATATATACAGCTGTAGCTTTCTCCTTGATAGTTTTATTTTATCGTTATTGATGGCATTGTAATTGTTGCCCTCATTACTATTATTGCCTTTCTCTTCTCACCTTACTGATTTGAGTTCAGATACAAATGGTCCTAAAGCATGTCACCATGTTACTATTGTTATTTCCTATTTAATGTTCAAAAGATTATTGCGCAGGTAGATAAGATGATTGCTTTTCATATTTGCACAAAAGTGCTGAGATAGAAACTCACCTTCTTTAGGCTCACTGGAAACATCTTTGGAACAACTCTAATAGCAGAAAGGATGATAAGGAAAATACAAAATTCAACTTGTTTTAACTTTATTTAAATTTCTTCTGCCCGTGTCTATATTCTGAGAAGTTTCTTCCCCCCAATAGTTTAAAAACTTTGTTCATAGACTTTGATGAGTCATTATCATATCCAGGTGACTGTTGGCAACAGTTTTGTCCGTGATGACCCCTCTCCATTTCAAAATAATTTATTTGTTGAAATTATGAAAATATTTTAGGACCTGTATTTGCGGTATAGAAATTTGTCACCTATTTGATTTATGAAAAATAGTGAGCTTCCATATTGTAATACTGATCACCATATTGTGTGTTTCTAAGTATTTGGTAGGCAATAAATGTTTATAGCCTGCAGTCATACATTACAGTTCCTACCATTCCCTTCTAAAATTTACATCAATAAGTTTTTCTGAAATTTCTGGCAGCAATGACCTCTTCTTGATAAATCTCAAAAGTTCCTCTTTTTGTGTAAACAAATCTTCATGACTTGGGAATTTGTTCAATATTTGCTTGTTGATATCTTGCATATTGAGTTCCAGTGAATGTTACCCATGGCTTTTGATTCCAGAGCTGAATCTTAGCCCTTAGATGGGCTCCATCCAGAAGTAAGTCTATGTTACTTATGTTCTATGAGTCCAGTGTTACGAACTTACTGTCAACTTTTACTAAGATTCTCCTAAATGACAACTATTTGTTCCAAAATATTTCTATAAGTTTTTAGCCTTGAGTCATAGTAGGCACTCAATAAGTGCATATTGCCTTGATGTAGTACTTATCCTTTTACAGAGTTGACTAGGGAACTGACAGAGCAAGTAATTTACCAAACGTACACACAACTCATAAGTTCAAGAAGTGTGACTTTATCCCAGGTCTCAATAACTCTGAGATCATACCATGCTCTCTATCATCATTCTTGGCTAGTCTTCCCCACTCATTTTACAGATAAGGAAAATGGAATTCAGAAAATTTTAGAAAAAAATTTTATGGACACACCTCCTCCCCGGTGGAGTCAGTAGAAAAGAGAAAACTAAAAATCAGGGTTTCTGACTCCTCACCGAGTATCTCACCACTCCAAACACTTCATGGATTCCCAATCTCTGGGTCAGGAATATTCCCATTTTCTTCTTATTCGCTGTGAAATATGTTAATGCCTTCATTTATGCAAGAATGATCTCCCTGATTCCCCCTCCCCTCACATTCACATCCAAGGAATCATATATCAAAGAAGAGAAAGGATGAAGGTTCTGCGGACATTACTCTCTCTATGAAACTGAAACAAGTCCTGTAATCTCAGATTAAACTAAGACATCTTAATCTTACCTGTGTGTCACACCTGGAGAAATTTAGCTTTAAGAAGCCCAAGACAGTCCCAAGGTTCTCTCTCTTAAGCCTCTCAGCTTGCACTCAATTTGTTTTATCGCAGAGTGATAGGAATTAAAGGCCTCCACTCCAGTTTAGGCAGGCTGCCAATACCTATTTTATAGCAATAAAATATGTACAAATTAAGGAATCTCATGTGGAAAATTCATTGAGCTGCCTCAAAAGCCCAATGAGTGGTAATTACATTCAGTACAATGTGGTGGCAATCAAGCGAGATTGGATCATGCGTGTGAATGGACGTCTCCATTTGAAGAACGCAGATAATTATGAATTATGAAAATAACTGCCAGAGACAATGCCTCTGCAAAGCTGTTGTGGAGGAAACATGAAAGGGACATTTTTGGAGGAGTAGGAAGAATGATTCATTTCTCAGCACCTGCATGAGAATATTGAATGCAAGTGTAGGGGGTGGCAGGGAATGGAGTAAAGTGTGAGGCTGGTAATCTGCTTTTCCCTGTGCTGTCAATTGGGAGAGACAGAGAGAGAGAGAGAGAGAGAGAGAGAGAGAGAGAGAGAGAGAGAGAGAGAGAGAGAGAGATACTGGTCTAGGGCATGTGTATTTTGCAGAAGGCAGGTGGTTGTTCAAAGCCATAACTAGTAATCATTGAGACTGAGACAAGGATACAACATAAACTCAGAGCAACTGATGAGACACGTACCTTCAAATGAGTTGAGAAGGAGCCCTAGACACAAGGAGACCACAGTGAGAGAAACCATGCAATCCCTAGGAAGAGAGGGGTGGAGAGAAACTAGCATATTGAGTCCAAACATAGACTATGAACTCCCAGTTGGTGGCTTCCAATTCCAATTCATTTTTCTTGCTGACTCAGAGCTCATCTCAAGATTGAAGGCGTTGTCATAGTATCCTAAGAACATAGGATCATAGGTTTAGTGTTAAAAGAGGCCTCAGAGGTCATCTTGTCCAACTCTACATCTATAGAGGAGGGAACTGAGGCCCAAAGAGGTTCCATGACTCTCCCAAGGTCATTAAGATCCTTAGAAAGTGGCAGAACTTAAATCCAAGTTCATGTCCTGTGACTCCACTGTGTCCAAGTGTTCTTTGCCCTGTACCTCATATTTTCTTAGAAATTAAATGCATGATGATAATATATATGAATATATATCTATATAGTCATATGAGGATATATCTATATTTTACATAGATGAATATGTGGAAATATACATATATACATACACAAATATATGTGTGTATACATATACATATATGTATATATGTGTGTGAATATATGTGTGTGTGTGTGTGTGTGTGTGTATAGCATGGAACCTAAAAAAACAAGTGTTCAAAAATTCTCCATTCACTTCTCTATAACTCTAAGAATGGTATGGTACACATGGACGCACTTTCAGAAACATTTCTATGTGTCTCTTTTCAATCTTCCAGTTAAAGAAAAATTCAGAGCACTTCTTTCTTAAAAGTTATGTGTTTTTCTGAGGGTCCTGTGTGTTGGTTGTTTCATTTCAAAATCGCATCTCCAATGTGTCATCAAATTCCCCATGCTTGAGTGCCTTACAATGGCCTCATGTTGTACTAAGGCTGGCCTTCATTCTGCCATTTTAAAAGATGCTTTGTTTTAATGTATGTTGCATAGTCCTCCATAGTCTTTCACTGAACCCTCATTTGTATGTGGAAGTGACTGCACCTTTGGTTCTCCAAAGTTATGTTGTGGAAGCATAAGCTGATCTTACCATATCTATGGCATGTCCTACCATAGCTGGAAAGACTTTGAGTCTTCCTAAAGTACAGGCTTCTGTTCAAAAACCTTTAATGGCTCCCTATTGCCTGTAGGATAAAAGACAAATTCTTCAGTCTCTCATTTAATGTCTGTTACAGTCTGTGTCCAGCCTACCTTTCCAGGTTTGTTGCATATTAGGCCCCTTCATCCACTCTACGTTTCAGCCAAACTGACCTATTCACTCTTCCCACACATGATGTTCCATTTCCTGCCCCTCTGCTTTGAAATACACAGTTCCCCAAGCCGGAAATATGCACTTCATCATCTCTAGCTCTTTGTATCATTAGCTTCCCTCAAGACTCAGTTTGTGCGCCTTCTTCTATAAAAGAAGTTATTTTTTGATCCCTTTAGCAGTGTCTTTCCCTCCTAAAATTATGATGCATGTAATTATCTTTGTCATGTTGTATACCTCCATTAGACTACAAGCTCTTTGAGGGCAGAGAATATTTGAATTTTCATCTTTGTGTCTCCAATGCCCAGTATAGTACTTTGTATATAACAGGCTCTCCATAAATGCTTGTTGGATTGGATGCCAGTTGAGCAGCCATAATGAAATGATATTCCTATTGTCCCAGGAACAATCTAGCTAGGCTTGAAGAAGATCTTCCCCAGAGAGTTGGCCTCCAAGTAATTTTCCATCCTCTATTGTAATTCATTGAACCTTCTAGATAGAATGGAATACAAGCTTATTAGCTATGTGACACTAAACAAGTCATTTCACCCTGTTTGCCTCAGTTCTCTCATTGGTAAAGTGAGCTGGAGAAGGAAACGGCAAATTACTCCAGTATCTTTGCAAAAAAAAAAAAACCAAATGAGGTCATGAAGAGTCAGAAATGACTGAAAACAACTGAAGAGAAAAAAATGTGGGAAGGGATTTGAGAATTTTATTCTGGGTCAATGAAGGGATACATGAGAGGATTATAATCTCAACTAGTCTTAAACTTGATGCAATATGTCTCTCCTTTTCATCATCCTAGTAAAGTGAAAATTCATCCAATGGAGGGGGCTGATACATGCATATAATTCATTGGGACCTTTAAAAAGTAAGATATAAAATTGAATATTTTAATCGCTACCTAAATTCAAAGGGTGGCTCTTTGCTATATTCATTCTAGCATTTTATTTTTAGTAAACAGGAATATTCAATAAACACAAAATAAGTAAAAACAGATTCCCTAATTGAGCTACCCTCAATTACTATGTTGTAGTTCTCAAAGGCTGCATTTGATTAGTGTAAAATGATCTCCAATAGGTAGTTTTGTAAATAAGAAATGGGCACTGGAGTGAAGGTGGGTTGGCATGTCTTGAATGTAGCTTCTTGGTATCTATATTTATGGCTTTAGGGAGGAAATGTGCCTATGACAAACTCAGAAAAGTAACTAGGGTAATTGACTGGGGCTTTGTCCCCAGGGTACCAACATTTTGTGTGAGCGGAGGGATGGGAACAGGAATGTTTTGTTTCTGTAGGGTACTCCAGCTAGCCCAATGCATCAGGAGCCTTTCCCCTGCTATCTCTTCTGGCCCTGGGCTGCAATCCTTAGGTTTCCATTACCATAATAACCCTCTCCGGGGTCCAACTGCCCCCTTTACAATACCTGAATTCTTATGCCCGAAAAAAAAATTCCATTTCAGAGAAGTAGAAAGGTATAGAGGAAATTCTGCCCAGCAAAATAAGTGTATATATCATAGCTATTTGAGAGATTTGTATATAGAGTTCCCATTAACTAGAGATTTTATATGGAGCCATGCAAGTGCCAAGAGTCTTTCTTCCCAGTGATTGATTAGGGAAGTAAATACTGTGCTCTTTGAATTCCTGTGATGGTACTCTGTGAGCAGTGAGTGGTCTCATCTGGTATTTGGTATCTAAATCCAATATGCTGCCAACTGAAGTTGTCTGTGTTCTAGTTACTGATCTGGTCAGATTGCATACCTGAGGTCCAAGGACCAGCCTAGCTTTGTGTAATATACTTGAAAAGGATCATTACCCCCCAGAGGATCCCAAAGTCATTGATTCACAGCAGAAAGGGAGCTTAGCATCCAGTCTGTCCAACCATTTTACTTTAAGCTTGAGGAAACTGAAGCCCAGAGAATTAAAGTGACTTGATTCAGGTCACACAGGTAAGAAGTAAGAGAGTCAAGGTGAAGAAATACTTTGGCCAGAGTAAAGTCAAAGAAAGATGCTGGTGGAGTCAATTCCATGAAAAAATAGATAAATAAAAAAATTGATGAAGATGAAAGATCCTGGAGTCATTAGAGTGAAAACAGATCTTCTCTAACACCATTTCACAAACAGAAAAGTGTTTTCCTTATGTCAAGCCATTTGATAGTGACAAAGACTCAAGAACACAAAAAAACTCCATCATTTCATGGATACTGGTTCATCTTGCATTATAGTTTTCTTTTGAATAAAATAAATATTGCATATGTTAAGTACCTACTATGTGCAAGACACAGATACAAATTCACAAAGGACAATAGTCCCTACCCTCAAGGAGCTTACATATCACTGGGATCCAGCATATACATTTAATGAACTCAAGTTAATTTAAGGAGGTAGATTTGGAGTCAGATAACCTGAGTTTGAATTGCAGTTCTTCCCCTTGCTACCTGTGTGATCTTGAGCACTGGACTTTACTGGGCTCCAGTTTTTTCATCTGTACAGTGACTAGAAGACCACCTAATTCTAAATCTATGATCTTTAGGTGCTAAGATAAATAATAACATTCTACGATGTGCCAAGCACTGTGCTAAGTACTTTATAATTATTATTTCATTTTATCCTCATAACAGGCTTAGGAGGTAGGTACTATTTTTATCTCCATTTTGTAGATGAGGAAACTGAGGCAGATGAAGGGTAAGTGACTTGTTCAGGGTCACACAACTAGTAAGTGTGTGAAGCTGTGTTTGAACTCATATCTTCCTGACCCCAAGTTCATCTCTCTCCAATGTCCTACCTAGTTACTATGGAAGTTTTCCAGTAGAGGATGATACTGGGACTGAATTTTGAAGGAAGACAAGGATTTTACCAGGATAAAGTGAGAAAGAAGTCTATTCCAAAGATGGAAAGCAGCTTAAGCTCAAAGGGAGGGGATGATTAATTTGAGGAACAGTCAGGAGGCCAAATTAGTTAGAATTTGAACCCAATGAAAGGTAACTGTGTGAAAAAAGTCTGGAAAATAGCTAGGAGGTTGATTTATGGAAGTCTTTAAATACCAGAGTAACATATTTTTTGTTTAATCCTAGAGGGTATAGGAAGCAATGAAGATTTCTGAGCCAGAAAATGACATGGTCAGGCCTATGCATTGGGAAAATTATTTTAGCAGCTGTGTTGAGGATGAATTGAAAAGAAGAGAGACTAGAAGCAATCAATCAATCAGCATTTATTAAGCACCTACTATGTGCCAGGTACTGTGCCAAACATTGAAGACTTAGTGAAGAAATTGGTAGAACTATTAGAATATCGCAATAAGTCAGGTGAGAGGTGATGGATGAAGGCTAAACAAGGGTAATGGCAATGGGAGAGAAAGGAAAAGGACAATAAGAAAGATTGTGTGGAGGAAGAATGGACCATTTCAGAGGAACTGAGATGTAGATAACAGAACCACACCTCTACTTTGGATTTGAAGGATCTGGATTCGAATTCAAGATCTCTCAAGACAACCTCGGACTAATCATTTCCTTCTCTCTGGTCCCCAGTTTCCTTATGTATGACAAAACTCAGTTGAATTATATGGTCCTTTCCACCTCTAAATCAAAGATCCTATTACCCTCAATGTCTGAGGAAAAGACGTCAACGTGCTTTGTAAACTTTAAAGCCAGGTAGAAATGTGGACAATTACTACTCTGGATAGTTAGGAGAGAGGATGTAAGTGGAGAGGAGCTGTGGACACCAGAAAGGCAGTCTGCAGGAGAGTTCTGGGAAACAGCTTAACAGGCTTTAATGTTGCCCATTTCTTGGGAAAAGTTCACAGAGGACCCTGGTACAAAGAGATTCCTTTTGCTGTGACTATAAATGAAGCCGATTTTTTAAAAAATTCCTATGGTTTCTAGTCTAAAGAAGGGGATCAAGTTGGAACATATTTACCTTGCCTAGCAAATAATATGGAATAAAGCTTGAAAGTAACGCTCATTTGATTATTAAATGGACCTTCTCAGTGTTTTATAGACAGGGACAAAAGAGCAGTGAGTGTTTGAGTACCATCATTCCTTTTAAAGACTCCCATCCTCAGTACCATGAATGCTGTTATCTAGGGTTCACCAATATGGCAGGAGCATAGACTGCACAAGGCAGTAGAGCCCAAGGGATCATCTTTCATTTTATAGAGGAGAAAACTGAAGCTCAAAGAGGGAAAACAGCTTGCCCCAACTTGCATTGGTAATGAGTTCATGGCCAAAAAAAAAAAAAATGAACCTGGGCCCCTCTGATCCCCAGTGTAATCTTATTTTCCTCACAAGTATAAATAACTAATATTCAACATTGGTTCCAAGGTATTTCAAGATATTTCTGCATTATCTATGGAATCTCAGTCATGTTGAGGATAGTTTCACTGTATCATTGGGGCATGAAATTGACCACAGGCTTTTGAAGGGCATGAAGATGGCACACTCTAGTTGCTCATATCAACTTGGTAAGGTTTTCATGTGGGCCTAGGAATACACTGTGTGTCTGTCATCCAAGAAGAGCCTGCCTAACCTCACTCAGAGGCTCCTCGCCAAATTGGCCTCAGAGGGGTCAACTCTTAGCATCATTATCAACTTATAAAGATCTTCTCAGAAATCTCTAGATTTTTTTTTTGCTTCTTTCAATAAAGGTCTATTTATTTATAAATTATATGCGCCTACTACGTACCAATATAAATACATATGCATGTTAGGGGAAGCAGTGGATAGAGCACCAGTGCAGGAGTCAGGAAAACCTGAGTTCAAATCTCACCTCAGACACTTGACACTCACTAGCTGTGTGACCTTGGGCAAGTCACTTAACCCCAAGTGCCTCATCCTGGGTCATCTCCAGTCATCCTGATGGATATCTGATCACTGCATTCAGATGACTCTGAAGGAGAAGTGAGGCTGGTGACCTGCACAGCCCTCCCTGACTCAAAACAAAGTCAAGTGCAAGTCATGTCATCATTTCTCTGATGGCATGGTCTTCTTTGACAATGAAGGATGAACATACATATTCATGTGTGTATTGTATATATGCATGTATTATATATATATTTGTATGTGTATATAGATAGATATATAGTCTCCTCCATTAGAATATATTCTCCTTGAGTGCAGTAACTGATTTTATCCTTTTTATTCTTTTTTAGCATCCCCAGACTTAGCGCATGCCTGGCACATAGGAAGCACTTAATGAATGTTGATTGATCAATTGAGGCTCTACTAATATATTGCATACATTACAATACATTCCCAAAACTAGAAATTATAAAAGGGATGAGATAGATGAAATAAACATTCTTTTTTAGAAACATTTTCACTTTATAACATTTATTAACATTACAAAAAACTATGGTGTTGTTTTCTTTCTCTCTACCAAAGGAATTTACATTCTGGTATGAGGAAACTCTAATATCATGGTGATCAAATAAGGCTTCGTTACTTCTTTTTTAAATCTTGGCTAACCAGAGCTCTGGACCTAAGCTCAGTTCATTCCAGTGATTACGATGAATGACTATAAAAGGTTCTTCTTAAAGATAGTTAGCTGCAAATGCACAAAGTTTATTGCTGACTCCCGCTTGCTAAATCATGATCTCTTTCCATCTTATTACCAGTTACATGAAGGGTTTTGTTGAAATTCAGCTAGTAAATTTCCATTATCCTTAATGTTTGGGGGAAGGAGGAGGCATGGTCATTGGGGATCCTAGTTCTATGGGAGCCCAGGTATGCCTTGGTTATTTAGTGATGGATGGATTGCTTTCTTCATTTGTTTCCAAGCTATCCTATGACTTTGGGCGGGGGGGTCTTCCTAAGAGCAGGGGGGTTGCAAATCTGAGAGTCCTATGCTTGGCTACTTGAACCTCAAGCCTACTAGTAGCAGTTACTGCCACAGTCTCCCCCCTTTGCTAGCTGATGCTTCTCCAGTTACTGACACTGGTAGAGGGTCTCACTTCCTCCTGGAAATGGTGCAAACCTCTCTCCTTCAAAATCAGAAAAGGTGTTAGCAACCATCTAGTCATGCACAAAAGGAATCCTGAGTGATCATCCGGATGAAAAAACCCAGAGTGGGCAGCAATCAAAGTCACTCGTAATCAGCCCTGGGCTTGGCACCTAGGTGCTCACTCCTACAGATGGATGGGTTAGGGGAGGGAGGACAGAAGCAGAGGGCTGGTACTGACAGCACTGCCTGCCTTGGACACAGGCAGGGGGAGATGAGCAGTAGAGAAGGGTAACTGCTGCAGAGCTGGATTATTCTCTGATTCTCTCCCCGAAACCTTTCCCACCCAATGCAGTAGATTGGCTCATGCACTTTGGATTCAACTGTTCTACTGTTCTAATGTTCTAGACATTAAGGAATTGTAATAAGCTTTGAGGGGGAGCTAAGGACAGGCAAGTCACAGGAAAATGGGGTCAATGTCCAGTGACAAGCTTATGCTTACCCTCTGAATCATTTTCTCCTTTTCCCCTTTTCCCAAGGCCCTGGTTTCCCAGAAAATTGTAAGGACTGAGTCAGGAGGCTCTCATCCTCTAAAAAGCATTCCTTGGCCATTTCTCTATTGGGTTGTAACTGATACATCTCCTTACCCCTCCCACCTCCCCCAAGGTGTCAAATGGACCATGGATGACTACTGCCCTAATGGCTCTCCTTGCATAACCATCCCTCAGAGTCCTTCCATAGGGAGGCAGCTGCAAAATAAAAGCGTTAGCTGTTAAGCAAAGTCCAAACAGGCATATCTATCATTCGAGACACTCTCTTAGTGTTACCGCAATGCTCATATTCTAGCTTTATTAAAAGTGGCAGACAATGCCTTAGCTGCAAAGTCGGGCCCAAGGAGCTCACAACGGCAATTCTCTTTTCACTGCTAATAGGCAGGATCCAAGCTGAGTCCTGATATCCTAGTAATTTTTAATTTACAGAAGGCTTTCCTTTCTACAGAAGAGATACAAAAAATTGATTCTGCCTCCTCCAGGCTCAATGTGTGAAAACGCTGACTGACGGAGGCATCACCTAAGGGTAATAAGTCTGCCTCGTGTTTGGTTAAACAGCTATTCAGTTTGAAATATAACCCAGAGAAGTAGTATAACAATGGGTTACTGTAATGCATGGCACATTAATTACACCGTTGACAAGAAAATTACCCTTCAGATCAACATTAGGAGCGACTTTACTAGATTGGGAATAGTTCCGCATCACACGAGATTCTCTGGGAAGTCAAGCGTGATTTGGGTCCACCTTGCTTAGACGGAATAGAAGAAGCTCGATGTGTTAATAAGAGGCTCAATCGTCCGTGGAAAACACAAACTAAAAACACCACTGGCCCACGCCAAATTAGCCTGGTCCTGGAGACTTATGCTTGTACTAGACAATTGCCAGCTCTAATGAAAAAGGAAACGATGAGCCCCAGTCTTACTGTTCTGTTGGGCTTCCAATTAAAGCTGAAGCATACCTCAATCATTTTACAGATGGGAAAACTGAGGTCCAGGTCATGCAAGTAGTAACAGAGCCAAAATTTGAACCCCAGTCTTTTGACTATAGCACTACTGTTCTTTTCACTGTACCATGACCCTCTCAGAGACAGAGATCACAGGGTCATAAGTAAGTTCAAATCTAGCCCCAGACACTTACTAGTTGTGTGACCTTGGACAAGAAAGTCACTTTACCTCTCTTGGGTTCAGTTTCTAACCTATAAAATAGAAGTTACAATAGCATCTACGTGATGGAATTGTTATTGTTTTGGTATTGGTCCTTTGTTCTTGAAGGGGACCATGACGTTAGGAAGATGAGGCTGTGACGTGCATGTGAATTGGATTTAAGTGATGGAAGTTACCAGCCTCCCTTTATACTCCGGAGCCATGTGAATCCAGTTGCAACATATAGATCAAAACAACTGGAGATGGCCTCACCATGGAATTGTGAGGACCAAATGAGATAAATGTAGAAAACACTTTAAAAATCTTAAGGTACTATATATATAAATTATCATCATCATCATCATATCATGTATAAAACACTTAGCAAACTTTAAAGTGGTATATAAATAGCAGCAATTACTATTCCAAAGCAAGCTATTCCACTTTTGGAAAGCTCTAATTAGTCATAAGTTTGTTCTAATATCAAGTCAAAATTTACCTATCTCAGAGTCACTCATCTGTGAGTTGTTTTTTTTTAATGGCTCTAAAACCACAAATTTTTTTCAAGTGCAATGGTGCCATGAAATTAAGAACTCATTTTTGTTTGGGATCATCTATGTATTAGTACAAATTTAAATGCCCCAAGGGGCAATAAAAACTCTACAGTTGCATCCCCATGGCCCAAAACACTTTTTCCCACCTAGAAGTCATGTGTTACAGCAGAGAGAGTTATACCTTTGGATTCTGAGGACCTGGTTCAAATTCTGGGTCTGCCCCTGATTCACCTGTAAGATGTTGGATAAATCACCTGATTTCTTTCTGAGCCTCAGCTTTTCTATTCTAAAATGAAAACATTGGACTGAAATCAAGGACATGGCTAGCTCTAAAGCTATGAGCCACTGATCTCCCGGTCCAGATAGAAAGAGAAAGAACTTAGTTTTTTGTCGGACAGTTTGCTTCTCTGGGGCAGCAGTGTCATGGATTTCTCAGATCAGAGTGTTGTCAGAATCCTAACTGTGCTAAGCTCAACTATTGATGTTGCTGCTGCTGTTTTCTATGCCGAAGAAAGGCTAGCAATTCTTTTACCACCCTATACATTTTGGCACCTGGAAGCACAGCTCCCATCACCAAACCCCAGTTGCGGATCTGAGTATCATGATTGCAGTGGACCATCTGACTGGTCACTGCTTTGAGGACTTGAAATAAAACGGTCCAGTCTTTCACTGGATACTCAACGATTTTCCTTTTACATCCTTATTTCAGTCCTTGGGACCCATGGGAAATGGGAAACAAATTCTGCTATCAAATGCCACTCTAAACCTTGATCTCTTATTATGTGCACCAGAGCCCTTCATATCCCACTTGCCTCATATCTTCCAGCCAAATAATAACTTAAACATGCCCTAAATCCCAGCTTAGCAGCTTCACAGGATCACATCTCAGGCAAGCTTAATGAGGAAATGAGTGTTTGGCAAGCGGAGGAAGGTGAAACTGAAAAATACAATTATTGTCAGTGATTTCTAAGCAGGGCAACACTCTGGGTTGTAATGGGACAAATCATGGAAGAAGGTTGCTTTTTTAATAAGGGAGTCTTCCTGAGTCCAGGTCCAGCACTCTGGGCTCTATGGCACTACCTCACTAGTCTTGATTTTAGGCCTTGGCTTTGTATCCCTCATACTTAGCACAGTGGTCTAGTATATAGCAGGAACTTAGAGGCAGCTAAGTGGTGCAGTGGATAGAGCACCAATGCAGGAGTCAGGAGGACCTGAATTCAAATCTCACCTCAGACATTTGACACTCACTAGCTGTGCAACCTTGGACAAGTCACTTAACCCCAATTGCCTCATCCTGGGTCATCTCCAGTCATCCTGATGAATATCTGGTCACTGGATTCAGATGACTCTGGAGGAGAAGTGAGGCTGGTGACCTACACAGCCCTCCCTCACTCAAAACAAAGTCAAGAGCAAGTCATGCCATTATTTCTCTGATGTCATGGTCTTCTTTAGGCAACGAAGGATGAACACATACAGTAGGCACTTAATACAAGTTTGTTGATTATCTAACTGAATTTTAGTCTGTGTAAACAGTGCCTAGGTGTGCTAGACTGAATAGAATTGGGTGAATTGAACTGAATTGCAATGACCACAGCTTGGGTCATAGGATCCCAAATCGAGAGCTGAAAGGAACCTCATACCACCTTGTCAGAGTCAAACCAAGTCAACAAGAATTTATTAGGTGCCTATTATGTTACAGGTACTCTTCTAAAAACTGGATCGTGGAATAGTGGCTCTAGAACTGAAAGATAACTTGGAAGGCATCTAGTCCAACACTCTCATTTTACAAAGGGGGAAACTGAGGCCTAGAAAGCTGACATGCCTTGCCCAGTGTCACCCAGGTAATTAATGGGCAGAGGAGAAAGTCTAAGCTAGGTGCCCTGACTTTCTACTAGACTATGCTCCCCCTTAAAAGTGGCTGAAGACAACATCAGCCAAGATTTCCTTTGTAAGAAGTTCTTGGCTCCTTCTCTCCATAATTATTTGTTGTTTTTTTTTCCAATTAGATCCATGGAGTAAAGAGGGATTCTTTCTCTTGGTGATAACTAATCACAACTGGTCTAAGCTTCAGTGAACCATGAAGACTGATTAGCAGCTCTGTGACCTTGGCTGAGTCCCTTTAGTTCTCTGAGTCTCAGTTTCCTCATCTAGAAGATGGAAATACCATCCATCTCCTGGAGTTATTTCAGGGACTCAGATGAAATAAGGAGAAGACTTTTCCAATAAAGTGATATGTGAGTTAACTATCTCTCAAGTTTCCACTCCATTCCTTGGCCTCACCCTCCCACTCTGTTGGGAGTAGACTTGCCTCTCCAAGATATTTTCTTCCATTGTTGATCTTAGTTAAAAGAAGGTGGTTGTGAGAACAGCCCCCCTCTGCCTATAGTGAAAGTGTCTCTGTACAACACAGCATATAAATCCAGAAACCAAACCCAAATGAAAAATAAGATATATCAGCTTTCCCTGTTGTGGTTCACCAGCTCTTTTGTTCACCTGGTCCAGTAGATAGTGACAAACTTGGAGTGACCCTAGGCAAGTCATTTCAAAATGAAGGGGGGTCAGTGCTAATTGGTCTATTTGAGATATATAGGACTTGTTCTGATTGGACCCACAAATCGAGGAAAGAGGCAGATCAATGTTGGCCATCAGATGAAAAAAGTTTCTAATCATTAAAGCTGTCCACAGGTATCTCAGCCTGCTACAGAGGGAATGAGCCATCCCTCAGCTGTTGATCTTGAAGCAAGAAAGGGTTTGACAAGTAGTTGAGTAGGTGCTGCAGTAAAAAGGGCCGCGGACTTGGAATCAGGAACACCCAAACTCCTGACCCACCTCAGACATTTATAAGCTGTGCGATCTTGAGGGAATTACTTCAAATCTCTAATCTTTTCTCTAATGTAAAATGAGGGGTTTGAACTCTTTGGCCTCTGAGATCTCTTCCACCTCTAAAAATATGGTCCTAATTGGAATTCCCTTGGGAATACTGGTAGAACTCTCTGGCCAGCTTGCTAATTCTATGATTCTGTGAAACAGTTATAGGAGGATGAGCCAGGAGGAAAGACGGTACCTCTTAGGTGTCTATGGACTGGAGCAGGGGGACAGTATATGGGGCAGACCAAGGAGTGGGCCATCATTGGGCAGTTTGCTCTTGAGCTTAGGAACAAAGGAAAAAGCATTAAATGACTCTGCTGTTTCCAGCAAGCATAGCTGAGGGGGAGAACTGGCAAATGGGACACCATCTGTCCTAGAGGACACAGGGCAGGTGGCATCACTTCAGGGATCAACAAAGAGAATGGGCATTTCTGGGGCATCACTCATTTAAAGCCAGCAGCAAATAGCATCCAAGGTCTCCCTCCCACCATCCGCCCCAATCCCTGGCACATCGGAGTCAAGGTTGGGCAAACTACCCAAGCTGATGAATTTATCTTTGGTTTCTTATCTCCCATGTTCCCCAACTCTTTCTCTTGATATCGTCTCTCTTCTCTCTTTGCCAGAAACCCAATGTCTTCCTGCCATGTTCTCAGGGCTCCACTCAGACCTGGACACTTTCTACAGCTAATTCACACTACAGTATTATTCCTTTCTCTCAATGTTTCCACCCAAACTCCCATTCCTTCCAGAGAAAATTCCAGGAGTGTCAGTTCTCTGGAAGTTGCTTTGCTTGATTGAATGCACATTTATCTAGTACCTATTAAGAAAAAGGTATTAAAAGAAAAGTTATCTGATTGAAGTAATTGACACTGGGTGACTGGCTGCTCTGGAGGCACAGAATCATAGAGCAATAAAGGACTTCAGAGATCAACTTGTCCAACTTGATTTTACAGAGATGAAACTGGGACCCAGAGAGAAGAAATGGCTGATGCTCAGTACAATGTACACTGTGATACAGGGCTTCTAGTACAATGATGTGCCCCTCTCATTGATTCCTCCCTTCTTCCTTCTTTATTTTCTTTTCCTTTCCTTTTCTTCCTTCCTTCAGTCATTTTTCCCCCTCTTTTTTCCTTCCTTCCTTCCTTCCTTCCTTCCTTCCTTCCTTCCTCCCTTCCTTCCTTCCTTCCTCCCTCCCTTCCTTCCTTCCTTCCTTCCTTCCTTCCTTCCTTCCTTCCTCTCTTCCTTCTTTCTCTCCCTTCTTTCTATCTTTTTCCTCCCTCTTTCTCTCCTTCCTTTCATCCTTCCCCCTTTCTCAAGAACTTGTTCAGGACCTACTATGGATAAAGTCCATGAAAGATGGATTAAAGTTGCTTTGGTTTTCTCCTCTGTAGCTTAGCCCAGTGCTTGGCACACTGACAGCAAACATTCATCACACACCTCCTATATATAGGGCATTATACTGAGCCCTAGAGGATTCAGAGGTAGAATAATGCCTCCTCCCCCACCTCCGCCTCCTTGAGGGCAGGGATTATTTTTGTGCAGCATTTTCCTCCCAGTGTTTCACCTGAGGACAGCCTGGCATGTGGTAACAGCTTAGCAAATACTTATGGATTGGTTCAACGAGTTTACTTCTACTGTAGTAACATGTGTGTTCATCCTTCGTTGCCAAAGAAGACTATGCCATCAGAGAAATGATGACATGACTTGCACTTGACTTTGTTTTGAGGGAGGGAGGGCTGTGCAGGTCACCAGCCTCACTTCTCCTCCAGAGTCATCTGAATCCAGTGACCAGATATTCATCAGAATGACTAGAGATGACCTAGGCTGAGGCAGTTGGGGTTAAGTGACTTACCCAAGGCCACACAGCTAGTGAGTGTCAAGTGTCTGAGGTGAGATTTGAACTCGGGTCCTCCTGACTCCTGCACTGGTGCTCTATCTACTGCACCATCTAGCTGCCCCACTGGAGTTACATACACAGCTAAGGAAGGAGAGAAAACTTAAAAGTTAGAGAAATCAAGGAAGGCTTCCTGTAGGAAATGAGCAACCAAGAAGTGGACCTTGAAGGAAGAGGAGATTCTTAGAAGTGGATGGAAGAAAGAAATGCTTTCCAGCCATGGGATCTGTCAGAGGTCTTTGTCCTTTCATTTTATTTTTTTTTAATTTTTATCTATTTTATTTTTAATTTGTGGTGTGGAATAAAAAATTGCACATGAAACTGCAAATCTACTATGTGGGGTGATGGCAAGGGGAGAAAAAAAAGAAAAATGTATGTGATAACTTTATTATCTATTAAGAGGAATAGTGAGTCATACATAATAGATTTGCATTCGTTCTTTTAATGGATCTCATTGTACTCAGGAGTGGAGCAAACCTGGGAATAATTTTAGGTAGCAGGTGGAGGAAACCTTCCAGACTGAGGAGGAGTGGGAGAGACATCTTCAGAATATCCCATCAAATAAATCTGTCAGAGGGGGACCTCACCAACTTTGGCCTTCGGAGATGCATTATTTGGGGAACTTGTCTCTCTGAGTGCTCAGCAAATTCTGATCTGATCATCCACCGAGTCTCTTCCTTGGCCTGGATCCAGGCTGGTAAACACACACTCAGATCTCTTTTACATGCCTTCTGAATAACTTAAAATAGATGCACCTAACTTAGCAGCAGGAAGGGGAGCTGGGAGGCTGAGTGGATAGTGTGTTAGGCCTGGAGTCAGGAAGACCTGAGTTCAAATCTAACTTCAGACACTGAGTAACTGTGTGACCCTAGGCAACTCCCTCAGCCTGTAAAATGGGAAGGGGTATAATAATAGCATTTATCTCTCAGGGTTGCTGCAAGGACTCAATAAGAGAACATTTGGAAAAGGCTTGGCATAGTGCCTAACACATAGTAGATACTACATAAATGCTTAATCTCGTCTCCTTCCCTGACCTGACATTTCATATTTTTCCCCAATTCAGAGGAGAATGAAAAAGAAACAGTGACCCTTCTCCCTCAGGGAGCTAAAACCCTCTGCAGCAGAATGTTTGGAAGCCTGGTGTAGCTCAGGACCAGAGAGGAGCTACACATGCAGATGGGATGAGCACATTAATGAGCGTTTGGTCAAACCCTTCCACCTCCTTTCGTCATGTTCAATATTGATTTTAACTCAACTCGGCCAATTAAATGTATCTGTTCCCACCAGCTGTCAGATGTACCTGTTCAGGAAAGTGTCCACATTCATTAACTGTTTTGTTTTAACAATATTTCATTTTAAAGTTTCATTTCATCCACACATTAGCTTCGTATTACTTATGCAAATAACAGCTTTATGGCTATATTAGCAAGAAGTCGTTATCGCGCTTTGCCTGAGCCAGTAGGGAATTGCAAACTTTGGAGACAATCCAGTGCCTTTAATTCAAGATTCTTCAAGACTTCGATGATTTGAAGTCATTTATATACACCAACTAAGTGGCTCATGGGATTTTGATTAATGTATTGGGGAAAAAATAAAAACAGAATCTTTAAAATACCTGCCCTCTGGCAAAAGAACAAAAGAGAGAACAGAAGGGAGGGGAGGAGGAGAGAGGATGGAAGGGGAGGAGAAGAAGGGGAGGGAGAGGAGGAAAGTAGAAGAGAGGGGAGGAGAGAATTCTACATTTAATCCATTTCTAACATTTCATGTTCCCACAGTGTTAAAGTTAAAATATTTAGTGGCACTGGATGGGCATTCAGGATACAGTAAATATTGGCACCTACAAGGTGAGGGAAGGATGTCATTTTAACAAGGAATCTTATCCCCCCAAAAGAATAATTTAGCTAAAGTTCAGCACCACTAAAGGGGACCTACCTGGTGCTTTAAGAGCTAGGCATTTAACATTTGGTCCACATTTTGCCATACAATGGAATTATTGAAAATAAACCCTGGTGGTGACTTTCACTTTGGATTATGGGAAATGGTAGGTAGAGAGCACCAGATGGGGTGCCTTGACTAGAGAAGGAAAACATCCCCCATACTCGAAGGCCTGATAAGGAATGACAGGACTTGGGTTTAAAAAGGGAAAAAAATCTTAGGGATCAACCAACCAGTCAACAAATATTTATTGAGTATCAAATATGTGCCAGGAACTGTGCTAAATTCTGAGGATACAAAAAAAAGAAAAGACAGTCTCTGCCCTCAAGGACCTTAAAACCTGAATGGATGCCAGTGCTCAGAACTACATGGGACATCCAAGGATAAGACAAGTAGCCTCAATAAGGCTAAAGAGGCTAGAAGCTAAAAGCAGGCAGGCTCATTTGTCACTCAGTAAAGTCTAGAGGTCTACAGAAACCAAGGTCCATAATTTTGGGAAATTTCTCTCATTTCCTAGGGCTTGGGTTTCTCCATCAGGAAACAATGATAATACTTGTACTGTCCTTCTGATGAGACAATGGTGGGGCTTTCACTCAGTAAATGGTAAAATACTATTAAATGTAACAGTAACAGCCAACAATGGTGGGGCAAGGGGACTAGAACTCTCTCTCTCTCTCTCTCTCTCTCTCTCTCTCTCTCTCTCTCTCTCTCTCTCTCTCTCTCTCTCTCTCTCTCTCTCTCTCTCTCTCTCCCCACCTTGGGGGGACATGAAATGATAGATTTCAGGGTATCCATGAACTTGGATAAGAAAAATATATTTATTTCAATAGAATTGTTTTCCTTTGTAATCCTATGTATTTTATATTATGAATTTCAAAACAATTCTTCAGAGAAAAAGTCTATTGTCTACATTGGACTTCAAAAAAAAGGATCCTTAATACACACACACACACACACACACACACACACACACATATCAAGGCCCTCTGCTCTAAGGAATGGAGTTAGTCTTTTCACAATCTCTGGCTCTTTCCATGCCCACACCAGTACCTTGGGGAAAGTTATCTAAAGCTTAGGCTTCTCTCTTGCCTGGCATCTCCCAAAAGGGGAGACAGTAAAAAGATACTCAGTGTACAATGTCAATTATGTATCTGACAGCTATTTATTTTCCTTCTACAAAAAGAAATGTTTAATATACACAAGACTCACATGTTCACATTGAGAGAAATTTTTTATAAAGCAACATCAGTATCATAACTGCCTTACCTTCTACCTGAGAAATCGAAGTTAAATATCTAAACATGAATCAGTTTGCTGGACTTCTTTCTGAATAAACAATTTCCATCTTACTTTGACTTTGCACTGTCATGACAATTCTGAATGGGGCCATACTCTCTCTCAAGACATCCACCCGGTAGATGTAGTCATCCTTTTCAAGAAAGGCTATGGTCATTTATGGGAATGTAACTGAAGGGTCCCAGATCTCTGGATCTCTCTGATTCACAAAAGATGCCTTCAAGGCTAGAAATTTCCATATCAGGGTCACTGCTCAATTATCCGTACTTAGAGAAAAAATAAAACAAAATGTGCAGCCCAAAATGTGGGCACGGGCTTACCTAGGTAGGTTATGTACTTTATCTATCTTGTGCTCAAAGCTACCATGCAAACTGAGTCAGTGAAAGACACCAGTCCAATCCCTTCCCTTTAAGAGAGATGCTCTATAGGCAGATTTCAGAAAAACCTAGAAAGACTTACTGAGCCAGGAGAACATTATACACAGTAACAGCAATGTTGTGTGATCAGCTACTAGGGACTTTTCTATTTTCAGCAAGACAATTCCAAAGGAATCAGGATGAAAAATGCTATCCACTTCCAGAGAAGGAAGTCTGATGGAGTCTGAATGCAGATCAAAGTGTACTATTTTCACCTTATTTTTACAAGATTTTTTCTTTTGTTTCCTTTTTTATCACATGACTATATAGAAATATGTTTTTGTTTTTTAAATTGAGATGCTCTAGAAGTCCTGCTAAGCTTGACAAACAAGAAGAGAAAGAGACAGACTAAAGATGAGCTCACACTTCTTTAAAAGTCCATTTCAATCAGTAACTATTCTTGCTCATAAGCTAGTTAAAGGATTGTTCTCCCATCTTAAAGTACCAAACCTTTTGAACAATGAGTTATGTGTGCTCCAGGAAATTGTCATGGAAATCTACAAAGATCAATTCCTATGGCTGCTTTATGTGGTGCAATCCCTATTAGATTCCAACCTCTTTGGGGTTATAATAGAAATTGTTATTGTTTATGTTTGTTTATATTCTATCAATTTGTGATTGTGACTTAATTGCACTTCACTTTCTTTTTTTGGTAGGTGGAGGAAATACATAGCTGTCCTATACCTGATTTATATTGTATCATTAGGTTCCATTCTAGGTATGAGCTTTAAATGATTTTCCCCAGACATCCAGGGTACAATCAGTCAAAGTGAGAGAAAAGTCTGGCCTCTCTATTTGGAGACCAGGCTTCTTCAAGAATAAACCACCCATAGTTGGAGATCTGAGAGGTATCCCCTAGTGGAGATGGAGATTGTAAGTGTCTCAGCTGTTTTGTTCCCAAAACAGTTGATATTATTACATAAGCACAAACTATAATGACTATTATAAAGGCAGGCTGCTACTTCATTCTCAATAGTGACATTTTAACCAGTTAGACATCAATGCCATCTATACCATCTAAACGTTCACACCATCCAAATGTTCACAAGGTGCCAAGCACTGTAGACAGGGCAGGAATGTGAATTGGGAGGCTGGGTCGGTCAGGCTCCACCCAGGTCTCTGATCAAGGCAGAAAGAAACATAGTACAGTGTAGTGTTTGGAACAGCCTGAGGACCTGGGAATAAGGAGTTAATGAAACTGAGATGTCTTTAGCCTGTGACTGGAACAGCCAGATGAGGTCTTGGCGCTAGATGCTCCTATAGTTACCAGCCTTTTGACTATAGAAGTAGAGATCTCCCAGATCAGAGAGGCCTGGATTGAAAAGTACCCTTGATGGCTCCTCACAGGCCAGGATGAGGTTCTTTGGAATTATGGGGCAGCTCATGGACAAGGTAAGAGGAGAGAAAAATACAAAATCTAAATGCTTTGTGCTGAGCATCAAAGCAAAATGTTAGGATTTTGTAGAATGACATTTAACTGATGAGAAGGCTTCAGACTGACATAATTTCTAGTGACCAAAAAACTGTTATATGAATGGATTATTTTTGTACCATAAGGAGGAAGGAAACAATCATTTATTAAGCTCCTATTGTATGTCAGGCACTGTTAAATATTTTTGTTATTTTTTTTAACAAATATTTCATTTGAACGTCACAAGAACGCTGCAAGGTAGGCGCTATTATTATATCCATTTTAGAGCACAAGAAACTGAGAGAAGCAGGGGTTAAGTGATTTGTGAGGCATTCCTGATTCCAGACATGGCACCCTATCCTCTACACCACATAGCTTACAAACACTTGCTAGCTAAGTGACCCCGAGCAAGTCCCTTAACTTCCCTGTGCCTCAGCATCTTCACATGTAAAATGTGTTACACTTGATGACCACTAAGGTTTTTTCAGTTCTTAATCCGGTGCTGTTGTACAGACATTTCAGTCAGGTCCATCTCTTTGTGATCCCATATGGGGTTTTCTTGGAAAAGATGCTGAAGTGGTTTGCCATTTCCTTCTCCAGCTTGTCTTACAGATGAAGAAACTGAGGTAAACTGGGTGAAGTGACTTTCCCAGGGTCACACAACTGTGAAGTGTCTGAGGCCAGACTTGAACTTAGGTCTTCCTGACTCCTGGCCCTGTGTTCCATCCACTGTGCCACCTAGCTGCCGCTAAATCTATGATGCTATGGCAAATGCAAAGAATTCAAAAAAATATAGTAGGATAATTACAGCTAACTTGTATAGAGTACTTTAATTACTTTAAAGATGATTGATTCTCTAGAGCAATAAGAAGTATTCTCACCTAATAAAGGTATCTGAACAGAGAGCATCTTGATGATTATATTAATTGAGACTGAGAAATTTAGAACACTTCTCCTTTATGCACACAGTATCTCCTTTCACATTCAGAGAAACATTTGGAGGCAGGGGCTATCATTACTCCCATTTTATAGGTGAGAAAACTCAGGCACAGCTAGCATAATCTGAGGATGATTGATATTCAAGTCTTAATGACTCCAAGTCCAATACAGTATGAACTAGGCCGTCTATCATCCTGCGGATGTGTGTAAACTAAGGAAAAGTCAAAGAGGAAAGAACTATCCCTAGCTCTTTTCAAGCATAGCTTAATCTCCACATCCTACTAGAGAGGCCTTTACTTTCTCCCTAAGGACTCCTAGTTCTTGCCACCCACTCTATTGGTAAGCCTTCCTTTGGGTATCTTCTCCCTCACCAAGAGCAAGGACTCTCACTTTCCTATTTCTACCTACAGTTCTTATAGCAATCCTTGGCACACAGGAAGTATTTAATAAATTTTATCGGGTCATGTTTTTTTTGTTAATCTCTTTCCTGATGCTTGCGGTTGTCAGTACTATCCTTGATGACGACCTAAATTAATTTCTCATTATTTTTATGTACATATATCACTTCCCACCCCCAATCCCAGAGAATATAAACTCCTTAAAGAGGATTATTCCATTTATTTCATTTTTACCTTAATATTCCCAATTCCTGATACATTTTTAAGGGGACTGGAAATGTGACCTCTGTTATGTAGGGCAGAAGTTTTCAAATTGTGATCCATGGATTGCTGGGGGTCCCTAAGACCTTTCCAGGGGTTCTGCCAGGTCAAAACTATTTTCATAATAAGACTCAATATTATTAGCCTATGAAAACACTCCTCCTTTTTCCAACTTTATGTCGCTGTGAGGTCAACTTTCTTTCTATACTTCAACCAAAACAGTATAACACAATAGATTGAATGCAGAGGTACCGATGAAAATTCAGCTTTTTAAAATTTTTGAAACCTCACACATTAAGAAGATTTATGAAAATATCAAAAATAATGACTTTTCTCAATTCTTTTTCTTTTATAAAATACAATTATTAAAATATACCATTGACAATGACATCATGAAGTTATTATTTAAATGAATAAATAAATATTTTTGAATTGATCAGTTTTAATTTCTAACACTGTAGTGGGGCAGAGCCAAGATGATAATAGAGTAGAAGAATGACCTGTAGGAGCTCTTCCCCCACAGCCCACAAAATACCTGTAAAAAATGACTCTAAACAAATTCTAGAGCAGCAGAAGCCACAAAACCACAGAGTGAAAGATATCCAGACCAAGGCAGCCTAGAAGGCTGACAGGAAAGGTCTATTGCACCAGGATCAGAGCAGAGCACAACCCAGTATTAGCTGCCTTGGGAGGGATGTGGCAGGGACAGGACTGGGGCAGGCTTTAGGGCGCCACTGGCAGCAGTTGCAAGTTCTAGAACCCTCAACCCATAAAGGCCAAAGACAGCTTCAAAGGTCAATGAGAAAGATCTTTCACCTGGGTGAGAAGGGAGCACGGTCCTCCCCTAGCCCTGGTCCTAGGCAGCAGCAGCAGCATTTAGGGTTTGGAGCCCTTGGTCTAAAGACCCTATAGCAATCAAGCTGCTGATCTGCATCTCAGTCCTCAGTAGAGGTCCTAGGATGAGGAGGAACACTAGCACGGTGGAGCTTGTGGAGGCTCTGGAGAGGAAACTCTACTCACAGATCCTAGGCAGAAGACATTGTGATAGCTCCCAGACCAGAGCACAGGCCAAGAGAGGAATAAACTTTTCTCCCTTGACTGGGCCACCTTGGAGGAACTGAGAATTTACAGGTCCCTAGAGTATACCCTCCTCTTGACAAAGGACTCAAAAGTCAAGTAATTGACTGGGAAAATACCCCAAAAAGGGAAAAAATAGGACTATAGAAGTTGAGTTTCTTGATGAACAGATATTTTCTTCCATCCTTTCAGATGAGGAAGAACAATGCATACTGTCAGAGGAAGACATCAAAGTCAAGGCTTTTGCATCCAAAAACTTCAAAATTATACAATGGTGTCAGGTCATGGAAGAGCTCTAAAAGGATTTTGAAAATAAAGCAAGAGAGGTGGAGGAAAATTTGGGAAGAGAAATGGGAGCGATGCAAGAAAATCATGAAAATGAGTCAACAGCTTGCTAAAGGAGACCCAAAAAATGCTGAAGAAAATAACACCTTTAAAAATAGACTAACTCAAGTGGCAAAAGAGACTCAAAAAGCCAATGAGGAGAAGAATGCTTTCAAATGGAAAAGGAGGTTCAAAAGCTCACTGAAGAAAATAGTTCTTTAAAAATTAGAATCGAGGAGATGAAAGTTAATGAAAATGAAGGCTAACTTTATGAGAAACCAAGAAATTACAAAACAAAACAAGGTTAAAAAAAGTAGAAGACAATGTGAAATATCTCACTGGAAAAACAATTGACCTGGAAAATAGATCCAGGAGAGAAAATTTTAAAAGTATGGGACTACCCGAAAGCCATGATCAAAAAGAAGATCCTAGACATGACCTTTCATGAAATTATCAAGGGAAAGTGCCCTGGTATTCTAAAACCAGAGGGTAAAATAAACATTGAAAGAATCCATCAATCACCTCCTGAAAGAGATCCAAAAAGAAAAACTCCTGGCAACATTGCAGCCAAACTCCAGATTTCTCAGGTCAAGGAGAAAATATTGTAAGCAGCTAGAAAGAAACAATTAGAGGATTATGGAAATACTATCAGGATAACTCAAGATCTAGCAGCTTCTACATTAAAGGATCAAAGGACTTGGACTATGATATTGAAAAAGTCAAAGGAATTAGGATTGAAACCAAGAATCACCTACCCAGCAAAACTGAGTATAATATTTCAGGGGGGAAAATGGCCATTCAATGAAATAGAGGACTTCCAAGTATTCTTAATGAAAAGACCAGAGATGAATAAAAAATTTGACTTTCAATCACAAGAATCAAGAGAAGCAGGAAAACAGGAAAGAGAAATCATAAGAGACTTACAAAAGTTGAACTGTTTACATTCCTACATGGAAAGATAACATTTTTAACTTTTGAAACTTTTTTCAGTATTTGGGTAGTTGGAGGGATTATACACACAAACATACACTCATATATATATACACACACACACAGAGACAGAGAGAGAGCACAGAGTGAGTTGAACAGGAAGGAATGATATCTAAAAAATAAAATTAAGGGGTTAGAGAAGAATATAATGGGAGCAGAAAGGGAGAAATGGAATGGGGCAAATTATCTCTCATAAAAGAGGCAAGAAAAAGATTTTTCAATGGAGAGAAAAGGGGAGGAAGTGAGAGCGAAAAAGTGAAGCTTACTGTCATCATATTTGGCTTAAGAAAGGAATAACATGCACACTCAATTTGGTATGAAAATCTATCTTACACTGCAGGAAAGTAGGGGAGAAGGGTTTAAGTGGGGTAGGGGATGATAGAAGAAAGGGCAAATGGGAGGAGAGAGTAATTAGAAGTAAACACTTTTGGGGAGGGACAAAATCAAGAGACAATATTATAAATAGGGAGCAGGATAGGACGGAGAGAAATATAGTTAGTCTTCCACAACATAACTATTATATAAGTCTTTTGCATGACTACACATGTATGGCCTATATTGAATTGCTTACCTTCTCAGTGGGGATAGAAGGGAGGAAGGGAGAGAAGTTAGAACTCAAAGTTTTAGGAACCAATGTTGAGAATTATTTTTGCATGTAACTAGTAAGTAAGAAACATAGGTAATGAGGTATAGAAATCTATCTTGCCCTACAAGAAAAAAGAGAATATGAGGATAAGGGAAGGGAGGTGTGGGATAGAAGGGAGGGCAGATTGGGGAAAGGAGTAATCAGAATGCAACGTGTTATGGGGTAGGGGGAGGGGAGAAATGGGGAGAAAATTTGGAACTTAAAATCTTTTTTTTTATTATTAATCTTATTTTCAGTGTTCTACAATCACTACCATATAACTTAATTTTTTTTACCTCTTCCTACCCCCTCCCTCCCCCCTCCCTCCCCAAGATGGCATATATTTTATGTAGGTTCTACACATACATTCCTGTTAAATACACTTTCACTATAGTCATGCTATGTAGAAGAATTAAAATGAATGGGAGAAATCATATAACAAATCAAAATGTAATATGAAAGAAAATGATCTGCTGCATTCTGTGATTGAATTCCATAGCTCTTTCTCTGGATGTGGAAGGCATTTTGCCTTAAAAGACTTATTGGGAATTTTTTAAGTCCTTTCATTGCAATGAAGTTCCAAGTCTTCTTGAAAAAACTCTCACACACTATTGTTGTTGCTGTGCACTAAGTTCTCCTGGTTCTGCTCCTTCCATTCAGCATCAGGCCATGTAAGTCTTTCCAAAAGCCTCTCTGAAGTCATCCTGTTCATCATTTCTTACAACACAATAGTATTCCATTACATTCATATACCACAGTTTATTCAGCCATTCCCCAATTGATGGGCTTGCTCTTAATTTCCAGTTTTTGGCCACCACAAAGAGAGCTGCTATAAATATTTTTGTACATGTGGGACCCTTTCCCATTTTTATGATCTCTTGGGAATACAGTCCTAGAAGCGATATTGCTGGGTCAAAGGGAATGCATATTTTTGTAGCCCTTTGGGCACATGGAACTCAAAATCTTGTGGAAATGAATGTGGAAAACTAAAAATAAATAAATAAATTTTAAAAATTTCTAACACTAAAACATCTATAGTATAACCAACATAAACAAAAGCTCATTGGGGCATCTCAATTATTTTTAAGAATGTAAAGGGGTTCTGAGACTAAAACATTTGAAAACTCCCTGAAAGGAAATTCCTCTCCTACTTCCCAAGCTACTACCACCTTTTCCTCCAAGTCTACCCTCCATCTTTGTGACTGTAGTTCATCCTTCATTCTCAAAGAGGGCCAATGATATCAGGAAGGTGATGTCATGACTTACAATTGAATTAGATTTAAGTGAGGCAGGGCAATGCAGAGTCACCAGCCTCACTATCTCCTCCAGAGCCATGAGGGTCTAGTGGGTGTAGGTATCAATCAGGATGACTGAAGTTGGTCCAGGATGCATCTACTCTGGATTTTTATCTTGCATTTATAGATTTTGTGGCCTCTGTCACTGAAATGTAATCTCCTCCAGGCCTGGGACTTTTTTAAATCCCTAGCACCTATAAACATTCTTGCTGACTGATACCAATACTGTTTGCCCTTCACTCTGCAAATTGCTGTTGTCTTAGAATTTTGCCTGGGACATAGAGAAATGATTTGAGCAGAGTTACCTAGGAAATATGGGATAAAAGAGATGACTTGAATATAGGTCTTCCTTACTCCAAGGAAGGGCTCTTTTGCCAGGCTCAGAGCAGGCACTTAATTAGAATTACTTATTTGAATTGAAATGTAATTGAATTGAATTTATCTGTGCCTTGGTTTCACTATAAGTTAAGAGGAATTCAAAGTCATCCACCTGGTTTTCTTATAGGTTCCAAGAAAGACTCAAATGAACTAATGGATGACAAGCACAAGAAAGTAGAAGGTGTGATAAAAATGTCAGGAATGTTTATTATTTATTGCAGAAGGGCATGGGATGCCTGATAGAGCTTCCTGCTGGGGAAGGGCCCCTGGGAATTTCCTCTAAGCACTGCCTGGCCTTTGTTCACCCTGCCTGAACCCATCCCTGAGAGAAAGCCCAATGCCTTGTTTAGTGAATTAACCTCAGACATTACAAATTACTTCCTGGGAGTTACAGGAGGACAGCCAGGTTATGGCCAAGCATTGTTCAACAGAGGGAAGCCAAGGAACTAATCTATTGCACAAGCAATCTGGATTTATCTTAAAAGGAGATTTATCCTTTAGGGATCAGGGCAGCAAAGTGGGGGATTGGTGAAAGTGAACAGATCAATTCTCTCTTAACCTCTGATCTGTGAATCCCTATTACATTTTCCAAGGTTTGGAGAGGCCAGAACCTCTGCTAAACAAAACAACAGCAAACCTCTGCTCCACATGCAGGCAAATAGAGATGTGTTGCCATCAGCCAGAGCAGGGGGGCAATGAGCATCTTGTAGTCTGATGAGACCACTGTCCTAGTCTCTTCAGAATCTATTCCATAGCATCCTTGACTTTATCTCGGAACTGTTTTATTGATGTATAGGGATTTGGAGTTTGCTTCTTTCTTTTGGGATTTTCCTCTTGTTTTTTGAGGGTTTTTTACACTATTGGTATTTCTCCCTGTGGATGCCAAGACATGAAGTAGAACAGTCTTAATTAGTCCCACACAGAGGGCAATGGAGAGCCTCATGAGGTGTGTGGGCAGGAAAAGATGGGTAATGAATGGGAAACTCCCCAGAAGAACAGGAGTGAAAGATGTGATGAGAGAAATGTGTATTCGTCCTTTATTGCCGAAGAAGACCATGCCATCAGAGAAATAATGGCATGACTTGCCCTTGACTTTGTTTTGAGTGAGGGAGGGCTGTGTAAGTCACCAGCCTCAATTCTCCTGAAGAGCCATCTGAATCCAGTGACCAGATATTCATCAGGATGACTGGAGATGACCCAGGATGAGGCAATTGGGGTTAAGTGACTTGCCCTAGGTCACACAGCTAGTGAGTATCAAGTGTCTGAGGTGAAATTTGAACACAGGTGCTCCTGACTCCTGCACTGGTTCTCTATCCACTGCACAATGCCCTAGCTGAGAGAAATGCAGAGCAGGAAGAGAATATGGGCTAGACACATGGTGAGGAGGAGAGGTGACTGGAGAATTGCCTCGGTGCTCCATTGAGATGTTACCCTCAAGATGTCAAGAGAAATGGAGGAAAGCCTCAAACACACTTGTTGATTCCCTTGTGGTGAATTTATGGAAAGACCTGGCCAAGAGCCAACCAGGATGGATTATGATGGATTTTGCTGTCAAGAACAGTCAACATGAAATCTCCAATCCATTTAGGATTAGGCAGTAGCTTTCCCAAATCCTTCCTCCAGCAAAACCTCCATTCAAACAAGGAAAAATACTAAGAAAAACAAACTGACATATTTACCATTCTGGAGAGCATGTGTTGCATTCTACACCCATCTTCCACCACTTCTCTATTGTAATGAAAGAAAATTGTTTCTCCATCAGTCCCCTGGAACAAAAATCCATCATTCTATTAATTTAAATTCTATGGTCCTTTAGTGTTTTTTTCCTTTTTCAAAATAATGATTAAGGTCATTCTGCACATTTTTCTCTAAAGTCTGCTTTCTTCATATTCCACCAATTCATATGTCTTCCTCCCGTCCATCATTTCTTACAGCATAATAATAGCGGATTAAATTCATGCATTCAGTCATCCCCCAGTCAAGGAGCACCTGCCCTGATTCCAACTCTTAACTATCACATCAACATTAGCCTGTGAACATGATTTTTACCTAGGAGGGAAGCAATTGTTCTCCTAACAACGTGTGGCAACAGGAGGATGCCGGGTATTCCTACTGCCACGTTCTAATCGATGCTAATGGGCAAGGTGAGTCATTTCCCTAAATATGTGGTCGACCCCTCCCCAGTCTGCAGCCAAATTTAATCTATCTTACAAATGAAGGTTCAAGCATTGAAGGGATAATGTATGTCTCTCTCTGCCTACCCCAGCACTGCCTTGCATTTCCAATTATATTTATTACAGAGCTTTAAGTGAAAGTAGGTAGGTGCTTGGGGGTGGGCAGGGATTATCCTGGATAATAGAGTGACATGGCCCTATGGCTCCCCCTGTTTCCTCCACAGTCCACCCATTTTGCTTTATCCTTTTCTGCTGAACAGGGAAGGATAAAGAGCTTGTTTCCCTTAATGGTCTGGTTCCACATCAGGCCTCAGGATTCCTTGATGGCAGACACAGGAATAAGTGTACCGGGCCTACACGATTTGCTAGGCCTCTCTAAAATGATATCCCCTGGGGGTCAGCTCCAGTGTCGGACCACTCTAGGACCTCATCTTTGGAGGGAGGCTGATCTTGGTTTCCCTGAGGTATAGACCTCACAAACTAGAGATCAGTGTATTGGGATGGAAAAAGCAATGAGTTCAGAGTTCTAATTCCTGGGTTCAAATCTTGTCTCCACTGCTTAATATCTATATGATCTGCAGGTAAATTGACTCACTTTTCTGAACCTGTGTTTCCCTCATCTATAAAATCAGGGGGTTAAACCACATATTTCCTCAGATCTCAGATCTGGTCCTATATCCTTCAGGGAATCTAGAGTCAATGCTTGGCCAGTATGAGGTATCAAGGACTTTTTGTGGGCATGTAGGATGAATATGAAAATGATATAGGATCCTAGATCTAAAATTGTAAAAAGACCTCATTGACATTTGAGTCCAACCTGACCATTTTACAGGTAAGGAAAGGAAAGGAAAGTGATTTAACCAGTCACATGCATAATGTCAGGGCATCTAGATGGTACAACAGATAGCACTTCAGGTCTGGAGTCAGGAAGATTCATCTTCCTGAATTCAGATCTGACCTCAAGCATTTACTTGCTTTGTGACCTTGGACAAGTCATTTAACCCTGTTTGCCTCAGTTTCATCTTCTGTGAAATGAGCTGGAGAAAAGAAATGGCAAGCCATTCTAGTATCTTTGACAAGAAAACCCCAAATGGAGTCATGAAGAGTCAGACATGATGGAAGAATGCCTGAGCAAGGCGTTCTATATCTTATTACAGAGGTAATAAGTAGCAAAGCTCAGATTTGAACTCAGATCCTTCAATACCAAATTCATGACTAACTCCTCTGTACTTTCTGCCTCCTATTTCAGTTCCTTTCCTTGGTCCTCAGTTTCCTTCTCAGTAAAATGAGGCATAAAAATAGAATAGATGATGTTGAAGGTCCCTTACAGCTTTAAATCTTATCATCCCATAAGCTCCCCAAAGGAGAGGGAAGCTTGTGCCTTATGGTTCCCTACAATGATCCTCTGCCCCAACCCCACTAACAATCAGCTTTGGATGTGGCAATTCTCAATAAATCTTTATTTTGCTTTGATTTTTATTTTATTTCCTTTTTTAAAGTCCAATTTTATGTTCTTCTCTTGCCTTCTATATCCCTACTCTATCCAAGATTAGACCACATATGATATTATGACCTTTGGTTATCATCACTCAGGCAAATATTTCTCAGAAAATGAAAGATACCCGGAGACCCATATTAAAAAGATAATCATCAGGCTGTCTGCTGTCATTCTGAAGAGTCATCTCTAGCTGAGTATTGTGTGGGACATGCTCATCTGCAACCCCAGCATGGATTGGTTTGGACACCAGACCCCTGAGAAATCACATTTCATTTCCTGTGTAAATTCCTCAGTATGAGCTGGCTGTTGAACCGAGATTACTGCTGGAAAGGTAGATGGCAGCTTCTTCTGCTGAGATGGGTGTGTATATGATCCCCTCAAAAGCAACAAAGGTTATTAGCCTGAAGCAGAGAAAATAGTCAGGAAATGCACTAATGAAGGTTTTCTTTCATTCATACCTTTCTTTCTCCTTTTCCCTTCCCTCCCTCCCCTTTCTACTTTCCTTTCCTTCTCCCTTTCTTCCTTCTTTTCTTTCAACTATCTTTCCTTCCTTCCTCACTCTCTTTCTCTCTCCATTTCTTCCTCTAAGGAAGATTTGTTGAGTGCCTATATGCCCACAAAAAGTCCTACTTTAATATCTCATGGTGGCCAAGAGTTGACCCTGGAATTTTGTAGAATGAACCCTGGACCTGGTGTCAGGAGACCTGAGTTTGAACCTAGGTTCTGCCAGTCACTTAAATAAGTCCATTCACCCCTCTTTGATGACTTCCTCATCTGTGAAATGGGAATAAAATACCTTCACTATTTATCCAGCTAAGTAGAGCTCTTATATAGAAATTTCACTTAGATTCTCAGATTTGGAACTGGGAAACATCACAGATCAGGTCATCTAGTCCTCCTTTTGCAGATGAGGAAACTGGGACTCGGCAAGGTCAAGCAATTTGTCCAACTCCAGACAAATAGCAAGTGGAAGAGTCAGGATTTGAAGGCAGATCCTTGGACTTCAAAACCAGTGCATTGACAAATAGCTATGATTCTTTCTAGCACTGGATTCCAAATTCTGAGGGTTAAGTGATGTAAAATACAAACCCTGCTGTGTAAAATCTCAAGCCATTTATAAATACTATCATGGTCATGGAGGGGACCTTAGACATTAATAAATCCAATGCCTTCATTTTCACAAATGAGGAAACTAAGACTTGGAAAGCTAATGACACACTTATAAGATTGTGGACATATAGGACCATATATCTTGTCTAGTCTGTCTGGTCCAGCCCAGTCATTTTACAAAGGAGGGACAAGAGACTGGAAAATAGTATGTAGCAGTGACTTGCCCAAGGCTTTGGGCAAGTCTCAGAGCTGGCATTGGAACCCAGCCATGCCCTCTAGCTCCTAGCGCAACCCTCTTCCTTCTAAAACATCTCCTTCATTTCCTCTCCTATTATTTTTATTAAGAGCTGTTCATCCCTTTTAATAGAAGTATGGAGTTCTCATTCATGCAGCTGCCAAACTGACCATCCCTCTTGCAAACATGAGTCCTTCCCCTGTGTGTTAAACTCTTCTTTCTCCTCCCTTCAACCTTCCTTCTCTCCTTCCTGTTCCTGCCCCCTTTCCTCTCTCCTGCTGAGCAGGAAGCTGAATGGATTGTCGTTGAAGCGAAGAAATGGGTCCCCGACCCTCCTGTGGATGGGAGCCATGCAATCTGGCAGACAAGAGGGGATGAAAACAAGGCTGAGGGGGTGGGGATTATGAAAGGAATTCTGCAGACCAAAGGAGGGATGCCTTGGAGGCTCCAGGCATGGAATCTGGGAGTGAGAGATACTCAATCGGGATGTGTTTTAATGAAGAATGCTAAATTATATGCTGGTGACATTAACAGCAATCAGGCTTGTAGAATATGGGATCTAATGATTCATAAATGAGATGCAAGTTCATTTTTACAGGCCCACTATAATAAACTAATTATTCTGGAGCTTTCCAATTATGCATTCTCCCAAGCTGGATTGCATTAAAGGCACGTTGGGGTTTTATAGACCTTTTCTTGGGAGAGGAGGGAGGGAGAAAGGGTTGAGAGAGGGAGAAGGGGAGGGGAGAGGAGGGATTGCATCTGCACAGGCAGCACGTGTAGAAAGAGGCTGGGTCACTGGCACTAGAAATAAGGAATAATCAGCCAGCTGCTACCAGATGACAAATGGAGGGAGAGAAGACAAAGAACCATCATCTTCCTCTTCAATTACCAGCTCGCTAACCCAGGATAGAGAAAATTGCCATGGCCACCGCAATCTGCAGAGAGGAAATGATGGAGTTCTGGATGATCCCTTATTTATTCAGTGACTGGGGGAGACAGGAAACATAGTATGAGCAGAGTGAGAGCTACCTTTGGAGTCAAGATGAAACTGAATTCCAATGCAGCTGCTATTGGGGAGAGCTAGAAAGGCCACAGAGGTCAGCTAGCCCAGCCTTCTGATCTTACAGATGAGAGAACTGAGGCCAGAACCTGGCCTAAGTCACAGAGAGTAAATAGAAGAGGCAGCATTTAGTCTTTCATCTTCTGAATAAAAATTCAGTCCTCTCTCTTCTCTTTCTCCATTTATCCTGAGCAATCCCTTCCTCGTGTCCTTCTAGCTTCCTTTGTTGTTGTCTGTCTTAGGTGGTGTCTGCCCCCATTATAATATGAGACTTTCATTCGTATTTCCAGCACTCAGTATAATGCCTGAAACAGTAATAAGAGTTTGCTAAATTCTGACATCCCACATGGCCTCAGTGTCCTTGTGATGCTGGCCAAGTATCTTAAACTCTCTGTGCCTGAAGCAGTTCCCTGTGATTAGCAGAGAAAACACTGACTGTAGAGTGAGAGTGCCTGAAGTTCCAATTCTACCTCTGGTACTGATGCTCTCTTTTACTTTGGGTAGGTCACTTAATCTGCCTGGGCCTCAGTTTTCTCATCTGTAAAATGATGGAGTTAATCGCTTCCTCCCTTCTGCAAAAGGCCTTTCTGGCTTCCCAGGCTGTTGATGCCTCCATTCTGGGATTGCTTTCCATCTACTCCATATATGTTTTGTATGTACCTTTTCACATATGTCTCTCCACCTATCCCTATCTCCACTGGAATGTGAGTCGCTTGAGGGAAGGAATAGTATTTCTGCCTTTTTCTGTATACCCAACTTAGCCCAGTGCCAGGAGCATAGTATAATCAGTGTCAACTGACTGAATGGATCATGGTCTCTGAAGTACCTTTCAGTCCCAAATCTAGGATCCTATGAATTTCCCAGAAGCCCTCTCATCTCAGCCAATCCCACCACATTCCTACCTCTCTGAGTTAGCTCAACCTTTTCCCCCTCAATCTGGCACATTTTCCCTTCCTCCTTCATTAATGCATCCAAGCTTTAAACATCTCCTCCATAGATCCCTCCTTGATTCTCCCAGACCTCACTGACACTTCACCCATCTGGGATACTGCAGGACTGAGGAGATGAAATCTTACACACTGGACCAGCCCCATGCAAAGACAAAGGAGACCATGCAATCAGGTGGGCCCGGTCCTCCTTCCCTCTCCCACCCTGCTGTGCCCTATTGTTGGCCAGTGCCTGAAATCCAAGTTATTAGGATACAAAGTCCTAACTTACACATAAAAAAGATAAAGATTAAAATAGAAACCCCATGGAATCTCAGAACTAGAAGGGACCTTAAAGATGGTCTAGCTTATTCATAGTTATTACCTGTATGAACTCGGGCCTGTAATTTCACCTACTAGGGCTTAGTTTACCCACCAGTAAAACTGAGGAGTTTGGACAAGAAGACCTTGGAGCTGTCTCCCAGCTAGAGGTCTAGGATCCTATGGCATCCTTCATTTTACAGAGGCCTGGGGAGATGATGTAACTGCCCAAGGTCACGTGGGTAAGAATCAGCATGGGCAGAACTGAAAACCAAGAATTCTGACTCTAATTAGCCCATCTTTCTTTTCACTACACCATGATAAACTCTGGGATCATGTAGTCACAAAGGGGGCAAAGAGGAGATACTCTCCCAAAAAACAAAGCTCAGTATCAGCTCATCTGAGAAAAAACTTTGGGGACTTTCCAATTTGCCATGGAAGGACTTCACTCACTCTTCCTGCTCTAAGGGGAGGGGGAGAGGAGGAGACATTTCTTGCCTTACTTTCTTTCTTTAGACCCCACCCCTTTCCCTTGCTTCTCACTCAATCTAGCAAAGAGCTGAGCATATGATGAGCTCTCAGTAAATGTAGAATTAAGGATCTAGGAATGCCAATCTGATCTTCTAGATAATGATGTTATCATAGTTCTAGAGCCAACGATACCTCTGCAACCCTATAATCTAACCCTTTCATTTTACAGATGGAGAAATCGAGTCTCAAAAATGGTAAACAACTTTCCCAAGGTAGCATAGACACAATGACAAATTTGATGCTGGAAAGGACCTCAGAATCCATCTAACACAACCTTTCATTTTACAGATTGGGAAACTGAGTACTAGAGCTATTAAACAACTTCCCCAAGGTAACATAGGCAGGATGACAGATCTGGAACAAGATGGGACCCCAGGGGCTATCTAGTACAACTCTCTCATTTTACAAATGAAGAAACGGGGTCAATATATCAATGAGTCTATCAATTAAGTACCTACAAAACACTAGGGATAGAAATCCAAACAGTGAAACCATCTCCTCTCACAAAGACCTTACATTCTATATTTTAGGGAGGGAAAATATTTGCTAAATGATGCATATATAGATAGCAAGTTTAGTAGGATCTCAGATCCAGAGCCCAGAGGGACCTCAAAGTCCACCTCATCCAATTCCCTTCATTTTACAGATAAAGAAACAAGCCTGGGGTAGTTGTGACTTGCCCAAGGTTACACAAGAATCATAAATTTAGAATTGGAAGTCACACATAAACCATCTATTTCCCATTTTACATATGGGGCAAATGAGGCCCAGAGAAGATATACATAGATCTTTCAACTCTGGAGTTAGGCTCTTTTCACTCCACCTGGCTTATATGGACACTGGTGAATCTTGGCCCCAGGCAAGTTTAGATTAGTGGGTTTGTTTTTAAAGGAAGCTAAAGATGCCTGCCTAGCAAATATATACATATATATATATATATATATATATATATATATATATATATCTTCAGTTAGAAAATTTACACCAGGGCTAAGTGTCCCAAACTTCCTGAGGGTAAGTAGGGCCAAACCCTATAGAATACCATCCCACAGTGAAGGGATAGAGACCCCTGGATACTGGCACAAGGTTTCTACTGAGGAAGTGATAGAACAGGAAATCAGAGGAATGAGGAGTATAGTGGAACAGCAGAAGATTCCATTCTAATCTATAATCTATAATCAAATAATTTCACTAGTTATTCTGCCTAAGTACTAATCTGTTATTTCTACCTACTAACATACTTCAAGTGCTCTTGGCTGTCTCTAAATTTGCTATGTCCTTGGACAGAGCTCCAGTCACCCCACCCTAGTTATTGTTCTGTTACTTAGCATCTATCACTTAGATCAGCTGGTTTTCTTCCCAGAATCCCTTTCCCTGATGACCTTCTACACTGGATGATTCTGAACAGCAGGCAGAACTCATTAGCCCCGGAAGGATGTTATAAACACATACACACCCTCCACTCCAGTTTGGGGGTCTAATCATAAATCAAGTAATTTCTCTTTCAGCCCCGCCTCTGCCTCCATAGGGGGAGACAGACCAAGCAGGGGCTTTATTTACAAAGGTTAAACATGTCTTTAATTGGATTGCTGGCATTTGAGGCTGCTGCCTCCTTTCCCTCTGTCCCTTTAGTTCTTGCTTGTAGTGGTACTAGAGAGAATGCCAAGAGAGGATTTTATTTTAAGGGGGGAAGAGAGAGAGAGAGAGAGAGAGAGAGGCCCCAATCCCCTTGCGACTCATGTTTCAGCTTTGAACTGCCACAAACAAAGGAATTTCATCTTTAAAGGTCCCCAGCCACTGGACTGGCTAGCTAAGGAAACCATGCCCCCACCTCACCCCAGAGCACCAGTTCAGGCAGGATAGGAGGTATAGGAGGCTCTCCACCTAGTTCCATTTTGCACAATCAAAACATAGCTATCTTTAAAGACATAGGAGGCAGTCGAAACCTCAAAAAAAAAAAAATCAGCCACAATGACCCACCTTACAATGACTTACACTGCAATGGGAAGAAACCTGGCTTTAAAGTCAAGGGATCTGGGTTATAACCCTGGATGTCTCAAAATCTCTTCTCTGTGTGTCCTTAGTCAAGTCAATTCCCACCTCTGGTCCTCAGTACTCTCCTTTGTAAAATGAGAAGGTTGAATTGAACAGTATCTAAGGGCCCTTTCAGGGCTGACATTCAACAGCCTCACCCACACATCACCAATGACCCCCCTCACCACGTAAATGGTTGCCATCAAGTCGAGATCATGCCTGAGTTAATATGAGCAGATTGAGGTTACCAGATAAATCCAGGGACATGTATTTGCATATTGTTAGACAATGTTGCATGTTGATTTACATACATTTGAATTTCATGTTTAGTAAGCCCTTAATTCCTTATGCAGTTATTGCAATTGTACTCAAACCTGGAGTTTTGGGCAGAAGAAAGGGGGAAGGAAGGAAGCTTTTCCTTGATATTGGGGATGTCAGAAATGAAAAGACCAAACAGAGATCATCAGTGAATTACAGGGACATTCAGGACCACAAATACCTGAAACGCTAACCTTGACCTTCAGAAGATCCTGGATTCTCAGAAGCCATATAATCTAATCCCTTCACTGGACAGATGAAGAAACTGAGGCTGAGGAAATTGACTTGCCAAAACTCACACAGATAGTAAGCATCAGATGTGGGATTTGAACCCTGAACTTCTAATTTTTTTGATGTACCACACTCCCTTTTAGATACCAAGCTGACTTCAGAAAGTCATGCGGTTCAGAACATCCTTGAACAACAATTATCTACTTCCTGCTGTTGGTAGAGGGCAAATCTTTGGGGATCTGTCTTTAGTATAAGCCCATCTCTCTTTCTTTGGCCCTCAGACTTCCAAACAACTCCGCTTGTTGCTCCTACAGTCCTTCAACCAGGCTTGCCTTTTTTGGAAGTACCCTATGCTCAAAATTGACCTCTCCTATGTCTCTCCCTCTCTATGTCCTCTCAGATTGCACTTCTCTCAAGGCTATAAGCTGACCTCGGATAGATGGCTAAGGAAAATCTGTCTAAGGTAAAATTCTTGTAAAAATTGACTCTAAACAAATTCTACAGCAGTAGAAGCCACAAAACAACAAAGTGAAAGAGATTTCCAGCCCAAGACAGCCTGGAAGACAAACAGGAAAGTTGTATCACACTGGGTTAAGAGTGCAGCACAGCACAGCCTGGACCATGTGTCAAGGACAGGACTGGAGCAGGCTTCAGGGCATGGAACCACAGGAAGCAGCTGTGGTTCCCAGATTTCTCAATGCACAAATGCCAAAGACAGCTTCAAAGGTCAGTGAGAAAGCTCTTTGACCGGGGTGAGAGGGGAGTGCTATCTGACCCCAGGCTCAGCCCCAGGGTGGCAGCAGCATCCATTTTTGGAGCTCTCAGCCTAAAGACCCTGGGGGAATTGAGCTGCTGTTCTGGATCTCAGTCCTGAGTGGCAGTCCTGGGGTAAGGAAGAGTACTGGTATGGCAGAGATGGTGGAGTCTGTGAAGAGGGAATCCTAGTCACAGATGCTGTGCAGAAGAGTACTTGTGGCTATTCCCAGACCAGCGTGCAGGACAGGTGAGGAGTAAACTCCTCTCCCTTGATTGTAACACCTTGGAGGAACTGAGAACTTACAAGTGCCTAGTGTATACCCTCCACTTGACAAAGAACTCAAAAGTCAAGTGACTGACTGGGAAAATGCTCAAAAAAAGGAAAAAAAATGATAAGGTTACTTTCTTGGTGAACAAGTATTTCCTTCCATCCTTTCAGTTGAGGAATAACAAAGCATACCTTCAGAGGAAGATATAAAAGTCAAGACTTCTATATCCAAAACCTCCAAAAAATGCAATGGGCTCAGGCCATGGAACAGCTCAAAAAGGATTTTGAAAATCACATAGTAGGGGTGAAGGAAAAATTGGGAAGAGAAATGAGAGCAATGCCAGAAAATCATGAAAAGTAAGTCAACAGCTTGCTAAAGCAGACCCAAAAAATGTTGAAGAAAATAACATCTTAAAAAATAGACTAATCCAAATGGCAAAAGAGGTCCAAAAAGCCAATGAGGAGAGGAATGCTTTAAAAAGCAGAATTAGCCAAATGGAAAAGGAGGTTCTAAAGCTCACTGAAGAAAAATAGTTCTTTAAAAATTAGAATGGAGCAGATGGAAGTTAATGACTTTATGAGAAACCAAGAAATTATAAAACAAAACCAAAAGAATGAAAAAATAGAAGAGAATGTGAAATATCTCATTGGAAAAAACAACTGACCTGGATAATAGATCCAGGAGAGACAATTTAAAAATTATGGGTCTACCTGAAAGCCATGATAAAAAAAAAAAAAGACTAGACATCACCTTTGATGAAATTATCAAGGAAAACTAACCTCATATTCTAGAACCAGAGGGCAAAATAGAAATGGAAAGAATTCTTTGATCGTCTCCTGAAAGATATCACAAAAGGAAAACTCCTAAGAACATTGTAGTCAAATTCCAGAGTTCCCAGGTCAAGGAGAAAATATTACAAGCATCCAGAAAGAAACAATTCGAGTATTGTGGAAATACAATCAGGATAACATAGGATTTAGCAGCTTCTACACTAAGGGATCAAAGGACTTGGAATATGTTATTCCAGAGGTCAAAGGAGATAGGATTAAAACCAAGAATCAACTACCCAGCAAAACTGAGTATAATACTTCAGGGGAAAAATGGAATTGCAATAAAATAGAGGACTTCCAAACATTGTTGTTGAAATGACCAGAGCTGTGTAGAAAATTTGACTTTTAAATGCAAGAATCAAGAGAAACATGAAAAGGTAAACAGCAAAGAAAATCCTTAAGGAACTCATTAAAGTTGAACTGTTCACATTCCTACATGGAAAAATGTTATTTGTAACTCATGAGACCTTTTTCAGTATTAGGGTAGTTAGAGGAAATATATATATGTAGATGTGTATGGATATATATTATGCATTTGTTATATAATGTGTAGGTATGTATATGTACATCTGTATATGCATGTATGTATACATATACCATAGACAGAGGGCACAGGGTGAGCTGAATATGAAGGGAGAATACTTAAAATAATAAAATTTATTGTTGAATGGAATGTATTAGTAGTAAGAAAAAAGGAGAGGTAGAATGTAGCAAATCATCTCATATAAACGAGGGAAGAAAGAGTTTCTACAATGCAGGGGAAGAGAGGGGAGATGAAAGAAAATAAGCATTACTCTCATGGAATTTGGCTTAAGGAAGGAATAATAGACACTCAGTTGGATATGGAAATCTATTTTACCCTGCGGGAAGGCAAAGGGGGGAAGGAGATAGGAAAGGGAAGATAATAAAAGGGACAGCAAATAGGGGAAAGGGATAATCAGAAGCAGACACTATTGTGGGAGGACAGGTCAAGGGAGAGAATGAAATAAATGAAGGGCAGGATAGGACAGAGGGAAATATGGTTAGTCTTTTACAACACAAATATTACGGAAGCGCTTTGCATTGTCACACGTGTATGACCTATATTGAATTGCTTGTTTTCTCTATGAGAGTGGGTGGAGAGAAAGGGAGAGCATATGGAACCCAAAACTTTAAGAATGAATGTTAAAAATTGTTTTAGCATGTAACTGGAAATTAAGCTATACAGGAAATCGAGTATAGAAATCTATTCTGCCCTACAGGAAAATAGAGGGGAAGGGAGATGGAAGAAGAGTGGGTAATAGAGGGGAGGACAGACTGGATGAAGGGGTGTATGGGGTGCATGCTGTCCTGGGGTAGGGGATGGGGAGAGATGGGGAGAAAATTTTGAATTTAAATTCTTGTGGAAGTGAAAGATAAGAACTGAAAAACTAATAAATTATATATGTTTTTAAAAAAATCAATCTAAGCCAGTTCATGCTGATTTGTGAATGACTGATAGACCACTTTCCCAGCAGCATCAGTGGTTCTGTCACATGACCAAGTGCAAACTCCTTCCCCTTCAGCAATTGTTGTGGAGAGGGAATAGATGCTTATCTACACAAAAACTCCCAACTGAGTTCGTCTTTTTAAAGTTTTCCTTCAGTCACTGCTTGTGGTTAAGAGTCTTCAGCTCTTCAATGAACTGAAGGGAAAGAAAAAGTAGATGCCCATCAAATGTGGACTAACTACACAAACTATGTTATGTGAATATAATGGAATGAGAAGTGTCATGAGAAGCCATGAACAGGAGGCAATCGGGGAAATAGGAGATGTACATGAACTGATGCAGAAGGAAATAAGCAAAACCATGAAAATAATATGCACAACTATTCCAACAATAGAACTAGAACAAACAAAATTACAAATACTGTGCAATGATGACCAAGTTTGACTTCAAAGAATGAAAATGTATCTCTCTCCCTTCTTTGCAGTGGTGGAAGGCTACGGGTGTGGAATGCTGCATAGAATTTTAGACTTGAAAAACAAAGAGACTTCAGCTTTCAATATCCTCTGCTCCCAAGAGCCATTATTTCCTTCATTATTGCTCCTTCTGGGGCAAGGGTGGGGGGTGGTGTTGCTGATATCCCTTCTATTCAACTGCAATGGTCCCACACAGGAATATTACCAGATCTTTATCTGGTTGCCTCCTGGATCCAGGGTATACCTGGCATGTTTAAGCTGGCAGCTAGATGACACAATAGAAAAAGCTCTGAGACTAGTCAGGAAGAACTTAGTTCAAAACTGGTCTTGGACACTCACTAGCAATGCGACCCTTGGCAAGTCACTAAACCTATTTATCCCTCATTTTTCTCACAATTAAATGGAAATAATAATTAACCCTGCCTCCCAGGATTGATCCAAGGATCAAATAGGATAATATTTGTCAAGTGCCTAGACATAGTAGGTATTTAACTTATTTCCTTCCTTTCTGTTATTTTGCACTCTAGATATCCCATCCAGCTTTCCACAGAAAGGGTTTCTTTGGGTAGCTTTGGGAATGCCTCTTTCTTGAACCATGGAAACTATTCTCTATTTTCCACTCTGGTAGAATCATGGAGAGTAAATCCCTAGCCAATGATGTCCTCTCTCCCCAGTGCCTGGAACACATGCCCTGTCCATGAGATTTTTGAGATTCAGAGAGACTCTGGGCCAAATTTAATAAAAGGATTTGCTCTGTAAAACTTAGACTCAAAGGATTACACCCAAGGACCTAGAAGGTCACATGTGACCTCAAGGCCACAGGTTCCCCACCTCTGCCTGGCCTCTGCACCTGGGTTCAAGATTCTTCCTCTGATATATAAAGGCTGCGTGACCTGGGAAAGTCATTTATCTTCTCAATGTTCTGGACAGCTGTCTAAGAACTTGCTATCATTCTTCATGAGTAGATGGACTTTAGTCATTTTTCTGTTCAGTCATTTTTAGTTTTGTATGAATCTTCATGACCCCATTGGTCATGAATATTTGGCAGGGATACTGGAGTGGCATGCCATTTCCTTCTACCACTCCTTTTACAGATGAGGAAACTGAGACAAACAGGGTGAAGTGACTTGCCCAGGGTCACACAGCCAGTAAATGTCAGGTTTGAGGCTAGATTTGAACTCAGGTCTTCCTGACTCCATGACCAGAACTCTACTGTACCACCTAGCTGCCCTAGAACTCCTATTTCAATAAAATCACGGGTCCAGTTCCTGACATGCATAAATGCTGACTTCTCTGAAAGGATGGAAACTTCTTGAGGGCAGGAGCTACTTCTTTGTCTTTGAACCTACAACATCTAGCAGAGCAGTAGGTGTTTAATGAAATAAATGCTTGCTGATGGATTGTTCATTTGGGCAACCTCATATAGCTAACTGCTTCTTAGCAACCCTCAGCATCAAAAGTGCCAGGGTTACCATCTGAATGAGAGACAGAAGGAGAGACAGAGAGACAGACAAACAAGTGAGACAGAGAGATACAGAGAGATAGATAGAAATAGAGTCAGAGAGAGATAGAGAGGGAGAGAAATTGGGAAAGGACATGTGATTTCATTGGCATAGCGAGCTCCCTCTACTAACATAGACTAATTCCTTCTTTACAAATTCTACAGCTACCTAGAACACCCAAAGGTCAAATGACTTGCTTAGAATCACCCAACTAATATGTGTCTATCACCTATCAAGAGATAAGTCTTGAATCCATGATCAGAAGCAAGTTTCTCTATGCACTGTATCATGTTAGTTGGTAAATATAGCCCTTTAAGGTTCGCAAAGATCTTTCTTTACACGCATTATTTCATTTGATCCTTACTGGTAGTCCTCTGAAGCTGTTAATATTATGGCCATTTTACAGTTATGGAAACTGAGAGTCAAAGTGGTGAAATGATTTGCTGATTCATATCAAAAGCCACTAAGTGTCAGAAAGAGGATTCAAATCCAAATCCCTCCTGACTGCCAGGTCAAATCACTTTCTTTCCTCACATTCGGGGCCTCTCTGCGATGCCCATTTGCCTTTTTTCACTGGAGTCCTCAGCAACCCCTGCGAGAGTGCTGGCTGCCCAGAAAGTAAAAGGAAGGACATACATTTGCCCAGCACTTCATCACCAAAGGGTCAGGATGAGTCCCGCAGCTTCTCCTTCAGTGCAAGCCACTTAACAAGAAAATGGTCTCCTGTTGCTTCCTGTCTCTTGAATTTTCTTCTTTCTTAGAGAAGTGAATTGAAGTTTCCCAGACATTTCATCCCTTTCAATGGCTCTGAAATATGAGAGCATGACTCTTGCTACAGCAGAGGTCTTCCCTGAGAAAAAGAAGGAAGTTTACATTTTTCTAAAAATTCTTTCAAGGCAAATGTGTTGGAATTCTTGATTTTAGTTTCTAATGTTCCACTTACCCAAGATTTTTAGCACTTACTTCATAATACTTTACATTTTTATAGCTTTCAAGTGCGCAAGTCTATATATATATATATATATATATATACACACACACATATATACACACACGTATATATGCACACGTATGTATATGTATATATACATGTATGTGTGTATATATTATATATGTAAATGTTCATGTGGGTATATACATTACATATGTGTGTATATACACATATACATAAATATATAAATTGTCATTTTATTCTCACAATAGTCCTATAAAGTAAATACCTCATTTTTCAGATGAGGAAATCGAGGAACAGAGAGGTTAAGCAATAAATAAGTGTTTTTGAGCACGTGCAAGGGGTCAGACAGTATGCTACACAATGGGGAAGCAAAGACAAAAATGTACCCTCAGGGAACTTACATTCTACAAGGGAGAAACAATATACATCAGTTAAATCAATACAAAATAAATATGGACCGTTTGAGGTGGAGAAGGCATCATAGTTCTGCCACTTACTAGCTATGTGACCTTCAATAGGTCACAATCTCTCTAGACCTCAGTTTCCTCAATTATAAAATGAAGTGGTTGAACTTAATAACCTCTAAAATGCCTGTGAACCTATGATCTCCTTTGAACCTCAGTTTCCTCGTTGGATGAATGAGGGAGTCAGATCAGTTGATGTCTAAGATTCTTTTCATCTCTAAGTCTATGACCCTATGATCATTTCCCAGTCTCAGTTTCCTCATCTGTCAAATGTCAGATTGAGTAAACTTTCATTTCATGTCCCTTCCAGCTCTTTATATCTGATCTATGAACTGAGACAATGAGGAAAGGATGCTCATAGAAGGAGGGGGAGATCTCACAGCTGGCAAGTCAGTGCTGGGTTGAGAATTAAATTTGGATTCTGTGACTTCTGAGCCCAATCTATTTATCTACTACCCCACACTGCTCTCTCTCAGAAAGAGCAGGGGATGCTGCTCTTTTGGCATGACAGTGGAATACAAACCAGCCATCTCCACTTAATGCAATGTATCCTCCTTCTGAACAGCAGGAAGCTTCCGGAAATTTGCCTTCCATGCACAGTAAAGAGTGGTCCCATCTCTCTAATAAGCATCTCATCCCAGAACACATAATTCAACATTTCCTCTGGATTTGATTACAGTGATCTAAAGGGAAGATCATATTAGGACAGTTATAATCAACCAATCATTTACTGAAGATAAAGTAGCCAGTGGCAAATGAATCGGTGGCTATGTATTATACTGGAAACCTAATTGCATATTAACCAAACCAAAGACCTATGTAATTACTCCATCATCTGTTTTGTTCCCCACCTCCAAGTTTCCCTTGGAGCTGGAAAGAGAGGAGGAGAAAGCTTACCAAGCCCTTCACTATGTTGCCTCCAGCACCTCTGCTCAGGGCAGAGCAATTCCAGATAGCTTCCCTTTCAATTATAGCTCATTCCTAGAAATTTACAATGGCGTTAATTATGCCCCAGTTGCTATTAAGGAGATTGCATCTTCTTATTAACACTAAAGAAATAAATTGGTTTGGGGAAGATACTTTAAACTTGTTTTTTTAATGCTATTTTTATTAGCTCATTTGAAGCCACTCAACTGGGCTTAGCTGGGGATCACTGGATGAATTGAAAGAACATAACTTTTATTTTTTAAAAAGTTATTTATTTATTTTCAGTTTTCAATAATCATTTTTATAAGATTTTGAGTTTTAAATTTTCTCCCCCTTCCTTCTCTTCTGCCTCCCCAAGATAGAATGCATTTTGATATAAGCTATTCATGCAAAACCATATTAAACATATTTCCACATTGGTACTTTCATAAAGAAGAATTAGAACTGAAGGAGAAAACCATAAGAAAGTAAAAACCTAAAGAAAAGAAAGGAAAAATAGTATGCTTTGATCAGCATTCAGACTCCACAGTTCGTTTGTTTTGGATGTGGACAACATTTTCCATCATGAGTCTTTTGGAGTTGTCTTAGATCCTTACATTGCTAAGAAGAGCTAAGTCTATCATAGTTGATCATTACACAATATTGCTAACTGTGTAGATTGTTTTCCTGGTCCTGCTCAATTGCATCAGTTCATGCAAGTCTTTCCATGTTTTTCTGAAATCCACCTGTTTGTCATTTCTTATGGAACAATTGTATTCCATTGCATTCATGTGTTACAACTTGTTCAGCCATTCCCTAATTGATGGGTATCCTCTCAATTTCCAATTCTCAAGCACCACAAAAAGAGCTGCTATAAATATTTTTTGTACATGTAGGTCCTTTTCTCATTTTTAGGATCTCTTTCGGATATAGACTTAGAAGTAGTCTTGCTGGATCAAAGGGTACGCACAGTTTTATAGCCATTTGTATATAAAAGAATATGACTTTTAGAGAGAAAATGGAATGATGGTTAAGAAACTGAACTTGTCATCAGGAAGACCTGAATTCACATCCTATCTCAGACACTCGCTATAGGTATGTAACTCTAGGCAAGTCATGCAATCCCTGGGTCTCAGTTTCCTTATCTGTAATGTGAGAAGGTTGGACTTATGACTTCTAAGGTCCCTTCTAGCTTTAAATCTATGGTTCTATGGTCCTACCAACTTGTCCGTCATCACCCAAGTAGAAGAGGCAACTTGCTAGATGAAGAGCATTGAGTTTGTTGGTCTGCTCTGGCACACCATTTTGGTTCTAATATATGAACTTGCCAAGCATCTGAAATTTGTAGATGAGAAATTTCATTTCATAGGAACAATTAATCAATGAGTACTCCTATTTCATGCTTTCACTTTTCATTTTATTTATTCTGTATTCCATTCTTCCAAAATCTTCATAGATCCTATGTCATCTGACCTATTGTTTATTTCCTTCCTATCCTCTCCCAGTTCCATGTTGTGATGGAAACAGTATTGCTCTGACACACCTTTCCTCTGCTCACAACATGGGTAGACTTTAATTAAAAGGAAACAAAGCTTCCCCCTTAGGAAATCTGATTTACCTCAGCTTGCTTGATGTGTCATTCTGGTCATATAAGGACAGAAAGTCCCAGACACATGGAATCTAGACTTCTCTGACTTGGTGGATTGCTGAAGAAAATAAGAGTTTTTCGCTATATCCTTCCTTGATGACATGGGTTGGATGCACATCTAGAGAAGGTGAGCATCGCTATATCTTTGTTACAAATTCTTGCTGGTTTAGGGCAAAGTAAGCCTGCTTTTATTATCAGTTCAGTGATCCTCCTTGAGTACCTCATTTCAACCCAACATCGAATCTGAACTGAGAAAGAGCTGGAATTACAGTCAATTTATACATCATTTCCAAACTTTATAATCCCATGCAAAAAGTGCTTGATCTGAAATCAGCAGAATTAGGTTCAATCTCCACTCTTTCACTGAGTATCTATGATTGTGGGTAATCTCTTAATCTGGACTTCAGTCTACTTATCCATAAACTGGAGAATGGACTAGATTATTCCTAAAATCCCTTTTGGTTCTAAATCTATGATCAAATTGCCTAGCTTCCTTTAAAGTATCTGCCAGACATCTTTCTTTTTAAAAAGTTTTATTTACTTTATTCTGAATTTAAGAAATAAAGTATTTCCATAAAATAGTAAAATTGAACAAAATATGATGGCACAGGAAACTAGAAATCTATGATGAACGATTTGCTACTCCTTTTAAATATATAATAAAGTTATCACTTAACTTTCTCTTTTTTTCCTTTTTTTCTTCCGTTCCTACCCCTGCCCTGCCCTAGAGATGGCAATTGTTCCCGGTCCTTTCCCTCCCCTCCCGTTATATAGTGACTTCTTTCCAAGATTACCCTCCATTCATACTATATGAATCTTATGTATACAGTTATCTGGATGTTGCCTTTCCTATGAAAACGTGAGTTCCTTGAGGAAAGGGATTGAGTTCTTGTCTTTCTTTACAACCCAAGGATTTAGCACAGCGCATGGTACACAGCAAGCATTAAATAAATGCTTGTTGACTGGCCTATGATTTACAATCTTTAATAACCTCAGGTCAAAAATGGATTCCTCCAGAATTCCCCGAGAGACCACCTTCCAAAGTGACTGATTCATTAATGGTGGCTGTCTGTGTCCAGTCACTGAAACTTCGTTATTTCAAGGGTATATGCCTTGCCTTCTCAGCAGGAGCATAATCTCTTTGAAGACAAGGATTTTCTCTTTTTTCGTTTATCTTCCAGGGTATCCACACCAGCTTGCTTAACTTTGATGGGAACCAGTGGGTGAATGGAAAGAGCTTCACTTGTCCTGTACCATACAGTGGAAGAATACGTGTGTATGTTTATCCTTCATTGCACAAGAGGACCATGCCATCAAAAAAATAATGACATGACTTGCACTTGACTTTGTTTCTTTTTTGAGCAAGGGAAGGCTGTGTAGGTCACCAGCCTCACTTCTCCTCCAGAGCCATCTGAATTCAGTCACCAGATATTCATCAGGATGACTGGAGATGACCCAGCATGAGACAATTGGGGTTAAGTGACTTGCCCCAGGTCACACAGCTAGTGAGTATCAAGTGTCTGAGGTGAGATTTGAACTCAGGTCCTCCTGACTCCTGCACTGGTGCTCTACACACTGCACCACCTAGCTGCCCCAGTGGAAGAAGTAACAACTGCCTCAAGAAGGTTTGGTTACTGTACCTTCTGGGCTGCCATATTGGCTACGTTTTGTGCTCAGTGAACATTGGTTTAGGAATAAGGGACATTCAGAGAGCCACATCCCTACAAACGGAAATTGTCAGAACACAAAGAGGATCCAGCACAAGGGAGAAAGCCAAGATTTTGGATTGGCCAACCAACACTGGGATAGAAGTCAGGAGAACAGAGTTCTACACTCACTCAATGTGTGACCATGGGCAATGAATTAATACTCTCTGGGCCTCAGGTTCATCCTCCACAAAAATGACAGGGTCAGGAATGAAAAATTTCTTAAGGTTCCTTCTAGCTCCAACATATAATGATTCTCACTTGCTGTGAGCATTCCCTGGGAGATCAGTAAATGACATGCGTGCACATGTCTGCTTAATTACTGGTCTGGGTTTAGGAGTCAGATTTACTTACCGGCTCTTACAGGCTTCAATTAGTTGAAACAGCTGGGCCTGAAGAGGAGAAGACAGGAATTGGAATGATTTTCTCCTTCCTACTTAATGCTTTGCCTACTGTTTCAGTCTTCAAGTAGCATAAAGAGGGATGGGGAAAGTGAGACAAAAAAGAGAAGGAAAGGGAAGAAAAGAAGAGAGGAGACTGGGAGAGGGGAATTCTGGAGCTGGGGAAGCAGGGAAAGAGTAGAATTGAAAAGTCGAAGGGAACCAAGGAAATATCACTCCAATCTCTTCTCAGCTCTTCTCTCTCCAGTCTCCACCCCCTAATCTCTCCCTCCTTTAACACTTCTCTGTGGACACTGGTATTTATGGATCTCAATATATATACACCTGGTAATGACTACACACTGATGTTTCCTTTCTCCAAATCTTGATAAGGCTTGTGATCTATACCTTACAACTTATGCTTGATCATGTATACCTACTATCTTTGGGTAGCAAGGTGGCACAGTGGATAGATTCCAGGCTTGGAGTTAGGAGAGACCTGAGTCAAATCTGGTCTCGGACACTCACTACCTGTGTGACCCTGGGCAAGTCACTTTTTCCTGTTTGCCTCAGTTTTCTCATTTGTAAAATGAGCTGGAGAAGGAAATGGTAAAGCACTCCAATATCTGCCAAGAAAACCCCAAATAAGATCACAAATAGTCTGTCATGACTGAACAAGTAGACTAGAAGTTCTATGAGGACAAAGCTTGTGTAAAAGTCACTTTCATGTCCTGCCAAGTTTCTTGCATGGTGTGTCTACTCAATCAATATTTGTTGTGTTGGCATCAAGTTGTATATTTAAATGCATTCCAGCATTTGACCCCTAAAACAACGTTGGGGGGCAACAAATTGATCAGTCATGTCCTCTGAATGCCCACTACCTTTCTCTAGGGATATGAACTAGGAATTAGCAGAGATGTCACAGTTCTGCTGGGCGACCCCAGAGGAGGGTCAGTTTTAGAGCTGGAATCTACTCTGGAGGGTCACTAGGTCAACTCCTTCATCTTATAGATGAGGAACTAAGAACTAGAGAGGAGAAGAGGCTTGTCTAGGCTCACATAGTGTCTGAGGCAGGATCCATCAGAGTCCTGACCACATCACATTTACCCAAGAGGAAAAGCTAGCATTTGAATTCAGGATCCATAGATCCAAAGAACACTAGGGAGGACACTGAGACCAAGAAAAGGGGCATGACTTATCTGACCCTGAGTGATGGTGTGAAGTTAAATAGATAATAAAATACATAGATAATAAATAATAGAACTGGGCTTTAAGCCCAGATCTGAAGACATCATGTTTGTAGGGTCATACAATCAAAGAGAGAGCTAGGAACCTTAGAGAGCACATAACCAGCTTAGGAGAATAAACTAAAGCCCAAATAGGAAAAATGACTCACCCAAAAGAGATAACTAATTTGTGGCAGAATCAGGACTAAAATCAGGTATCCTTACTCCTGGCCATGGCTCCTCCCTAGTCTAATATTTTTGCTACTCAGTCATTTTAGTTATGTCTGACTCTGACGTCATTGGGGATTTTCTTGGTAAAGATACTGGAGTGATTTGCCTTTTCCTTTTCCAGCTTATTTGACAGATGAGGAAACTGAGGGAAGCACAGGTAAGTGACTTGTCTAGGGCCACACAGCTTGGAAGTATCTGAGGTCAGATTTCAACTCAGATTCTCTTGACTCTAGGCCTGGCACTCTGTGCACTATGGTACCACCTAGACACCCCTTGCAATGCTATTACAAGTCACCTACTCCATCCTCCTTACTTTTGAAACAGGGCCCTGGGTTAGGCCATGTGGTATAGTAGAAAGAATTCTGGTCCCAGAGAATCCATTGAACCTGGGTTCAAATTCTATCTCTGCCACTTATTAGCTGTATAACATTAGTCAAATTACTACTTCCCTTTGGACTTCAGTTTCCTCATCTGTGAAATAAGATAATTGGATTAGATGGTTTCTAACAGTACTTCACTTTTGAATACCATGATATCCTATCCTTTTCCCTCTGATTTTGGAGATTTTCAAAATGTGTGACCTTGGCGGATTCCCTCTCTTTGGGCCTGTTTTCTCATCTATAACACAAAAGTATTGGATGAAATGGTCTCTGAGGTACTTTCCATCTCAAAATTCTATGATCTTTTCTTCTTTTCTTTTATTAATAGAGGCTTTAGTAAACTCCATTTTCCAAACTTCTCCACCTCCTGGTCAGTCAGCCTGGGTTGTCCCTCCTGCAAGGGTACTCCCTCTTCCAGCTCCCTTTTATATATTAGAAATACAAGCCCCTTGAAGACTAGGACTGTCTTGATTGTGTGTGTTTGTATCTCTAGAATTTAGCACAATGCAAATCATAAGTACTCTTTTTCCCTATCTACTTACCTATCTATATATCTACCCATTCATCCATATCCATCTATTTCTATAGTCTATCATCTATCTATTATCTCTCCACCTATATTTATATATTTACCTATTCATCCATATCCATTTATCTGTCTCTCTATCCCTTAAATGAATGGTTTTGCCTTAAGTTATAATGAAGAACACTTCTACCCCTAAATTTCATAGGGATAACCAGGAATGGCTGGCTCCTTCTTCCACAGTAGCTCCTGAGCCCCTAAAAGTGTGATCTTCATTTTTAATCAACTGGTTAAATTCTGTTAAGTTTTAAAAAGTGGTTTTACAGAGATAGAATTACAAGAACAATTGTTACAACCCCACTACACTCCCAAAAAAAGAAAGCTGGAGAAAAACTTTTCATTTATGTGAACAAAGTCCCTGGGAAGAGGGAACTTAAGGAACAGCATAATCATGGATAAAGTAGTTATTATTCTCTGGGGACCTGAGTTACAAGTGCAAGTTGGAGTTGGAGAGTTTGTCACAAAGAGGAGGGTACCCCAGAAGAAAAAGAAAGACAGAGAAAAAGAGAAATAAAAAAATGAAAAGAAAGTAAGAAAAATATCAAGAAAAGTGAAACAAAGAGGAAGGAAGGAAGGAAGGAAGGAAGGAAGGAAGGAAGGAAGGAAGGAAGGAAGGAAGGAGGAAGGAAGGAAGGAAGGAAGGAAGGAAGGAAGGAAGGAAGGAAGGAAGGAAGGGAGGGAGGGAGGGAGGAAGGAAGGAAGGAAGGAAGGAAGGAAGGAAGGAAGGAAGGAAGGAAGGAAGGAAGGAAGGAAGGAGGGAATGGAAGGAAAGGAAAGGAAAGGAAAGGAAAGGAAAGGAAAGGAAAGGAAAGGAAAGGAAAGGAAAGGAAAGGAAAGGAAAGGAAAGGAAAGGAAAGGAAAGGAAAAAGAAAAGAAAAAGAAAAGAAAAGAAAAGAAAAGAAAAGAAAAGAAAGAAAAGAAAAGAAAAGAAAAGAAAAGAAAAGAAAAGAAAAAGAGAGGGAGGAAAGAAGAAAAGGAGGGAGAGAGGGAGAAAACACACTGCTTTGATCTATCACATTTTTAATGGCTATATTAAGATGAACTATAAAGTTATTTCCAGTGTAGGAGTTATCCTTTGATTTAAATTTCCATTTTGAAGAAACTCAGCAGGCACCACTAACAGAAGTCTAGCATTTAGGGTCTGCTGGATAATAAGGGATCAGGGATGAGCTAAACACCAGTATATGCTATGCAAGCCAACCTTTCTTAATAACATGAGGGACCCAATTAAACATCTCCAGCTTCTTCCAGTTGCTTCCTGGATCCTCCATGAGCAAGGCAGGGAAGGTGAGATTGCCATAGGCAGAAAGCAGCTTTAACACTCACCAGCAGAGTGGGACAGGTTTCCATGCCATTAGCTGGAGGCTTTTCAGATATGCAGGGCCAAGTAGGAGCACCTTCAGAGCAGTTTAGATGATAGAAGAATTAATTTGAAATACATATATCAAGCTGAATTCCTGTTGTTTAGGGTTTTTTCTTCCCCAGGAACTCAAAGCTCACATCCCAATTACTGAGAGGGATGGAGCATAGCTCACATGCCCACTATGGAAGCCAGGAAAAAGCATGGCTGCTTTAAGTATTGAAAAATGAAAGAAGTCCAAGATGAGGAGCAATTGTCTCTGGAATCTGCTATCCTTCCATTGATTTTTCTTGTGTCCCATGGTTTCTCTGCCTTGGAACCAAGGAAGTGTGATGGTTCTATGATACTCTTTTCCTTTTTTAGCAAGCAAAGAACCCTAGAACATCAGAGCAGGAAGAGCCTCTGGAGATCATTCAACCCAGTCCCTTCAGCTTTCAGAAGAGGACAACTCCAGGAGAGGAAAGTCTATCAATGCTCATTCCTTTCCAAACCCTAGCCCTAGTTGACTCCTATCCTTGGCATCTTATACGCTTGGTCACAAATTATTGGAGGCAGTCACATTGTCTGGTAATTTGATCCACTATAAACATATTTTCTAGTCTCAATAGGGCCCTCACTGCTGCAAGACAATGCTTTTCTGGGAGTAGAAAGATGCACAGGCAGAGTACAAAGATGCACATACACTAGTTCTTCCACCATAGCCCATAAAACACCTGTAAAGAAAGACTCTCAACAAATTCTAGAGCAGCAGAAGCCACAGAACAACAGAGTGGAGAAGGTTTCCAGCCCAGGGTGACCTGGAAAGATGATGGGAAAGGTCTGTGTCATTGGACACAGAGCCCAGCCCAGCCTTGGCTGTGCCACACACAGAGAAGGAGCAGGCCTCAGGGGTGGAATTACCACTGGCAGTAGCAGCGGTTTGTGGATCCCTCAACCCACAGGTGCCAAAGGTTAGTGAGAGGGTTCTTTCAGCTGGCTGAGAAGGGAGCAGGGTCTTCCCATAGCTCTGACCTCAGGCGACGGCAGAGGCCTGAATCAGGAAGCAGCACCTCCCTCAGCAGCCTGCATCCATTGTTGGATAAAGTCCCTGGGGGATCCAAGCAGTTTATCCTTACCTCAGCCCTGTGTGGTGGTCCTGCCCCCACCTAAAGCCCCTGGGGGAATTGAGCAGCTTATTTGAATCTCAGCCCCCAGTGCTGGCTTGGTGGAAATGGAGGCCAGGTGGCTGTGGAGAGAAAACTCTACTATTCACAGATTCTGGGCATAGAAGTTTCTAGTTGCTCCCAGACCAGTGTACATGCTTGATTGTGCCACCTTGGAGGAACTGAGATATTACAGATCCCCAGAGTATACCCTCCTCTTGACAAAGGACCCAAAAGTCAAGTAATTGGTTGGGAAAATGCTAAAAAAGGCATTTTTTGCAAAAATGGGGGGAAAGGGGGGAAAAATAAGACTATAGAAGGTTACTTTCTTGGTGAACAGATATCTCCTCCCATCCTTTCAGATGAGGAAGAACAATGCTTACCATCAGGGAAAACATAAAAATCAAGGCTTCTGTATCCCAAACATCCAAAATAAATATTCAAGGGTCTCAGGGCATGGAAGAGCTCAAAAAAAAGGATTTTGAAAATCAAGTAAGAGAGGTGGAGGAAAAATTGGGAAGAGAAATGAGAGAGATGCAAGAAGAGCATGAAAAGTGGGTCAACACCTTGATAAAGGAGACCCAAAAAAAAGGCTGAAGAAAATAACTCCTTTAAAAATCAGCTAACTCAATTGGCAAAAGAGGTCCAAAAAGTCCAATGAGGAGAAGAATGCTTTAAAAAGCAGAATTAGCCAAATGGAGGTTCAAAAGCTCACTGAAGAAAATAGTTCTTTCAAAATTAGAATGGAACAGGTGGAGGCTAATGACTTTATGAGAAATCAAGAAATCACAAAACAAAACCAAAAGAATGAAAAAATGGAAGATAATGTGAAATATCTCATTGGAAAAACAACTGACCTGGAAAATAGATCCAGGAGAGACAATTTTAAAATTATAGAACTACCTGAAAGCCATGATCAAAAAAAGAGCCTAGACATAAGAATCAAGAGAAGTATGAAAAGGTAAACAGGAAAGAGAAATTTTAAAGGACCTACTAAAGTTGAACTGTTTACATTCCTACATGGAAAGACAATATTTGTAACTCATGAAACTTTTTTCAGTATCTGTGTAATTGGTGGGATTACAAACACACACACACACACAGAAAGACAGAGAGAGACAGAGAGCACAGAGTGAGTTGAATAGGAAGGGATCATATCTAAAAAGATAAAATTAAGGGTTGAGAGAGGGATATATTGGGAGGAGAAAGGGAAAAATGGAATGGGGCAAATTATCTCTGATAAAAGAGGCAAGAAAAAGACTTTTCAATGGAGGGAAAAAGGGGGGAGATGAGAGGGAAAACGTGAAGCTTACTCTCATCACATTTGACTCAAGGAAGGAATAAAATGCACACTCATTTTGGTATGAAAACCTATCTTACAATACAGGAAAGTGAGGAAGAAGGAAATAAGCAGGGAGGGAGGGATGATGCAAGGGAGGGCATGGGAGGAGGGAGCAATTAGAAGTCAACCCCCTTGGGGAGGGACAAGGTCAAAAGAGAGAATGGAAGAAATGGAGGGCAGGATAGGATGGAGAGAAATATAGTTATTCTTACACAACATGACTATTATGGAAGTCATTTGCAAAACTTCACATATATAGCCTATATTAAATTGCTTGCCTTCCCAATGGGGATAGGTGGGGAGGGAGGAAGGAAGAGAAGTTGGAACTCAAAGTGTTAGGAACAATTGTTGAGTATTGTTCTTGCATATAACTGAGAAATAGGAAATATAGGTAATGGGGTATAGAAATTTATCTTGCCCTACAGAACAAAAGAGAAGAGAACAAAAGGGAAGGGAGGGATGTTAGAAGGAAGGGCAGATTGGTGGTAGGGGCAATTAGAATGCTCGGGTTTTGGGGTGGGGGAAGGGGAGAGATGGGGAGCAAATTTGGAACTCAAAATTTTGTGGAAATGAATGTTGAAAACTTAAAAAAATAAATTAAAAATTAAAAAAAGACAATGCTTTTCTTCTTCCTTGATCAACTCTATCACACTCCCCCACAACATCTGCTTCAAAAGTTTCTTTCTTAAGCCTAACTAGTCATAAATTTAGAATGATAATCTCATAGTTTGGGGGAAGCTAGGTGACTCTGGGGATAGAGCACCAGACCTGTAAATCAGGATAGACCTGAGTTCAAATCTGACAAACACATCAATTAGCTATAGGACTGAGCATGCTAAGTGTCAATTGCTTCCTATATAGAATAAAGGGGTGAGGCTCAATGGCCTCTAAGATGTAAAGATTCCCCCATGTGTTCATCCTTCATTGATGAAGAAAACCATACCATCGGAGAAATAATGACATGACTTGTACTTGACTTTGTTTTGAATGAGGGAGGGCTGAGCAGGTCACCATTATCACTTCTCTTCCAGAGCCATCTGAATCCAGTGACCAGATATTCATCAGGATGACTGGAGATGACCCAGGATGAGGCAATTGGAGTTAAGTGACTTGCCCAAGGTCACACAGCTAGTGAGAATCAAGTGTCTGAGGTGAGATTTGAACTCAGGTCCTCCTGACTCCTTCACTGATGCTCTATCCACTACACCTAGCTGCCTTTAAATATTCCCCCTTGACTTAGACTAGAAAGCAGATTCAAATTCCTCTTCTGAGAAAGTTGGGGTTTTTTTTAGTGAAAAGCAAGCAAACTAAATCTTTCTCTCCTCCCTCTCCTTTCACCAAGTGGCCTTAAACAGCCTTGGTGACATCAATGACAAACACTCGAGAAATGTCAAGGATTCTAAGAAGAGGAGCTGAGGACAGAACATAGTCCAGGTTTTGAGGACAGCTTGTACACACAGGTGGAAAATGGTAGGCCATTAGAACAACAAGAAAATCATTTCAGAGAATAAAAGTTATCAGCAGTGGACCTAAGCTCACAGTCTCACCATTCTACTTCATGCAATCTACTTCTGATCCTATTCTGACCTTCTAACTCAGGTCTAGAAGCTGGATTCTTGATTGCCTCCTCCATGATCAAGCCTTTGCCCTAAGTTCTGCTTCCAGAAATCCTTTCCCCCATATGCCTGATTCATATTGGTTCCTTGCCCTATATCTGGGACCAGCCAGGACCAAGGGCGTGCTGTATCCCTCTGTCTTTACAGGAACAAAAATCCAAATCCTAAATCTCAGCTTTCACAGCTTGGTCCTCATTCCTCGCTTCCACAGCATCCTCATGCTGCTTGGCTTCCTGCCTTCTTCTATGGTCTGAAGCTTGGACAACCTATAATCATGAGCCTTGAGAAGGGTAGGCATTGCAGCAGATAGAGTTGAATCCAAGACCTGAAATCTAATAACTCCTTGGACATTTGGTAGCTGTGCAACCTTAGGCAAGTCAACCTCTCTAGGCTTCAATGTCCTGGGATTTAAGCCAAGGGGGTAGGTCTTGTTCCTTCCAAGTCTAAATCTGTGATCCAAGCCTCTGTCTAGTGACCAAGTCTCAACCATAATATCAATTGTTTCTGAAGTCACAAGACACAGGTAACCACCTATGTCTACAATTCCAGAGTCAGGTTTTGACCAACTTCAGTGAGCCCCAGACTCAAAAATAAATAAAAAATAAAATTGAAAAACCCCATCAGTGTTTTGCCAAAGCAATAAGTGAAAATGTCTGAGAGCTCCATTCCCTCTCCCATAAGCCCGTGAACTTCAATGACGAGCCATGCGAACATTACCTCAGGGTGACTCGTTGTGCAGCTGCTTGCAAATCCCTTCCCGCCTCCCCTCCCGCTCCTCTCTCAAAGGAAGGGATGTTCACAGAGAATGCTGATTCTTTGTAGACTTAAGCTTTCCCTGCTGTTGCTTGGGGCTGTGTGCTCAAAATAAATCGTACTGTTTAAAGCTGGCACAACCCAGAGTTGCTCCATTCTATTACCTCCCCTACCAGCCCACGTTGGAGAACAGGATGGAGCAAGGAGGTTAAAACAATAAAAATCACAGCAGGCAGGTAATTAATTGCTAATCCCCAAGGCCTTTTCACTGTGAGGCCTCCAAATATTTGGACAAAAGAACACCATTTCAGAGTTGGAAGGGACCTTAGAGGCCACTAGTCCAACTTATAACTGAACAAATGAGGCCATGTGGAGCAGAGAGAAGAGGTCAGTTCTACCTCAGTTGCTCACTACCTCTGTCACCTTGGGCATGTCACTTACCTCTCTGGGCCTCAGTTTTCTCCTCTGTAAAATGGGGTTCACTAACTGGCTGCTGAGGTCCTTGGGAGGCAGTGTAGTGAAATGAAGTCAGAGAATCTGAATTCAAATCTTATTAAGGTTTCAGTTTTCTCCTCTATAAAATGAAGAGGTTGGATTAGATGACCCTTAAGATATTCAGCTCAAAAAATAATGATGGCTCCAGAACCTATCTTAAAAATGGTACTCCAGCCTCTGCTCTGCTGCAGCCCACCTCGCCTAACACACCTCTTAACTGATCAGAAGTTCATCTGGTTTTTTGTGTGCCTTTTCCATGACATCACCAACTAAATTTGCCTTTTCGTCATTTCTATTAGGTTCTCCTAATTCCTTAATCTAGAGGCCAGTCTGATTCTTCTTCATTCATAGGACTGGAGATCTAGAATGGGAAGGAACCATAGAGGTCCTTGAGTGCTATCTCTCATTTTGCAAAGAAATTGCAGTCCAGGAAGGTGGCACCAACACTACTCCTTTCTGAAAGCTTCACCTCTCAATGCAGCCCAAGATCACTCTCTTATTATGGCTGTCATGGTACCCTACCAAGGATCTTGCAGTCCATTCAAGTGCCCAGATTGTGTACAGGACCCTTGAGTCCGCACCTGGAAACATGGTACAAGTATAGCCCAAGTGGAGATTCATGCTTTAACCCAAGACCCACTTAGAATGTTAGAAAGTTAGTTCTTGAAGGGATGTTAGGGAGGCCACCCAGCTTGACCTTATCTTGACCTATCACAACAGAGCCTCTACTACCAGTGATCTGGTAAAGTACCTATCTTCACCTTTAATGGTGTTAGGGTGTTTTAAAACCTCAATCTGAGTGCCTACGGGGCTTGCTTTGAGGTAATTCATGATATTTATTAATTAGTCATCATTATTGACTTGACATCATGCTGTCAGTTAAGTAAATTTACTATAATTAATGAGGCTGGCAATAATGTCAAGACATGTGGTGCTAATTATTTTTCAGTGAACGAATTCATCACTAATATACATGGGAATGTGAATTGTACCATGAGTTGATATTGATTCAGGTTATGTACCACTGAGTAAATGGGAAGAGGATGGGAGGATTTTTGATATTAGTCAGTGTGGAGTAATGCCAAGAAGACAGGTATCATAGGATCCTGACTATAGATCTAGAAAGGACCTCAGAAGTCACCTCAGCTGCCTCATTTTGCAGTTGGAGAAACTGAGACTCAGTAAAGTAATTTCCAAAGGTTACTGAGGCATTTTGTCATAATCCATCTTCTCTGACTGTAGGGCCAATGTTCTTTCCACTGTAACACTAGAACTACAAGTTGGAGACTATCCAAATACATATAGACTGGTCATTAAGGGAAAATGCATTATCTCTTGCTTCTGTCCTACTTATCAAATAGAATGAGCTTTTCATAAGGTATGATGGATGTGAGGAAAAAGAGGAAGGGATATCAAGGAGGTAAGACCTAAGGAAAGTGAGGAGATTGGAAAGAGAATACCTTATTGTGCTCTATGAGTTTGGCCTTCCAGGTCTAAGGAAACCACACCTAAGGTATTGAAAGAACTAGATAGGAAAGGAAATAACTAGATGTGTCTCCAGACATCATTTTCCAGAAGATGGAGGGCTGTTGCCTGGCTAACAAAACAATGAAGTAGATTTGGAACTTGTAGAAAGTGTGATTACCTGCCATTGTCTATCTGACTGAGGGCTTCCAGTAGAGAGTCCTGAGGCTCTGTACTGCAGCCCAGTAGTATGAAACACATCTTATTATTAAAAAGCTACTTTTTAAAGAGATTCTTAAACAATTTCACCAATAATTTCTACCAAGTCATTAACAGAGCTCCACTGGCTATCCCTGTGATTTCGCAAACCCAAATTCCCTTCACTGGCCACCACTCTCTCATTTAATCTTGTCTCATCTTATTAGAATGTAAGATTCTTGAGGGTAGGGACTGTATTCCTTTTGGATTTATATTTCCAGAACATAGGATACTGGTTGGTACATAGTAATAAATGCCTTCCCATTTATTCCATCCACTTTTGTAGTTCTTTCCTTAGCACTAAATTATATACTTTAACAATGACCTAGATTCTAAGAGCTGTGGTAGAATCAAATCGTACCACCATTTTTTTATCTTTAATAAACAAGAGCACTTAATGGATATGAAACAACCCAAACACACCATCAATTGACCAGCCCTTTGAAATTATTTCTATTTGGTTTGTTTAAATAAAGCTTTCAAAACTCACTGTTGTTATTAAGAAATAAGCACTGGAGAGATCATAGCCAGTGGCATATTATCAGAGTCAGTGACTTTCATACTATTTTCAGAGAAAAAAGTAAAGTTCTAATGATAGCCTGAATGCCTGTTTTCAGAGGATCAGTTGAGCTCAATTTGAAGAAATTCAACGCCAACAGGTGAAAATAGTTTCTTACTCATGCAGCTAGGTAGCTCAATGGCTAAAGCACTGGACCTGGACTCAGGCAGACTCGTTATCAGGAGCTCAAATCCTACCTAAGACACTTCTTACCTATGTGACCATAGGGGAGTCACCTACCCTAGTTTCTCATCTGTAAAATGAGCTAGAGAAGGAAATGGCAAACCACTCCAGTATCTTTGCCAAGATAACCCCAGAAGGGGCCTCAAAGAGATGGAAGTGACTTAAAATAACTACCAACAATGAAAACATGGTGGTCCAAAGAGTCATAGTGATGGATGGGCCTAGCACTGGAAGAGTCTTTGAGATCTTTTATTTACAATCTTTATTGTACAAATGTACAATCTTTATTTTACAAATGAAGTGGCAGGCCCAGAGAGATACTGTAATTTGTTCAAGGTCACACATATAGGTAGCAGAGATCAGTTCAAACTCTTGCAAACTCGGGTACTTGTAAACTCACAATGCCTTCCCCGTTTTGCTTTTGTATGGCCAGCCAGTGACATAGTAGGTGATTAATAAACACTTGTCTGTTGATTGATTTGACCATTTAGCAAGCCACATATTGGGTAAGGAGCAGAGAAAGGATGTGAACCCAGGTTTTCTGGCTCCAATTACAAAAAATAAGATGAAAAATGGGCCAAGTCCCTCGACCTCTTCAATGATGATGGTGATGAAGCAGCTGCTCTTTGAAGGATTACTAAGCACTACACAGTTCTTTACACTGCCTAAAACATTAATGTAGCAGCAGGTATCCTCTGTGATCTTTGTCCAATAGCCATTGAGCTAATATATTGCTAAATGAACCAGATCATATCCAATTTGATATGAATGGAAACTCCAAGAAACTACAGCTAAATGAAAAGAGGACTCTTCTTAGAGATATCTGCTCAGAGAAGCAAATGAAGGAATTGTAAGATCCTTGAAAACAGGGCCTCCTTTTGGCTTTTCTTGGTATACCCAGAGCTTAATATAGTGTCTGAAACATAGTAAGTGCATAATAAATTGTTGGTTGATGGGATTAAGTGTACCTAGGTTATTGCCCTGGATTTGCCATGAGCTAGCTTTATAGCCTTTGGGCAGTCATTTCCCCCTCTCTTGTCTTCTATTTCCTCTTATAGCCAATGGGGGCTGGGAAGGAGGGAAGAGGTGACTTCTAAGGTCCCTTCCAACTCCAAGTCTATGATCCCATAAGTCTGTGAGCTGATTTAATCATGAACTCATATGCAATAAGAAACACCATTCGATTCATTACAGTATATTTTGCCTTGAAATGTTGACAATGAATCTAAGGGTGTGCTTCATCCAACCATCCCACTTGGCCATCTTGTCATTAACCCTGATAACGTCCCACTCCTCCCACACCTGGAAGAGCACTGGTCCATCTGTGGAAAAAAGTTGTTCCAGTTTCTGGAGGGGTTCATTAAAATTCATTTTTGGAACTCTCACTCTGCCTTGAGCCCCCTCAAAGCTGATCTCATACCACCAGACCAGACCATGATTGATAACCCCACTCATTTACTCCTCTCTGACATTTTTGTCCTTCACTCTTTTCCTCACTCCAGCCTCATTCCTGCTTTTTACCTCTTTTTCTGGGCTCATTAATCAAATCAGTACTACCACTGTTCCCAGGAAAACCAATTCAGCCCTAGAATTCATACTTTGGGACTGCCCTCCATCCCTGATGGCTCCTCCTTCTGAGTGTATGGCTCCTCCAGAACCTCCATTTAAGAAAGATCCCCAGGGTAGTCATCTCTTCATTTCTCACCAGGCTACAGTCCCTTCTCCATGCAAAATACCCATCCCTTCAGCTTTCATTTATATATTGTCTCATGCCAAATACCCATCCCTTCAGCTTTCATTTATATGTAGTCTTTCCCAATTAGAATGCAAACTCCTTGTGGAGACAGGGATACGCTTAATAAATGCTTGTTGACTAAGGTAATAACTGAAAAGGGGCATATCAATCAGCTGACCTATGACTACACTCACCATCACCAGGAATTTCCTTCCCTGATCTCCCCTTCCCTATCCATAATCAAAAAACAGGTGTACTGGGTGGTAAAATCTGGAGAATGATGCAAATGGGTATCTCCGTATTTTGGCAAAGTCCTTGGATATCTCTAACCTGGAATAATGACCATTGGCTAAGAAGATAATCAAATTGATACAGAACTGGTTGAAGGAATAAGCCCAAAGGAATGATGATGAATTGGTCAATCAATATTACAATGTCATAATTTCAAGAATCTCAAGGCAAGGAGTGCCTCATTTTTGCATTTCTATCTCCAATGCTTACTTAGCCTAGTGCTTGATACGTAGTAAGTGTTTAATAAATGTTTTTCATTCATTTATTCAAATTAACAGCCCACCACCAAGGTGAGTGCTGCTTATTTGCTCCCATATGTTGCAAAAGATGAAAAAATAGAGAAATTCTCTAAACAATTTTGTTAGATATGGACACAATATACTTCAAAAATCAATAACTTCAATGAAGAAGTGGGCAAAATAGAAGTGAGAAAAAAATAATATCAGAAAATGTGATTCAGGATCAAGGAAGGAAAGAAGGAAAAAAACCAGGGAGAATACTCAGGAGTTTCACACTTTCTCTCATATAAATATTACTTTTCCAAGAGTTTTGGAAACTACCGTACATAGCAAAAAACCTAGCAATAGCATATCAGAAACAGCACTAAATTTAAATCAAAGGACAGAGGTTCAAATTGCATTTCTGCTACTTGCTTGCTATGTGACCACTAGCAAGTCACTTGCCTCAGTTTCCTCACCTGTAAAATGGAAATTAATCTCCGATGAAATCAAGCATGTATGTTTTACAGACTTTAAGGGATTGCATTTTTGTTTTTTATTTATAATTTTGTCAGTTACAAGCTTTAAAATTCTAAAAACAGTTGCAAAAAGATGAATTAAGCCACAATGCCCTATGGCCATCAGTCATTGCTCTGCCTTCAAATCCGTCGTTCCAGTACAGATATAAACAGATAAGACAGATAAAGCATTTATTATGTGCCTACTCTGGGCCAGGCAAAGGGAAGCTGGAATAAGCAGGAAACAAGAGAAATAAGCATGGGAATGACGATCAGAGCGTCAGCAGCATGGTAAGATGATGTCATCTTTTGCAACATATGGGAGCAAATACAGCAGCATTCACCTTCGTAGCGGGCTGTAAGAACTGGAGCCCTGGTTCATCTATTTAGCCATCAAAATAGTTTGTCTCTCCTCAACATTTTATTCGAGGAACCATTTATGCACCAGTGGATTTTATTGGTTTTCCTCACACAAATATTCGTCTTCTGCTCTTTTAGCAACCAGATAGTTTACATGCCAAAGGAAGGTCTCTTGGCTCATCTCCTTACATCTTTAAAGGTAAGTTTCTTGGTTTTTCACTTTATTCTCTTTTCACCTTGACACTTGATGGGAACCACTGTCCACTCCCTAGAGGAGTCTATGCAGTCGTAGTCTGGCACACATTTAACAACTGGCTCTCCAGAAGAAAAATAAATGTGTTGCCAACATACTTTTAAGTTTAATCTACATTTTCTCCTTCATGTTCTTAAGTCCAGACCATCTACAAATCCACAAATCAAGTTGTGACTTGTAGGTTTGCTGATTGCCAAGATATAAATGCTCACAGTGAAAATTTAACCGTCATCAGGGGCTGGTACTAACTGACTTCAGCACATCCCTGAGCCTAGAACATGCTGCCATCTTCAGAACTGGGAGGTTACACATCATTTCCACTTATGTGAAAAAGAAGAATTTGCCTTTTTTGTTCCAAAGGTGAACACATCTTTCGGCTTTCATTCCCTCATAGACAAAATGTTCCAAAAACATTGAATACAAGAGAAGTAATGAAAAGAAGGAAAGTTAGAATTCCTCAGCATCACTTGGGGAAGCATCAATTAATTCTAATGGAAATTGGAGCACTGACCCAGGGTTCAGGGCTTGGACGAGGGCCTGAATCTGCTTGAGTCCAGGGTTGAAATGTGGATATATGCTTAGCCAGGCTGTTAGCTTCTTGCCTTTGCTTTCCTGATCATTCTCAGTGCAGAACTGTCCAACCAAACCTGTGGCTCCTCCCTCTGGGGCCTCTTCTAACAGCTATATATCATTCAGCCAGGGAGGCACTTGCTTCATCAGAGTTTGTCCACAGCAAATGGTTAAAAACAGTTTGGCTTGTTTTTGTTTTAGTTTCTTGGCAGTAGTCTCCCTGCCTCCCTTCCCCATCCCTCCTCTCCTGGGTCTGTCAGTCAGCGTAAGCCACATCATTAGCAAAGCAAATCTTTAATGGAAAAATCACGTAATACTTTCCATAGTGGAAGCTGTAGATTTTGTTATTATTATCTGTGTTGCCAATTGGCCATGCCAAATATGCCTTGCTTCCATGTTTTAATCAAGAGGTGAAATCCAAAGACGTGGAAATTCTATTGAATGAGATAGTGTCTCTGGCTCTGGCAAAGGTTCCTGTGAGACAGTCCATTATTCAGTGTATCTCAATACAGAAAGGCAAAGTTGAGTAGGGGACAGAGAGCTAGGTTTGGCATCATTAAGACCAGGAATTCAATTCCCATGTAAGACATTACTAACTGTGTGACACTGAGCAAGTTGCTTATTATGCCTGGATCTCAGTTTCCTTGTCTATAAAATGAGAGGATTATACCCAATAGCCTCTAAGTTCCCCCTTCCATATCTGAGTCTATTATCCCCTAAATACTCCTACATGGTCCTCATCTAGGATTCTGGAATGGCAGACCACCATCACCTCCCAATGCCCCAAGCTCTTCTACTCTAGTTTCCAGTGAAGATCTGGAATGGGAGAAGTGGTAACCATGTCTCTCCCTTCTATACAGTCTTACATGGCTCCCTATTGCCTCTAGGATAAAATTAATTTGGCATTTGTTTAAAATAAAATTTTATTGATACAATTTGTTTAGTATAGGACAGGGTAAAGAGCACAGACCCTACCTTCAGAGGATACATGTTCACATATTAACTCTGATACTTACTAGCTCTGTGACCTTGGATAAGTCACTTAAATTTCCTGGGCTTTAATTACTTCCCCCTGAAAATGAAGACACTGAACTACATGCCCTTTCCTTTCTAGTATTAGCACTCTGACATTATGATATATGTTACCTACATTTCCAAAGAGATCTCTCTCTTAGAGAAACATTGAACAAAGAACTTAAAAGAGTAAATATTGACAAGAGCTCTTAAAAGAGCATATTGAAAAATATTCATAGCTACTGCATATATATTGCTTTAAGATCAACAAAGCATATGACCCTCACAGGGACTCTATGAGGTTAGACACTTTGATTTCCTCCCTTTGACAGATGAAGAAACTGAGATTGAAAGAAGGTAAGTGCTTGCCCCAAGTCATGCAGCTAGTAAATATCTGCCACAGGATTTGAACTTGGGTCTTCCTGACTCCAAATTCAGAGATCTTTCTGCTGTCACTTACCACCTACCAACTGAGACGGTAAATATAAGCTATAGTGTTGTATAATGCTCCAATTCTCTTTTATCTCCTCTTTCAGGTCAAGTTAACTTGGAATTTAAAAATATTCTCCCAGTCTGGCTCCAAATTACCTCCCGTTGATGGAAAAATATATATTAATATTATTAACCTTGATCTATTACCCTTAAGAAAAATCCTAGCTTGTTTCTACTTATTTTCCTAAGAGTAAAAAAGTCTGGAAAGGGTTTTAGGCTGGGAAAACAGGATTTCTTATCAACTTCAAAGAAATTTTAAAAGGAAGTTTTTATGGGCTTCCATCTGCTGACATATCATTTCCTTCCCATCAGGCTCTTGCTCTAACCAATTGATTGAATTCAATACCCCATCTGCCACTTCCCTACATGAAGCATCCCTCTACCATCCTGGATCCTTCTCCCTCAAGGCTCAGCTCAAATGTTCCCTCCTCCGTGAAGTCTTCCCTGATACTCCCAGGTTACATGAATGCGTGTATATGTACATATATGTGTGTATATGTACGTAGATACATATATGCATGCCTAATTAGACACATATATTTGTGTATTATATACATATGTACATGTATATATTGTATATACATGGATACATCACACACACACACATATATATATATATGCACACACGCATATATACATAGACATATGCCTCCTGTCTCCATCTCCTATGTGTACACAGGTATATACACATAGAAATAGGCATACCTCCTATCTCTTCTGTTAGAAAAGTTCTTTAGGGCAGGACTTGTATCATTTCTGTCTTTGTATCCCCAGAGTTTTGTTCAGGATCTGGCACAGAGTAAAATTTTATTTAATGCTTCTTGTGAATTGATGGGCAGCAAAAGGTTTTCAGAAAAATAAAGGTTTGCTACAGATTAGTGATGGTTAGGAAATATTTTTCTGCTGCATTTCTCTGTCTCTAGGGTAAATCTTTTACTTGGATCCACTTTCTTCAGAAGATTCTCAGTGTTCCTCACCCTGATTTCTGATAAAACATAGACTCTTAGCCAATGTCAGAATTTGAACTTGGTTCTTTGACATTCTCAAGGTGATTGAGTAATGAGGCAGGCTGAAGACCACGTAAGAGCTTCTCCCAGGAAAGGAAGAATCCAGTTTTTGTTGGACTTGAACTCTTTCTGATCTGATATTTACAAATAGCTGAAAGTAAGTTGTGGGACAGGACAAGCATCCCCACAACCCAGGTTTGGGTGGCAGGATTACAATTGTGTAAAACAAGGAGAGTGGAACCATCCACTGTTCAAGTCATCAACAACTTTCTCTCTAACCATAGGAGTTCTACTGTGTCCCCCATCAAGGAAAGCCACCTTCCAACTGGAAAGGGTAGGGTGGACAAAAATAATGGTGTCTCACATTCAATGAGAGCAATGATAATATATTTACATATATATATATATATATATATATATATATATATATATATATATATATATATATATATATATATAATATAGCGCCTACTCTGTGCCAGGTCGTATGCTAAGCACTTTATAAACATGATCTCATTTGCTCCTTACAACAATCCTGGGAGTTAGGTGCTGTTATTATCTCCATTTTACAGTTAAGAAAACTGAAACAAACAGAGGTTAAGTGACTTGCCAAGGGTCATGCAGCTATTGCATTCCGGAAGCTGGATTCGAATTCAAATCTTCTTGGCTCCGGGTCTAGAGCTCTATCAATAGCACATTCCAGCTATTATCTATTAAATATATATTATGTTATCCCCACAACCCTATGGTGTTGTGTAGGCAGGACAGGGGTTATTATCCCTTTTTTAAAGATGAGAAATCTGAAGTTCAGAGCAGTTTAGTAACTTCATACCTCATAGCTGAGACTAGAACCCAGGGCTCCTTTCTCTTAATTCAGTGATTTGTCTATCATAACAAACTACAGGCTCAACATTATGGTGCCTTTGGGCATTCTAGCTTGTAACAATTTACTTGTTGAAAGATATTTTTCTTTAAATATTTGATATCTTTCTATTATTTGACCCTGGGAGGCAGAATTATCAGTAACGAGTCCAAGCTGAAGAGAGGCACCATTCTAATCCATGTAAGTGGAAGCTTCCTGACAATAGTAGCTACCCAGAAGTAGAAAGGGCTGTTTAAAAAGGTAGTGAGTTTCCCTTCTCTGAAGGTATCAAGCAGAGACTGGATGGTCTTAAGGATGCTAAATAACAAATTCCCAATCAGGGCTGGATTTGGAATGGGTGACCTCCATGATTGCTCCTGGCTCAGAGATCCAGAGCAGTCTGGACCAGCTGGCTTCCTTTCTAAAGAAAGCTCCAGATTATTTCCAATGTTCTTTTTGATTGTTTGAACCTGCCTATCCCACTCATGAAACCCCTTCCATTGCACTGGATTGCCTTTACTATGAATTTTTCATAAACTGTGAAATTAACAAGCCTCCCCATGACCAACCTGTGAAATCTGCCATCTCCCACCACTGTTTACACAAGGCCTTCCTTTGCAGATACACTCCAGACGCTGTTTTAGCAATTTCCGTGAATGTTTCTCTGCTGCTAATTATAAGAATGCTAATCGGCTAACATCTCTTTACATTTATATGTTAATTAAAAAATGCTGAACTTGGAAAGCTTTAATGCACTTGAGATAAAATTCAGCTACTGTCATCCTCATCATTACAGTTGCCCACTTGAAACAAAATTATCTGATGATGTTGTATTAAAGAATTAGGCCAAATAATCTGGTTAAACCTTTAGGATTATGGGATTTTAGGTTGTCTTGCCAACCAGACTGTTGAGAGCTCAGTAAGTGAGACACTGTGCCAAGAATGACTTTGTCAGAAGGTGGGGATGAGGGTCAGATTGGGGTCTGGGTTTGTATGCAATTGGTCATACAAGCATATCATCTGGTCTTATATCTAGATTCGCACCCAGGTTGGTACACTAACTGGTAAATGTTGGTACCCACCAATTAACATGCTGCCAGTGAAATGAGACAGTGATTGATGGGAAGGGGCTTGATCATCTACACTTAGGGATCACCTCCACTTTTAGTGCCTCAGTTTCCACATCCACAAAAAGAATAGTTTGAGTTTGATGATATGTAAGATATCCTCTAGTTCTAACCTCTCTGAATTCCCAGTACTGATGAATGATTCATATTAAAAGTGATTGGTTCACCCAAGATTTAGAGTAAGAAACCTTGTTGTTACTTGGTAATTCAGTCATGTCTGATTCTCTGTGGGTTTTTCTTGGCAAAGAAATTAGAGCGGTTTGCCATTTTCTTCTCCAGTAAACTGAGGCAAACAGAGATTAAGTGACTTGCTCAAGGACACACAGTTAGTGAGCATCTAAAGCTGGATTTGAATTCAGATCTTTCTGACTCTAGGTCCAATACTCTATCCATGGATCTTAGGGTCCATCTAATTCAAACCCATCATTTATAGATGAGTAACCGAGTTCCAAAGAAGTTAGGCAACCTGTCAGCTTAAAAAAGCAGAATCTAGATAATCTCTTTTTCATGTGGTGGTCCTGCAAATAATTGAAGACAATTATCATGCTCCCTCTCCCCCAAGATGGATACTTCTCCCAGTTGTCATACTATACACACATATACATACACATGTGTGTGTATGTATATGTTTATTTGTTGGTTAGTCGATATCAAAAATCATAATTTCTCCTCCTGGGCTTTGAATCTACCTTACCTGAAATTTCCTGAGAGGAAATGAAGATGTCCCTCTCATTCTGAGAGAGACCTCCTCAAGCATCACCCCTCGTATCCCCAAGGAAATAGACACAAAACTTCATGAAACAAAAAGGACCTTAGTTAAGGGCAGGAGAAAAATTGGATGCTGCTCCTAACACAGGCAATGGGATGGGGAAGAGGCAAAGACCCTAAAGCCAGCTCCCTGGCCAGAGGTCCTAGAAGTCATCTATTGGTCTATTGGGTTTACACACAAACACACACGCTTCTTTCCTAATTATTCTTGGTGGCTAGTAAGGCACTTTAAAGTTTGCAAAAATACTTTACATATTGCCTCATGTGAACCTCATAACAACCCTGTTAGAGATATGTCCTTGAAGCTAAGAAGACTTAGGTACAAGCATTAACTTTCATCTAGACTGGGTTGTGTCCCTGGGCAAATCTTTTAGCCTGTCAATGCTCTCAGTCCATGATCTAAGGTCCTAAGTGGAAGATGATACTTAGGTTAAACAGAAACTAGAACCGAGGTCTCAGGACTCCCTGTCTACCAGTCTATTGAAATGTAGCCTCTCCTAATCTCTAGGCTTTCCAAGAGCAGTGACAATCCCTGGTCACATAACTCAGGACCAGCAGCTAAGCAGGAAGGAGAACTGTGAGTTCTTCCAGGTATAATATCTCAGTGACCAAAGGGAAGGCTCCTTATGCCATATGGTCCTGCTTTGAGTGGCCCCCTAACATCCTTCCCCTTGAAATGAGAAGTAGCTGATAATTACTGGGCCTAGGGAAGTCTTTCAACTTACGAATTTAATCATTATGAGCTGCCAGAAAGTTTGATTATCTTCCTTCCATGGTCTTGGATCTTTCCTGGTTAGTTCTTTAGGGAGTGACTGGACTAGGGAGATGGCTCTGTATTCTATCATTTGTCCCTGGGAAACTTATTAGCTGTGCTTTCTCCTTGCCCTGAGAAGACTTTGTCAGGAATCAGGTCTAAAAGTCCAACTGTGGTTGTCAGTGGGAAAAATTGACCATTGGTCTAGGAGTAGGCCTCCTTGCTCACCCCTTGGCCTTGGTTGGACCAGACGTAAGGTCTCACCAGTCATAACTTCTCCCTTTCTCCTTCTCTCCCTCCTCGTATGAGGGATCTGAGAATAGGAGATGGAGTCAAACCCCTCCCTAGCCCCACTCCAAACTGCTCTGATTACCTAGTTATGGCTCTGATTTTCCCCAGTTTTCTGGTTCTTGGGTAACAGCTCTAGAATTAGAAAGCCATCAGACAACATCTAGTCATATCTCATTTTGCAGATAAGAAAACTGAGGTCAAATAAAGTTTTTTGACTTCATTGATCTAGAAATGGAAAGGCCCAAAGAGAACATATACTCCACCATTCTCATTTTACTAAGGAGAAAACTGAGGTCCAAGTAAATTAAGTGATGTGCCCAAGGTCACACAGGCAGAGAGCATCAGTAGCAGAATTTGAATTCAAATTCAGAGTCAACACTATGTCCTTTTTACTGCACCGTGTTGCTTCATGACACCCACCCTCAGTCTGTTCTGGGATGATGTGACAGTTTAAAAAATACCTCTTGAGTTTGGGGGTGTTTTTAGTCTACTCTCTTGCATACTGTCTCTGTTATAATCACTCCCCCAACTTCCCTTCTATTTTCTGAAATCATATGGAGCATCTGACAGAAGAAAACAATTATATATCCCTAAACAGGAAGCTACCACTCTCTGTGCAATCAGTGACACTGGCTTATGTCCTCAAGTTGCCCTAGTGTCTAGACCTTCTACCTAGTGACATGAATGGTAAAGCTTGACCTATCCTGGGCCTGTCAAGTGTGAAGGTGACCTCTCACATGAGACCTTGATTGAGACCTTTCCCACTCTTGTGACCTGAAAACCAATGCATCTAAAGTTCAGAGATCGAGACCTGATTGGTGTCCCCTCGTCAGGCTTCTTGATTACAGGGGCTGTTGGAATTTGGTCTGGATGTCCCCATAGCTTAGTCCAATGCCTGGTAATTAATAGGTACTTAATTTTTTTTGACATTGATTGATTAATATGCACTTAATCAGGACATTACTTTAAACATTCATGGATCTTTGCTACCCTTTCATTACTTCTTGATATCCCAAAATGGCAATGGATAGAAAGTATCTGAGTGTCTCTCACAAGTGGGCACAGTCTCCAGAAATGAGAGCATATAGAAACCCTTCAATCCAACTCCATTCCATTCAATACAGCTAACAATTATTAAATATCTATTGTAGACATAGCATTGTGACAGACAGTAGAGAGGCTACTGAGTCTAGATAGGATAGAATCCCTACCTCTCATACATGCTACATACATTCTACATAACAAATATACTCAAAAGTCACAATTAGCTAGGAGATCCAAGGAATGAAGTTTTTGCTTGTTTCTTTTTTCTTTCTATTCTTAACATGAGAAGAGATAATGTTGCAGAAGGAGCACTGATTTAATTCACGGGACCTGGATTCAAATCCTGGTTTTGCAACATTTATTAGCTGTCTTACATTTAACTAGTCACTTTGCCTTTTTAGGTGTCATTTTCTCCATCTATAAAGGGAAGAGTTTGACCTCCCAAGTGATCTTTGGGGTCCCTTCCAGCTCTTAATACTCTCTTCTAATGAACTCCCTTAAGGGAGAGTTGAGTCATTCAGCCTGGCACTTGGTCAACGTAATCTGAAAACATTTAAAGTGAATTTTAAAATTCACAGACTGAAGTAGAACGGCAAATATAAACTCCTCTGGGCTGTTCCCTTATTAATTTATTTCCAACTTTTTTTAAGTAATATTTCTCGCCAGTAGATATGAAATGGAAAATCTCTAACTGGAGTTAGAATTCCCACTAAACACTTGGGCTCCATAAATCAGTTGCCGAGAAGGAGTCTGCCCAGTGTCTAGACAGCATGCTACTGCCCTCCTGTGTAATAAACATTGCTAGCAGTGATTCTGGAGCACAAAAATGTTCACCCGAATTTTTTTTTTTTAAGGCAGGAGCCCTTAAGAAGGAGAAAATGGACTTTTCTAAAATCCTCTTTATCCCAGATCAAAGAGAGCAGAACCCAATTAAATCAGGGCAGCTCTTAGGATTTTTACCCAACCAAAATGACTTCTTCTTCCCTCCCCCTTTGGGGCTTTCTCCTTTCTGGTTTATACACAGGACAACACTCCTATTTGTAGACTAGATCAAGAGATGTCAGCAGAAGGGCCTTAGAGATTGTCTAGTACAACTGTCCCTGCCCCATTTTGCAGAGGTGGAAACTGAGGCCTAGAGAGAGGAAAGAACTCTCACAAGGTCCTCTGTCAATTAGTTACAGAGCAAGGATCAACACCCTTATCTCTGCATGCTCAACTAAATGTCCTTTCAACATATGTTCAAATGCTGCCTGTGATACTCATTGTATGGCCCTGGGCAGGTCACTTAACCTTTGTTTGCCTCAGGTTCCTCATTTGTAAAATAGGGATAATAATAGTTCTTATCTTCCAGAGTTGTTATGAGGTTCAAATGAAATAATATTTGACATAAATATAATAAATAAATATAATATATACAAATATATTTATATATAATTATATATATATTAAATATGTATAATATATAAATATAATATAATAAATATAATATATAAATATAATAAAATATATAAATATAATATAATAAATAAATACAATAAATAAATGACATAAATGTCACCTATTACTAGCTATTATTAAACAGTCACTAGTCAGTAGAATGAGCATTTGGAGTCAGAAAACCTGGGTCCAGATTTCAGCTCAGCTACTTACCTGCCTTAACTATAGGCAGAGAATGTTGAATATGTTATAGTTGAAGCCAACGTTTAGTTTTGCCAAATTGTTTCTTTTTGTTACAGGAAATGTTCTGGGGTTTTTGGTTTTGTTTGACTTGATTTCTTCCCTTTTTTATAAGGAAGGGTAAGATATTAGAAAATGATGGCAATATTTTAATACATCAATAAAAATTTAAAACATATATATGTTCTTGTATTAACAACCATGACCCCTCCCTAGTTGTGTGTAACACTGTCTCCTCAAAGAGAAGCCAGGTCCCTAAAAATAAACTTCTCCCTCAACAGGAGAATTACAAGCTTGGGCACGGAGGCTCTCCATTCCTCATGACTTGTGTTACAAAAGAGACCCAGATTAGCACCCCATTCAAACCAGCAAAGCTGGGTCAAGGCCTTCTTGTGTAATTATGCTTCCTAATAGGATCACTTGCTACCCATAGGCATAACATAAAAATCCCTCTGTTGAAAATACCCACAGAAATGGATCGAGTCAGATGAAATCTCCAGCAAATGCCCATTGGCCCAGATGCCACAGGCAGGGAAAACACTACAAAAGAGGAATCCTCTGACTTAAAATATATTTATTAAATGACTTCTGTCTGTCAAGTGCAATGCATACAGTCACAACGGCAAACAGTCTCTGTCCTCAAGGAACCCATATTCTACTGAGGAGATAGCAGGGATGAAACTCTCCAAACAAAGGCCTTCCGCCACTAGGATGAATTTAAGAGTGGAAAGAGATAGTAGAGAGATTTGACCATGCTAATTTCCTGAAACAGCTAATGAGAGCAGCCTATCCAAAAATCAATCATAAAATGGGAGAAAGCAGGATCCCATTTTCATAGAATTCTAGGACCAGGGAAAGAAGGGGACAGGACAATGTGAGCTCAGTCTGTAACTAATAAACAGTATTTATTGAGTACCTACTATGTGTCAGGAACCATGTTGGATGCTGGCTATACAAGTACGATGTCTTGGCTCTTTGCTCACTATACCTCACTAACTTTCTAACCCGTACTGGTTGTGTAACCCTAGACAAGGAATTTAACTTCTTAATTCCTCAGACAGCTCTTCTAAAGAAGGTGCCAATCCACTTTGTTGGAGGAAGTTTTCCTATATAAGAATTCCTTGTACATATAAAAGTCAAAGGTCCAGTCTCTATCTCCATCCCATTATTAGGTCATTGTGCTAGTGCCGGAAGGGACTTCAGGGGCCTGCTCCAACTCAAGATTTTAGGATAGAAGTACAGTCTACAAAGTGTCACCCAAAATATGGATGAGGCAAAATTGATGGTGTCTTTTGAAAACTGACCCTCCCTTGCCATATCTTAACAAAGAGAACCTCCCCAAGCAATAATGATACGGATTTACTCAGAGAAGAATAAAATATTGAGGATCCTAAGGGCACTTAATCAGTCTGCAAGTATTCATTTAGCTTTTCTGGATTTATACAAAGAAGTCCAAGACATGGGCTTGCCTCCAAGGAGCTTCTGGTCTTGTTGGAGAGATAACATTAACAGGAACAAGTAATTCAGAGTAAAAAGCAGTGTGGATCACTTAATCTATGACAAGTATCCATTGAGTGCCTATTCTGCACCTGGAACCATTTCAGATGCTGCATATTTGTTTTTGTGTCTGACTCTTGGGGTTTTCTTGGCAGAGATGCTGGCATAATTTGCCATTTCCTTCTTTAGCTCATTTTTACAGATGAGGGAACCGAGGCAAACAGGGTGAAGTGACATGCCCAGGGTCACACAGCTAGTAAGTGTCTGAGGCTGGATTTGAACTCAGGTTCTCCTGATCCCAGGTCTGGTGCTGTAGCCACTGATCCACTTTGTTGCCCCATTCTGGGGCAAAGAAACGAATAAAACAGTCCCTAACTTCAACGTGCTTACGTTCAATTGGGAGATCACAACTAAACAGCAAACATTTCTTAAATGCCTGTTATGTTCTAAGTGCTACAGATACAAAGGCAAACATGGAAAGGGTGGGGGAGACCCTGACCTCAAAGAGCTTACAATCCATTAGGAGAAATGAGTACTTTCAATGATAATTAGTGTTTAGACTCCTGAGTCATAGGAAAAGTGAATTGCTCTAACTCTGTTTTAAAGTTCTCTATTAACTATAAGATTTATCCAGTTCTTAGTAAGCATAAAAATAAGATCAACACCAGGTCTATTTACTCCCAGGTAGTCTCAAACCACCAAACTAAGGAATAGGGTCCTGATTTATACATTCTGCAAAAAAGAAAATCTTCGCGCCAAACTCATCGCACACTTCCATAGCATTAAAGGTCACTAATGATGATAATAACTTGACAGTAACAACAGATTGTGATTTGTATCATGCTTTGAGGTTTGCAAACATTGTACATGTGTTGTCTTGTTTGTGTAGCCTACCTCCCCCACATCACCACTTTTGATGAAGGTGGGTGGTGAGGGCGGGAATGAAAATTTCATAAGGGACTTGAATTGTGAAGCATTGAGAGAAGGGGAGGGAGTGCTGTCAGGGACAATTAGATGCACAGTGCCACCAGAGAACATTTTCACCATTATATCCTGAGCAATCTGGAGAAAAGGCCCTTGTTTACATGACAATTCCAAGGTAAATACCTAAATAAATGTGTGGAGGAACTTTGGGATGGAAGTCTCTTGCCAATTGGAAAGAGATGAAGCCTTTTGCCCAGTAGATCCAGCACCAATTCATTTCCATAACCACTGACCTTATCAACCAAAGTTAAATTCAACATAGGGTGTGTAATATGGAATCAAATGGCCTTAATTCAAATACCAACTTTGCCACTTACTTTTCATGTGACACCTAGGGAGTGTCACTTAACCTCAGTGAGATTCAGTTTCTTCTGAGTCTCCTTTCTGCTCTAGAGCGAGGAGCTAATTATGATCCTAAAGCATTTCACTCCGTGGATCTCAGATTCCTCATCTGTCAAGGTGGACATGGGGCTAGATGGTGCCTCCAGAAGAGTTGGTAACTGCGTTTGAAGTGTCAATATAAGTAAACAGTCAAAGAACAAACCAAGAGCTGGGCTTCCCTCTTATATGGAGGAGATGTGGAAATGTCCTCCTTTGGCAGACAGCTGAGATGCTTGTTTATCCTATTGTAACAAATGTGGTTCAGAGCTGCCACCATCCATCAATCCATCACTCCTGTCCTCAAAACATGTTTCCAGTGAGATCTAAATTAATGTTCAATTACCCACGGACTTTATTATTAAAACAGAGCTTTAAAATATGCACCGACAATTTTTAAAAAGAAAATCTCCAGCACTGAGCAAAGATTTTTTTTTATTTTTAGTTTGAAACAAGGCCCAGCCAGGTTTTCAAAGCCATCTGTTTTCAAAGCCTACCTTCCTAGTTGTTTACCACAGGCTATCTGCTGTTTTAACAACCTCCAGTGGGATTCCTCAGGTCTCATTATGCAAAATCATGCTTATGCATTCACTCCAACGCTTGCCCAACTCATCTGCACGCAGACTGACTTCCCTGGGAAGATCCCCCGCCTTCTTTGGGGGCTGCGGATCAAAACTAGTGGGACAGGGTGTCACCGTAAGACAAAATGCACACTCTGGCAGGTTGTGGCTGGCAGAAAGGCCTGATCCGACACTGTACCTGAGCAGCGGCTGTCACAGAAACAATACACATAATCACAGAGATGAGAGTCCAACCCTCGTGCTCACAAAAAAAGGATGGTCCCAGCACCAGGTATTCCCTCAAAGAGCAGGCTCATTCTCATCTTCTTGCATGTGTTACATCCCTGAGTCTATTTACCTTGCCTTCTTTCCCTGCCTCCCAACAGGAAAGACTTCGGGCATATGGCATTTTGCAGGCTGCTAGGATAGTGAAGAGAATTCTGGGCTTGGAATCAAAAAAGTCTGAGTTCAAATCCTGCATCAGACACTTCCTTAGTGGTACGGTCCTGGGCAAGACACTTAACCTATCTGGGCCTCACTTTCCTCATCTATAAAATGAGGAGGTTGGAATCAATTATCTTTAAATTCCCTTTGATCCTCAGTGTCAGGACACTTGGTTTCATGTTCTGCTCAAAGGACAAGTCCCAACCCAAAGCCACTGATCAGCTGTGTGACTCTGGACAAGTCACTCCTCCTCTCAAGGATCCCTTCTCTATAAAAGGAAGAACAGAGAGCTCTGAAGACCTTTCAGTAATACTTGCCCTAGAAGCCAGAAAGAAGAGATCTAGAATGGTACCTTAGAAGCCTCAAAATCACTTTACAGATGAGGAAACTGAGTCTTGGAGAAATTGGGACTTTCTCAAGGTCGCATGGGTAATATTTGAATCCAAATCTTCCAATTCCAGAGGCAGAACTCCTGCCCATCTAATGACCTGAAACTCCATCATTTGATAACATGAATAGAAGTTAGTTTTGAGGGTCTCCTCTCTCACCCTCATCCCCTGTTGTGGAGTATTCCATCTTTATCATTGTTGGTCAGTTGTTTCATTCGTCTCTGACTCTTCATATCCCCATTTGGGATTTTCTTGACTAAGACACTTGAGTGGTTTGCCATTTCCTTCTCCAGATTATTTTATAATGAGGAAACTGAAGCAAATAGGGTGAAATGACTTGGCCAGGCTCACACAGTTAGTAAGTGTCCACGGCAGGATTTGAACTCAACAAGGCGAGTCTTCTTCACTCCAGACCCGGTACTCTATGCACTATGGCACCACCTAACTGCCCACATCCCAATGGGATGCCCCACTCCTAGATGATATTTCAGAAAATACAGCCTTGGAAAGCCCTATTCTAGGTCCCACAGAAAGCAGGTATCAGAGACAGGACTTGAATGCAGGTCATGAGTCCAAATGACTCCAAATGTAGCTCTTTCTGGTACAGCAGTGCCCAGAGCAAGAGCATCAGAGCATCTGGACCTGCTGAAAGCCTCTCAGAGACCGCAAAGACTTCGTTGGGTAGCATCCACTTTCCTTTTCCCTGGCCCAGAAGAAACAAGACTAAACTACAGATTCTTGGGTAGCCTGATGAAGTGACACTGCACAGTGACGTGTGGTGCACTTATATGCATGTTTTGGTTGTATATCTTATATGTATATGTGCACATGTGTATGCTTTCATGGGTGTGTCTGTGAGTAGATATGTATTATATTCCATTATACTGTGTGTTTTGTTGTGTGTATGTATATGTCTGTTTGGGTATGCGTTGGTAGGTTCACTGACCGAATATGAATTTGCATGTGCATGCATGTGCTTTGATAGGTAGGTGAATAAGCGTGTGTGTATTTGTGTGTTCAAGGCAGCTAGGTTGGTTGGTTGACTGTTGTCCATCTTCGAAGAGGACTAAAATGACATCACCACGATGACTGTGGCTGATCACACCAATATGAGCTCAGAATACTCTACAACAAGTTGAGCACAGATAGACCTCTGAATATTTGGGGTGGATACTCCAAATTTGCGCATCCTATGTTTACTTTGTGCTCTTTCAATTCTGCTTTGTTCGAAGAGCACAGCACCCTTTCTGATGTGGGCTCGCCATGCTGAGCAGTCCTGTGCCAGTGTCTCCCATGTTGCACAGTCAAATCCAAAGTTCTTGAGAGTATCCTTGTATCGCTTCTTCCGACCACCATGTGATCGTCTGCCTCATGCAAGTTCTCCATAAAATAGTCTTTTTGGCAAGCATACGTTTTGCATTCAACCAACATGACCAGATTATCAGAGCTGCACTGTCTGAAGCACAGTTTGAATGCTTGGCAGTTTACTTTGAGTAAGGACCTCAGTGTCTGGTACCTTATCCTGCCAAGTGATTCTCAGAATCTTCCTAAGACAGTTCAAATGGAAGTGATACAGTTTCCTGGCATAGCGCTGGTAGACTGTCCATGTTTCACAAGCATACAACAATGAAGTCAGGACAATGGCTCTGTAGACCTTCAGTTTGGAGAACAGCCAAACCTAAAGTCAAGAAGACCTGAGTTCAAATCTGTCTTTATATTTTTCCTATCTATGTGACTTTCTATTTATGTGACCCTGGACAAGTCACCTAAAAACTCACTTGACTCAGCTTCCTTATCTATAAAATGAGGGTAAAAATAATTCATGCCTTCCAAGGTTGTTATAGGGAAAAAAATGAGATTTTTGTAAAGCACTTTGAGAACCTTAAAGCACTATATAGATTATCATAATTACCATTATAAGTATTGTATTTGTTACAAAAGTATCATTACGATGATCATTACTGTGATGAGTGCTATTTTTCCATTGAATGTGCTCTCTTAGGTGTGGATTTGTGTGTATATGTACATGTATTTTCATGGTTTCATGTGTGTGCATGTGGAAGTGTATACTTTGGTGGTTCCCTCCATGTTTAAATCCATATGTTTACTGTTTGCTTGCTTTGGTGGGTGAATAGGTAAGTGTGTTTTGGTATGTGCGAGTATATATATTTGCATGTGTATGTTTTCCCAGAAGCAAAAAATTAAGGAAAGCAATATTTTAAACAAAAGCTTCCTAAAATCTACCAAAGCCCTGGGAGAGAGAGAGTAGCATCAGGCAAAACTGAAGGGCTAGGGATGAATTCCAACTCTGTTAAAAAATAGGCATGGGTACTATGCTGGTTGGACAGCTAGGTGGAGCAGTAGATAGAATACTGGACCTAGAGTCAGAAAGACCTGAGTTCAAATCTGGCCTCAGACACTTCCTAGCTGTGTGACCCTGGACAAGTCACCTAACCCTGTTTCCCTCAGTTTCCTTATCTGTAAAATGAGCTGGAGAAGGAAATGGCAAACCACTTCAGCATCTCCTCCAAATGGAGTCACAAAGGGCTGGACATGACTCAACAAAATATCCCCATGCTGTGCTAGTTGGTGGAGATAAAAATGATAATACCTGTTCTCAAGCAACTTACATCCTATTAGAGGGGGATGAAGACTGGTCAGGCACTAGCCAAAGCCAAGGACAGTTAGAGCTGTCCTTCTTCCAGGATGCATGTGAAAATAGAGACAAAGATGGTTGCTTAGCATAGCCCTCAGCTTAAGAAATGCTAATAAGTGTTTACTGATTGATTGCAGGATCTAGAAGGGAAGTCTAAATTTCATCTTGACTAAAACCTGAGTTAATGAAAGTTCAATTCTTTCTCTAAGATTAACGAGAATATCTACTTACATGTCCACAATGTCTTAAAGTCTGCAGAACACTTTCCTGACAAGACAAGTGGTGTGACTGTTATTGTCCCTATTTTACAGGAAAGAAAATTGAGATAATAAATGATTTGCCCCATGGAGAAAGTAAGCATTGAAATTGAGATTCAAAACCATTTCTCCTGCTGCTATGCCTGGTACTCTTTCCACATTATAAACTTCCCTGGAATCTGAAGGAGAGATCAGCAAACAAACCAGTCAGAAAATGTCCAAAAGTTGAGAAAAGAGAAGTAATATGGCAAAATGTACAAAGTGTTGAATATGAAGTCACAAACACTTGTCTTCAAATTCTAACTCCAATGACTAGCTAGTTGTGTGGCCCTGGAAAATTTCTTAATCCCTCTGTTCCCCAGTTTCCCTCTTCTATAGAAAGGGGATAATAATATGCCATGTACCTCCCAATCAGATTCATTCTGAGGTCCTCATGGGATAATGTCTCCAAAAACACTTGGCAAATTTTAAAAGAACTACAAAAATGCCAATTATTCCAAACCAGTCAACACTTAACCCCCATGCAAATTACAATTGCCATCACAGAGCTCAGAATGTTGACATCAATTTTAATCATCTCCCCCTAAAATTATACTCCAATGTGAGGAGTCAGCACTTTTTTAACCTGAAGAGATGTGTTCAAGTCAGAGAAATAATCAGAATACCTTGTAACTATGTCTCCTTAAAACAAAAAGTCTTTTCAATATGTCCCTATCTGAACTTGCTACCTTTCCCCAAAACCCTTTCATCTCCTAAATTTTTCCATTTCTGTTGAAAGCACCACTCTCTTTCCAGGCTCTGAGAATTGTAACCCTGATAGTCTCCTCAACTGTTCACACTCCCTCATCCCACAGACACCATCAAGTACCAAACTGTGGTATTTCTACTTTATAACATAATTTATACCCAAGCATTTCTCTTTACTCAAACAGCTACCACTTTAGTTCAGACCTCATCACCTTTCACCTAGTCTATTACAAATGCAATCCTAAACGTAGGATGCACAGATTTGGAGTATCCACACCAAATGTTCATATGGATTATCTGTTTCCAATCTGTAGTAGAGCATTCTGAGTTCATATTAGTCTGATCAGCCACAATCGGACACATTGAAACTTGACTTTATCGTGGTGATGTCATTTTGATCCTCTTTGAGGACACAAGACAACAACCAGTCTATTACAGTTGTCTCTTAATGGGGCCCCATGATTCAAGTCTCTCCTCACTCCAACCCATCCTATATACACTGCCAAAATGATTCCACATGACTTCCCTCCTCAATTAACTCCAGTTGCTTCCTTGCCACCTACATCAAATATGATCTACTCTGTTCAGTTTTTGAAGTCCTGTACCACTTGGACCCAATCTATTTTTCTAGTTTCATTGTGCATTGTGCCCCCTTTTCATCCCATAATATGGTCAAACTGGTCTACTCTCTACTTCCTGTCTCCATGCTTTTGCAATAATCATTGTTCGTTCCTTGAATTGAAGTCTCTTCTCAATTTTGCCTCATAGACTTATTCTCTTCCTTCAAGACTCACCTCATGTATCAGCACATGTCCTTCTGCATTACAGTGTAAGCTCCTTGGGAGTAGGGATTGTTCATTCATTCATTTTCTTTATATCCCATGCCTAATGTTAGTGTCTTGGGATATAAAGAAACAGTAGATGCTTATTAAATCAGTCATCACATCTTCTTCTCACAAGTCCTTGTGAAGTAGGTAAAAGTTCCCTCTCATACAAATTAGGAAACTAAGGACCAAAGACAAAAAGCCATATTGCTCATTATTGATAGTAGCATTGAGTAGGAGAAAGTCTTAGACACAGAGATTTCAAGAAAGTCCGTGATCTATGAGAAACTCCAGGATAATGTCCATGTCATCCTGGGGGCTACTTTCTTTTTCTATAGAAAGACTTACTCAGGAGGCTTTAACAATTAATCACCAGTTGGGTACTAACAAATTGGAGTTAATTATCTAGACAGATCTAATTGCTGCTACAAGTTGGTTGAAATTAAATAAAACCACCAGTTTTACATTTTAAAGGCATTACTTAATGGTAATTAAACATTTCCAGGATTTGGGGGGTTGGGGTGGAGGAGGAGGACATGGACCTGTAATTTCATCAGTGTGATGGAGTCCCAGTGTGGAGATTCCCTCTACTGATGCAAATCAGCAATGCCTTTGTAAATTAAAGCCTTAGACCCCACTTGGTGAATTTTCTGGAGGCTGTTAGAGTTTGTGACTTGGCCATGATTACTCAGCCAGCATAGAATCCAAGAATAGCCTTCTAACCAGTATGCCAATCTGTCCTTTATCCAGTTCTTACCATGAGAAAAATTCATACCCCCTCATCTAAGGGAATACGTTTTGTACCATCCCATGAATGATTATTACTTTTTCTAAAAGAATATGGCAGCCCAAAACAGGAGGACAGCAAATACATAATATGTGGCAAGGGCATACATCTGAGTTAGAATACCTAGTCAATCAACGAAGGGATGACCTAGGAAGTACTGGGCGCTGTCCTTAGTACTAGGGATCCAAAGACAAAATGGACTCATCCCTGTCTTCAGGGAGCTATACCTTCTAGGCTAGAACCACGAACCACATATGGACATTGAAGAAAAGTAGATTTCAGCTGGATATGAGAAAACATCCTTTAAAAAACTGTTCAGAAGTGCAATGGATTGCCTTGGGAAGTAGCAACTTCCCCATTACTGAAAGTATTCAAACAGAGGCTGGGCAACCACTAGCTGGAGATATTAAAGATTCCTAGATTCCTAGGCAGGTACATGTTAGACTAGATGCCCTTTAAGGTCTTTTCCAGCTATGAAATTTTGTCACTCAGAATTTGCCATCGGTGTAGGTTTCTTCTCTAGAGTGTCCTAGCATACCAAAGCCCTTGGAATTGGGACTGGATTTTTTTATTCTCACAAGTAAGCATGATGCTGAGAATCTAAGTTATGAAGATGGCAAAATATCATGTGTGTGTGTGTGCCAGAGCCAGTTTGTACTAGCACCCAGATTATTAAATTTTCAGTATGATCATTCAAACCTTGGAAACCAGCAAACACTATAATTCAGGGCTTGATTTATCATTTTGTTGATTATCTAGCTTAAGAAAGTGATGGAGAAAATATTAATAATGAGGATTAAACTTAAAAGTGTATATTTTTTTCTGTAGAGCTAGTTGTTAAACATTTCATTTCCTTGGTTTTATATCATTAGTCTCAGGAGATCCAGGACAAAGAGATGAGGATGGCTCGGGGTAGTCCATCCCTGTGCAGCACATGCCCTCACCAAGATGGATGGCAAGTGTCTTCTTCACTTTTAAATGATGGTATTATGCCATCTGCTCTCCCCTACTGAGTCTAATGTAAGAGTGTGAGTTGCATAAATCCAAATTAGTAAGAAGGAAAAGGCAAACAATACATACCGTGTTCAGAAGGACAGCTTGGGCAAGCCATCAGAAATGTGGATTCCGAAGGATACCTGGCGTTCGAGCAGAGTCACACAGACTACCTGAGTTTTGGACTCAGATCAACTGACCATCTTTTCTGAATTCAGTCTGTGGTGTGGACCAGGGTTTAGGCCATCACATGAACCTCTTCTGCATAAAGTCAAGGTCATCATTAGACCCAGATATCCAAGAAGTCATATCCTGTATTAGAAAGACACATAAGCTGATTAAATAAGAGGTCAAAAAACGTGACTCCACAATGTCCAATCTGAAGAAGAGAAGGCTTGGGGGAAGGGCATGATTATGTTATAGTGTTCAAATATTCTGTTGCAATGGATAGAGTGTTGGGCAAAGAAGTGTGCTGGAAGTATTCAAGAAGAACTGAGTTCAAATTCATCCTTAGGTACATACTAGTGGTCTGACCATTACTTCATCTCTATCTGCCTGATTTTCCTCAGCTATAAAATGGAGATAAGAACATCATCTGCCTTCCAGAGTTGTGGGGATCAAAGAAAATGATAATCGCAAAGTGCTCAGCACAGTGTTTCTCACATAGTAGGCATTGTATAAATGTTAGCTATTCTTACTACTACTATGTTATACCAGTGGTGTGACCTTGGGCAAGTCACTTAACCTTTATGGGTCACAGTTTCCTCATTTGTAAAATAAAGGGGTTGAACTAAATGACCTCTGAAGTTCCTTCCAGTTTTATAGCCAGGATCTTATATGGAAGCTAAATTAGATTTTCTCTGCTAAAAATAAAATGAAAAGAAAAACAACTAACCTTAGTAGGGAGCTTTTATGTTTGCAAAGTACTTTCCAGACATGATTTCATCTCCGCCCTCAAAGCAGCCCTGTGAGGTAGGTGTCACAGATATTAACTCCATTTTACAAATATAGAAGCTGAGTCCCAGAGACAAGAAAGGGTAACATCATCATAATAATTATAGCTAGAGTTCATATGGTGATTTAAAGTTTGTAACTCTGTGAGGTAGGTCCTTTTATCATCCCCATTTTACAAGATTAGGAAACTGAGGCTGGGAGCATTAAGAGACAAGCCCACAGTAGCAAAACTTCATTACTCTGTCAGCAACCTCTGGACCTTGAGAAGAAAGACATAGAGAAATGTCCTTTGTTTCACTGCCTCACCAACCTATACACACACACACACACACGCATACCACCACCACCACCACCACCACCATCAGTCAATAAGAATAATTGAGATGAATAAAATCTGTTATTAGAATAAGACCGGAGGAAAAAAATATTTCATCTAAAGGTGTCTTAACAAAAATACATGTTCAGTTGTTTGCCTACTCTAAGTCAGAATCAGTAGGAAGAGAAGACAATGAACCTCAAAACTCAAGGAAAACTCTTCATACTGCCCTAACACTTCATTGATGTTCTGTTTTATTTTCTTTGTTGTATCACTACTGCTTACAAATAATTGTCTTTCCACCATGGAATTCTCTCTGGTAATAATGAAAAGGAGGTAAACCAACACATCAATCATATTTGATCACTGGGACGGTATTTTGCACCTGTAGCCCACCACCTCTTTCATCATCAGTGCTCAGGAATTGAGATAGGTTGTGACATTAACCCATGGGTCAAATGCCAAAATCTTCCATGTTTCCGCCATAGTATCTGGCACAGGCTATGTACACAGTTGGTATAAATTAAGTGCCCCTTAGTATAATAAATTTCTCTTGTATTCTTTTGGAGGAGATCCCATCATAAAATAGCTTTCTGCAGAGGGTAGTCATCCACCACAGAATTCCACTGCTGTGAGTCATAGCCACCTGGGCATGAGTGTATATGCCAGGATTGATTTGCTCATTCTTCCATTGACTCTAGCTAGGCCTCTCTTGTGTTTTCTACCACTGATAAGTCCCAGCTTCTCCTTCTGGAAGCTGACAGGTACAACAGTGAAAACAATAGAAAGTAAGGTAAGGGTTTTGCAGCCAAGAATCATTTCACAGACTAGTTTCATTTGTCCTTGTTGCTTCCACTTAAGGTCTCCCTTGAAAAAATAGGCAACATAACTTGTTTCACCAAGGTCTCAGAGCAGCTGGGATCTACACAGGTGGCCCATGAGCTGGTTGACAGCAAGTCATTTCAGCTGATTTCCAAATAAGTGAGTACACACACACACACATATGCACACACATGTATGCATACATACATACACACACACACACACACACACACTGAGGAGCCTTCTTGACTCCACCCAATAGAATACACTCTTCTTGAGAGCAGGGCCTATTTCATTTCTTTATCCTCAATGTTTAGCACATAATAGGTGCTGAATAAACACTTGTTGGTTGAATAATAGTTTTTTTTATTTCCATTCAACAAATTTTAATTAATATCTACTTGACCAAACATCACATTTTAGAGATGAGGAAACTGAAGTCAAGAGGTTAAGGCCAACATCATGCAGTCAGTGACAAAACCAGAACTTGAACTCAGGTGCTCTCACCCCAAATCCAACTGACTTTCCACTGTGCTATGCTGCCTCTGAACTGTTCACATATATTCACTGTTTGTGGAGATGGGCAGATTTACATGTTATTACTGGAATATTGGGAGACTCAGATGAGCTAGTATGTGTAACAGGGCACTGTATAAATAAAAATTATCATCATCATCATCATCATCATCATTATTCTCATCATCGTCATCATTGTCCCTATTAGTCTTCTCATCCTCCTCCTCATCATCATCATTCTCATCATCGTCGCCATCACCATTATCATTATTCTCATCATCATTGTCCTTATTAATCTTTTCACCTTCCTCCTCCTCATCATCGTCACTCTCATCATCATCATCATATTCTCATCATCATCATCATCATTGTCCTTATTAGTCTTTTCATCTTCCTCTTCATCATTATCTCATCATTATCTCATCATCATCATCATCATTCTCATCATCATCCCCATCACCATTATCATTATTCTCATCATCATTGTCCTTATTAATCTTTTCACCTTCCTCCTCCTCATCATCGTCACTCTCATCATCATCATCATCATTGTCCTTATTGGTCTTTTCATCTTCCTCTTCATCATTATCTCATCATTATCTCATCATCATCATATTCTCATCATCATCATCATCATTCTTGTTGTCATCGCCATCATTATTATCTCATCATAATTGTCGTCCTCATCATTATTCTCATTGTCATTATTATCCTAACCATTATCACTATCATTATTACTATTAATAGAATTACACCACAGACCTGCTCTGCCATCAGGATGGTCTGGCTGGGAGGCAAGTGTTTCACATATCAGAGTATTTCCTCTCTTCAGGGTCTCAATCCCCTTTGAATATGTCTATGGGAAGCAGCTCAGACATTCCTGGGATTCTTAATTGGAGTGAAACAGTTTGCTCCGGTCACCTTGCTTTGAAAAGTGAAGAATTTTATTAATATGAGAGCCTCTGCAATGTGCATTTAAAAAAAAGATAAGAATTCCAAGAAAGAGTTCAAATACCATCTGCACTAAGGAAGAGAAATGGATAGATTTTGCTATTAGCTTCTGTGGAAGAATCTTCCCTGGAGAATTATAAAAGGTATGAATCAACAATAACTTTCCATGTTAACTGATTTGGGAAAGAAAGTCTCAGTCCATCATTGTGTCCTCAAAGACACTGAGAAAGAACATCTGCATGGCCTGTGGGTATCAGGTCAGGGAGAGAGAGAGGACTCATGGGATCATAGATTTATAACACAGGGAGATTTGACCTCATATCCTACGACTCCAAAAGAAGTTCTTTCAGCATACCAAGTTGTAGGACAGATTAATGAAAGGACACTCTAGGGGAGACAGATTTCAGTGCACTGCAAGAAAGAATTTCTGAACAATTAGAGTTTCCTAAAAGAGGGATAGGCTGACTTGAGGTAGTGAACTCTTTGGCAGTATTCAAGCAGAGACTGGAGAGCCCCCAACCCAGGAGGGCTAGACTATCATAATGCTTATGGTAAAAGTTAATGAAAGTCCAGGTTAGGGTGACTAGAATGCTTGTGGAAAGGAAGAGAGAGATGGCAAAGACTTTTCAAATGGGATAGAAGGTCGAAGATGATGACCCTCCAATATCCATTCCAAATCTAAGACTTTATTCACTGGTATCTAACACTGAAGGAATCCCCCCACCACCGCATGATTTTAACTTCTCTGAAATTCCAAGCTCAGACCATTCAAAGGAGACTCTGTTCTGGTACAGACATAAATTGTGAATGATGGACCTATGTTAGTATCAGTGGTGCTCATAGTCTGACCAGTAAGTCTATAAGGTATTAGAAAGGAAATCTCTTTTGACATCTTAGAAAATGTTTAGATTAATCATATATTAAGGCTTGTTCCCTGCTTTGACTGAAGCATAATCATAAGAGGTGAAGCATATCTTGCCTACTTAGGAAAGATTTGGGAGAACTCCCTTGCTTTTCTTGCAATAACAAATGGTAAATTGCATGGGTGCTATATTGGTATGTTTAATTAGTGCAAACACTTTAATTAGGCTTCTTTTCTTTTTAATAGACATTCCACAACTGGGGAAATAATAAGGTGGATCAATTTCACTGGCATCTTATTTGATGGGAAAATGCTCTCTTTCTCATCTTCTGTGGCCTCAGAAGTGATTTCTATAAAGCCCCCTCATTTAATATAGTATCTAGACTTCCAGGCTCTGGCTCTTCCAAAGATGGACTTTAGACAGCTTAATGAGGTCCAAGACTTCATCAGACTCTGCTAGCAAGACCCAGACCTCTTGGTGCAGAGAGAGTGGAAAGGATGAGTGGTAAAATCTCACCTGCTCCACCAAAAACTTAATCAGAAGAAAGAATCAAGGAGGAAAAAAATTGAAAGTAAGAAAGCAGAGGAACCACCAAAGCCAGAAGAACCAGAAAGGGATGGAAAAATTAACAACAAAGGAATGATTGAAGTGGATGTGGATTTCCCTCAAGAAATAGGAGATGAAACTATAAAGGTAACGGCTAATGTGATGAGCCAGGCTGATGAAAAGAAGGTGGTGGCCACTGAAACCCTAAAGAGTGGTCAACTTCAAAGAGCTATTGAATTACTCAGAGGCCATCAGACTGAATCCTCATTTGACCATTTTGTGTGCCAAGAAAGCCAGGATGTTTATGAAACTACAAAAGCCTAGTACTACCAGTAGAGATTGTAACAGAGCAATTGAAAGAAACCTCTACTCTGTTCAGCCTTACAAGTTGTGTTCATCCTGCATTTCCAAAGAAGACCATGACACCAGAGAAATGACGACATGACTTGCGCTTGACTTTGTTTTGAGTGAGGGAAGGTTGCGCAAGGTCACCAACCTCACTTTCTCCTCCTTAGCCGTCTGAATCCAGTGGCCAGATATTCATCAGGATAGCTGGAGATGACCCAGGATGCAATGGGAGCTTGGTCTTCTTCTCAAACTTACAAGTGTCAAAGGAAAGACTCCTTGACCACTGGGAGGAGTTGGCCCATGATCTTGCCATAGCTTATAAATCAGACTATGATGAAGATGCTAGCTGGAGGAAATATAGCCAATGGCCAAGTAAGATTGATGGACATCAGTGAAAATATGAAAGAAAATGTGAGGAGGGAGAGATCATAGAATAGACTGAAGGCTCAAGGGGAACAAGAGTTTACCCAAAGGGAGGAAGAAGCCCAGAGAACTCAGTGTTCAGTGTGGTTCTTTTCCCAATTATTTTAGGGTATGGCTGGGAACTTCAGAGGCATTGATGGCATAAGAGTGGTCATTCCTGGGAAGCACTCGTGACCATTCAGTATTCAGAAAACTTCTGGTGATATTCCAAGATATGATGAAGAACTCCCATGTACCCAAATATCAGAGCAACTCAAAGTTTATGAATCTCATTAACAAATTGTCTGACAAATTTGAAAGTCAAAAACAAATGCCCTTTTAAAAAACAAAGCCCTCATTGAAGTAAAAACAAACCAGATCATTGAATGAAATTCATCCACAATATTATAAACAAAATGTATCTCTCATCTTCTGGTGAAGAAATCTGGGGTGCTTGGAAGATGATCTTCCCTTCCTCTGCCCCCAGTGCAACAGAACATTTTACAGTAATTGGTTGACCATTAGTCTATCAGATAATGTTTTCCTAGTCAGAGTCACAAATTTGAAAAACATAAAGGCATTTTTCTAAAATATTAAAATTAATTAAAGAAAAAAGAGAAGGCAGTGCAGAAAATTATTTTCTTTACCAATCATACTGGTTTTCCCTTGGACTTGATTAGATGTCAGGATGAGAAAGCAGAGACTTATATTAAACATTTCTTATCCAGTCAAGGAGGAAAATTGGTCTAATCAGAGAGAAGTGAATATTCCTCATTTGACTTTGTAAAATTAGAAATGGGTTCATGCCTCTTGGGGTATTTTGATTTTTTTTCTTTAAATTCTGACGAGCTTTTTTAATGTCTATTTTAATAATAATAATTTTGTCTTGTTATTAAGTCATGTCCAACTCTCCAGGATCCCATTTGGGGTTTTCTTGGCAATGATACTGGAGTAGTTTGCCACTTCCTTCTCCAGTTCATTCTATAGAATGAGAAACTGAGGCAAACAGAGTTAAGTGACTTGCCCTAGGTCATACAGTTAGTGTCTGAAGTCACATTTGAACTTAGGTCTTCCTAACTCCAGGCCAGGCATTCTGTCCACCATGCCACCTCACTGTCCGGTAATAATAACAGCTCTTACTATGTGCCAGATGCTGTGCCAGAATTTTACAATTATAAAGTCATTTAATCCTTACAACAACACTAGAAGTTGTGTTGCTATGATGCCCATTTTAACAGATGAGTAAATTGAGGCAAACAGAGGTTATGTGACCTGTCCAGGGTCCTATAGCTAGTATATGTCTGAGGGCAGATTTAAACTCAGCTATTCCTGACTTCAAGCTCCAGTACTGTATCCATTGGGCTAGTCTGATGGTAAAACCAAATATGGGACCACCAAGGTACTTGAGCAGAGACTGAAGCTGAATGCAGCCCTTTTTACAAGTGTTCTCTCCCATGCCCACACATTAGGAAGTTGGATGTATTATGGATAGGAAGAAAACAGTGAAATCCTGCATTGTGATGGAAGGATGCTTTGGGGGAATGCTTCTGTAAGACCAGATCATCACTAGGTAAACTTGGCTCCTCTGTGGTCCAATATATCACTCGAAGAAAAGTTTGCATTTCTGCATAGGGAAAGGAAGGAGGAGGGTCCTTTTCTTTCTTCACGAATATGTGCTGATTTCTTTTCCTCAGCAACAGACATCTGCTCTCTCTTGGATCCACATTTTCCGTTGTTTTCCACAGTGTGTTTTTCCTCATTTTATTGGGTTAAAAATAGCTCTCATATAGTCAATATTACCAAACGCTGCCTTTCAAGCAAGCATTATGAAGGCTTGGTTTAATATATGTATGTGTGTATATATGTACACACAGATATAAATGTATGTCTGTGTGTGTACTGAAGCAGATAGATGGTGCAGTGGACAGAGCACCGAGCCTAGAGTTAGGAAGATCTAAGTTCAAATCTGGTCTCAGACACTTACTAATGTGTGACCCTGGGCAAGTCACTTTACCCCTATTTACCTCCATTCTTCATCTGTAAAATTGGGACACAAAGTTGACAGTGGCTGAACCACAACAAAAATGCGTATGCACATGTGTATATGTGTGTATATATATGTATATACAGATATACATACATATGCATATGTATGTATTGTGTGTGCATGTGCGTGTGTATGTATGTTATGTGTATGTATGTTTGTACATGTACATATACTCGTAGATATGTATACATATATGTGTGTATTTATATATATAAATGTACACATACACACATATTATATACATACATATATATATATATATATATATATATATTATATATCCCTAACTTCTCATTTGACCAAAATATTTCTTTTTTTTTCACCTGGATCCTGAGCATCCTAACATTGCTTATTGTTTTTTAAAATATGTAGAGAGGAAGTTCCCGATTTTCTCTTTTTCATTTTTTTTACTTGGGAAATATCCCTTTAAAAGCTATACTTGAATTAACCTTTCCATTTGAGGGAAAGAGAGCATGAGGATTGGATTAATGGATACATAAACACGCAGGTGAACTTGGTGATACGATCCAATATTTTTAAAATGTGATTTATAGATTAGATTTGTGATTCAAAAAGAAACAACCTTATAGTATCTAAAGCCTGGTTCTCAGGGTGGAGAGTGCATTTCAAATATTAATGGGGGGTCTAAAGCTGTTTTCTTTTTCAGTTCAACCTTTTGCACTCAAAATTCATGAGTGTTTATTGATTTAGGCAACCTTCCCAGGACACCTGAACTGTGGGTTCTTTTTGTTCAATTTTAATATGCCCTGCCTTATCAATTATTAACTGGCTAAAGTGAAAGCCACATAAATCTCCTGCTCTGACCAAGAGAATGGCTCAAGTTGTTAGGTTTTTTTCCTGGAAATGTAGTGTGTTGAGGTACCGAGGGACTTCATGCAAAAGGCATCAGGATGTGTGGGAAACCCAGCTATTTCTTGTGTTCTGCAGTGAGGGCATATAGCTATCTTTAGTCCAAATCAATTTCACAGTCTTTTCAAAAAAAGTATATTTATTACTGACATTTATCTTTGCATCACAATCATTTCCCATACCCAGTCCCAGAATGAATTCTTGTGACAAAAGAAATTAATAAAAAAAAAATACTGATACAGAAAGCTAATCTGAAAATGTATGTTATTCTGCTTTTAAAGTTTTTATCTTTATCTCTCCTCTGTGAGGGATGGTGTATGTGCTTCCTTTCTTCTCCCAAACTTTCATTGGGGTTTTCTTTTCCTCCACTATTCAAGAATTCAACTTTCTTTGGATTATCTTTAAAAAATCTGACAGTTTTTGTTCTTATATTATCTTCATTTCCTATCACACATCCCTTTCCCATCCAGAAAGTCATCCTTCATAACAAAGAATAAAAAAGAAAATCAGTCAATAAACATCTATAACATGCCTACTATATGCCAGGTAGTGTGCTAAGCACTGGTAATACCAGAAGTGAAAGGGGGAGAGAAGTTCAGTAAGACTAAGAAACACGTTGAACTAAGTCCAACGGTATTATGTCTCCGACTTGGGCCAAAGAAAAAGGGGAAGTTCATTTTTCTCATATCTTCTTTGGGGCCAACCTTGATCGCTATAATTCCATAGCATTTTATTTCTCCCTGCCCCCCACAATCATTTATTAAACACCTACTAGGCACTGAGCTAGACTCCCAGTATACAAAAACCAAAATGAAGCAGTCCTTGCTTCAAGTATTTTACTTTCTATGGGGGTAAGGTTGAGGGGTGTGGCAATACACAAGTTCACAGAGAGGTACATACAAAATAAAGTGGCATTTTGCGTCCCTGTGAAATCTGTCTATGTAACCCTTGCCTTTCCGGCTTTCCAAGTGAAAGAGGGTTCCCAGAAAGATGTAGCATGCTCCAAGTATCTATGGCAACTGAGCAGACTTTAACAAGCATTCCCAAGGACCCATGATGTTTGAACTTGGTATTGGAGAAAACTCTAAGAAGATGGATACAGAAAATTCATCTTAGTCAAACTATGTAAACCAATAGGGAGGACTGCAGGGTCAAATGATGTTGACTGTACTCTGACACTCTGGCCCCTCCCATCTGTATACTGCAGGTTGTTGTTGAGGGTGGCAGGGACTGAGAATGGTGAGTAATGCCAGTGGATACTTCTAGACTGGAGTGGCCTGGTGAGTCGCACCCATGCAGAGTCCTGGCACTCCTCTTCTCCCTCTCTGATCCTGGGTGGGGAGTGGTTCTCCATTAATTGCCTTACTATCCACTTTCTGCCATTCCTCTCTCTGAGCCTAAAAAGGGGACGAATCATGGGGAAATATATTTATTTTGCTCCCTACTGGCTGCAGTGCTCTTTTCCCATCATGTAAACTATTCCAAATGAGCTATTCCCCAGTTGCTTATTTCCCTTTCTACTTAAAAGAAAAACAAGTGACTGCCAAATTCTTACTGGCTAATGTACCTTATTCTCTGGCCTGGGACCATATCTGTAGAGAGAAAATGGTTCACTCTTAAAGAGAGAGAAGACATTTTTACTCTTTATTCTGAGGTGAGGTGGGGAGATGGTCCCAAATCTTCATTGGTAAAAGCATAGAAATCATTATGCTATTGCATAATACTAAGAAATCATAAAAATAAATCCCAGAACAGTTCTCAGAAGGTGATGGCTGAGGGAAATCATTTCAGAGGAGATTTATAGTGAGGCCATTTGCATGTGGCTGTTTAGGTAGCTGGAAAGACTTCAAGGATCCACTCATTTTAAAGATAAGGAAACTGAGACCCAAGAAAGGAAAATGATGATGGGATCATAGATTTAGAGATGGAAGGACCTCAGAGCTCATCTAGTCAGTGGCCATTACAGTTGAGGAAACTGAAGCCCAGGGAGGTCCTACCCAAGATCACAAAGTCCATAAACATCAGAGATAGGTTTTGAACTGAGGCCTCCTGAGAGTTCTTTCCCCTGCTCTCTCCAAAGGTGAGAGTAAAATTTAATTAAGAGGTTCAATGTTTCACTCATATTTTTAGAGATAGTAATTTCTGGAAGCCAGACTTTAAGGTCAGGTGTTCTGACTCTGAGGTTTCTGTCTTTCCAATACAACATTCTGATGTCATCTATGTTGGCTCTGGGGCTATAAGGCACCTCTCATCAGCATAGACAGATTAAGTGTTAGTCACTAGTCTTCTTACTAGGGGTTAGACATTTTAGGAGAATTTAGTTTAAACAACAATGTTTTCTGGTTGATTTGGGGGAGTCTGTACCAATGATTTAACAAGTACAGGGAACTCCCAATGAAGATGCTCCATCTATCAGTTCAAAGCCACAAGTAACTTGAAGTCTTCTAGTGTTGCCTGAAGCAGAAAGAAGCTGGGTCACTTGGCTTGGGCCACAAAACCAGCACAGCTCAGGAGCATGTCTTGAACTCAGGTCTTCCTGACTCAATAACCAGTAATAACATGCTGACTCTCTTCTGGCTGAATAATCATTAGTTAACAAGAAAATTCAATTGCTCATCACTTCCTATACCCGAAACAAGGTATTTGAGGTTTTATGGCAAATATATACATATTTTAACCTAGGCAATAACATCCAACAAGACACCTCAGAAGTCAGAAAGGAACAATGAAAAGAACGGGAATTTTGAGTCCTAAGACACAGATTCAAGGCCAATATCTGTTATATACTGGGAAAGTCATTTCATCCCTCACCACTCCAATTTCTTCATCTGTAAAACAGAAAGTTCAACTGGAGCATGGGATCTTAACCTGGGGCCCATGAACTTGTTGTGTTTTGTTTCTTGAGCATTTTGATAACTGTATTTCCATGTATTTGGCTTACTTTTTATTTTTTATAATTATTTATTATTTTTATTTTATTATTTCATGTATATATTTATTTTATTTTATGATGTAAAACATTTTGAGGAGCGGTTCAGAGGATTAACTAGGCTAACAAAGAGTTTCATGCTACAAAAATGTTGAGAACCCCTGGAATAGATGGTCTTCATCATTTTCTTCTTGCTCTAAATCTCATGTCTCACCCCCTCCCACCAGGTAAATCCTAGAGTGACTTTCTATGATTCTCCCCATATCAGAAAGGAGTTTCTTCATCACCAGTCATTGGCAGCATAGTATAGTGGATAAGACAAAGGACTTGGAGTCTGGATGACCTGAGTACAAATCTGACTTCAATCTTGTAGCTAGCTGTGTAGCTCTGGACAAATTACAACCTCTGGATCTCAGTTTCTTCATCCGCAAAATGAGAGAGGGGAGCAGATATAATGACCTCAAGGATCCCTTCTAGTTCTAATTCTATCATTCTATAAGCCCACGCAAGGCATCTAGGTAGCATGGTGGATAGGGCACCAGGCCTGGAGTCAGGAAGGTCTGAGTTCAAATCAAGACTCAGACACTTACTAACTGTGTGACCCTGGGCAAGTCAGTTCACCCATTTTACCTCAGTATCCTCATCGGTAAAAAAAATGAGCTGCAGAAGAAAATGGCATACCACTCCAGTATCTTAGCCAAAAAAACTTCATGAAATCATGGGGTCATGAAGTGTCAAACACGATTGAAAAATGACTAAGCAAGAGGACCAGATAAGCTTATGCACCGAGATCTCTCTAATTTGACACTCCCTCATCGTTCCTTCATATTCTTCCCTGAATCTCTCCTGCTTCCCATACCACACCCCCTCCCACATCTGGCCACCTCACTCTTTCCCACCTCACTCTTTCCCACCCCACTCAGGTTATTAGCTCCACCTTGATGACACCAGATTCTTTTCCTGCTTCAGACTTGGCAGTATACAATACCCCTCTGCAAACCACTTGAACTTCCACTGCACCTGCCTTCATCATACCCAAATCATCTCCAACATCCACTTTCTATAATCCTGCCCCAAGCCACTAAGGCACGGCTGGACAAAGGCACAGGTCTACCCATTAGATACATGCTATCAGTTTCGATCTGACTCCAACTCACAGTCAGCTCTGATTTGCTGCTTAGAACGCTACATCAAACCATTATTTCTGACTTTCTCCTGTCTCCTTAATTTTCCAATTGCTCAGTTTCCTTTCATGTTCAGTGGATGATAATATCTCCTATTTTAACATGTCAGGAATTCCTTCAAGGATATTTATCCTTTCTCAACATATCACTATACAGAGATCCATCCAGCTATCCTTCCTTTAAGATTTTTCTCCTTTCTAAAGCTAGTGCCCATCTCTGGGTCATACGACATCATTCAAACCATTCAAACTATATTGACTTCAGTTTCCTCATCTATAAAATGAGGGGATTAGTCTGGGTGGTCTATGATATACTTTCCAAGGCTAGAGCTATGAACCTGTGGTCCTGAACAACCAATCCTTTCCACCTTCTCCAGGACCTCACACCCACAAATATCCCTTTTCTGTAACATCTTCAATTTCTCCCTTTTCCAAACCTTCATTATTTCCAACTCAATGATCATAAAGCCTCCCTTGTTTTTAAAAAGTCCTTTTTTGGACACCATTATGCCTTCTGATAACCAGCCAACCTCTAACTTTCCTTTCTTTCCCAACCAGACTCCTCATTATGTGACTATTTCTGTTTCTACAGCTTGTCTTCTCATTTTCTTGTGAACACACATAAATCTGACATTTATCCCCATGGTTCAACTTCAATTATTTTTGGAAGTTTTCCAATGACCTCTTTCATACTAGGCCTTACTTTAGTGTTCATTTCATCATAGCATCTTAGGTTTAGAGCAAGAGGGGAAAAAGAGGCCATCTGATCCACCACACTCATTTTACAGATAAAGAAACTGAAGCCCAGTGAAATTAATTGGTTGACTATAGTCATACTAGTAGTAAGTGACAGAGGCAACATTTCCACCCAGATCCTTAGATTCCAAAGCCCATGATCTTCCTATTGCACGATACTGTCTATTTTCAGTCTTTTGTCACAGGATAATAAAATCATAAAATTTCAGGGTTGAATGGGAATTAACCAGTCAATTAGTCTACCCATATACTCGAAAGAAGCCTCACTCCAATATATCCAGCAAGAGGTCATCTGTCCTCTACTTGAAGACCTCCAAAAATGGGAAACTTGCCACATTTGAAAGAAGTTCATTCCACTGTTTGGTAACTGTCATTGTCAGAAAAGCTTCCCTTTCATCAAGTCTAAACTTGTCTCTGTGCCCTTCATTCTGCCCTCTGAGGCCAAGTGACAATTCTGATCCCTTTTCCATATGACAGCCCTTCAAATACTTGGAAACAATTCTCAAATCACCTGTGAGTTGTCTCTTCTCCAGGCTTAGCAGATCCAGTTCCTGTAACTAATCCTTGTTACTTACAAGTAACAATCCTTGTTACTTACTTACTAATCCTATGTAACCTTAGGTAAGTCATGTCACCTTTGTCAGTCTCAATTTTCTCAGCTGCAAAATAAGGAGATCAGCAGGATCTCATCCCATGATATCCCTTTTAGATCTAAACAAATGTAATATGGAATGAACTAAACCTCATTGATTGCTCTGATGGTCCTTTGCATATTCTCTAGTTTATTAAAATATTTAAATTGAGGAACCTGGAACAAAAAACAATATTCTAAATGGCATCTGCTCATGGCAGAACAAAATGGCATTATCACTTCCTTATTCGAGAGTTATGCCTCCCTCTTTTGTCCCACAAGTTGGTAATGTGGCCAGGACTGGAACTTGGGTTCTCTGGTTCCCAAGTATGGCACCAGTAATTGTCATTTATAATCATCAAACCTTCCAAGTTGCAGAAATGAGTTAGTGCCCCCCTAGATATTTAGTTATGGAAATATGAGTTTTGAAGATGCCTCCTTTAATAATATGCTAGATCTGTTCCTTTAAAAAAAAAACAACAAAATACAACTGACTTCCAAAGAAAGTTAAAAAGAATCCAATTGAATACATCACACTTGATCTCTTGTAAATGTTAATTATGGCATAAAAATTTGGGTCATAAATATTTCTGGGTCATCATCATTAATTGTATGGGAGGCAGGGAGAAACAAAAATGTCTCTGTAATCTTGTGCTGGCTGCCGTTTTTAAAATAGAAGCCGGGGGGGTGGGGAGGAGCCAAGATGGCGGAGTAGAAAGACTCATGAATGCTAGCTCCGAACTCACAGCCCAGAAATTTTCTGTGAAAAGAACTCCCCACAAATTCTGGAGCAGAGCAAGCTGCGCAGAAACACAGTGGAAGAGATTTCCGTTCCAGAGAGCCCTGGAAAACCATCCCCAGGGGTCCATCATGCACCGGACGTGGAGCCCACCCCTGTGCTTCCCTGGCCGGGAGGCCCGAGACAAACACATCCAACCAGGCTTCAGGGTGGAACCTCTGACACCCGCAAATGTCCCTCCACCCACAGGTGCTCCAGGTCAGTGAGAGAGACTTCTGGGCTGGCCGAGAGGAGAGCAGAGTGTCTCCGTGGCTCAGGACCCCTCGGGAGGCAGCAGCAGAGGCAGCAGTGGCGGCCTGGAACTCCCGGAGCAGCAGGCAGGAGCTCAGGGCCATTACCGAAGGTCTCTGTATAAAGCCCCTGAGGGAACTAAGCCTGGGAGGCAGCCCTGCCCCCACCTCAGCACCAGAACTTAAGCTCACATTGAATAGCACCCACACCTGCCACTGAAAGCCCTGAGTCTGGGGAGCAGCATTTGAATCTCAGACCCCAAGCACTAGCTGGGCAGTTCTAGGCAGGGGTAGAGAAGAATCTCAGAAGTCAAGTAACTGGCTGGGAAAATGCCCAGAAAAGGGAAGAAAAATAAGACCATAGAGAGCTACTTTCTTGGGGGACAGATGTTCCCGCCTTTCATTTCTGATGACGAGGAACAATTCTTACCATCAGGGAAAGACGTGGAGGTCGGGGCCTCTGTATCCCAGACATCCCAGGGGGATGTCTGGTGGGCTCAGGCCACGGAAGAGTTCAAAAAGGATTTTGAAAATCAAGTTAGACAGGTGGAGGAAAAACTAGGAAGAGAAATGAGAGAGATGCAAGAAAACCATGAAAAACGGGTCAATACCTTGTAAAGGAGACCCAAAAAAATGCTGAAGAAGATAACACCTTGAAAAATAGGCTCACTCAATTGGCAAAAGAGATTCAAAAAGCCAATGAGGAGAAGAATGCTTTCAAAAGCAGAATTAGCCAAATGGAAAAAGAGGTTCCAAAGTTCACTGAAGATAATAGTTCTCTCAAAATTAGAATGGAACAGATGGAGTCTAATGACTTTCTGAGAAACGAAGAAATCACAAAACAAAACCAAAAGAATGAAAAAATGGAAGAGAATGTGAAATATCTCATGGGAAAAACAACTGACCTGGAAAATAGATCCAGGAGAGACAATTTAAAAATTATGGGACTACCTGAAAGCCATGATCAAAAAAAGAGCTTAGACATCCTCTTTCATGAAATTATCAAGGAAAACTGCCCTGATATTCTAGAACCAGAGGGCAAAATAAGTATTGAAGGAAGCCATCGATCACCACCTGAAAGAGATCCAAAAAGAGAAACGCCTAGAAACATTGTGGCCAAATTCCAGAATTCCCAGGTCAAGGAGAAAATATTGCAAGCAGCTAAAAAGAAACAATTCCAGTATTGTGGAAATACAATCAGGATAACACAAGATCTAGCAGCTTCTACATTAAGGGACTGAAGGGCGTGGAATAGGATCTTCCAGAACTCAAAGGAACTAGGACTAAAACCAAGAATCACCTACCCAGCAAAACTGAGTATAATACTTCAGGGGAAAATAGGATCTTTCAATGAAATTGAGGACTTTCAAACATTCTTGATGAAAAGACCAGAGCTGAAAGGAAAACTTGACTTTCAAACACAAGAATGAGAAGAAGCATGAAAAAGTAAACAGCAAAGAGAAGTCATAAGGGACTTACCAAAGGTGAACTGTTTACATTCGTACATGGAAAGACAATATTTGTAACTCTTAAAACTTTTCAGTATCTGGGTAGTTGGTGGGACCACACACACACATGTACACGCATGCACGCACACACACATGCATGCACATACAGAGACAGACAGCACAGAGTGAATTGAATAGGATGGGACCATATCTTAAAAGAAATTAAGGTAAATGGTGAGAGAGAAATGTAGTGGGAGGAGAGAGGGTGAAATGGAATGGGGTAAATTGCATCTCATTCAAGAGGCAAGCAGGAGACGTTTTAGTGGAGGGAAAAAGAGGAGAGCTGAGAAAAAAACATGAAGTTTACCCTCATCACATTTGACTAAAGGAAGGAATAAAATGCACACTTGTTTTGGTATGAAAACCTATCTTACAATACAGGAAAGTGGGGGAGAAGGAGAGAAGCAGGGTGGGGCGATGATGGAAGGGAGGCCAATGGGAGGAGGGAGCAATTTGAAGTCAACACTCGGGGAGGGATAGGATCAAAAGACAGAAGAGAAACAGTGAGGGGCAGGATAGGATGGAGGGAAATACAGTTAGTCTTACACAACATGACTGTTATCGAAGTCATTTGCAAAACTGCACAGATATGGCCTATATTGAATTGCCTGCCTTCCCAAAGGGAATGGGTGGGGAGGGAGGTATGGGGAGAATTTGGAACTCAAAGTTTTAGGAACAACTGTTTAATATTGTTCTTGCTACTAGGAAATAAGAAATACAGTTAATGGGGAATAGAAAGTCATCTGGCCCTACAGGACAAAAGATGGGGACAAGAGAAGGGAGGGATGATAGAAGAGAGGGCAGATTGGTGATAGGGAAAATTAGAATGCTTGGTGTATTGAGGTGGGGGGAGGGGATGAATGGGGAGAAAATTTGGAACCCAAAATTTTGTGAAAATGAATGCAAAAAGTTAAATAAATAAATTTATATTTAAAAAATAAAAAATAAAATAGAAGCCACCTGGCACAAGCATACCAAACACTGGACTTCAAGTTGGAAAACTTGGACAGCTCCACTCACTAGCTGTGTGATCTTGGCCAAGCCCCTTACCCTCTTCAAGTCTCAGTTTCCTCCTCTGCAAGTTGTGACGATTGGATAAGATGATCTCTTCCAGTTCTAAAATGTACACCATGTAAGTGCTTTCCTTTCCCACTGTCAAATAATGTCAAGCCTTTCAGAATTCCAATCAATGCTCTCATCAGTTGAATTTAAGAAGAAAAATGGTGAAATATGCCCTCCCACCTTTCTATATAGAAATGCTAGACTACATATGTCAAATAAGGAGCATCTTGCCAGATCCACTGGGGCAAAGGACTTCCATTGGGTATTGGAGAAGGGAGAAAATAAACAATTATTAAGCACCTAGATGTGTCAGGCATTGTGCTAAGTTTTTTCAAATATTATTTTATTTGATGTTCATATCAACCCTTGAGGGTAGGTGTTTTTATTATTCCCATTTTACAGTCCAGGAAACAGAGATTAAGTAAACATCTAAGGCCAGATTTGAACTCAGGTCTTACCTAACTCCAGTCCTCTAGCTACTGAGCCATTGGGCTGACTCCTTGTTGGAATAATCTTTGGCAAGTGATATAAATGTTCTAAAGAGTATTAACAACAAAAGAAAAGTGAAAGAAATAGTGTCTAGGGGCTGTTAGCAAGTAAACATGATGGCCCTGTCCATGGTGTAAATCTTCGATTCTTGGCTCCTGAGTAAACCTTCTATTGTGCACTTTATTTGATGCAAAGCTAAGGAGCTATTGTTACTTTCAGGTATGGAAACAGAGGATGACTATGATTTCTATGAAATCAGTTTGGGCACAAGGGTGACTCACCCTTGGTGTGAGCCACCCCTTGGTAGAAAAGGAAAGAACACAGTACTTATCCTAATGCTACTGATATAACATTTATTATTCTGCTTTACACATGCTCCACTCCAAACTACATGCTTCCCCTCATGTTTGGCATGCTATCTCTTGTTTCCTTACCTTAGTGCAAGCTGTGCCTGGAAAGCTCTCCTTTCTAATCTCTAACTCATACAACCTTTGGAATCCTTCAAGACTCAAGACATCACTTCCTGTGGGAAGCCATTCCTGTTCTATTTGTTAATATCTCCTTCTCTCTCTCTTCAAATCACCATATATGGACATATCTGTTTACATTTTGCATCTCCACAGTATATAACACCTTTGAAGACAGGGATTGCTTTTCAATTTTCTGTTGTGGCTCTGTCTTGAGCAGGCTCTCAGATGTAGTAGAGAATTAATAAATGCTTGCTAATTTAGATGGGATTTTTCCAGTAGGTAGGAGGAGAATGTGCTTAGCCATCCCCATATGCTCTCCCCTGCACTTATGAGATAGTCATTTAGGGATAAGAGTAATAAATATTAATAACTCATGCTTTTAGAGTACTTTATAAAACACTTACCTTTCAATTTCATAAGAAAGGAAGTATAAGAATCATTATTTTAATTTGACAAATAATGAAACTGAAACCCAGAAAGAAATGAAGTGACTGGCCTAGAGTCACACCAGGTTCATATAATGGGAGAACCAAAATTCAAAATCAATTTTGTATTTTTTGCACTATATCCCATGAGGCAGTCTGATCAGACTTGACCTCTTCCCCCAGGAGGAGGAAGGAGGATACATAACTAGGAAGAGCTAGATAGCAGTACAGGGAAAGAGCCCTGAATCTGAATCCAGAAGAACTCAAATTGTATTTGTATTCAAATCCTCTCTCTATCTTGTGCTACCAAGGAAAGTTTGCTTAACTTCTCTGGATGAGGTTGGAGTAGATGACCTTAGAGGTTCCTTGCAGTCTTAAATCTGTCATCTAGCAATATAAAGTCTTGCTATTTTGCTAATAGTTTATTTTAAGGATTTATTGATATATTTTTTTATATCCCAGTTACTTTGTAATATGTCCCCTGGGGACACTGAATCCACCCTTGTAACAAAGAAAAACAATTAGACCAAACTGTCCAACAAAGTGAATGCCTCTGACAAATTATCCAACATTCCATACCTATAATCCATAACTCTCTACTGGGAATTTCAGGTCAGTAGATATCTGAGGACAGAGATTGGTCAATGAAATTAATTAGAACACATGCTGCCTCTCATTATTCCATTACAGTCATAAACCATGATATGTTTTATCTATTCTCCAATCAATAAGCATCTATTTCATTTCTAATTCCTTACTACCACAAAAAGTACTGCTATGAATATGCGGGTCAATAGGGGCCATCTTTCCTGTCTTTGACTTCCTTGGCAGGTACACAGACCCCTTTATAATTTTAAAAACATTCATGAGTTCCCACATCCTAGTAGACAGCATTAATATCTGTTGATTAAAATTTTTTTCAATGAAAGAAATCGTCTCTGGATCCAGTTCATGAATTTTTGTGTTAATCACTTCCAACCCTATAAATCTTCAAAAATTAATGATACATATAACTTACAATATTATGTCTTCAGCCTATAGAAAGGGCATAGAGGAAAGAGAGATGAACCTGGATTCACAAAACCTGAGTTTGAATCCCATCACTGTCACTTACTACCCATGAGGCCATGGTGAAGTCACCAACCTTTGGAGCCTCAGTTTCCTCATCTGTAAAATTAAGGAGTTAGATTAAATTGAGGGTTCTTAACAAGGAATCTATGAGTTTAATTTTTCAAAGACATAGCTATACTTCAATATAATTAGTTCTTTCATAATCCTACATATTTTATTTTGTTCATTTAAAAGTATCTTGCAAGAAAAGGGATCCATTATTTTCACCAGACTGTCAAAAGAGTCTAGCATACAAAAAAAGATGAAAAACCCTTGGGATCAGATGACCAATAAGGTTCTTTCTAGCTAAAGCTCTAGTATCAATCAACCAGTCAACAAGCAATTATAAGGTACCTACTTTGTGCCAGGCAATATGCTAGGTTCTCAGGATATGAAAACAGAAGGGAAACAGCAGTTCCTACCCTCAAGGACCTTACATTCTTTGAACTGTGGGAGAGATACGATATAGGATTATAGACTTAGACTTGGAAGCCATCTAGTCTAACACCCTCACTTTACAGATGAAGTAACTGAGGCTAAGAGAAGTTCAGATATACTTTACTCATTTTAACATTTATACATGTTCATATGAACTCTCAGACCCCTTGAAATCAGTCCTAGGTGCCCAGGACTCCATGACCTACAGGGCAGGAACCACTGCCTTCTACTTCTCTTGTCTCCCCAACAGTGTCATCTAGCATAGGACTGGGTACACAGTAAGAAAGAAATGTTGCCTGAATGCCTTTCTCTCCAATGAGATCCCAAATAAAGGCTTAGCCAGTTGGACAGAGGTGATGTTTACATGAGCTGAATAATTGGGTCTTTACCCAGGTCTCTTACTCCCCAGGTCCCAAGTGCCTGAATAAAGCCTGCATCTGAGCCTAGAGGACTCTCGCTGATAGAAATCCAATCCTCCAGTCTGGTTGGGGGAAGGAGAATGAGCTACAACCAAAGACCTGAATTAAATCTTAAATGAGAACCAGGTGGCCTTTGAAGTTGCTTCATTATCACAGATGGGAAGGGAAACGAAACATGAGGTTATATCAGGATGGTGTAGCAGGATAATTAAAAAAAGGCAGCCAACTTCCAGGATCATTTGAAGTTCCCATCTTTAGGCAGAATGGCATCTTGCCTGCATTTTACTGTGCCATGGCAATCCATGGCAATTGACAAGATGCTCATGAACGTGATCATTCCTTCAGTAATTGTATGATCAGATCAGGGTAGCTGCCTTCCTTAGTCAATGGATTGACATTTTCCTTATGCAGTTGGAGATCTGCTGATGTCTACTTGAGGAAGAAAGATGAAAGCTCAGGAAAACCCATCCACCCCACCCTTTCCTGACTTCCAGACCCCTGGTGCTCCTTCCCCATCTCATTTTCTAATTACTTTTTTCATCTAATCAGCAGAGACAGAAGTGGATGGAGAGGGGGGAAGTGGTTCATTCTGATGCTACACAAATACCAAGCATTTCTGAGATTTTATTTTCATTTTTGCATGTCAATGATTTTGTTACAACATGCCTGAAATCAACATTGGTTGCCCCATATTGACTCAGCTACAGGGACATGTATCTATTGAATGGAAGTCATGGTCTTAGACCTAGAGCTACAAGAGACTTCAGAGGCTATCTACTCAAACCCTTTTGTTTTGCAGAGAAGGAAACTGAGGTCTAGCAAGTTAAGTGTTTTTCTGAAGGTCTTACTGAAAGGAAGCATCAAAGACAGGATTTGAACACAGATATTCTGGCTTGAAAGCTGAGAGGCCTCCATTCATTCTTATGCAAAGCCCCCAAGTATACTGCTTCTCTTCCCTTCCTACCGCAACTCCCTTATTGTTTGCCTCTTTTCCCCAAATCCCCTCTCTTATTGAATCTCACTGCTGTTTCCCCCAGTTCTCAAAGTCCTAAAATAACAAAAATAGTAACTACTAATATTTATATAGCCTTTACAATATTCCAGGCATTGTATTAAGTATTTTACAATTAATAATTACAGATAAAATTTACATAGCAATAACCATGTGCCAGGCACTGTAGTAAGAACTTTATAATTATTATCTCATTTGATGTTCACAACAACTCTAGGAGATAGATGTGACTATTATCCCCATTTTTACAGATGAGGAAACTGAGGCAAACAGATTAAGTTATTTGCTCAGGGTCACACAGTTAGGAAGTATCTGAATCACGATCTGAATCCAGACCTGGAGTTCTATCCACTGGGATCAAGTCCAGATATTGTACATAGGGAGGGTATACTCCAGCCCTTTACTTCCTTTGATTTCTAACACAGTATAGAAAGAAACTGACCGTAAAGTCAGAGGGCTTGTGTTCAAATCTCCCTTCTAATGTTTACTACTTCTGTGACCTTAGGCAAGTCTCTTAACTTTGAAAGGCCTCAGTTTTCTCATTTGTAAAATGAGAGACGTTTAGACCATAAAGTCTCTGAGGTCCCTTTCTGCTCTAGCACTGTGATCCTAAATCCCTTCACCTACCTGAATCTGCTTTCTCAGGATGTTCCCTCCCAACCACAGGCCACGAAAGAAAGGAAGAACAGCCCCTTTGGCTTCCCATCAACACTTAGAGACTTTGTCAACCAATCAATCCACATTTACACCTGCTAAGTGCCAAGCACCCTGCCAATCTCCGCAGATGCAAAAAGAGGCAAAAGACAGCCCCTGACCTCAAGGACCTTGCAATCTAGTAGAGAGGACAGTGTGTAAATGTATGCAAAGCAAACTATACAGGACAAATAGGAAACAATTAATAGAGGGGAGGGCACTAGAATTAAGAGGGATTGGGGATGGCTTCCAGTAAAAGGTAGAAGTTTAAGGGGAGCATTCCAGGCATAGGAAACAGCCAGAGGGAAAGCTCAGAACCAAGAGATGGAGTGTTTTGTTGGTGGAACAAATCAGGAGGCCGGGCTCACTAGATCAAAGAGTATGTGTTGGGGAGTAATGTGTAAAAAGACTAGAAAGGTAGTAAGGGGCTATATTATAAAGGGCTTTGAATGCCAAACAGAGGACTTTGCATTTGATCCTGGAGGCAATAAGGAGCCACTGGAATTTAATGAATGAGAGGTGACATGCTCAAACCTGACCTTTTGGAAAGTCATATTAGTGGCCAAATTGGAGTGGAGAGAGACTTGAGGAAGGTGGACTCACCAGACTTTGTATGTCTGACCTTGACCTGATTCATTCCCAGGCTTACATAAATCACCTCAAACCTCCTGCCATGTCAACCCTTGACTACCACAACACCACCTAGGTCAGGATTCTGTCCCTGACAGAGACAATAGAGAGACATTTGATGAGGCCCTATCCATCACTAGGTTTCATACTAGTGAATGATATTTTAAAATACTAGAGCTGTAAGGAATGTTAAGGATCATCTGGTTCAGTCACCTCATTTTACAGAGAAGGAACCTGAGGACCAGAAAGGGGAAATTAATTACCCAAGACCTCACATCACCACTAATATTCTTTCAATAACCCATTCAGGATCTGTAATACTAATTAGAGTTAAAGATCTTCCTCTCCTATTAATAGACCTTTCCTGAAGTTCATTAAGGGAAATTTTTACTAATTTCAATGAGGCACTGGGTCAGGAGGGTCATGATGCCTTCCAGCTCTGAAAACTATTTTACTTATATATGTGTATGTGTGTGTGTGTGTGTGTGTGTGTGTGTGTGTGTGTGTGTGTGTGTGTGTGTGTGTGTATATATATATTTCAGTCCTCTGATTCTATTTGTATCTGAAGATTGTACAGGCTTGTGTTAGTTGGGCTACATTCACTGACCACCCTTTTAATTGTTCCTAAAATCACTGCCTTTGGCTTCCTTTGGGTGGGTGGAGGTGTCTATTTATAGCATCTGCAATTCAATGAGTATGTCTGTTTTCTTTTTCCAATCCCTGTGGGATTCTTTATTTTCCCACTTAAAAAAGTCTCCTAATACCCCTAGTGCCTCAGAGATGAGAAAAGGGAAAGGTCATTGAGGTTGGAGCCACTGAAGAAGGAACAGAGGGTTCAGAGCTAGAAGGGGCCCGAGAGATCTTCTAGTGCAACACAGTCATTTTGCAGGGGTAGACACGGAGGCCCAGAGAGGGGCCTTATCCAAGGTACCAAAGCTATTAGTTAGCAGAACTGGGATCACAATCCAAGTCCCTTGACCTCTAATCCAGTTCTTTATCCTCAAACCAAAGGCTTCATGGGAGAGATAGGACTCCAACTAGACCTAGAAAGACAGAAGAGCTTTTTGTATTCAATAATGTGGCTTTTTTTTATGATTGTATTCTTTGTTTTTTAATCATTATATGCTTAGATTTTGTGTTGTAATCATCTCCATCTTCTTATATGTCCATTCTCCACCTCTCCCCAGAGATTCATCCATTTTAACCCAAAATAAAAGAGAGAGAGAAATGCAGTTCATCAAAACTAAGCAAAACTTATCCACTAAATCCAATGATGTATGCCAGGTTCCACATCCATACTTCCCCACCTCTTTGGCTGTTCTAGTCATGCCAGTGGAAGAACATGCTTCACTTTTTTTTGGATATCTAAGGAGAGGCAATAAGAATGAGTGGAGATTCAAAATGAAGTCTCTTCATCTCGGAGGTCATTTTTATTGTCTTCTTTGATAAGTGATGAACTGGACTGCCCATGAAAGGACATTCTAATTGTTAATGGCCCATGGTTTCATAAAAGAAACGGATATTCTTTCTGTTTTGTTCCTATTTTCCTCTTGAGAAGCACTCTACAAGCTTTTCTGTCTTTGCCTTCCTTTCAGAAACCTTTACCAAATGACACACACATCTCCTTTTTTCTTTTCCACTGGACTCCTAGTCAATTGTGTCAAAGACAGATGTCTTCATTCCATTTATATTGTTGTCATCATTGTGTATGCTTTCCTAGTTCTACCCTTTGCATCAGTTCATATAAGTCTTTCTGTGCTTCTCTGAATTATTCATATTCATCCTTTATTTCAAACCAGTACCACAGTTTGTTCAGCCATCCCCCAATCAATGGACATCTACTTTGTTTTCAGCTTTTTACTATCATAAAAAGTGCTGCTATAAATACATTAGCATGTATGGAGCCTTTCCATTTTTGACTTCCTAAAGACATATGTTGAGCAGTGGGATCTCTGGTTAGAGAATATGGACATTGTAGTCCCTTTTCTATCACCATCTCAAATCACCTTCTAGAATGACTGGCCCACAGTTCCTCCAGTCATTGGACTGGGCTTTCTGGAGGTCCTCCAATTCTGATTATCCCATTTTGTCATCTTTGTCATTTTGATGGGCATGAGGGGAAACCTTAGAGTTATTTTTATTTTTGACTCTTTTTTAAATGGGAGCATATTTTGGACAAAGCTATAGTTTTCCTAATCATAGAGTAAGGGAATTTTAGATCTTACAGGGATAGATAAGGAAACATCCTCTATATAGTTTGCTTTGTTTGCATGATGTCTCCTCTATTAGCTTCTAAACTCCTTGAGGGCAGGAACTATTTTTTTTCTCTTTTTGTATCCCCAGGACTTAGTACAATGTCTGGCACATTGCAGGCTCTTCATAAATATTTATTGATTGGTAGAGAAATCTTAAGTACCTTGACTAAGGTCACAAACTAGTTATCCTCAGAGTTAGCATTATCCCATTTCTCATGGGTCCCAGGTCAGTTCAGCTCTTTCCACAATGTCAGGGCCATTGGAATGTCAGAGCTTGAAGGGACTTTGCAGGTTTTCTCTCCAAGTCTGAGCCCCTGATGGACATCAAAGAACAGTGCCTTTGGGTATAAAACATAAACAGATCCCCCAGGAGAACTCTCCTCAAACAGAGCAGAAACAGAGCTGTAAGATGAAACCAAATGGCTTTAAAGGTCCCATGAGGCCCTGGCAGCATTTAAAAGACCTGCTTTCCTGGACACCAAGTAATCCCATTGAAGCCTCCCCCAAACTCACTGTGGTCACATTCAAATGCTTCTACCAGCCCTCAGAGTCTCCCACAAGGTGTGACATCACTTCCAGTAACAGCTCTACCGACAAATGGCAATAAAAATTCAGACCAATATAATGGCCATAAGACTCTTTTGGATGCCTTATAGTGTTTCAACAATGGTAGTTCTCTTCTTAATAAGGATAAACCAGAGCACAGAACAACATCATAAAAGCTTGGAGTTGTGGAACAAACAATCGGCAGGAATCAAGGAACCTTTGTCTAAATACCAGTTTTGATATTTACTGTGATTTTGGACCAATCGCTATCCTTTTCTGGGCCTTAGTCTACCCAGCTGTGAAATGGGGGAAAGGGGTTGGACTACACAGTCCCTTCCAGTAGTAGAGTTCTATCATCCTAAAACCTAAAACTAGAATATAACTAGGGTAAAGTGACCAAGGGGCTTTCCCAGGACACCAAAATGTAAAGGGTGCTTATACCCCTTCAGCAAAAACAATTAAAATTGGGACCTAGTTAGGAAGAAGAGTTACTTAATATGGGAAGTTGCTTGATGAGTCCAGTCCATCCCACACTAGGTCAGCCTCCTGCAAATTGAATGGTGCTTTTCCTACTGCTTTCCACCATCTCATTTTGAGAATCTTGTTATAGGTGGGAAAAATGCTAATAGCATCTCCGCTTATCACCTAGGTCAAGAGTCCTAGAATGTCTCAGCTGGGAGGACATAAGAAATCCTCATCTCTCTGAGGCAGCTTGTCTATCCAGCCTGCCCATTCTAAGTGCCTGAAACTCCTCATTAGGAATGATTTTTGGTTGATAAATCTCTTTCAGCTGAGAGAGTAACCCTCTAATGATGAGTTAATTAACTGAACATTAGAAAAGCTCACATCAAGCTTTTGATTACAGTTATAGAAACACCACACTCTAACCTTTTCTGATTTTCTAATTACAGTTTCTCAAAATCCCAATTATTTCTCCTTTACTAACAATCACCTTTAAAGGCAGTTTTCTCTGTAGGTGGTCAGGTGTCTCTACCAGGACAATGAAGTTTCTGATTGGATAATCAGAATCATCTCAGGGCATGATCAATCAACCAACCAGCCCAACAAGCTTTATTAAATGTTTACTGGGTGCCAGGCACTGTGCTATATAGTGAGATGGAAAGAAAGAGCCAAAAGAAGCACTCCCCTCTGAGTGCTTACATTCAAAATGGAAAGCAACATGATAAACTTACAAAATGTAAAGAGAGCACCAGTACTGTAATCCTAGAGAAGAAGGCTCTAGAAAGTGGGAGGGCTGGGAATGGAAGGCCTCCTATAGGAGGAGGCATTTGAGCTGAGTCTTACTGGAAGTTTCGGGAGAGCAAGCCACGCACGGGCACAGATGGTACAAAGGCATGGAGGTTAGAGATAGGTGGAATGTATTGTACAAAGAGTGGTAAGTGGGCCAATAAAAATGAACCCTAGAGTAAAGTATATAAACACAGAGAGATAAACACAAGAAGGCTAGAAACAATGGAGAGGGTCAGGCTATTAAGACTTTCAGTGCCAGAGGACTTTATATTTGATCCTAGAGGTAATTGGGAGAGAATAGAGTTTAATGAGTAAGTGACATACTCAAACCTCTCCTTTAAGAAATGATGCAATAGAAAAAACAGAGTACTGAATTTGAAATCATGGGACCTGGGTTCAAATCCTAATTCTTCTTCTAGTGTAACCTCTTTGAATCTTATTTTCTTCATCTATTAAATAATGGTGTTGGTGTAGTTGATCTTTGAGGTCTATTTAATTTATTCTATAAATCCATAAGGAACTAATAAGTACCTACTGGGGATGGGACTATATATAGGAGGGAGGGGGAAAGTTAGAGGATCAGTTCTTTTGTTGAAAGAAGGAAAATAGCTCCGACAGAGATGGTTGTTAAGAAGGACAGTGATTGAAAGAGGAAATCCCACCTAGAAAATCCTGCCTATACATGTTCAGTGGAGCTGAGGGTTATCAAAGAGGGAAGGAGAGGGAGAGAAGGGGTTCCCCTGGAAGGCAGAGGAGGTACTTCCAAAGAATCTTTCCACTATGCACACCAAGTCTAGTCACCCAGGGCTGCTCCCCATATCAGCTGCACTCAGGACAAGCATGACCAGATGGTGCCAAGCCCACCAGAGCCTCCCCATACATGACTCATTTGGACATCCTATGTGGATCGCTTCTGTAATAGCAGTATTGCTCTCCAATGCCCTCCTGACCACAGTGGCCACAGCTTAAGGGGCAGAACCTTCCTAGTGAAGCAAGTTTTTATAGAATTTAAAGCTAAAAGGGCCGTTAGAGAGCATAAGATGATGGTGCTAGAGACAAAGTGCCCTTTGGGAGTCATGAAGCCCAGCACATAAGAAAACTGAGGCCTACAGTGGTTAAATAACTAGATCATCATGACACAAGTAGTAAAGAGTGAGGCGAAGATCTGAACCCAGGTCCTCTGATTCTAAATAAGACAGCCAGGTGGTGCCATAGTGCATAGGGCGTGGAGTCTAGAGTCAGGAAGGCCCATCTTCCTGAGTTCAAATTTAGTCTCAGACACTTCCTAGCTGGGTAACCTTGGGCAAGTCACTTAACCCTGTCTGACTCAGTTTTCTCATCTGAAAAATGAGCTAGAGAACTTTGTCAAGAAGACCCCAAACGGGGTCATGAAGAATTGTACAGGACGGAAAAATGACTGAACAGCAAACCTCTCATTCTAAACCCTGTGCTCATTCTACTGTTAGTTATCTCATTTTACATATGAGGAAACCGAGGAGAAGAGAAATAAAGCGATTTTCCCATGATCACACATAGAAAGTGACTCAGCTGGGATTTGAAATAAAGTTCTCAGACTACACACACACACACACAACAAACATTGCAGTGTCTACACTGTTCTAGACAGAGCATCTTGAACTCCTTTCACTGCACCCAGGAGTATGTTGGAGTCAGTTCTTGTGACTCAGAAGAGCCAAGAGTTAAATTTTTAGTCTGAGCATTTCTGCTTCAGAAATTAGTAAATTCTACAAATCAGCGATTGATTTATCGTTTTGTTGATTTTCGTATTTAAGAAAGTGATGTAGAAAATGTTGATAATATAGATTGAAATTAAAAGCATGCCATGTGTACTCCTTTTTCTTTTGGAGTCAGCTGTTAAATATTTAACATCACAACACTGACTGGGCCACCCCTGTTTTGGTTGGAAAGGTTATTTTGAAGGTCATAGGAGTATAACGACTAGTCCAAGGTCACACAGATAGATAGTAACAAAAACTGGATTAAACACCTGAGTCTCCTTACTCCCAGTCTTCTTCTGCCCCTCAATCAGGATGCCATTTTAAGAGAAAGCCCTAAATATCCAACCTATTTCCATCCCTGTTGATTTTCCTAGTCTTGTCATGTGGGAGTCAGCAGATTTCCACTCCTGTATACTCATTGTTCTACATAGAATTGGCCTAGAGTCTGGGCCTCAGTTCCTTACTTGAACCCTCTATTCCTGCCCCCCAATTCCTGATTTCAGACCAACTTCTTGCTTCTGATAACCAGCTCTCCTTTCTCCTCACATGGGGAGATGGTGATTGTTAGCCCCCCTTTGTCCAATGCCAAGAGGTTAATTGCTTTCCTCAGGATCATGCAGGTAGAGAATGTCACAGTCAGGATTTGAACTCAGGTTTTCTGGGCTCTACATCCCTCCCCTTTTGCCACTACGTCACACCTGCCTCCAATAAGAAACCAATCAATTAAAATTTTTTAAGTTCCTACTATGTGCCAAGTGTTCTGAGAACGGGGCACACAAGCACAACAGATTAAACATCCTCTCCTTACATAGGGTTTGTATCCTCATGTTGGAGATAAGTACATATATAAATATAAAGTGGGGGCCAGCCCTGAAATTGTTCAATCAGAGGGTGGAGCAGCATGGGGCTATAGAAAAAATGCTAGATTTGGACTTGTGTTCAAATTCTGAGAGGCACAAGTTTGTCTAGGAAAGAGACTTCCCCAAGTTCACACAGAGACAATAGCATATCCAATTCTCTTGACTTTCTCATTCCAATTCTCTACCATTTACTATGTTTGGGATCTTATCTAAGATACTTAAATCCCACTGTAAAGTAAGGGCACTAGACTCTATGGCCTGAGATCTATGATCCCATAACATACAAAAAAAGATAACTACAAAATAATCAGCTAAGAAAAGAAAAATAAACAAGGGGAGAAAACAGATTGCCAGAAAAGGGGCATTAATCAGTGAGGCATCCCCATATCTCCCAGCTGTATTAAATTGGAAGTTTTCCCCTCTGCCTAACATCCCTCCTTCCTACTTGTGTTGAAGGCTGTATTGTCCTCCATGGAGAAAGAAAAGCATTGATCTCTTCCTTTAATACAACGTCCCTCCTTCCCCTAAGAGATCCCTTGTCTGGTACCCGTAATGTATGGTCTTCATTTATCAGGGGCCCCCTCCCCCGATGCCATCTATCACTTTCTCTGGTGGAGAAGACAGTGGCAGATGAATTCTGCCCAAGGGTTCTAAAGAACCTGGGAAACCCCAAGAGCTCGGCTTTATTTATAAACTGGAAGCAACAAACAGACAGCTGCAGATGGCCCAAGAACTGAAATGCACCACTCAAGCTGACACACTACTTCTGAGCTTGCTGCTTAGGCAGCCCCCTATGTGGCATGATTAAAGATCCCCGGGCTGAAAAATTCCTCTCTGCACATTCCCTGATGCCTCAAATTCTCTTAAACAGGAGTCCAATTTTTCAATGAATAATCACAAGGAGGGATCGATCAAATGAGATAACATGTGTAGGGCACTGGGTAAACCTTAAAGCTCTATATAAAAGTCAACCCTTAAATGCTAGCTATTTACCAGCACTCAGTCTGGGGAAGAAACTGCTGATAAAATGCACCTGGATTAAATGACTAACGTCTCATTTACATTTTTTAAAATAATAGCTAATATCGCTATAGCACTTTAAGGTATGCCAGATGCTACAGATACAATCATATTTTTCCCTCAAATAACCCTGAGAGGCAGGTGCTATTATGGTTCCCATTTTACAAATGAAGAAACTGAGGCCAAGGAAAGTTAGGGGACTTACTTAGGGCTGCACAGGTAGTACCTGTATGTGAAGGGTTAGGAGCCAAGGTTTTCCTGACTCCAAGTTCACTTAGGTGCAGAAAGAGATTAGACATTGTGTGAAGTCTGGCTATATATCTGTGGCAGTGTGACAAGTGGGTCACTGGTGCCTACTTCCTCGGAGTCCATTCAGGTTGGTTACTAAGAATGGTCTCATCAGAAGGGGAAAATTTGTTGCCCCAAGAATAAAATGTTGAAGAGAATATGAGAGGATGGTTGGATCAGGGATGGCTTTCCAACCAGAGGAGGAAGAGGAGGACAATAGGGATGTCTGACAAGTGTATTTATGTATGAAACTCACTCTTCAGAAACTGTTGCCACCTACACAGACCAACACCATTCACCTGTAGCTTCATTAAAGCAAATTCTGATTTACCTGCAGTACTAAGGGGTTAAGTGCGTTGCCCATATGCCCACAGCCAGGATTCCCAGAGGCAAGATTTAAAACTAGTACTTTCTAACTCCAAGACTAGCCTTGTCTTCACAATGTCACCCTCCCTTTTTTGGCTTATAATGTGCCCCAATATCTGGTCCAGACTTAGCCTAGAACTCAGAATGTGGAAAGTGAGCACACCCTCAAGATCAGAGGGGCCAGAAAAGGAACATCACCCCAAAAACATCAAGGAAAGGGCTCTCACAATGAACAGGACCACTGTTCCATCTGCACCACTTCCTTGACTGCTGATAGCTGTATTCTTAATGCTTCTCTCTCTCTATGTCTCTCTGTCTCCCTGTCTGTCTCTCTCTCTCTCTCTCTCTCTCTCTCTCTCTCTCTCTCTCTCTCTCTCTCTCTCTCTCTCTCTCTCTCTCTCAGTTTGTTTCCCCCCTTCTCCATTGCACAAGTTGAACTAAATGGTCACTAAGGTTACTTCCCATTTTAGAATCCCAAAATTCTACATGTGCTATTTATCTGCATTCAATCTATAAAAATTTTCTTGTTGGCAATTGTAAGAAGTGCCAAACATCTTAGAAAATGTACTCTATAAGACTGTTGGCTGGGAGGGATGGGGGATGGGGGAAAGGTGCTTAATCGTATCTAGGGCTTTGGGGACCTCCCCCTGAAGTCTCCAAGACATCAACTGTCAAAGTCCAGGGCAAAACTCCCAGTTCTGCTACTTCCTACTTCACCTGAACTTGAATAGTTCCCCATTCTAAGACTCATTTTCCTCACATGTAAAAGGAAAAATGAATTAGAGGAAGGAGAGGGTAAGAGGGGTTAGGGTTAAGGCTATTGGTTCACCAAAGATTGGTGAACCAATCTTTCCAGCCTCCAAACTACAAAACAAGATCTATCATCTACCTAAGACACACCTTGTGCCCTTCCATGTTGCCCAAAGGCTGGTCTTGCACATGCCATATACGGCACCTAACCCAGGGCCAACAAAGTCTTCCAGAGGTGTCCAGCCCCATGCATCATCAAACACCCACGTGCAATGATTGAAGGGAACTGAACTCCTTACCAACTTGACATCTCCTCTATGGCCAAGGGTCTAAAACTTCTTGCTATCTGCCTTCTCCTAACAACTGGAACCATCTCCAATAAATAGGCTGCAATGGAAATCAAATGAGTTGTTCAAGTAGAAGTTGGCAGAGAAGTTTAGAGGAGAGTGTGTTCATGAAAGAGGGGGTGTCCTGGATTTCCTTTTTACCTCTGCGGTTCTCAAAATCCTCCATTTGTGGCCTTCTTATTTAACCCCTGGGTCCCAGATGGACAGGTGATTGATATTCTCCATTCCCAGGGCCTTTCTGTTGGTCATCATTTACAATAACAAGGAAAAGGGGAAATGAAAGGAGTGAAAGATCTGAGTGTGATTGGGGTCATTGCATGTCAAGTCTGACTGATAGGGGCTTGGAACCAGAGCCAGACAAGAGGAGCCGCTGACTCATAGCTGAGTAAGGAGCAAAACTGAGACTCTCCAGGCTTCTTTATGGATCCTCTGAGATGAACTATGATTTATACATTAGAAAATACTTTCTGGGTAATATCCAAAATATACACCTCAATATCAATGTAATTCATTAAGTATTTACAGGATACCTGAGAAAGGTAGAGAGCTAGACTTGTACCCTGAGCAAATCATTTCACTTATTTCCAACTTATCAATAAGACTGAGATCTGTCACTTACTACTTGACTTTGGGCTGTTTTCTCATCTGTAAAATGGTATTATACCCCCCAAAATCCTTTGAGGTCCCTTATATCTATGAGTCTATGATTATAAGCTGCAGGGAGATTATCAGTGTTGGCAGAGGAAATTTCCACACTAGAAGTTAGTATTGACTACATGGCAGTTCATTTGTGTATTCCCATACTCCAGGTAACCTGGAACTATGTATTCAGTATAGGTGTGATTTATGAATGTGTAAGTATCTATCTGCCTGTCTATACAGATATCTATGTGTGTGTCTATCATTTATATCTATCTATCTACCTATTCATCCATCAATCCATCCCTCTCATCCCATCCCTCCATCCTTCTATCTATCTGTCTATCTATCTATTTATCTATCTATCTGTTTAATCTGTCTATGGACATCATTGATACTGGCCCCCTCTCCATCAATACAGATCAGAAACCATCCTGAGTGGGTCCCTTTAAGTTTTTCACATTTCTCCCATACCCGTGCAGTGCCTAAGCTTTCCATCTGTCATCGCTTACTTCTGGTGCATAGAATGCTAGATCTAGTATAGACCTTAAAGGTCATTTAGTCCAGTGGAGTCAAACTCATAGATAAATGGATCCCTGTGAACTGAATATTGCCTAAGAAAATTAACATTATCTATGTTGCGTTTTTTTTAAAACATTTCCCAATTACATTTTAATCTGGCTTCAATTAACGCAAAAATGTTGACCTCTCTGATATGATCTAATCCTCTCATTTTTACAGGAGAGGAAAGTGAGGTCCAGGAAGGTTAAATGATTTCTCCAAGGTCATGCAGAAAGTAGAAAAGCCAGGATTAGAACTCAGGTCATATGATTCTGGGTTCAGTGTTCTTTCCACTGAGACATGTGGCCACCCTCCATGATGCCCCACCTCCCTTTCTGTTTGTATGTTTCCTGGATTATATCCCTAATGCCACTAACGCTGTTATATCCCTATTGCACAGAACCTATTGTTGGTAGTATGCTAGATCGCCTTAGGGAAATGGAGCATTAGATGCTTTTAACTATCCCAAACTGCCCACCCCATTCCCTAGACATTGATAAATACCAGTCTTTGGAAGGATGATGTCATCCCAGAGATGCTACATGGCCACACAGTATAGACCACAATGTTTCAAGAACCAGTATTATGGAGGTCCTAAAGGATAAGAGTCAGACATATGAACTAGTGTGATCATTAATGTAGGGAGATATTCCTAGTGAGGATACCCCCTGACATCTGCTCTGCATCTTAGAATATTGGGGGTGGGGAGAGGAAAGGGGGGAAAAGGACCAGAGACACAGTAAGTAACTATTCAGTAACAATTGACTTATTGAGTAACTAGCCCAGAAACACACAGAATGAAATGTTAGACAAAAGGCTTGAACTCTAGATTTCCTAGCTCCTGGGACAATTTCCTATCCATATAGATATTTGTGGTCAAGTATATAACATGTATACAGATATGTATATGTCAGAGGAGTAAGGGCTAGAAGAGAACTGTGAAGAACATTTATTGTTCATAATTTTTAAATATTATTTTTAAAATATTATTAACTTGACAAACACTAGGCAACCTGAGAATTTCCTTATTCAAAGAACAGAAAAAGAGGATTATATGAAACCATGAATCTCAGTTGTATACAGCTCGCTTTTTTAGAGTATGCATTAAATTTAACATGATTTACAGCACTCATCTTCTTGCATATATCCATTTCTGAATGTCTTTTTACTTGTCTGTGTGTACTTTTCATTGACATGGTTTGTTTTAATTTTTTGGTTTCATTGTCCCAAGTCTCTCTATTTCCCCCAAATCTTTACTTTTCATCAAAAAAAGAGTCCCTGTCTTGCAAGAAACTACTATAGGCAAGAGAACAAATTCACACTCTGGTCATGACAGAAAATGCATCTCCAATCCATCACTTCTGTGCTGAGAGAAGGGAAACATGCTTCATCACTGGTGTCAGAAGCCAGATTTTTTTGAACCCCTCATTTCCCACATGAAGAAACTGACAAGGGGAAATGACTTGGCCAAAGTTACACAGTACGTAGTTAGAGGCAGATCCAGAAGGAGAATCCAGGTCCTTTGATTTTTTTTGTCCAGACTGAACTTCCCTTAGTCACTCCCTCAAGCTTTTGTCTTATTTAAAATATTGAAAAAGAAGGTCATTCTCAAGACCTCATTTCACTTGCCTAGCACATTTCACATTCCAAAGCCCATTCAGAGACATTGTTGTCTACTTCTTGCCTTATCAGGTTTCTCAAACCTTACTCCCTTCCATATACTCAGGCTTCCTTGGTATTCTTCATACACAACATTTTATCTCCTCACTCCAGGCATTTTCACTGGCCAGCTCTCCAATGCTTAGAAAACTCTCCTCTCCTAACCTCCACCTCCAGGATTTCCTGACCTCCTTCTAGTCTCAATAAACTCCCACTTTCTGCAAGAAGCATTCCCTTGTCCCTTTTCATTCTAGTGCCTTCCCTGGTGACTTTACAAAGCACCCCTTCACTTACATCCAATTCACCCACATGTCATGGCATCACCTCCCTGATGTCATGGTTCTCTTCAAGAATGAAGGACAAACATCAACCACCCCAAAACTAATTCAAGTCTATATTTTGTTTGCACAGAGTTGTTTGCATGTCGTCTTTTCCATTAGTGTGAATTCCTTGTCTTTCTTTTTATCTCCTATTGCATCCTGGGCCATCTCCAGTCATCATGATGAATATCTGGCCACTGGATTCAGATGGCTCTGGAGGACAAGTGAGGCTGGTGACCTGCACAGCCCTCCCTCACTCAAAACAAAATCAAGTGCACAAGTCATATCATCATTTCTCAGATGGCATGGTCTTTTTCGCAAAGGACAAACGCAACAACAATTCCCTGAAATGCAATAGGAACTTAATAAATGTCAGTTGAATGATTCTTGTCATTTATTCTGCTAAGAACCTTATAAGATAGGCAAAGAAGAATAGTGCATAATGAGAGTTATTCTAGTATTTCCTTGCATACTCTAATGTACTGTATGGTTATCTAAGTATATGTCTTAAACCCTCTACTAGTGTGCAAACTCTCTTGAGCCCAAGAAACATGTATTTTCTTCATTTCCATACTTTATTCCCTTTCCCCAGCAGTTAACACAGCACTAGGTATATAATGGGTGCCTAATGCACAATACTGAATAAATGAATGAATGACTTCTTAACACATAAAGAAAATAGAAAAAAAATGCTAGCAATGCAACTCACCAAGAGTTCCTTAGCATGCCCTTTCTTGATGGGGAACCCCAATTTTAAATACTCCTCAGGGTTTTAGAATAGGCCTGAATTTGAAGGTTAAGGAAAATGTCTTCTGACCAACCTCAAGGGATTCCCCAGTCAGGACTTCTCATCAATCACTAAGATAGAATTTTAAAATCCTATTTCCATTGCTCTCTCTCTTTGAGAGATGAAATGAGAACAGAAACTGATAGATCAGGGTTTTAATCCTAATCAATTCTTCCATCAATCAATAAGCAATTATTATGCACCTACTATATGTCATACATTGTCCTCCTATTGTGGCTACAGAGAAAAATGTAGTCCCTGCCTTGAAGGAGTTTATGTCCCTAACTGCAACTAATTATCTGGGCAACCTGGGATAAGTTCTTTCTCTTTTCTGTAAAAAATGGGTAGTCATCTGTAAAAATGGGTAGTACAGAAGCGGGGTAGTACTGCATGTAGAGTTAGGGGACCTGGACTCAGATTCTAGTTCTGTTACCGAATGACTCTGTGATCTTGAGAAAGACCCTCCCCCTCTCTGGGCCTCCATTTCCTCTCCTAGAAAATAAGGAGTTTAAGCGAGACTATTCTCTGTGGTGTCTTCCAGCTTGAAGTCCTGTGAGTTAATATAGACAGGGAATTTGGTTGGCAGCCAGTTTGTGCTACCATTAGACATGACCTTGGGACACATTGAACCAGAGGCATTAGCAGTCATTAGGAGTCCCTTGACTGAGAGGGACATTTTTTTTCTCCCAGTCCCAGTACATAGTCCACAAAGGAAGTTAATCACTCCTCATTTTCCAGGAATCATTAGCAAAAACTATTTTATAAAACTTCAAATTGTGCACAGCTTTGACAATGGCAATGTACAGAGAACTATAGGGATCTATCTCCCTCCCATTCCCTTGGGAAGCTCTTGATTTAAGCTGGAAGCAGAGGGGGACATGCCTAGAATGATAATAGGCACTTCTACTGGACCTTTGAAATTTGCACAAAGCCCATAGATGCTATATCTAGAGCTGGGAGGAAATTCAGATGCCATCTAACCTCACCTTTTCAATTACAGCAAAGGAAAATGAGAGTCTCCAAGGTTAAGTGGCTGCTCAAAGTCAACAGAGTCAAGAACCCAAACCTGAGTCTTTTGACTCCATGCTCCATGAGAATACATTGCTACTCCCTGAGATCTAGCCTCAAACCTACCCCTAACAAGCCATGTAAACTCAGGCCAGTCCCTTTCCCTCTCTAGGCCTCAGTCTTTTCCCTTAAGAAATGGGAGATTAGATTATCTCTAAAATGATTTCTGCTCTGACCATGATCCAAAGTTGTTGGGAATGTGGTTAAACTAAAAGGCTGGAGGCAGATGCCCCAAAGAGATCAGGAGGCCAGGTAGGCATCTACAACTCTCCTAATTAGTGCAAATAATAAATCCCTTCAAGAGATGACATATTCAGATTCATACTTTTCAAAGTTGTAATTATGTAAAATATGGTCACTGGATCTAGCCAAATGGAAGTATTTAAATGTATCAATCTAGATAATACATACCTAACTATAGGGTTAGACTTGGAACTTGATGAGTTAATGGAAGCAGTCAACATTTTGGGCCAATCCAGAAGGATCTCATAGAAGAGATAAGATTCGAGGAGGGACCATGGCATCATAGATTTAGTGATATTAGAGACCCTTTCATTAACTGAGCCTCAGAGAAGTTAATTAACTTGTCCATGGTCACACAGCTAAGGAGTATCTAAAGTGAGATTTGAACCCACTTGACCAGAGGTCCCAGACTTGATATCCACTATATTATCTGTTTATATGACCACCAAGAAACTGACTAGTAGAGGACATTCTAGGTATATTCTTTTGGAAAGCTGGGGGCAGGAGTGAGAGGACTGGTTGAAGAGGGCTCTGAGGACCTGCCTACCCCTGCAATGTTATTTGTTTCGTGGAGTGGGATGCCAAGTACCATTGGTAAGAGCCAAAGGCCTAGGAACCTGATTCATATGACAGCCTTCTCTTTATCAATTTCACTGGAGAGCCATTTGGAGCTATCAAATCCACTTTCCAACTGGCCAAGGTAGTTTAGCACTCTTGGCTTTCAGGCCGAAGCAGGAATCACCATACAAATCTCTTCCTGTTACAGCTGTAACTGAAATGCTGTTAGAGCTGCCTGCTCCCAAACTCTCCTGGACACAAATATCAGTCCTCCTATTAGGTCAAGAACTAATGTCTAAGACGATGTGTGAGGGAGTGTAGCAACCCCTTGGGGGTCCATGATGGAGCAAGCTCTTTTCATCAGTCATGAGGACTCTTAATCAGCTGCTCAGCCACAACTCCACTGATATACTAAAATAGCCCCAGTTTCCTCATCGGCAAAATTAAGGATCAGTCAGCCAACTAGCATTATTAAGAGCTTACTATATGCCAGGCACTGCCCTAAGGACTGAATATATAAAAAGAAAAGGCAAAAACCTGCTCCCTGCTCTCAAGGAACTTACATTTTATTGAGAAAGACAATGTGCAAATAATTGTTTTTAGTCATTCCGTTAGGTTCAACTCTTCATGACCCCATGGACATATTTTCTTGGTAAAGATATTGGAGTAGTTTGCCATTTCTTCTCTAGGGCATCCCCATTTTGCAGATGAAAAATTGAGGCAAATAGTGTTTAAGTGACTTGCCGAGGGTCACATAGCTAGCAAGTGTCTGAAGCTGGATTTGAATTCAGATCTTCCCAACTCCAGGATGAGTGCTTTATTCACTGCACCACCTAGCTTCCCTGCAAATAACTGAACATAAGCAATATATACAGGCTGAATGAAAAATAATCTCAGAGGGAAAAACAGTATCAGTGGGAATGGTCAGAGGAAGGTCTCCTAAAGAAAGTGGGATCTGAACTGTCTTTTTTAAATTAATTTTTATTTTATTTTAAGCAAAGTTCCACTTTCTTTCCCTTCCTCTCTCCCATCACCATTGAGAAGGCAGGAAAAGCTGAACTGCCATTATAAACATGTTTAGTCAAATAAAACAAGTTCCCAAGTCATCCATGTCCAAAAACATACGCCTCCATCTGGACTATTTGTCCATCACTTCTCTGTCAGAAGGTAGGCAGAGTGATTCCTTCTGAGTCCTCTGGATTGGGATTGTGTTGATCAGCATTCCCAAGTCTTTCATGGGGGACAGCAAGTCCTAAGGCATGCAGACAGGACATGAGGGATTCTACGTGAGCAGCAGTAGGAAGGGCAGCATGGCTGGGAGTGTGATATATGAAAAGAAAGCAAAGCTAAGAAAGGACCCTTCGTGTGAAAGTTTCAAAAATCCAGATGGAGGCTGTTATGTTTGATCCCAGAAGTAATAGGGAGCTACTGGTTTATTGAATAGGGGGTGACATGATCAGACTTTTGCTTTAGGAAAAATCACTTTGGCAACTGTGAATAGATTGGAATAGGGAGAGCCTTGAGGCTGAGACAAGGCTAACATAGAACATGGGTGGGGTAGCTAGGTGGCACAGTACATAGAACACTGGTCATGGAGTCAGGAGGACTTGAGTTCAAATCCAGCCTCAGATACTTACCCACTGTGTGACTCTGGACAAGTCACTTAAACCCTATTTGCTTCAGTTCCTCATCTGTAAAATGGGGATACACTGTAGAAGAAATGGCAAACTACTTCATTATCTTTGCTAAGAAAACCTGTCCATAGGGAGAAGAAAAAGAATGATCTCCATGCCACAGTGAGGAATCATTGCAATGTAGTAATGACTGGAATGAGGAACCAGTGTAACAACTGGCAAATAACAGGAAAGCATAAATTGAGGCAGGTTAATAAACTTGCTACATACTAATTTCTCTTAGTCCTTTCTGTATCAACACAGGATTATTTTGTTTCATTGTCATCTTTGTTCTCAGTTATTTAAAATTTCCTTTTGGTTCCTCTGGTTACTAAAGGGCAAGATGGAAACAGCTCTACATTTGGGGTCAGAGCACCTAGATCCTGAATCCTAGTATTGATACTTTAGGAGTTCTGTGACCTTGGCATCATGGATTAAGTGACACAGAGAATAGACCACTGGGTTTGGAATCAGGAAGACTCAACTTCATGGGTTCAAATCTTGTCTCAGAACTTACTAGCTGTGTGACCCTGGGCAAGTCGCTTCACCCTGTTTGCCTTAGGTCCTCATCTACAAAATGATCTGGAGAAGGAAATAACAAAGCGCTCCAGTATCTTTATCAAGAAAACCCCAAAAGGAGTCACAAAGAACTGGACATGGCTGAACAACAGCCAATATCCCTTTGAGCTCTATATTCTATGAGTCGATCGATGGCAGACCCCTAATGACATGGCTGTTCGTTGACCTGCCCTGTAGCTGTCCAGGCTACCCACTCTCATGTCCAGGCTCCCCTGGAGTCTCTGCCTCAGTGCATGGACAATCAAGCTGCGCCTCCACTAGGCTGAGTACCTAGAATTATGTTTAAATTGTTTAAGGGTTTCGCCAGTGCCTGAAGCCCATGCTGTCACAACCATGTTTTCCTTTCATCTTGAAGTCCATGTGGATTCAAGAATTGAATCCAGATGTTTCTGGTACCCTTATACTTAACTAATCAAAATGATGCCTGCCATAAGGTATTTGACATTCAGGAAGATGTTGCTAAAGCCTTTTTCTTTGAAAGTGAAAATTGCATTTTTCTATAACTACAGCCCTCCTCCACCTCCTTTATCTACTTCTTCCTAACCTACCATGCACTCCAAATCTAAATATCCTCACAGGGACCTCTCCACTCATTAGGACAAAAGGTTGGTCTCCTTAACACAGACTGAAGGTTGGATAAAGCTGTCTTCATGGATGAGCTCTTGTAGTTGGACCCTTTCTTGTTGTGCCCAGCTTCACCAACTCTCACCCATGCATGGGTCACAGGATTTAAAACAATGAGAGACATTAAAGATCACAAAACATGGCTAGGAGATAAAGTGGGTAGATACTCTGCACTTGGGGTCAGGCTAGACCTGAATTCAAATTCAATACTGCCTTGGATACATACAACCCTGAGCACCTTCATTTACTTGCCATCTGCCTCAGTTTCCTCATCTGTAAAATGGGAATAACAATAGCATCTACCTCCCAGGGTGGGAGGATCAAATGAGATAATGTTTATAAAGCTCTTCAAAAGCCCTAAAGTTACACAAGTACTAGCTATCATTATTTAGTTCAAATCTCATTTTATAGGAAAGGACATTAAGACTCAGAGAGAAGTGTCTCATTTAAGGTCACAAATCAATCACACGAATCAAGGTTACATACAAATCAATTTCAACGCTAGCTATATATTTCCTTTTTTAAAATGTCAAATACGGAATTATGTATCTATCAAAAAATTCTTTTGGAGAGCATTTTTTTTACATTTAATATATCTTATTTCCTGTATTAGGCTCCCAGCTTTTCCCAATTCACTTTACCCCATCAGTATTTCTATTTCTAGAGCTGGAAAGCTTCCTGGGGTGGATTTGAACCCAGATCTCCCAAACTCCAAGTCCTATGCTATATCCACTACCTTATGTTGTCTCTCAACTGAACTTCCTCATTTTTTCCATATAAGGAAACTTAAGCCTAGGAAGGATGTGTGAGTTACTCAAGGTCACACAAGCATTACAGGAGAGATTTGAACCCAGGTCTTCTGACTCTAGAACCTATGGTCTTCCCACTGTTTCATCCTTCCTCCATATCCTCAGATCTCCCCAACCAGCATTTTAGAATTCATTGATATATCTCAAGTCCCAAACATTATTCTATTTGATTCTAATCAATTTCATTTAATTCTATATATTCTAATTGAGTGCCTTCTATGACCCAGGCACTGTCTAGATGCTTGAATGGTATTCTACCTTTCTTAGTATTCACAGTGTGTGGTGCACAGTAGTCACTTAATAAATGTTTACTGACTAATGGACAAGCACAAATGGTTCTTGCCTTCAGAAACTTTACATTCAGTTGGGAGCAGGGTGTAATAGAGAAGGGAGAAGTAAGCACACGTATTTTTTTTTTTGAAATCTATGAATTTTCCATATCCAAAGTAAGTCTGATACTGATTATTTGGGGAACAACCCAGAAAGCACAACGTGCTCTTGACTGGGAAAGAGGCAATATTTACAAAAAGCAACATTCCCTTGCTGCTGGATTTCAGTCCTAAATCAGCAGTTTGCATGTGATTTCTCAGTCTATCCCTGGAGAGGATATAGGCAAAAAGAATTCGACAGGGAAAATAATGATTGGAGACTCATGTTGGCAAGAAAGAGCTTTGTACTAGGAGTCAGGCAACCTGGATTCCAGCCAGCCCCAACTCCTGGGCTAATTTGCCGTGTGATCTTGGGCAAGTCATTTAACCTCCGTGGGGCCCCAGTCTTTTCATCTACCCAGCAGAGGGAATCATTTCTGTTTCCCTTGGAGGGATATCAAGAGACTCTGAGATCAAGGACAGGAAAGAACTTTGAAGAGTAGAAAGGGCTTTACACAGGAAAGGGATTATTGCTAAACAAAAAGTTTCAGTTTCACATCAAAGCAAATGCAATAAAAGCAATGCCTGATCCCAAACTCTCAGCTCTAATTCTAGTGTTCAGGTGAACATGGTATAACTCAGATCGTGCTCTGGGGTCCAGTCACACTGATCTTGACAAACAAACCTCCATCTCCCATCTCTGAGTGTTTGCTCTCACTCTCCCCATCCCTCCTGCTGCAAAAACCTTCCCCCTCCCTCACCTCCTCTTTTTAGAATCGCTAGGGTCATGAAAAACTCAGTTCAAGTGAATGAGCATCCAAATGATGCCCTTTTCATCCCCAGCCTGCTGATGTTTGTCCTCTACTCTAAAAAGTACCATATGTGTACACACCATATGTGTGTATATAGATATATAGATGATAAATATGTGTGTATGTATATATGTATAGATATACATATATGTATATATGTAGAGAAAGAGGCAGAGACAGAGAGGCAGAGAGAGGGGGTGGGCAAACAGACAGAAAGAGAGGGAGACAGTCAGAGAGAAGGAAAGAAGGAGAGGGGCAGAGAGAGAGACAGAGAGATAGAAACAGAGAGATAGAGAGGGGGGGAGGGAGGGAGAGAAGGAGGAAGGGAGAATTTATATAAATAAGCAGTGCTGTCTTCCAAGATGAAATGTAAGCTCCTTGAGAGCAGGAACTGCTTCATTGTACATAGCACAGTCCCTGGCACATAGTGAGAACTTAATAAATGCTTGTTGCTCAACTGACTGCTGCAGCCGCTTATGGATTTAGAGGTTTTGTTGAAGAGGTAGTCCAGGTAATGATGCTAGGAGGAAAAGACCTTTATCAGAGGAGCATATGGGCAGTTTGATGGCAGCGTATTGTACAGAGCACCTGATCTTAAGTCAGGAAGACTCATCTTCCTGAGTTCAAATCTGGTCTCAGACACTTAATAGCTGTATGACCCTGGGCAAGTCACTTGATCCTATTTGCCTCAGGTTCCTTATCTACAAAAATGGAGGAAAGAAATGGCAAAACACTCCTGTATTAGAGTCAAGGAAAGCCCAGATTGGTTCCAAAGTTAGACACAACTGAAACAGTTGAACCACAACAAATAGAAGGTTTAAGATTTAACTTGAGATTTGAGGAACATGTTTGAGGTATAAGGAAAGAGAAGTTCAGGGCAAAAGTTGCAACTAGATCTCTGCCATTGGGGCAATAAGATATAAACAAGTCTCTATTATCAGAGGACGTTTCCACTCTTGGTTCTGTATGCTTTTTCAATGACATTTTCTCCTCAGTGGAATGGTGATGGGGTGGGACAGGAGATGAAATAATTTTTTACTATCTAAAAATTAAAACTTTAAATGAAAAAGAAATAGCATGGAGAGTTGGTTCTTGGCAAAATAAGGAAAAGTGTTTGCCTATGGGGAGGGATGGGAAAGGGGGTAGAAAGTCGAGGATAGAGTCCGAGTTACCAGTGGGTTAGAAATGGTCAGAGTGGAGCTTAATCTTTGGATATGAGTTCAAAAGTGGCAACGGAACTAAATAGATAGGCACATTTAAAGGATTCATGATAATAAAGAGTTTGTGCACAGGAGAAGCCTGGTCACATTGCGCTGTGAGCTCCTTGAGGACAGGGACTGTCTTTTGCTTATTTGTATCCCCAGTATTTAGCACAATACCTAGCAAATAGTAAACACTTAATAAATTTTTACTGAAATGAAATTAACTTACCAAATTATTGAAAAACAAGATCTTTCTTCTGGTATTTAAGGTATTGCCCTATAGAGGATACAAAAAGGCTCAGTGAGACTTGGCTTTACCATTGCTCATGTCTCCATGTTAATCACCTTAGTGTCTAATGGAAGGAATGTGCTCTCTCTCTCTCTCTCTCTCTCTCTCTCTCTCTCTCTCTCTCTCTCTCTGTGTGTGTGTGTGTGTGTGTGTGTGTGTGTGTGTCTTCCTCCCCCCTCTCCTCAAATTATCAGGAATATGGAGCATCCTTTGAAGACAGACCTCTACAGATTCAGCAAATTTCCATAGACTAATTTCTTTGAGCCATGGGAAACATAGTTGGAGGTGTGGAGAGGTCTCTCTCCAAAAGGCAATCCTTGCATTCCTCCACTTTCTTTGTGTCTTGCTGTCTCTCCCCAGTGCTTTACACTTGGCAAGCATAAAAAAAATATGTTGGGCTAGATTGTTGGATAAATCAAATTTGAAGGCATGGAGGCTGGTGTTCAAGTGTTGCCTTGGATCAGTCAAATAGCCTTTTGGTCCTTAGACAATTAGAAAATGAGAAATAAAACCAGATCTGTTTTGCTAGTCAGTTTCCTTTGACAGTATCTCTCAACACCGATGAAATCACAGGTACAGACCGACCCCAAAAATACATATGTTAGCACCTTCACAAAGTTTTTTTATTGACAAACTGAAGTAAATTCAGAGGATAAGTACCCTAGGAAGTGAAGCATTGACCCTGTGGTTGGTTACAAATCCTTTCAGAAATCAGTCTGGTGAATCCTAGGGACTCCTTCTCAGGATAATGGTTTTAAATGATAAATTTAATGAAATGAGACAAAATTTTAAATGATAAAATTAAGATAAAATACATCATATTACAAGAGAAATCAGTTGTTTTTAAATGCAGCTATCAAAATATTTTTTAATCAATATCTGTAATCTATTTACAAACCTCTTTGTATTAATAGCCCCCAGGTTAACATTGCATACCCCAGGCTCCTGTCCCTCCTTTTCATTCAGAATTGGGACACCTGAGTCCCCTCCTCCACTCAACTAGGAGAGGGGAGAGAATGGGGATTGTACCATATGACGAAGGATGAAGAAAGAAAAACCTGGAAAACAGAGGACTTAGGGGACATGTGACAAGTGATTGAAGGAGTTTATATATGAAAAAAGGAAGCTGGGTGGTCCAGTAGATAGAGCATTGGCTCTGGAGTCAGGAGGACCTGAGTGAAAATTTGTTCTCAGATGCTAGCTGTGTGACCCGGGGCAAGTCAATTAACTCTGTTTGCCTCAGTTTCCTCATCTATAAAATAAGCTGGATAAGAAAATGGCAAACCACTCCAGCATCTTCGCCAAGAAAAACCCCAAATGAGATCACAGAGAGTCAGACATGACTAATCAACTGAATAACATGTATGAGATAGGTTTGATTTCCTTATCTCCAGAGAGAAGAATTAGGACCAAGGAGCAGACATTGCAGAGAGAAGATTTAGATTCAATGCAAGGAAAAATTTCCAAAGAGAAGCATTTATTGTTATGTGCCAGGCACTGTGTTAAGTATTTTACAAATATTATCTCATTTGATCCTAACAATCAGAGTGGTTCAAATGTGGCATCATCTGTCTTGAAAGGCAATGAGATCCCTATCATTAGGAGTATCCTAGCCAGAGTTGGATGACCACTTGTCGGAGATCACATAGGTGGAATTCTTGCCCAGGTAGGAGATGGAGGAGATAACCTCTGAAGTCTATTCCACTGAGTTTCTGTGGTTTTGTTACCCTCATAGATTTTCACAGCTACACATTGCTGCTCTCAATAAAGAATCATTCCCTTATTGAAATTATCTCAGCACTCTTATCACTTTCCAGTTTGATAAGTTGGCCCCCAAACCTTTAAAGTTTCAACCCAAAAAGAATGTTACTCATAGAGTTTCAGATCCACAAAGGGCCTTAGAGAATAGCCAACTCTTTCCTTTTTAAAAATGAGGAAACTGAGGCCAGAAAAGGAAGCAACTTTGCCAATTAACATTATGCAGATCAGTCATCAACTTCGTAGTGGAAGACGGTCTAGAACTTAGGTCTTGATTCTCAGGCCAGCGCTTGAACAAACATCACATAGAACAAGAAACAGTCCATTCTTCCTTCTGTTGTAAGTGGGAAGTCAGAGATCTTGCAAAGATGTAGTAATGAATGGCATTCTGCTGTCTCAAAGAGCTGTCAACCAAGTCACCTTTTTCCAACCCACAAATTTCATAGAGAGATAGATACAAACATATATATACATATATATACACATACACACATGCACACTTATATATGTATATACACACATATATGCACATATTTGTATGTATATATGTATATGAATATGCATACATATATAATACATGGATATAGATATATACATATACATAAATTCCTTTTTCAGCTAAGACTTTGGCTGTGTCTTTTACATCAGCCTTCCCCACTCAAACATTCTCTACCTCGATTCGTTTTGTCTTCTAGCATTTGATGACATTTTGTGCCATTACTTTTGACACCTCCGAGGTGTAATGGGATGGCTATGACTCACATGTCAGAGTTTACTCTAAAGGACTATTGAACACTGCAAAGTTATCTCCATGTGGGAAATCCCCACTGGGGCGATATTGTCTGTTTGCCTTCATCAGTTAATTTGCGAGTTTCTGTGGATGTTTATTGAAAGCATTCCGAGTCTTAATTAGGCCTGTTTCACTGCTTTTCCCCATAGCTCTGGGTCATGGAAGCAGAGACGACAGAACACAGAGACAGTAAGAACTCATTAACAGGCCTGGGATTGACACACGAGAGAGATGCAAACTGCCTGCGTGGGCAGATAAACTGTTCAGTCAATCTCGGGGGACGCCTCAGTTGGAGGAGGCTTTTAGATTTTTACTCCTAAAATGGGAGAGGCGTGGTTAGCCTGCATTTTGTCTGAAAATGATCTGGGAGTTGTAATGGACAGCAACCTCAAAATGAACCAGTGATGTGACGTGGGAGCCAATAGAAGCTCTAGTGACTTGAAGGTACATTGACAGGCGTCACAGTACTCCAGGTGTGGTCTGACCAAGGCAGGGAGAGGATCACCTCCTTCTTCCTGGAGGGACGTTCCCTATCCTGTTCAGATCACATCTGAAACATTGTGATTAATACTGGGCTCCATCTTTTAAAAAAGCAATGGAGAAACTGGACAGTGCCCAGGAGAGAATAAACCAGGGTAGCAAAAGACTTTGAGTCTATGCCATAGGGGGATTGGCTCAAGGAACCAGGCAGGTTTAGCCTACAATAGACAAGATTCAAGAGAAATGTGATAGGTTTGTTCAAGTGTTTGACAGGCTGTCACATACAGAAGGGATTAGATTTCTTGTTCAGCCCCAGAGGGAAGAACCAAGACAAATGGATGGACCTTACAAGGGGACAGATTGAAGCTTTGTGCAGCACAAACTTCCTAAAAGTATCCCGCATTAGCCATCAAACTCTTTTACCCATATCTGTCATGGCGACAACTCTGCAAATCACGGATGTTTTGTGGAAACACAGCTGTGAGAGGAGAGAGAACATCACATCTTCTGATTTTCTCTAATCCAAGCATCTATTTCAGCCTCCGCACCCTGCTCTGCTTCCCCCAAAAATGACACGCACGGAGCAAAGGACGAAACACGTAGTTTGCCAATCACATTATCATCAAAATCCCTTGTTTCCCCAAGCACAAATTTAGCAAATCATATCTGTAATTTAACTCTCGATCAAGAGACCCTTGAGTCTGACTCAGGAGACTTCCTCTTATGGTTCTCAATGTGTCAGGTATGAAAATGAAAAAACCTTCTAACTTGATGCACATACACTGTAAATTGCAAAGACACCAGGAGTGAGATGAGAAGATATTTCAAGAGTCAGAGTAGAGTATGTAGGAGAAATGTGTGGCACAAAGGGACAAGAGTGGCGTCAGTGAGGAGGAATAGGAGAAGGTGCCCAGAGCTCAGCTTGGCATTCAAAGCCCAGAAGTAGTGATGAGTGGTAGCAGATACTCAGCCTGACTTGAAGAGGAGGCAACATATATTTTGTTGGTTTGTTACTGGTTAGGGGTTCTAGCTGTGGTGGTGGGATCACATAGCCAATGTCAGGAGGACCTGAAAGTAACTGAGCTTAGTGGGAGACACTTAAAACAGATATCACAAGTCGTAAAATAATAATAATAAAATATTGAAATCCAGTTTTGCAAAGTGGTTTTTTTCATAACTCATTTGTTCCTCAAAACAACCTATATTAGGGAGATACTGTGAGTAAACTCCTTTTTATAGATGAGGAAACTAAGCTTAAGGAAGGTTGAGTGACTTGTCTAGGATGACACAGCTAGTAATATGTATGGCAAGATTAGAACTCAAATTTTCCTGACTCCAAAATCAGCATTCTATCTATGGTGCCACCAAGCTGCTAGAAGGAGATAATGCATTATAGGCTGGTCTACCTGGTCTCCAAGATCCCTTCCAGCTATGAGACTTTACGATCCCGCTAGTTCTAAATCTCTGTTACAATGTCTATGAGTTTAAAGTAATAGATTAGGAATCAAGGCTCCACAAGGATATAATGATCATGAACTTAGAGCTGGGAGGAACCACAGTAGTCAAACTGTCTTTGTACAGATGTGGAAATTGAGGTCAAAGGGAGGAAGCCACTTGCCCAAGGTCATACATATAGCCTCAAAGCTAGAATTTGAATACAGGTCTTCTGACTCCATTTGATTGCATCATTATAATCAGGGGATTGTTTGGAATACATAATTCAGAGTCCATAAATTGCAGGCAGGTTTATACAACAGAGCAGTAGGGTTGATGACTGACTAGGGGTCAAGGAAAGCCTGTCTCCTGCTCTAGCCTGAAGTCAATTTTTTCCTGGTCCACAGAAATAAGGAATGGCAGGTGTGAGCTTCTCCCTTGAGTTAGTCAGGGTTTTTCAAGTGTGCATGATTGAAGCAGAGGGTCAGGAGCCCCAGGGAGTCCTCATAGTTCTGGCAATTATGTCTAGCTGAATTGTTCCCTTTTCATTGACCCCAAAGGAATACACTCCAGAAAAACCCATCTGCCAGTCATGGCCAACCCTAATCAATATTCACTTGTAGGATGTTGCTCCCTGTTGTGTGGCATGATGGTTCTCATTCAAATGGGCTTTTAAGGTTTGGAAAACTCTTTACAAACAGTATTTCATCTGAGCCTCACAAATAATCCTTCGTGATAGGTGTTCTCACTGTGCCCTTTGAATAGATGTGAGAAAGGGAGAAAGGCAACATGTCACAGCAATAGAATTGGCTTCAAAGCCAGGAAGATCTGGCTCTGACACACCCTGGCTGTGTGTCCCTGGAAAAGTCACTGAACCTCTTTATGCTCTTGGGAACTCTCTGAGACTGTAAGTTTCAGAGAAGGTGCTGATCTGAATTGGTGGAGAGTTTCCTCACTTGGGAGTTTTCTATAGCAAGAAAGCAAAAGATACAGTTCCTATCCTTACTGATAAAGAAACCAAGGAAAGAGGAGTGCCCAGGGTTCCATAGCTAGTAAGTGTCTGAGGCAAGATTCAAGCCCGTGTCCAGTGCTCTGTCCACTACAGCATGCATAAGTGACCATAATGGGTTGACTTAGTTGGTTAGAGTGCCATGTTATTAAAGCCAACAACCCTGAGATAAACACTAACTCTGCCAATAAAGTCAACCAGGGGAGAGAATATAAGTGACTCTATGCAACTCATCCCTATTGCTAACACAAGTAGCCTACAAGACCCAAACCAACCATGCTTGGCGCTTTCCAAAATTTTATATATGCCCCAAGTCCAAAAACTAAGAGTTAGCTGGAATTTCAAAGGTCAACTAATACAATCCTACTTTAGGCCAATCTTGTGTGTGTGTGTGTGTGTGTGTGATTCCTGATTTGGGTTCACCTTGAGCCATCAGAACCTCAACTGAATACTGGACATGTCTGTGTAAACCAAAACATACATACAAAATCATGAGATTTAGACCTAGCAATAGATATTTATTAAGTGACCTCTGTGTGCTAAGCACTGGGATTTTAGAGGCAATTCACATTTTTGTTATTACTGTTATGTAACTTCATTGCATGAAATTTTTGTTTCGCCCCTCATTTTATAGAAAGGAAGCTTTTCATAAAGTTGTTTTATATCCTGTATCATTTTGCTAAATATATTTTTATGGTGTTCTTGCCCTATCTTCCCAAACAGCCTGTGGCATTTTAAGGTCAGAGACACTATCTTAGGCATCATTGCCTCCCCATCGAGAAGAGCGCTCTGCCCAGTGTGCAAAATGTTTGATGATGATAATGATGGGAAGATAAAAGAACAACTGAACATCGATGACCTCTCTGGAGTGAAATGGGCCTCCTGGTTGACTCCTGGAAGGCCATTAATCAATTAGATGATCAACAAGAATTTATTAAGCACTTATTATGCATCAGGTATTGGGCTGGGTGCTGGAGATGCAAATGCAAGTCTTACTCTCAAGGGGCTTAGATGCCTACAAACCATTTTTATCCTGCAATTGTAATAACTCCCCTAGACTTTACCCTGCAAAACAGAGGGACCTAGGGCCAAATTTAATCTTGGCAGAGACTGATGTACAAGCTCCTTCATTCGATGGTGATGCTTTTATAATAAAAAAGGGGTAGGGTAGGTACATGCAAATCTGGCATGTATGAGAATTTTTGTCATGACACATGTTAAGTCTTGCTTGGGCTGCCCACCTGTTGACCTCCTGTCTCACTTTATACCATACTCACCCCCATTTCCAGTCATGTCTTGGTAACATGCTACAGTCTGTGGATGCATGCCATGAATTTTTCCATTGCCTTTTGAATTATTTCTAATAAGACCATAGTTATTAATCATTGGCAGCCAGATAGATAGATGCAGAGAGACAGACAGAGACAGAGATAGAGAAACAGAGACAGACAGAGAGAAACAGAGAGACAGAGAGAGAGGTACAGAGAAATAGAGAACAGAGAGAGAGAGAGAGAGAGAGATCATGGGCATTAGTGTTTTGTAAAGCAAGGAACAGCTCAGGACCATCATGTTACATCACATGTAGTGAATTAGGCAAATTTCCGATTGGAGTTGGAGGGAATACTGACATAGGTTGATGTGATGGCAGATCAAGTTTTACCTAGGATATTTTAGATCAAGACATAAGTAAAAAGCTAGAGCAAAATCGACAAAGATGTTTGTAGATTCCTGGGATGTGAGAACAGGAAGCCTGGCTGACAAGTACAGATTCAGAGTTAGGACATACTATAGGAAATAAGGAAGACAAAATTCAGAGAGGGATAGAGAACTGAACATTTACTGACTCAACTTGATTCCCCATTGTGTGGGCCCTTTTATTTCAGAGATTTTGTGTTTCCAGACCCCCAACTAATCTTGTCCTACTTAGTGTCATAGATACAAAGCTGGAAGGCATCACATCAATCATATATTCCAACCTCTTCATTTGCAGAGGAGGAAACTGAGGCATAAGGAGGTTAAGTGACTTCATAAGCTTATAGGATCATAGATTTAGAACTGGGAAGGACCACAGCAACCATCTGCTTCAACCTCTTACTTTACAGATGAGCAAACCTAGGGGCAGACCGAATGGGTGATATGCTCACAGCATTCATATAGCATACTTTAGAGGCGAGACTTAATGCAAGGTTCCCGACCTCAGCCCCAGATGTCTTATTGGTGTCCCACATTACTAATCAGTTTAGGGCCCATCTTACTGTCTTCTACAGGTCTTGTTCAAGACACAGATACTGATGAACTAATTCTACACGTTACCCGTCTAGTAACGTGTTTGCAATCTTCTTGGCAACATAGTATTTTCATCCACTTTTTTTCCTAGGGTAGATGGTTAGATGGATCCATTTCCCTTGCCATCCATGTCACTAAGAAAGTTTTTTCCTTTTCCAGGGCTGTTGCAACTAATACAATGTCATATGTGCACAGGGGCTTTGGGACAACTTCACCACTACTGACAAGGATTGTGTTCAAGGCAATGACAAACACGTCTAAAGTATATTTCATTGTTGAACATTTTAGCAGTATTAAGTACTAATTTTTTTAAGCCTTGTTGTTGAAAGGATGAAAACTTCAATTACCTAAAAAAATCACTTCATATGGAACCCTTGAAGCCCCATCAATGGCAGATAAAGGAAGCTTTGTGCCATATCTTTTTTAAGCGCTGGCTATAGGTTGGAGCCTCATGAGGATAACGTTACTAAAACAAATCCTCTTGACTCAACCTTTCTATTAAGAATTCAGCCTTTCACAGACTGATTAACCAAGAGAGCCTTTTCCTTATTTTTGATTAAATAGTTAATCCTGTATATTTTGAGAGAGATAGAGCCTTCCTGTAGAAATGACAGTATAAAAGATTCTGATAATAAATGGTCCTTTCCCTTCAGTGAGCTCAGCTTATGTGTCTGGGTTTGGTTGTTGTTGTGTATGTGCGTGTGTTTATTTAACAACAACAGAAGTTTTCTAATAAATTATTCAAGATAAAACATCCTTCATTTCCTGACTGGCACAGATGTTGGAAGCAGTCCCACATTAATAAGCCGCCCAAGTACAGTCTAATCAGCACGCCAGCCAGGCTGAGGGCACAGCGAACGTTTAAGTCTAATCAATACTCACAAGATAGAAAGACAGTGGGTACACAGAACAGGACTCGGTGGGATATAGATTTCCGCTTACAAGTCAACAAAGAGCTAATAATTCTCCGTGGATACCCTGCAGCTGGGGGAAGCTCCCGCCAGCTAGTTCACCTCCAAGCAACCCTTTGAAAATGTGATCAGCAGCCCTGAAAGCCAGTTATTACTTCAGTCACACAGGATTTGAAGCTGGAAGGGACATTAGAGATCATCAAAGGAGTCCACAAAGGAAGAAACTGAGGTTTAGAGAAAGAAAAAAGCAACCTGGTCAAGGTCATAGAGACAGTATCAGAGCTAGATTTTGAACCCAAAGTCCCTGACTTCCTAAATATGTGACCTTGGATAAGTCAGGTCATCTCTTTGAGGTTCAGTTTCTTCATGTGAAAAACAAAGGGGTTGGATAGGGGTTCTTAATCTTTTCTGTATCATGATCCCTTCAGGAATCTCATGAAGCCTATGAACCTCTTCTCTGATTAATGTTTTCAATGCACAAAAATATATAAGATAATAAAGGAAAAGAATTATATAAAATGCAGCTAATAAAATATTGTTTTTGAGTTCTGGACACCAGATTAAGAATCGCTGGGCTAACCAGCCCCTGATGTTTCTTTTAGCTCTAGATTGTGTTATTCTCTGATTTCAGTACCACTGCAATGTGTGCAAGGCACACAAGATGGGGTTGTAAAGCAGGAGAGTGGAAGATGAATTGAAGAGGAAGGAGGCAAGGGGATGCAGGACAGAAATGAATGGTTAATGTAGCCCTGGCAGAGTCTCCCTGTTGGAAATGGGAAGCAAATACATCTTTTGAAAGGATTAGGTTGAGAGGCATCTGTGGTGCCTGCCTTCATCTTTGCTAATTGACAAGATGATTTTCCAAAGCATTCCTACGTTGGCTGAATCTTAACGAAGGCTGGGAGGGGCAGCAGAGAAACTGCAGAGGCAGTGGATTACAGAAACACTAAACTGGGTGTCAGGATGCTGGGACACTAGCTCAAGTTCTGCCGCTATTATCGAAGGCAAATTACCTCTCTAGGTCTCAGGTTTCTCGTCTGTAAAATGGATGATAAAAAGCTCCCAGGAGAAGAGTGAACAGACAGGGGCCAGAGGGACAGTCCCATGAAATCAATTCTCCAATATCCTTGAGGTTTGGGTCATCAGAAGCTTTAGAAACAAGTCATTTTAAATGAGAGTTCTCTGAGTGACCTGCTTTAAAAACTCTCCAATGCCATTGGCTAAGAACAATGCATGAAACCATCCACATCCCTGAAACAGATCCAGCTGGAAGGCTCCCCCTGTTTCAGGGAGACATCCCCTTGAAGGTCATTCCCAGGTTCCTGCATGATTGGAGAGAGAGAACTTGACCTAACTTTGCTTGTCACCACCTGCCTTAAAAACTAGTTGCTCCCCACAAAAGGAAAAGCTATATCATGTTGATCCACAGGCTCCTTATGGTGAAAAGAGTAAACATGGGCTAAGTAATGAGATAACTGAGCATCAGACCTGTGGAAGCATTTATGTGGACCCTCTCTTGTTGCTTCATGTGCACAGGAAGACTAAACCAAACCCTGAGAGCTCCAAACTCCCTGCTCATTAGGTAGATCTCAGAGCTTAGACCAGAGGGGAGAATCCAGTTCCATCCCCTCATTGTACCACGGACAAAAAAGGGGCCCACAGAGGGAAAGTAAATTACTAAAATCACACAGTAGTGAGTAGGAGAATCAGTGTCTGAACCTAGGTCTTATGACATCAGATCCTTCATTATTTCTGTTACACCAGAAAGGAAATAAATTAAGCCAGGCTGGCTATGAAAATATGGCCATAAGCAATGGATTCGGGCAAGGTTTGAATGGGATGCTTCATGCCAGTCCTCACCACCATCAGAATGTCAGTTGAATCCTCATTGTTCCCTTGTATTTAGGGACTCAAAGATTACAAAGCCTTCCTGGTCCATTGGTTTTCAATTTCAAAATGGTTTCAGGGCTTTGATGGAGCTGGAAGCCAAGTTAGTTTCCACAAAGTGGGATAGGGATTGAACTTGTGATTTCATTGATGTAGGGAAATCCAAAAGGAAGCAACACCTTCTACCAATACAGATTGGCACTTTTCTGAAAATATTAGCAACAATAGCATGTATATGCTAATTTAAGGTCTACAAAATACTATATACACATAGATGCACATACACATGTATATTCATATATATATATGTATATGAGTGTATATATACATGAGTGTATATATATATATATATATATACATGAGTGTATATATATATATATATATATATATATATATATATATGAACAAAAGTATGCATACACCTATATATATGAGACAGTGGCTCATTGGATAGAGCACTGGACCTGGAGTCAGAAAGACCTGAGTTCAAATCCAGCCTCAGACACTTAATAGCTGTGTGACCTTGGGTAAGTCATTTCACCCTGTTTGCCTCAGTTTCCTCACCTGCCAAATGAACTAGAAAAGGAAATGGCAAACCACTCCAGTATCTCCCCCCAAAAAACCCCAAATAGGGGCATGAAGCATTGAACAGGGCTAAAACAATTGAACAACACCCACATATATAGTACCATATGCATACATGTACACATATATGTATGTGTCTTCATATTCCATGCAAATATATACAGATACGCACATATCTGCTTATACCTACACATATATGTTCAATAAACTTTATACATACACACATTTATATGCAGATACATCCACTTATATGTAGGCAACCTCATTTGATAACATATCATCTTAGAGAATTGTCTGGCCCTGAGACTAGACCATGTAGCCAATATGTAGGAGAATCAGGTATAAAACCCATGTCTTCCTAACTTCCTAACATAAAAGGTGGATTCTCTATTCCCTGTGCCATCTTGTAAAAAAAAAAAAAGGGGGGGGCAGAGTCAAGATGGCGGAGTAGAAAGACTCACTGTATGCTAGCTCTGAACCCACAGCCCATGCATTTAATGTAAGAAGAGCTCCCCATAAGTTCTGGATCACGACATGGTGTGCAGAAACACAGTGGAAGAGATTTCCGTTCCAGAGAGCCCTGGAGAGTGGTCCCCAGGGTCTGTCGCACCCCGGAAAGCGGACCCCACCCTGGCACTGCCCTGGCCAGGCGGCCCCAGACAAGCTGATCCGAGCAGGCTTCAGGGACAGAATCTCCGGTGGCCAGGAAGGTCCCTCCACCCACAGACTCTACAGGTCAGTGAGAGAGACGGCTGGGCTGGACAAGAGGGGAGCAGGGTGTCTCCGTGGCTCAGGCCCCCTCAGGAGGAAGCGGCAGAGGCAGCAGCAGTGGCCCCCGGGACTCCCTGAGCAGGCAGGCAGAATCTTCATTACTGAAAGTCTCTACATAAAGCCCCTGAGGGAGCTGAGCCTGGGAGACAGCCCTGCCCCACCCGCCCCATTACTGAAGGTCTCTGCATAAAGCCCCTGAGGGAACGGAGCCTGGGAGGTGGCCCTGCCCCCACCCCAGCACCAGAACTAAAGCTCACATTGAATAGCAGCGGTGCCTGCCACGGAAAGCCCATTTGAATCTCAGACCCCAAGCACTAGCTAGGCGGATCTAGGCAGGGGTGGACAGGAATCTCAGAAGTCAAGTAACTGGCTGGGAAAATACCTAGAAAAGGGAAGAAAAATAAGACTATAGAGAGTTTTTTTGAGCAAATGCAAATGATCCCGACTTTCGGATCTGACGACGATGAGGAAATATTCTTGCCATCAGGAAAAGCCATGGAGGGCGGGGCCTCTGTATCCCAGACATCCCAGGTGGATGTCAGGCAGGCTCAGGCCTTGGAAGAGCTCAAAAAGGATGTTGAAAAGCAAATTAGACAGGTGGAGGAAAAACTGGGAAGAGAAATGAGAGAGATGCAAGAAAAGTATGAAAAACAGGTCAATACCTTGGTAAAGGAGACCCAAAAAAATGCTGAAGAAAATAACACCTTGAAAAGTAGGCTAACTCAATTGGCAAAAGAGGTTCAAAAAGCCAATGAGGAGAAGAATGCTTTCAAAAGCAGAATTAGCCAAATGGAAAAGGAGGTTCAAAAGCTCACTGAAGATAATAGTTCTCTCAAAATTAGAATGGAACAGATGGAGTCTAATGACTTTCTGAGAAACCAAGAAATCACAAAACCAAACCAAAAGAATGAAAAAATGGAAGAGAATGTGAAATATCTCATGGGAAAAACAACTGACCTGGAAAATAGATCCAGGAGAGACAATTTAAAAATTATGGGACTACTTGAAAGTCATGATCAAAAAAAGAGCCTAGACATCATCTTCCATGAAATTATCAAGGAAAACTGCCCTGACATTCTACAACCAGAGGGCAAAATAAGTATTGAAAGAATCCATCGATCACCACCTGAAAGAGATCCAAAAAGAGAAACTCCTAGGAACATTGTGGCCAAATTCCAGAACTCCCAGCTCAAGGAAAAAACCTTGCAAGCAGCTAGAAAGAAACAATTCCAGTACTGTGGAAATACAATCAGGATAACTCAAGATCTAGCAGCTCCTACATTAAGGGATCGAAGGGCATGGAATAGGATATTCCAGAAGTCAAAGGAACTAGGACTCAAACCAAGAATCACCTACCCAGCTAAACTGAGTATAATACTTCAGGGGAAAATATGGTCTTTCAATGAAAGAGAGGACTTTCAAGCATTCTTGATGAAAAGACCAGAGCTGAAAAGAAAATTTGACTTTCAAACACAAGAATGAGAAGAAGCATGAAAAAGTAAACAGCAAAGAGAAGTCAAAAGGGACTTACCCAAAGTGAACTGTTTACATTCCTACATGGAAAGACAATATTTGTAACTCTTAAAACTTTTCAGTATCTGGGTAGTTGGTGGGATCACACACACATGTACATGTGTGCACACACACATACACACATGCATGCACATACAGGGACAGAGAGCACAGAGTGAATTGAATAGGATGGGACCATATCTTAAAAGTAATTAAGGTAAATGGTGAGAGAGAAAGGTAGGGGGAGGAAAAAGGGTGAAATGGAATGGGGTAAATTATATGTCATTTAAGAGGCAAGCAGGAGACCTTTTAGTGGAGGGAAAAAGAGGAGAGCTGAGAAAAATTACCCTCATCACATTTGACTAAAGGAAGGAATAAAATGCACACTCATTTTGGTATGAAAACCTATCTTACAGTACAGGAAAGTGGGGGAGAAGGAGATAAGCAAGGTGGGGCATGATGGAAGGGAGGGCAATGGGAGGAGGGAGCAATTTGAAGTCAACACTCAGGGAGGGACAGGATCAAAAGACAGAATAGAAACAATGAGGGGCAGGATAGGATGAAGGGTAATTCAGTTAGTCTTACACAACACGACTATTATGGAAGTCATTTGCAAAACTTCACAGATAGGGCCTATATTGAATTGCCTGCCTTCCCAAAGGGAGTGGGTGGGGAGGGAGGGAAAATTTGGAACTCAAGTTTTAGGAACAACTGTTTAGTATTGTTGTTGCTACTAGGAAATAAGACATACAGTTAATGAGGAATAGAAAGTCATCTGGCCCTACAGGACAAAAGAGAAGATGGGGACAAGAGAAGGGAGGGATGACAGAAGAGAGGGCAGATTGGAGATAGGGAAAATTAGATTGCTCGGTGTATTGGGGTGGGGGGAGGGGAGAAAAAGGGGAGAAAAAATTGGAACCCAAAATTTTGTGAAAATGAATGTAAAAAGTTAAATAAAAAAAAGAAAGAAAGAAAGACATTGATAAAAAATTAATTCTTAAAGAAAGCCAGCATCACTATTTGGGTTTTTATAGCCCTGATGGGGGTTAGGATGCCAAGTGGTTCTCTGAGTATTTACCAATGAACAACTCAGATCATGTCCTCCATGTGTTTCAAGAAGTCCATAGATTTCATACTATTTTATAATATCAGAATTTTTATGGACCTAATAAAAATTAATACTGAAAATAAATCACATTCTGGCATGAGACTAGTACATTTCCTTAAACTGCCAGAGATGTCAGCTCCCTTTACCAACCACATTATATGGCTTTTTGAAAGGTTTTATAACTTACTCCCCTCTTATGATTGAAAATGTCTGTCACAATGCCTTTGTTGGCCACTCCATTTAAAACCAACTGAATTCCCATTACTAGTCATCTTTCTGGATACCTAGAATCTTAAAGAATTAGAAATCAACCTGGTCCAGCCTCTCACCTGATACAGTAACCTTGTCCATAATATCCCTATGAGGTGGTCAGCTAGTCTCTGGGGTAGTAGAAATATGCCATATTTACTGTTAAAAGATTTGTTCAAATCTCTGTTCTGTTATTTACTAACTGCATAGCCTTGAGTTTTTCATTTAATCTTGAAGCAGCAGAGTTGGACCTGGGGTTTAGGAAGACCTGAGTTCAATTCCAGCCTCTGACGCTTACTAGCTGTGTGACCCTAGGCAAGTCACTTAACTTCAGTTTCCTCATTTTCAAAATGAAAAGTTTGGGCTAATAGGCCTCTGAGTGCCTTACAGCTCTGGATCTTAAGTGTTATAATATATTCAGATCAAGAAAGCCAGTATCTGCCCCCTTGGAAGCTCCATCATTTGGTCCTGGTTCATAAGTATAAGCACTGGGTTTGAAATTCAAGGGCCCTTTGTTGGAGCTAGTGATCTTCAACTTTAGGACCAATATGACTTAATTTTCTCATCTATGAAGCAAGGGGTTCAGATGCAGTATTCTCTAAGGTTCTTTCCTGTTCTCAATCCTACTTTTCCATGAAACATGTCATAGATAGGATCCCTTTCCCATATAACAACTCATCAGACATTCAGTGACCATGTTTCTCCTAAGTCTTCCCACCTCCAGCTCTTTCTGGAAATACTGCCATGAACCACAAGGAATCTTCAGCAATGGAAAAATAACAAGGCCCATATGTTGACTCAAGCTACTATACCGAGAAATGCAGGGAATGATGGCTGGGACTATGGGTAGTCAAGAGGAGGAGGTGGTCAAAGAAAGAAAACTTGGTGCTAGTCATTTTCTACTGCCTCTTCTACTTAAGCACTCATCCAAGAAGGAGTAATCTAGTTAAGAAATAAGTGAAGTTCTAAGGAGTACAGGGGATGGACTGGAACATGTTTACTGATTATCTGCAGTGGTAACAGCCCACAGAATCAAGATTTAAAGAAACCAATCTTTAGGTAAGTTTGAAAAAAAAACCTCAATCACACTGAAAAATATGATCCTGACCATTGCTAGAATGGAAGAAAGGCAATCTATACTAAAAAAATTTGGGTTGTAAAATGGATGCAGTCCAGGGAATCATCATAGATTTGAAAAAGGAAGAGACCTTTGAAGTTATCTTAATCCAAACCCCTCATTTTACAGATAAGGAAACTGAGGACCACAGGAGTGAAATGACTTCCCCCAGGTCATATGGTATCTGGTTTCTACCGCAGATTCTGACTGCAAATTCCATGTTCTTTCTACTGCTTCATGGTCCTGAACTAGGTAATACATTGAACTAAATGACCTCAGATACTTTTCAACCTTAAAATTCTATAACTTTTAGAGATTTTTAAAAAACTTTCTATCATTTTTACTATACCAATTATAGAAAGAGATCCTAGGGGGTGGGGATGAAACAGGGGAAGCATTCAAATGCAATATCAAGCTTTGGGGCCCAGCATTCTCTGTCCTTCACTCCGATCAGGAGAAAGGTGAAGGCAGTGAGAGCCAAAATATACATAAACATCTACATAAATATAGATGAGACAGATGGACACCAGGCATGAACTTAACTGCCCATACTTGACTCCTGGGAACAAGCACGAAGTACATACCAAAGAAAAAAAGGCCAATGGAAAAATGTACTTCTAAGTCATGGGTGGCCAGGAAAGTCTTTCATCATAAGGTAGAGCCCATAGTACCTCTGAAGAGGAAGCAGAAGCTAGGTGGTGCTGTGGTTAAAGTACTGGGCCTAGAATCAGAAAGACCTGAGTTTAAATCTGGCCTCAGACACTTATTAGCTATGTGGCCTTGGACAAGTCACTAAACCTCAGTCTGACTCAGGTCCCTCATATTTAAAATAGGGATAATAGGGGGTGGAGCCAAGATGACACAGTAGAAAGACATACATACTTTAGCTTGTCCCCTACAGCCCATAAAATACCTGTAAAGAAAGACTCTCAACAAATTCTAGAGCAGCAGAAGCCACAGAAAGATGGAGTGGAGGAGATTTCCAGCCCAGTGTGATCTGGAAGGCTGACAGGAAAGGTCTGTTGCACCAAATGCAGAGTGGAACCCAGTCCAACCTCAGTGGCATGACTCTGGGAGGAGCAGAACTGGATCCCAGGCTTTGGGGATGAAATCCCTGGAAGCAGCAGCAGTTTGCAGATCCCTCAACCCACAGGTGCCAAAGGTCAGTGAGAGGGCTTTTTCAACCTGAGCGAGAAGGGAGCAGAGTCCACTCCTGGCCCTGGCCCAAGGCAGTAGCAAAGCCTGAGCAGCAGAGACTTCTGGCCACAGCAGGCAGGCAGCAGCTGGTGTCCATTGTTCCATTTTTGGAGCACAGAGAATAAAGCTGCTGGGGGAATTGAGCAGCTGATCTGAATCTCAGCCCTGACCATGGTCCTGGGGTGACCAGGAGCACTAGGATCCTCCTCTTGACAAAGGATTCAGAAGTCAAGTAACTGGCTGGGAAAATGCCCCAAAAAGGGAAAAAAAATAAGATCATAGAAGGTTACTTTCTTGGTGAACAGGTATTTCCTTCCATCTTTTCAGATGAGGAAGAGCAAAGCATACTGTCAGAGGAAGTCAAGGCTTCTGCATCCAGTACCTCCAAAATGAATATACAATGGTCCCAGGCCATGGAAGAGCTTGAAAAGCAAGTCAGTAATTTGCTAAAGGAGACCCAAAAAAAATGCTGAGAAAAAAACACCTTTAAAAATAGTCTAACTCAATTGAAAAAAGAGATCCAAAAAGTCAATGAGGAGAAGAAGGCTTTAGAAAGCAGAATTAGCCTAATGGAAAAGAAAATTCAAAAGCTCACTGAAGAAAACAGTTCTTTAAAAGTGAGAGTGGAGTTCAGGGAAGATAATGACTATATGATAAACCAGGAGGTTGCAAAATGAAACCAAAGGAATAAAAAATAGAAGATAATGTGAAATATCTCATTGAAAAAAACTAATCTGGAAAATAGATCCAGGAGAGATAATTTAAAATTATGATCAAAAAAAGAGCGAAGACATTATCTTTCATGAAATTATCAAGGAAAACTGCCCTGATATTCTAGAACCAGAGAGCAAAATAAATATTGAAAGAATCCACTGATCACCTCCTGAAAGAGACCTGAAAAGAGAAATTCCTAGGAATATTGTGGCCAAATTTCAGAGTTTCCAGGTCAATATTGCAGGCAGGTAGAATGAAACCATTTGAGTATTGAGGAAATATAATCAAGATAACACAAAATCTGGCAGCTTCTACATTAGGAGATTGAATAGCTTGGAATACGATATTCCAGAAGTCAAAGGAGCTGGGATTAAAACCAAGAATCACCTACCAAGCAAAACTGAGTATAATACTTCAGGGGGAAAAATGGTCATTCAATGATATAGAGGCCTTTCAAGCATACTTGATGAAAAGACCGGAAATGAAGAGAAAATTTGATTTTCAAATACAAGAATCAAGAGAAACATGAAAAGGTAAACAGAAAAGAGAAATCATAAAGGACTTTCTAAAGCTGAACTGTTTACATTCCTACATGGAAAGATAGTATGTGTAACTCTTGAGACTTTTCTCAGTATTTGGGTAGGTGGAGGTATTATACAGAGAGAGAGAGAGAGAGAGCACAAGTTGAGTTGAATAAGAAGAGATGTTATCTATAAAAAATAAAATTAAGGCATGAGAGAGGAATATATTGGAAGGAGAAAGGGAAAAATGGAATGGGGCAAACTGTCACTCATAAAAGAGATAAGAAAAATCATTTTCAATGGAAGAGAAAAGGGAGGAGGTGAGCATGGAAAAGTGAAGCTTACTCTCTTCACATATGACTTACGGAGGGAATAACATGCTCACTCAGTTTGGTAAGAAAATCTTGCTTACACTACAGGAGAGTAGGGGAGGAGACAAGTGGGGTGAGGTGGATGATAGAAGGAAGGGCAAATGTGAAGAGGGAGTAATGAGAAGTAAACACTTTTGGGGAGGGACAAGGTCAAAGAGAGAACAGAATAAATGGGGGACAGGGTAGGATGGAGGGAAATATAGTTAGTCTTACACAACATGGACATTATGGAAATTTTGTGCAAAATGACACATATATAGCCTGTATTGAATTGCTTGCCTTCTCAATGGGGATGTGTGGGAAGGGAGGAAGGGAGAGAAGTTGGAATTCAAAATATTAGAAATGAATGTTGAGAACTGTTATTGCATATAACTGGGAAATAAGAAATGCAGGTAATGGGGTATAGAAATCTATCTTACCCTATGTGAAAAGTGAGAAGATGGGGATAAGGGAAGGGTGGAGTGTGATAGAAGGGAGGGCACATTGAGGGAAGGAGTAATCAGAATGCAAGGTGTTATGGGGTGGGGGAGGGGAGAGATGAGGTGAAGATATGGAACTCAAAATTTTGTGGAAACGAATGTCAAAATCTAAAAATAAATAAATAAAACTATAAAAATAAAATAAAATAAGGATAATAATAGTACCTTATCTTGCAATCCAGTAAAACTGACCTCCTTGCTGTTCCTCAAACAAGATACTCCATCTCCCAACTCTGTCTGTCCCCTATGAATGGAAATGTCTACCTTCTGGATTCCTTCAAGTCTCAAGTAAAATCTTGCCTTCTCCAGGAAGAATTTTCCAAGTCCTCTTCCTTCTAGTAATTATTTCTTGGAATTCATCCCATGTATAGCTTGGTCATACATATTTCTTCCCATATTGTCTTTCTCATCATACTGTGAGTTCATCAAGACAGGAATTCTCTTTTACCTTTCATTGTGTCCTCAAAGCTTAGCCCAGAGCCTGGTACACAGTACTTAATAAATGTTTATTGATCAACTTACTAACATACCATTGAAGTGTGTGGAGAGATGGACAGACATTCAGAAGCCACTGAATAATGTTAAGAATAGAAACTGTGACACATTACAAGCTCCAGAGTCAATGATTCTGTTTCTCAGGGCATAAGTTGTGATTGTGGGAGATAAGGAATTCAAGGAGAGAGGTCTACTTAGTGCAAATTGAGATTGAATAATTTTTGGTTCTGTAGTGAATAAGTGCCAGGAGGGTGAGCATTTCCATTTCTATATGGTTCAATACAAACAAGACTCCAAGACACAGGTTCAAATCTTGTCTTCATCACTGACTTATTGCATAAACTTGGGGAAGCCATCCCCCCATTCTGAACCTGTTTCTCTTCTCTTCCGTAAAATAAGGTCACTAATCTTCCATTTATCTGCCTTAAAAGTTTGATGTAGGGCAGGATGACACAGTATAATGAAAGCCTAAGTTTTTGAGTCAGAGGACCAAGACTGGACTCCTGATTTTGGCATTTGTGGCCTGTGTGACTTTGAATAAACCTTTTCATCTCCCTTCAATTCAATTTCCTTTGCATAGTTTGGTGAAGTAGAAATAATGCTAGATTTGGAGACACAAGAAGTGAGTTTTGATCATAGTTCAGCCATTTGATATTTTTGCAACCCTGGGCAGTCTCTGGACTTCATTTTCCTCCTTTGTAAAATGTGGTGTTGGAAAAGATAATCCTTTCTAGGCCTAAAGCCTAGTCACTTAAAGCACCATATAAGTGTCAGTTATATTCAGATAATCTCATTACAAATAAAACTCATTCATGACTCAATATTAACTTCTCTTGAACATCTCCAGAAACAGGGAGCTCACTACTTCCCAAGTCAGCCCTTCCCAGTGGCATAGCTCTCAATTTTAGAAAGTTTTCATCTTGTGCCAAAATTTGTCCTGGAAATTTCATCAGATACGAGTCAGCATGGAATACTGAATAGAACATGGGACTTGATCCTAAAAATCTAGAGTCCTGTATCAAACATTTCATAATTATGTGACCCTGGGCAAAGGATTTAACTTCTCTGGGCCTCAGTTTTCTTAGCTGCAAAAGGAGGAGCTTGGACCCCATGACATTCTGGCTCTAAATCTCCAATCCTATGAATAATATCCTGATGCCTCCTCTACCAGCTGATAGAAACTCTCCCTCAAAATAACTTCAAATCTATGAAAAACATATTGCATATACACTTGTATGTGTGTACATATTATATATATATGTGTGTGTGTGTATATGTATACACATATATACATATGTATATATATATATATATATATATATATATATATACATATTTATACACCTGCTTCCTTCCTCCATTAGAATCTAAACTCCTGGAGGATACATTTCCTTTTGGTCTATGTATTCTTAATACTTAATACAATGGCTGGCCCATAATAGATGGCCAATAAGTGTTTGTTGATAGACTGACAGATTTACCTCTTGGTCCGAAATAGAGGAGTCAGTATTGAACCATGGACAGACCATCGGTTTTGAAGTCAGAGGACCTGGCTTTGAATCAAAATTCTGCTACTTGCTAACTAGGCATCCTTGGCCAAGTTGATGAACTTCTCTGGTCCCCATTCACTAAAGTTTCCTCTAGATCACTGTTATGAGGAAAGCCTTGCTTATAGATGGTCACGCTGATTTTCTGTTCATAACTTAATAGTGCATCGGTTTGTCCATTTTTCCTTCTATAGTTCCCTTGGAAACAATGTTGACTCTGCTTTCATGACCGTGTTTGTCTACTTTGGTTCTTATCTCAGCTCATTCTTCCTTTAGCCCAGTGTAAGACTCAAACCCACCCACGGTGCTTTTTGAACGCATTCTGAGCAAAGCAGCTTGGAAACAACATTCCCTTGGGAAGAGAGACTGGGGAAACACACACACACACACACACACACAGAAACCCACCCACTGAGCTGTGATGTCAGTCCCTTGGATTTCAAGGAAAATTTTCACTTCATTCCACAGCTAGAGATGAAAAAATATTTCTTCACAAAACCTAAACTCTGCTCCTCTGGTCTGGTGTCTGAAGTCAGATAGATCTGCAAGCTCAGGACCAGTCTTTAAAAGGCAAGGAATTCCAGAACCTTGGAAACTGGATGGATCCCCCCTGGAGGGCATCAAGTCCAGCTCCCTAATTTGACAGAGGGAAGGACTGAGACCCAAAATTGGGGAATTCACTCTCCCAAGGTCACATAGCAAAGTGCAAACAGAACCAGAGCTGGCATCTGTAACAGCAATCTTTGGTATCCTTCCACTAGCCCAATAGCTCCTGACACTTTTTGTATATATGTTGTGGATTCCATTGGCATTCAGGTAAAGCTTATGGATCTCTTCTTGGCATAACTGAAGTAAATGCTAAGTTTAAGTCAGAGGTTCCCAAAAATAAAGGGTTTTATTGCATTCAAGTTCATGGAGCCACTGAAATCAAACCATGTATCCATGGACCTGAGATTAAAATAACCCATGCTAGATCATGCTGACTCTCTTTTTGTCAGAGCATAGTGTCAATGATAAGAATAAAAAGCCATGGCCCCTATTGAGACAAGGACACACTTCCCTCTGTGTTCCCCTTTTGGCATGAGTTATATGTTGTCTGGTAACCAAGGGTGTACTGAAGCCAGCTTGAACAGGCTCTGAGAACTAAGTGTTAAATTCTCAGTGTAAGTATTTATACCTGAGAAATAGGCAAAGGCTCTAAGTTGGTCTAAAATTTAAAAAGTGGTCTAAATGTTGGTCTAAAATTTAAAAAGTGATAGAGATAGGTAAATTAAACTTAAAAACATGTCCTATAGACATTTTTGAGAGCTGATTGTTAAACATTTACCAATATGTCTCCCAACAGATATCTCTCACTCTCTAAGTTTTTTTCCCCTAACTAGACTGCCAGTTCCTTGAGGGAAGTTCACCCATATAGAAAGATGACTGAAATATAATAAAGGAAAAATATAATAAACTCCTAACAAACAAATAAGAAACTGGCTGTGAGATCAGAAGGCTCAGGAATGAATCTGGTCTCTGCCATTAACTAGTAGAGGACCCTGAATAGGTTACTTCACTTTAAGGGACCTCAGTTTCCTAGACGGTAAAATAGAACTAATAGTACTGCATTCCTTACCTCCCTACCTCTCAGTATTGCTGGGAGAGAAGTGCTTTGCAACTGGAAAGTGTTATACAAATGGAGGGAGGGTGTAAGGCTGGTGTTCTTCCTATCCTTGTAACTGCCACAGAGAGTACGGTGCTATATAGCTCGCATTCAGAATCAGCTTCTGAATAATTGTGTTAGCATTTATTCAGCATTTTCAAAGCATGCAAAAAGTTTTACAAGTATTATTCATTTAATCCTTATAACAACCCAAAGAAGTAAGTGTCATTATTATCTCCACTTTACAGATGAGGAGACTGATTCAGATAGAAGCTAACTGACTTGCCCACACAACTAATTAATGCCTGAGGTCAAATCTGAACCCAGATCTTCCTGACTCCAGATCCAGCGCTCTGTCCGCTGTACCAATGAGCTCCCCTCAAGGATAGACACTATAGATAGACACCATCACAACAGCATGTCCTTAAAATAAAACCTTTCGGGTATCTTCCTAGTTCTCATACCTATGTGTCTATGTGGACTAAGAGCAGGTCTGATGGAATTGTCTTTGGTCTAGGTATATCAGGAGGATCACCCTCCTCTTTAGCTTGTGGCTTCAATAGTTTCCTTCGTAATTATGTATTAAGCATACACATATGTAAATACGCATGTGTATTTGTGTATAGTGTGTATGAATATATATGTGGTGTCGCATTCCTGCATATGCATGCACATGCATGTGCTGTGTGTTTTGTACATGTATGTGTGTATATCTTCTTTGATTGGCTTTAGATCTGAACCTAGCAAGTCATTAACTGAGTAGGAACAAACAGCAGTGCAAATCCAGTCAATCTGATTACGGCACACTCCGGCTGATGAACATAAATGATTTGAAAATTAAAAAGCTATTAGGTTATTAAAAATAGCTCCTGAGAACAATCTCTCAATAAATTCTTTTCATGCCTAAAAAATCCACTGAAAAGAATATAAATGATAACATAGACCATCAAGAAAGTCAATAACCAGACATAATGGTCAATTTCTCTGATATTATTGTCTAATTAAGCAATTCTGTTTTAGTCAGAATTGTATTTCACTAAAGCAGCATCCACGTGTTCTAAAACAAAAATCCTGAATCTGATTTTGGGGCAGAGGTTGAGAAGAAGGGATTATAAGATAAAAAACATTTTAACTTTTCAAAATGTCCCTGCTGTATTTTCCTTGACTGGAAGTGTTATTGAGCGGTGAATTTGCCCCTCAAGCCCTATTCTTAGCCCCCACAGGTAACAGTCATAAACTTGAGGATGGTCAACCTCAGGTTCAAAAAGTGGGACACAGGGGACCTCTCAGCAGTAAAGAATGAGCATATACCTCATTAGACAGAATGAGAGTCTAAGGAGGAACCAGGCCCGAGTTTGTCTCTATGAACAAACCATGTCAGTAGTCAACACCATCTAGGTGGATAAAAGAAGCCGATTGCTGGGTCCACTGTAGGCATTTGCCAGTCAATACTGAGAGCCATAGACTCCTTTATTTATCAGTCAGTCAATAAACATTAATTTAGTCAGGCACATGCAAAGTATTAGGGCTACAAAGACAAAATTCCACCGACATTTTAGAGTCAAGAAGACCTGAATTTGAATTCTGCCTCAGCTATATGGCCCTGGGCAGATCACTTAACTTCCCCCAGCCTCAGTTTCCTCAATCACAATAGCAGAGTTGGGCTATATTGTCTCTGATGTCACATCTAACTCTGGAACTGTTATCAGTTCTATGGTCTCTCAGTGACTCCAGGAAACTCTCTGTGGTGTTAAGTTGAGGAAGAGGTTGGTTTTTTTTTTTAATTTTTCAAATTTTATTTGTTTTCAGTGTTCTACAATCACTTTCATATACCTTAGATTTTTCCCCTCCCTCCCCCTCCTTCCTCTCACCTCCCCACTCCCTCTCTGAGATGTCATACAATTTTATGTACGTTCTACACATACATTCCTATTAAATACATTTTCACCTCAGTCATGTTGCATGGAAGAATTAAAATGAATGGGAGAAGTCATAAAACAAAACAAAACATAATACAAAAGAAAATGGTCTGCTTCATTCTGCGATTGAATTCCATAGTTCTTTCTCTGAATAGGGAAGGCATTTTGCTTTAAGAGACCATTGGGAATTTTTTAAGTCTTTGCATTGCAATGAAATACTAAGTCTACCAGGAAATTCTTTGCACACTGTGGCTGTTGCTGTGTACAAAGTCCCCCTGGTTCTGCTCCTTTCACTCAGCATCAATTTGTATAAGTCTTTCCAGACCTCTCTGAAGTCTTCTTGTTCATCATTTCTTATCTCACAATAGTATTTCATTACATTCATATACCACAATTTATTCATTCATTCCCCAATTGATGAGCATCCCCTTGATTTCCAGTTTTTGACCACCACGAAGGGAGCTGCTATAAGTATTTTTGTACATGTGAGACCTTTTACCATTTTTTATGATCTCTTGGTGATACAGGCCTAGAAGTGGTATTGCTGAGTCAAAGGGTATGCACATTTTTGTAGCCCTTTGGACATAGTTCCAAATTGCTCTCCCGAATGGTTGGATCAGCTCACAGCTCTACCAACAGTGAATTAGTGTTCCAACTCTCCCACATCTTCTCCAACATTTATTATCTTCCTGTTTTGTCATGTTAGCCAATCTGATAGGTATGATGTGGTATCTCAGAGTTGTTTTGATTTTCATCTCTCTTATCAATAGTGATTTAGAGCACTTTTTCATATGACTATAGAGGAGCTTTAATTTCTTCCTCTAAAAACTCCATGTTCATATCCTTTGACCATTTATCAACTGGGGAAAAGAAGAGTTGTTGATACCCATTGGTAGGGGGGTTTCCCCACTAAGACTTTCCCGCACCAATGAAATCACAGATTTGGACCAAGGGAAAGTCATATGACTTAACTGGAGAGAAGCACAGGAGCACCAAGGGGGAAGCAAGAATAGCAAATGAATGGTTTTGAGGCAGCATTCTTTGTCCATGCTGTGTTCCAAAGCTAGAACTGCCACTGAACAAGTATACTGGGGTTGGGATTGATGTCCCCAAAGCAAAAAAGTTGGGAAAGGAACAAAGCCAGAGAAGCTCAAGCATGACGTTCTTCAATCCAGTGACAGGAGGGAGTTGATGGGAGGATGCTCCCAGGATTCTGCAGGGCTTACATCCAACAAGATCTCACTGGGATTCCTGAGTCCATACTTCAGAGCAGCAAGGTGTAGTGGTTACAGGACCCAGTCTGGACTCAGGAAGGCTTGCTTCTGACATAAACAAGACACATCACTGAAAGCAAGTCATCAAACTTTTCAAGAACCTAGGAATCTTCCTGAGAGTATAATTTAGAGATGTACTAAGTATAAGTATATTCAGACAAAAAAAAATCATGCATGAGTCATGCTCACCAAAAACAAAGGACTCTACTCCAGTTTAGCAAAGTTTTATTTTCCATTCTGTCCAGACTCCCTTGAAAGTTTTATAATTGACTTATGGTTGGAGTGGGATGGCAGGCTAATTAAACAACTTGTGGGGAGAGGGAATGAACTGCCACACAAACATAGTGTCTGTGTTGACCTCCTTCTCTACAATCCCCCAGTGCTTATCTCCCTCAGTCACCAAGCTGTCTTAAATATTTTAGTTTCTTCATCTGTAAAATAAGACATTTGGAATCAAGAAGTCTAAATTCCCTTCTGGTTCTAAATCCTTTGAATGTAAATCTGCCCATAGTGTGTTAGAACTAGAAGGGATCTCAGACTCCCTCATTTTACAGTTGGACAAACTGAGGCAGAAACAGAGGAAATACCTTGCGCAGTATTGATGGCAAGTTGTGATAGAACCAGGACTAGAATGCAGGTTTCCTTAAGTATTTGCCCAGTTCTCTTTCCAATAGACCAGGCTGATTCAGAAAGAGAATACTGCTATAAGAAAGAGCATGGAATTTGGAACTTGGGATCTGGGGTCAGACCCTTGTTCTGCTGCTTATTACCTGCATAACATTGGATATATCACTTCATCTTCTTGGGCTTCCATTATCTAATTATAAATGAAGGAGGTCATTGGATTAGGCGTCCTCCAGAGTCCTTTCTAATTCCAAAACCACAATGATCCTTTGAAAATGATCGAGGTCTGCAATGGTTAGATCTTAGATCAACAGCAAACCCAATGAGCCAGTGATGCTGCCAGAGCCCAAATTCAGAACTCTGGCCTAATAGCTCTCTCTGCTGCTAGATCTGTTACTCTGTGAATAAACGTTTATGGGAGGGCTAAAACATTCTGTCTGAGACTGCAATGTGATGGAAAGAGTTTTCAAAGCATACAATTTTTCAACCTAATGCTTGTTTAATGGACCTTTGCCCAGGCCTCCCGACATCAATTTATGAAAATGTCTCATTTTGATTTGGCTGGTAAAAAGGGAGGGAGAAAGCTGTAACATTTAATGTAAACCTCAGTCGTGTTATTCTACATTTTCCGAGGTAACAGCTAAAAGGGGGAGGGAGCAATTTCCACATGTACACATATACACTCATGCACACATAAACATATACATACACACACTCATAAATATTGTTGTCTATTAAAAAATATTACACGGCTCCTTGAACAGTTTCTAATACTTTGGGGATTTGGCGGGGATTTGGGAAAAGATTTATTTTTGCGTGAAACACTTTCAGTAATCTTAGCCGAGGAGACCCCAACTTCTGGAAATGCTTCAGACTGAAAATTATTACCTTCTCAGTGCTTCAGGTTCAGAGATGCCGCTCTTAAAGTCCTTTAGAATCTTAGAGGGAATATTCCTCATCATCCTTGGATTTAGGGAGAGTCCCATTTTCTAAGAAGAGATCACAGCCGATGTGACAGGGCAATATATAACACATTAGAAGGAAGGTATTTCATTGGATCATGGACTTTGGGGATCTTAGGGTTCTTAGAGATCACCTGGTCCAACTTCATTATTTTACTGATAAGGAAACTGAGGCCCAAAGAGGGAAAACAAACAAGTGAATTTGGGAAGACTCTGGGAAACTGGGACAGATAGAGGAGAGGAATAACCAGGAAAGCAAATTCACTACCAGGAAATGATGCCAAGATTCTCAGTCGTCCACCTTGGACAAATCACTGAATGTCCCTGGGCCTCAGTTTCTTAATCTGTAAAATGAAAAAGCTGGAGTATGGCCTCTGAAGTTTCTTTCTTGCTCTAAATTTGTGATTTCACTGTATTATACATCAAATTTGCTAATCTATTATATGTAATTTGTTGGTTTGCTCAGTTCTGTCCAACTCTTCATTACCCTATTTGAGGTTTTCTTGGCAAAGATACTGGTTTGGTTTGCCATTTTTCTCCAGATCATTTTACAGATGAGGAAACTGAGGCAAACAAGGTTCAGTGACTTGCCCAGGGTGACACAACTAGAAAGTGTCAGGCCAGAGTTGAACTCAGGATGAGTCTTCCTGATTATAAACTTAGTGTTTTAACTGCAGAGTTAATGTGGGAGAACACGATAAAGGCACACTGGTTAATCACTCCTCCCGTCCCACCTAGAGCTATGGACTTGGAGTCAGGAAGCCCTGAGTTTGAATCCTACCTCAAACCTTTATTAGCCGTCAGTGAGGTAGTAAGTCACAGTAATGTCATTTTGGGCCTCTTTGAGAACACCAACCAAGTTCTTTGAGGGTGGGAGATGTTTGGGGTTCTCCCTCCTGGGGAAAAGAATCCCCTCTGCTACCTAAAGCCCAGACAGATGCATCCTGATATCTGAGAGGTAGGGAGCATTGACTTGTAGTCAAAGAACTTGGGTCCAAATCCTAACAATAGCAGTCTCCTGTACAAACTTGGTCAACCTATTTAATTTCTCTGGGTAGTAGTTTCCTCATCTGTAAAATGATCAGCTTGTAGCAAATGATTTCTAGAGTCACCACCTCCTCTCTAAACGTTTGTTCCATTGTGGGACAATAAATCTTAAATGCATCTTTGATAGTCTCACCTTTTGTATTACACCATATTTTTATTACAATGGAATATGGGTCCAAGTTGCCACATGAGTGGCAACTAATTAGCCAAGGCAGGTCCATGGAACCTGCAGAATTCAATATGCTAAAACTGCATGAAGACAGGGATGGCCAGGTGGTGCTGTTGTTAAAGGAGCTGACTTGGAGTCCGAAAGACTCATCTCCCAGAGTTCAAACCCAGCCTCAGAAACTTACTAACTGTGCGACCCTGAAGAAGTCACTTAACCCCATTTGCCTCAGTTTCCTCATCATCAGAGGAAGAAGAAAATAGCAAATCATTCCAATATCTTTGCCAAGAAAGCTCCAAATAGGATCATCAGCTACAATCGAAAACAACCGAACAACATGGAGACCTCAGAGCTAAGCTTTGTTTGCTCAAGAACTGCTGGAAGCTATCTGTTTTTCAAGCCCCCACCTTTCCCACAGAGTTTACGAGCCTCAGCTGGCATTGCTACACAGCACCTAAAACAGACCTGGGCACACAATAGGTATTCAGCAATTTGGGCAATGGATAGGTAATTGACAGAAAAGTGACTCCTTGGGAACTGGAAACCAATTATGTTGGACATAAAGCCAGTACTCTATCAGCATGTTCAGAATGCACAGTACCTTGTCCTGACTCTCCAGAGGCCAATGCCTCCAGACAGCCTGGGAAAGCATCCCCAGCTCCAAAACTGAGATGGCTCCATTGGTCCATGTTTTCATAAGCATATTAAAATTTAAAGAGATTCCCCACAATTCATTCTAGAGTAGCACTTGAGCAGCACAAATATTTGCTTTGTTCCTTCACACTCCACCAATTAAGCTAAAATTTATAGAGAAATAACATTGCAGCAGGTTGAGTAAACAATAAAAAAAGAGAGAGTGGAGAGTGGGAACCTCAGAGGGAATGAGAAACCTGGATGGTGCTTTGCATATTGTGATCATGAGGTTGAGAAAGAAAGGGGAGAGAGAGAGAGAGAAAGAGAGAGAGAGAGAGAGAGAGAGAGAGAGAGAGAGAGAGAGAGAGAGATAAGGAAGGAGGGGGAGAGGGAGAGAAGGAGGGACAGAGACAGAAACATAGACAGTAATTTCACTACCTGTTAATATGACAGAAGTGAATAATGCTAGATTTGGGGGTCAGAATACCAGGGTTCCAACCTGGGCTTTGTCACTTGTTTTTACCCGTGGGATCTTGAGTAATTAACTATCTCTCTGAGCCTCTCAGTTTCCTTATCTATAAAATGAGTCCAAATTGGACTAGATCTTAACCTTTTGTAAGGGATGAGGGATGGGTGGGTTGTGTGTGTGTGTGTGTGTGTGTGCGTGTGTGTGTTTTAGAGAACAATTTATTCCAATGTCCATGGAGGTGGCTGGAGGGCTTAGAGCTTGATTAGACATTGAAGATGCTAGGGTCATCCACTGCCTCCTGGGTCATCTTCACTTTTGTTCTGCCGCTGGACTTCCATGACTCTGGAAGAGAGAGGCTGGCTGCTTTGTGCTGCTCTGCCTCACCTCAATCCAATTCATATTTGAGACAAGATATCACCCCATCATGCCATTGGTTCTCTTAAAAATTGAAGGACTAGGGACAGAAAAAAAACAACCTTTCATGTGTCATGGACCTCTCTGTGTGTCTTTCTACCTCTGTCTCCTTTCTCTCTGGCTCTGTTTTTCTCTCTATATGTCTTTTTGTCTCTGTCTCTGTTTTTTCTCCCCCTCTTTCCCTTTTCCTCTCCCTGTGTCTCTTTCCCCTAGGGATTCTCCCAGGAAAAGCAGCCTGATGGCAGAAAGAAAAAGAATGAACACATCCTCCATCTGCTGGTGACTCCAATCAGAAGAAAGCCCCCTCCCACATGCGTGCACACACACACACATACACATACACACGCAACGCACGCATGCACACATGCACACACATACACACACACAAGCAGGAGATTTTCTTTACCTCCATTCCAATTACTGTCATGCTCCTGGCAGTCATCATGAGCCCCAGCCAGGTTAGTCATGTGTCCAAAGGCAAGCTGAGCCAAGCGTAATAGAGAGATTAAGAGCGCAGCTTGAAATACAGCTGCTTAGACCATCTCTCATTAGTGCTCAACTACAAAGGAAAAAAATGACAGTGTCCACCCTCTTGCTCAACCTGAAATAACAACAAACTGCGACCTGGAGGGTGTTTTGCAGAGGCACAATTGAGTGAATTGCGTCCATAGAACCCTGAGCGGGTATCTTCCAATGTGCTGAATTGGCATCTGGTCAGGGAGACTGCTCACTCTGCCCAGTGAGAACACACTGAGGCAAAACAAGGAGACACCAGAATTTCCTACTGTGCTCTCCCCCCACAAAAGCCACATCTAAGGTGTTGGACTGAATTCTGGGTGCAATATTGATAAGCTGGAGAGCATCCTTGGATGAACAGCTGGGATGGTGAAGGACCTTGAGTTCATGACGTGTGAGAACTGATGGAAGGCATCAGGAATGTTTAGTGGCAAATTAATGAATGATGGAGCATTATTCAGCATTTACCATGTGCCAAGCACTATGCAAAGTGTTAGTAATACAAATAGAAAAACAAAGGCAGTCCCTGCTCTCAGGTGACTCACACTCAAATTAGGGGAGACAACACATAGAAGAAAGTTTAGCTGCCAGGAAGATGGAGAAGCCTAGATGTTCTAAGGGCCAGTAGGAGGTAAGATGACAAGGTCCAGGGTTCCATGACTTTGCATCAGTAGGTCAGATGACAACGTCCAAGAAAATAGAGGGAGTTGGTGTAGAGTTAACAGGTAGGCAAGGCTTGGAGGACATTAGGACTGCATGGCATGGTACACGATAAGACCTGGTGAGAAGATATGGGGAGGGCAAGGGGCATTCTTCTGCTTGACCCCAGAGAATGGAGCTAGAAGCACCAGCAGCATGGTACAGGAAATGATCCTAGTGTATCGTCCAAATTCCTGGGTTCAAATCCTCCCCCTTGTGCTTAATATCTGATGTTGGGTACATCAAAAAGTCTTTCTGTGCTTGGATTTCCTCATCTGTAAAATGAGGGTTGTGTGTCTGGCTAAATGACCTCTGAGGCCTCTTCTAGCTCTAAATCTCTGACCCCTTTTGCAGACAGTCAGATTGCTGCTTAATTGCAAGGGAGATTTCATAATTATGAAAGTGTTAAAAATTAAACAGTCGATCACAAGTGATGACAGGATCACAGATGCAGAATGAGAAGGAACCTGAGTTCATCTCATCCTATCCTTCATTTTATAAATGAAGAAACTGAGACAGAGTTAAGTAACTTGCCCAGGGTCTCACAATGTCTGAGGCTGGATTTGAATTCAGGTCTTCTTGACTCCAAGCCAAATATTCTATCCACTGCACCACTCGACCTCATTTAGCATCATTATCAAGTAAATGCTTATGATGTCCCAAACTTAGGCAAGGTCTTGTTACCTATAATGAGGATACAAGGAAGTATGAGGCTCTTCCTCTTCCCTCAAGGAGTTTCTTATCTACTAGGGGACATAACACTCTAGGATAGTATGAGGTAACTGCCAACTGAGTGGTACATCTGGTACCTGCTAGAGCAGGTCACTCAAAAAAGAGAGAGATCTTAGTGTGAACTTGGATAGTCATGTAAGGAGAGACGAAAATCGACCTTGTCCTTGCAAATAGAGTCAGACATTAAAAAGAAAGTATATGTGTGTGTATGTATGCGTATACATGCATACGTATTAGACATATACACACATGTATACACATATGCACACATATATATACACACATAATATGCAGTCAATTCTCACCATTCACATGTTTAACTTTCCCAACTTCAAGCATTCATGTGATTTTATTAGTAACCTCATTTTCACTTTCTCCTTAGCAACCACACACATTTGAGGTGAAGTACAAGAATGAATAAGCTCCCAATATGGAGCCACTCATAGTTTCCGAGCCTGAAGGGTGACATTAGCATGATCAACCAGCTAGCCTGAGACACTGAGACTGCCAATTCTATTATTGATTGCAGACTCAAGGTTAAGCATCAACTCACCTCTGCTATGCTCCCATACTCTGACATCCTTAAGGACCTCAAATGGTGCATGAAGCAGGCATCTTTGATGGATTATTTCAAGCTGGTGCATCCATCATGAATTCCAACACCATCCAGCATCTGTGAAGGACACAGTGTTGGAGGGGACATCAAGACTTTGCCAAGTCACCAAGTCTTCCAACAGCAGATTGAGTCCCAGTAATCTTTCCCTTGGTTTTCAGAGGGCAACCAAGTAGAAAAGTTAACAGCAGCATAATATATAGTACAACATCCTCATACTTCTATCTGATACAGTAGAATCTAAGATTCAGACTAAAAATATTTTCATTGGCTGATATTCAGTGATGAGCCAATCAATGTGTTGCTACCTTGACATACCTATAATAAAATCCTTTTAAATCTCTTTTTTAAATTCATTTTATGAATTTCATTTGCTTTACAGTGTTTATATTAGTATAGATTTCATGTGTTATGAAAAGTGAATATTTTCTGAAGTCAATATTGTTTTTAATTGAAGTGTTAGAATAAAAGATCACAGAATTCTAGGGAATTACTAGGAAGAAAAAATGTTTTGCATGTTACCAATTTTATTTTGTTTACTATATTTTATGGGTTATTTCATGGTTACTCTATGAAGAAAAGTGCTTATTATCAGAATTGATGCTTTGTTATAAAGAATTGTATGCAGAAAAATGTATTTTTAGCAATTTCTAGTGAAAGATGGCAATTTTGGTGGTTGCAGGAATGAACAAGAGGATGAATGAACAAATTTAAAAAACATTTATTTAAGTGATTGCTATGTGACATACACTTTAGAGCACACTGGGGATACAAATGAAGTGGAAGAGGAAGGAAAGGAGGAAGGAAGGAAGGAAGGAAAGAAGGAAGGAAGGAAGGAAGGAAGGAAGGAAGGAAGGAAGGAAGGAAGGAAGGAAGGAAGGAAGGAAGGAGGGAGGGAGGGAGGGAGGGAGGGAGGGAGGAAGGAAGGAAGGAAGGAAGGAAGGAAGGAAGGAAGGAAGAAAGGAAGGAAGGAAGGAGGGAGGGAGGGAGGGAGGGAGGGAGGAAGGAAGGAAGGAAGGAAGGAAGGAAGGAAGGAAGGAAGGAAGGAAGGAAGGAAGGAAGGAAGGAAGGAAGGAGGGAAGGAAGTAAGGAGGGAAGGAAGGAAGGAAGGAAGGAAGGAAGGAAGGAAGGAAGGAAGGAAGGAAGGAAGGAAGGAAGGAAGGAAGGAAGGAAGGAAGTTCTAGCTCTCAAGTGAGTTGTGTCTATTTTCTCTTAAGAGAACAACTCACTTGAGAGCAAGTAAGTTCTTGAATCAGGGACTTGAGCAGAGTACACAAAGGTATCATAAGGATCATAACTCTAAAGCTGAAAAGGCCTCAAAGAGTGTCTAGTTCCATAAATTGGTACTGATCTCCAAATAGTTCCATGTGGACTTGCCTAAGGTCACACAGACAGTAGGTGGCAGAGTTGAAATATGAACCCATATATAGAAGGAATGGGAGATTTCATTTAGCCAGACATCTACTGAAGGGCTCTGTGTGTCTCTATGTCTCTTTCTTTCTCTCTCTCTCTACTTTCCTGCCACTTTTTCTTCTTCCATGTCTCTGACTCTCTTCCTCTGTCTATCTCTCTATCTCTGTACATCTATCCCTGGGTCTCTTTGTGTGTGTGTGTGTGTGTGTGTGTGTGTGTGTGTGTGTGCTTCTCTCTGGGTTCTGACTCCAAAGCCAGCATCCTTTCCACCCTGCCAATAAGTGTCTCCTTTGCCTTCATTATCAAGAGGTCCAGTGTTCATACAGCACCCACAGGGATAGTGCTCACTTAAGAAAACTAATCAAATCTGCCATAAGGAATAATGAGAGTATCAATCACTGAGGCTAAAAAGGTTATTAGACCAGCCCAGAACTTTGTTAGTCATTTCTGGTCAAGTTTTGATAATTAAGTTAATTTATATTTTATAAAGTCAGTTCCTAGGGGAAGGAAATGGACACCATTAATAGATATCTCTTTGTTAGTTTTCCTCCTTGATTCCTATTGTACCTTTCTCCAGAAAAGCCTTCATGCAAATACCAAAATAATCTTCTTAAGGAACACATCTGGGCTTATTACTTCCCTACTCAGGATCCTCTTGATCTCCAGAAGAGGAAATCTTGAAAATAAGAGGAGAACTAGACAAATTAGAATTCTCAAAAATTATAAAATGGATAAGCTGCACCAAAAGCTGATTCTTGGGAACTTCACTGTCTCATCTCTTAGGATACAAAGAATCAGATAGTTGATGAGATATACTTGCCCATACTCATGTACAGAATTAAAGAGTCACTTTCAAGTAACTTGAATTTTCACAGGGGCCTTCTAGAAACAGTCCTTCCACTCTAATTTAAAGTCCATGTTCCAAGTAATAATTGCTTGCTCACAACAGAACTTGATAGGTACAAAGAAGAGGCATAAAGTCCTATGAAAAACTACAGGAGAAACCTATCTGTCATTGGCATCACTGTACCAAAACAAGGTAAGAAATCTTTGGGGACAAGTGAATCTCTAGCATAGCCTGTAATCTCAGAACCATTCACAGCGCGGAACAACTTTGGAGAAGAGAAATTTACTAACAAAAGCCTAGCAGCCTAAGGGCTCATGAAATCCATTTTTATCCAAAAAAAGACTCACAGAAAAGAGCAGACGGCATCCTGGTACAAGACCCTCTTGCCTGCCTGAACGCTCTGGCTCAGAATTCTAACATATGCATCTGTTAATGAACAAGAGAGAGATTTATTACAGCCTGTCATAATTGGTTAAATAGTTTATATGTAACATGAGTATTTCGGTTCTGCATGTTATGCTTTCAATGGGTTTTCGGCTTCGTTAGTTTTAACTTCTCGCGCTACATTGATGGTATATTAATTACAACAATTACAAGTCAAAACCCATATTATCCATCTTATAATTTAATCCTTTTGATCTCATCTATTTAACTTTGGAGGAAAATGCAGAACCACCTTTAGAAAACACTGTGTTTTCCCTTATAGAAGAACCCTCTCATCTCATAGTGCAGTAGAGAGGACACTAAACTTGGAATCAAAAGATCTGGGTTCAAGTCCTTTCTTACTTATGACCTTGGGTAAATCTTCTATAGTTTTAATTTGGGTAAATCATTTCCCCTCTTTTGCATCTAAATTCCCTTACCTATGAAATGAAGGAGGTGGATCCAGTGATCCCTAGGGTCTTTCCCAGCTCTCAGTCCTGAGATCCTATGATCTTTTTGAATCTTTACAACAACACCATCAGGGAAGTATACTGTAGGTATTATTGTGATCATTTTATGGATGAGCATATTTGGGGAGTCACAAGCCTCAAGCTTGGCCCAGAGGAGTGGTGTAGTAAGGATGGGAGATTTCATTTAGGAAGACATCTACTGAAGGGCTCTCTATGTGTCTCTCCATCTGTATGTCTCTTTTCTGTCTCCGTGTCTCTGTCGGTGGCTCTATCATTCTCTGTTTATTTATTTTTGCAAGTCAAAGTTAGTGACTACCCTGGGTCACACAGTTAGTAAGTGTCAAGTGTATGAAACCAGATTTGAACTCAAGTCCTCCTGATTCCAGGGTTGATGCTCTATCCACTGCACCACTTAACTGCCCTTCTCTCTGTGACTGTGTATTCTGTATGTCCGTCTCTTTATATATCTCTATCTCCTTTCTATCTGTCTGTCTGTCTCTCCCTCTTTCTCTCTTTCTCTTACCTTCACTCTTCCCCACCCCACCCCAAAGCAGAGCAGCTAATAATATTAACACATTTTAACAAAAATTTATCCTTAAAAGGTGGAAGCATCAACCATGGGACCTTTTAATCTGCTTCTTACTATAACAGGAAGGAATTGACTGCTGGGGTGGAAAACAATGGCACTGTTGTAGAAAAATGATCATTCGCTCTTTATAGGTTCTGATCAAGAAAGAAAATAATTCTGGCCATAGTCTGACATACAGCTCAGATTATGAGAATATGAATGTCAAAAGTTTCACAGGAAAGAGAGGTAGAATCTGCTAGATGGAAATGCCACAGGGTAAGTCTAAAAGGAAAAGGAGATGCCCAAGAACGTGATTCTGAAGACACAAAAGGGAAACTTTCCAATGAGGAAGAAAAGTGGATTTTGAAGAAATGTGGGTGCACAAAGGACTCATTAATCAACTTAAATTTCAAAAAGAATTGTACAGGAGATGGAAGTGTGACCAGGTAAGAGAGGAAGACCATAAGATCCTGGGACAGTAAAATGTAAAAAAAGCCAGAAGTGTGCTAAATCTTTGGTTAAATAAAACAAAAATGAGGCAGAGTCAAGAGGGTGGAGTAGAAAGATGGACCACAGAAGCTCCCCGACATAGCCAATAAAATACCTGTAAAAAATGACTCTGGACAAATTCTAGAGCAGCGGAAGCCACAAAATGACAGAGTGAGGGAGATTTCCAGCACAGGACATCCTGGAAGGCCAACAGGAGGATCTATCACACCAGGCATAGAGTGGAACGTAGCCTATTGTGAGCTGTGTGGTGCAGCAGGGACAGGACCCAGAATGGGCTTCATGGAGCCAATATCAGCAGCAGTTCCCGGGTTGCTCAACCTACAAATGCCACAGATGGCCTCGGAGGTCAGCAGGAGGGCTCCATTATGCAGGAGAGGGAAGCTGGTCTGGACTGCTGGCAGTGGCCACTGCAGCAGCAGCAACCATTTTTGGAGCCCTCTGCCTGGAGCCTCTGGGGGAATCGAGCCTCTGATCTGAATCCCAGCCCTGAAATCAGCCTTGGGGTAAGGAGGAGTTCTGGTGTGATGGAGCTGGAGGCAGTTGTGGTAAGGGAATTCTACTTGAAGATTCTGAAAGGAAAAGTTTTTGGTTGCTCCTAGACCAATACACAGGCCAGAAGAGGATTAAACTCCTCTCCCTTGACTGTGCCAACTTGAAGGAACTGAGAACTTACAGGTCCCCAGAGTATACCCTTCCCTTGACAAAGGACTCAAAAGTCAAGTGACTGGCTGCAAATATGCCCAAAAAGGGGGGAAAATTAAAATTATAGAAGATCATTTTCTCGGCAAACATCCTTTTGGATGAAAAAGATGAGTGATTGCTATCAGAGACTTCAAAATAAATATACAATGGTCTCAGGCCATGAAAGAGTTCAAAAAGGATTTTGAAAATCAAGTAATAGAGATGGAGGAAAAATTGGGAAGAGAAATGAGAGCAATGCAAGAAAATCATGAAAAGTGAGTCAACAGCTTGCTAAAGGAGACCCAAAAAATGCTGAAGAAAGTAGTACTTTTAAAAATAGGTTAACTCAATTGGCAAAAGAGGTCCAAAAAGCCAATGAGGAGAAGAAGACTTTAAAAAGCAGAATTAGTCAAAAAGAAAAGGAGGTTCAAAAGCTCACTGAAGAAAATAGTTCTTTAAAAATTAGAATGAAGCAGATGGAAGCTAATGACTTTATGAGAAACCAAGAAGTTACCAAACAAAATCAAAAGAATGTAAAAATAGAAGATAATGTGAAATATCTCATTGGAAAAAAACAACTAACCTGGAAAATAGACCCAGGAGAGACAATTTAAAAATTATGGGACTACCTGAAAGCCATGACCCAAAAAAGAGCCTAGACATCGTCTTGCATGAAATTATCAAGGAAAACTGCCCTGACATTCTAGGACCAGAGGGCAAAATAAGCATTGAAAGAATCCATCGATCACCACCTGAAAGAGATCCAAAAAGAGAAACTCCTAGGAACATTGTGGCCAAATTCCAGAACTCCCAGCTCAAGGAAAAAATCTTGCAAGCAGCTAGAAAGAAACAATTCCAGTACTGTGGAAATACAATCAGGATAACCCAAGATCTAGCAGCTTCTACATTAAGGGATCGAAGGGCGTGGAATAGGATATTCCAGAAGGCAAAGGAACTAGGACTGAAACCAAGAATCACCTACCCAGCTAAACTGAGTATAATACTTCAAGGGAAAATATGGTCTTTCAATGAAACAGAGGACTTTCAATCATTCTTAATGAAAAGACCAGAGCTGAAAAGAAAATTTGACTTTCAAACACAAGAATGAGAGGAAGCATGCAAAAGTAAACAGCAAGGAGAAGTATTAAGGGACTTACCAGAAATGAACTGTTTGCATTCATACAGGGAAGGACAATATTTCTAACTCTTAAAACTTTTCGGTATCTGGGTGGTTGGTGGGACCACACATACACATGTACACGTATGCACACACATACACACATGCATTCACATGCAGAGACAGAGAGCACAGATTGAACTGAATAGGATGGGACCATACCTTAAAAGAAATTAAGGTAAATGGTGAGAGAGAAATGTAGTGAGAGGAAAGAGGGGGAAATGGAAGGGGGTAACTATATGTCATTTAAGAGGCAAGTAGGAGATGTTTTTAGTGGAGGGAAAAAGAGGAGAGCTGAGGAAAAACAAACAAACAAACAAACAAACAAACAAAAGTTTACCCTCATCACATTTGACTAAACGAAGGAGTGAAATGCACACTCATTTTGGTATGAAAACCTATCTTACAGTATAAGAAAGCGGGGGAGAAGGAGATATTGCGGGGGATGATGGAAGGGAGGGCAAAGGGAGGAGGGAGTAATTGAAAGTCAACACTTGGGGAGGGACAGGATCAAAGGACAGAAGAGAAACAATGAGGGGCAGGTTAGGAGGGATGGCAATTCAGTTAGTCTTACACAACACGACTATCAGGAAGGTCATTTGCAAAGCTACACAGATATGGCCTATAATGAATTGCCTGCCCTACCAAAGGGAATGGGTGGGGAGGGAGGGATGGGGAGAATTTGGAACTCAAAGTTTTAGGAACAACTGTTTAGTATTGTTGTTGCAACTAGGAAAGAAGACATACAGTTAATGAGGAATAGAAAGTCATCTGGCCCTACAGGAGAAAAGAGAAGATAGAGACAAGGGAAGGGAGGGATGACAGAAGAGAGGACAGATTGGAGATAGGGAAAATTAGATTGCTTGGGGTATTGGGGTGGGGGGAGGGGAGAAAAGGGGAGAAAATTTGGAACCCAAAAATTTGTGAAAATGAATGTAAAAAGCTAAATAAATAAAAAAATAGTTTGATAAAAAAAAAAAAAGAAAATGGGGTTCATTAGCTTCACTAGACTAGCAGAGCGATCCAAGACACAAAATAGGTTAAGAACCTCTGGTCTAGATCTAGGTTTGATGAGATTTTGTTATTATTTTAAGAAAAGAACACATCAGGGCAGAGCCAAGATGGCGGAGTAGAAGGACTGGCCTTCTCCAGCTCTACCCTCATAGCGCATGAAATACCTGTAAAATATGACTCTAAACAAATTCTAGAGTAGCAGAAGTCAGAAAAAGACAGAGTAAACGAGATTTTCAGCCTAAGATATCTGACAGGAAAGATCTATCGCACTTAGCTGAGAGCAGAGCACAGCACAGCCTTAGCCACAGTGTGGCAGGGACAGGAGTGGAACAGGCTTCAGGATGCGGAATCACGGGTGGCAACTGTGATTTCCAGACTTTGGCAAATGCCAAAGACAGCTTCAAAGAAAGCTCTTTCACCTGGGTGAGAAGGGAGCAGGGTCCATCTCTAACCCCTGCAGCCACTGCAGCAGCAGTGTTCATTTTTGGAGCCCTCTGCCTAAAGATCGTGGGGGATTTGAGCAACTTATCTGGGTCTCAGTTCTGAGTGGCGGTCCTGGGGTGAGAAGGAGCACTGGCATAGTGGAGCTGGTGGAGGCTCTGGAGAGGCAATCTTGCTCACAGACCAGAGTGTATGCCAGGAGAGGATCAAACTCCTCTCCCTTGATTGTGCCACCTTGGAGGAACTGAGAGTTTACAGATCCCTACAGTATACCCTCCACTTGATAAAAGACTCAAAAGTCAAGTAACTGGCTGGGAAAATGACCAAAAAAGGAAAAAATATGACAATGGAAGGTTACTTTCTTGGCAAAAAGGTATTTTCTTCCATCCTTTCAGGTCAAAGAAAGAGATCAAAGTCAAGGCTTCTATATCAAAAACCTCCAAATAAATGTGCAATGGTTTTTGGCCACAGAAGAGCTCAAAAAGGAATTTAAAAATCAAGTAAGAGAAGGGGAGGAAAAATTGGGAAGAGAAATCAGAGCAATGCAAGAAATCATGAAAAGAAAGTCAATAGCTTGCTAAAAGAGACCTAAAAAATGCTGAAGAAAATAATATTTTTAAAAATAGACTAACTCAGTGGGCAAAAGAGGTCCAAAAAGCCAATGAGGAGAATAAGGCTTTAAAAAGCAGAATTAGTCAAATAGAAAAGGAGGTTCAAAAGCTCACTGAAGAAAATAGTTCTTTAAAAATTAGAATGGAGCAGATGGAAGCTGATGACTTTATGAGAAACCAAGAAGTTACCAAACAAAATCAAAAGAATGTAAAAATAGAAGATAATGTGAAATATCTCATCAGAAAAAAAACAACTAACCTGGAAAATAGACCCAGGAGAGACAATTTTAAAATTATGGGACTACTTGAAAGACATAATCAAAATAAAAAGGCTAAACATCATCTTTCATGAAATTATCAAAGAAAACTGCCTTGATATTCTAGAACCAGAGGGTAAAATAGATACTGAAAGAATCCATTGATCACCTCCTGAAAGAGATCTGGAAAGAAAAACTCCTAGGAATATTGTAGCCAAATTCCAGAGTTCCCTGATCAAGGAGAAAATATTGCAAGCAGCCAGAAAGAAAAAACTTGAGTATTGTGGAAATATAATCAGGATAACACAACATCTAGCAACTTCTACATTAAGGGATTGAAGGCTTGGAATGTGATATTCCAGAAGTCAGAGGAACTAGGATTAAAACCAAGAATCACCTACCCAGCAAAACTGAGTATAATACTTCAAGGAAAAAATGGTCATTCAGTGAAATAGATGACTTCCAAGTATTCTTGATGAAAAGACCAGAACTGAATACAAAATTGGACTTTCAAACACAAGAATCAAGAGAAGCATGAAAAGGTAAACAGGAAATAGAAATCATAAGGGACTTACTAAAGTTGAACTGTTTATATTCCTACATGAAAATATAAAATGTGTAATGTCTTAAGACTTTTTTGGGTAGTTGGAGCGATTATATACATATTGACAGAGGGCACAGGGTGAGTTGAATAAGAGATGATATCCAAAAAAATAAAACTAAGGGATGAGAGAGGAATATGTTGGGAGGAGAAAGGGAAAATGGAATGGGGCAAACTGTCTCTCATAAAAGAGGCAAGAAAAAAACTTTTTCAATGGAGGGGGAAAGGGGGAGGTGAGAAAAAGAAAGTGAAGCTTGCTTTCATCACATAAGGAGGGAATAACATGCATGCTCAATTTGGTATGAAAATCTATCTTACATTACAGGAAAGTAGGGGAGAAGGGAGATGTGGGGGGATGATAGAAGGGAGGACAAATGGGAGGAGGGGGCAATTAGTAGTGAACACTTTTGGCGAGGGACAAGGTCAAAAGAGAGAATAGAATAAGTGGGGGGCGGGATAGGATGGAGGGAAATATAGTCTTTCACAACATGAGTATTATGGAAGTCTTTTGCATAACTACACATGTATAGCCTATATTGAATTGCTTGCCTTCTCAGCGGGGATGGGTGGAGAGGAAGAAATGGAGATAAGTTGGAACACAAAGTTTTAGGAACGAATGTTGAGAAATGTTTTTGCATGCAACTGGGAAATAAGAAATACAAGTAATGGAGTATAGAAATTTATCTTGCCCTACAAGAAAAGAGAGAAGATGGGGAAAAGGGAAGCGAGGGGTGTGATAGAAAGGAAGGCAGATTGGAGGAAGAGATCATCAGAGTACACAGTGTCTTGGTGTGGGGGAGGAAAGAGACGGATTGAAAATTTGGAAGTTAAAATCTTGTGGAAATGAATGTTGAAAACTAAAAATAAATAAATAAAAGTTTTCTCAGAAAAAAAAATACCTATTTGAACAAACAGCCAGTCAACACTCCCTTAAGAACCTGGCAATTTTCTGAAATAGCATCATCAGGAATACTTTGACATACTGTCTTAGAACAAAACCTAGACAAGTGAAAACTGGTAGAATACTAAACTAGTTTTCTATTTGTGGCAACACTAGATAACAGTTAGCTACATTTGTATGATTCTATAGCTATGCAAAGCTCTTTATATATGCTTTCACATGATACAACCCCAGGAGGCAGGTTCTACTATTATCCCCATTTTACAATTGAGGAAATTGAGGCAGAGGCTCACGCAGTGACTAAGTCTCTGAGACCAGATTTGAACTTGTCACCCCAGACTCTGTTCCCAGATATGCCACAGACATGAATGCAGAGGTGAGAGAAACACCAACAATTGCAACAACTGCCACTCCCTGCTCCCTCCAAGATAGTGTTCTGTGCAGTAGAGCTGAGGAGATAGGGGAGAAGGGGGAGGGAAGGATGCTTCATGTGCCTTTCCCCCTGCTTTTACGTCTGCTGAAGGATCTAATGCTTTCTTATGGATCAAATCTGTATTAGGATGAGTAAAATGTCTAGACAGCTAATCCATGAAATCCCTGTGTATCAAGGGAAATCATTCACTGCTTGAGAGGCATATCAAGTACAAGCCCAGAGTGGGAGGGAAGCATTTCAAAGAATCTGAGCAATGGAAGGAATGTCAAGGAATATCTAGAGCCATCAGTAGGGGCAGCTAGGTGGTGCAGTAGATAGAGTACCAGTGCAGGAGTCAGGAGGACCTGAGTTCAAATTTCACCTCAGTCGCTTGACATTCACTAACTGTGTGACCTTGGGCAAGTCACTTAACTCCAATTGCCTCATCCTGGGTCATCTCCAGTCATCCTGATGAATATCTGGTCACTGGATTCAGATGGCTCTGGAGGAGAAGTGAGGCTGGAGACCTGCTCAGCCCTCTCTCACTCAAAACAAAATCAAGTGCAAGTCATGTCATTATTTGTCTGATGGCATGGTCTTCTTTGGTTATGAAGGACAAACACACAGAGCCATCAGTAGAGCAGTTGTCCAATATCCCTGAAAGGGAAGGAGGGCATGACATAGAGAAAATAGCAATGACTCTGGAGAAAGAGAATCTGGAATCAAATCCTAATCTAGAATATCTACAAGTGACCTTGGTCTAGTCACTTAATCTCTATTTGCCTCAACTGTACAATGAAGGTAAGAAAAGAATCTCCCTCCCAGCGTTGTTATGAGGAGAAAATGAAATAATATTTGATAAGAAAATGAAATAATATTTGATAAGCACCTAGGCTTTCTTCCTTCATGGGATGATCCCACGGTCACTCATCCTTTCAGTTGAAGACACACTGATTACTCCAGGAATCACCTGAATAGGGCATTGGAAGTGGACTAAGGACTGAACCTAGTCTCAGATACTTAATAGCCCATGGGACCATGAGCAAGTCACTTAACTTCTGTCTGCCTTGATTTCCTCACCTGTAAAATGGGAGTGAAAATAACACCTACCTCCCAGAGTTGTTGTGAGGATAGCATAAGATAATATTTGGGGAAAGCATTTAAGATGGTGCCTGGCACATAGTAGGTGCTATGTAAATGCTTCTTGCATTTCTTCCTCCTTCCCAAAAGGAATCTCATTCCATATACCAACAGTTCTAATTGTTAGGACTTGTTTATTTATATTAAGCCTGCATCTGCTCTACCCATTATTACTCATTCTGCGCACTGGCACCAAGCATAATAAATCTAGTTGTTTTTCTTTAGAACCATCCTTCAGATCCTTAAAGAAAATCTCTCTTGTTCCCCAATCCTCACATCTCTAGACTAAGCATTCTTTGTTGGACCCTGCCCCTAGCAGTCTGTACTTATGAGGATTTGGACTCATTCTTTCCATTTCAACATCCTCATTGCCATCATCTCCTAATGCTTTTTTGCCACAGAACAATTCATTTCTGCCCAGTGGAGAAGAACAAGCAGGAGCTTCTTCCCCAGCCAACCATATTGTTTCAATACAAAGCCATTTTTAACTTGGCCCTAGAGCAGGAAAAAAAATAATTCAAAGTGGGTTTTCTTGATCTTTCTATGCAAAGGTTAGATTTTTAACTTTATGGAGTCATTAATATCTAATTCACAAGCATGGCACTGACCTTCCAAGTTAGACTACAAATATTTGAAAGTAAAAGGAATTTGGAGGTAAAGAGGACATGAACAAGGATAAAAATTAGCCTTAGCCAAGCACTTGACAAGTACCTACTATACGCAGAGCAGCAAAGATAATGGATAGAAGACTGACTTTAGACAATAGAAAGGCTACAATTTGATACCGACTTCTGACCCAAATTAGCTAGGTGATCCTGGGCAAGTCATTTATCCTTTCAGTGCCCTTAGGTAAATCTATGAGATGATAGATTTATAGAAAAACCACTTATCTGCATGGGTAGAGAAAATATCTATACCCTAAGTTCAGATCAAAATAAAATCAAAGGTCCATATTCTGTCCATCATTAGACATGTGCAAAAACTGGGCTAGATTGTTTTGGAATGTATTCACTTATTAAAAATTTTGTGTATCAATAAGAGGTCCAACAGTCTACACATTTTATCCAAGACCGGTTTGGTCAGGGAGTGGGAGTCTGCCACATCTCAGGGACCTTGAACCAAGCTAGTGGGTAATGGTAATAAAATGGTTCCTGCTTAGAAAAGCCTCCACATCTCTGGGCTTGGAGCACTCATTCCACGTAACTTAATAGAAACAAGAGAATTCTGACAATAAGCTCCTTAAGGGTAAGAACTGTCTCATTCCCGTGCTTGCATTCCCAAGGCATAGCACAGTGCCTAGGGCATCATCATTATTGTCACAAAAATAATAATATTCTTGGGGGTTAATCATCACAATAATATGCCTAGGGAATAATAGCTAAGATTTATATAGCACTTACTTTTTACCAGGCACTGTGCTAAGCTTTTTACAATTAAATCTCATTTGATATTCACAACAATTCTGCAAAGTAAGTGTTGCTATAATCCCATTTTACAGATGAAGAAACTGTGGCAAACAGGAGCTAAATTATTTGCCCAGAGTAACTCAGTTGATCGATGAAGTGAGATTTGAACTCAGGTCTTCCTGATTCCAGATCTGTCACTCTATCCACCATACTATCTACTTGCCCCAATAATAAGTACTTAAAAATGCTTGTTGATTGACTGATTTGTCACAGTGAACTTCCTAGGCTTTTGCTTAATGAAAAACAAGTTTCTAAGAGTGGAAAAAATGCATGAAGGAAATCTAAATTTAATAAACCACAAACCCATTGGAGAATGGTTTGACCAAATGCAGGATGTGAATGTAAGGTAAGCTTTTAAGACCTAGCATCTATCTGAACATGTCATCAGACAAACTGCTGTCCCCTTACCTATCTGGTAGGACCTGTGAGCTCCATGAGGACACAGACTATTTCCTCTCTAGTCTTTGTAGCACCTCATTAGCACCTAGAACAGAGATCTGCCCATAGCTGGTCTACAGTGATTGCTAGATGAATCAATGCATGAAGGTAGTTTTAGCTAAACAAGTGGAACCAAGTTTCTACCCAGCTAGTCTTGCTATGTGGGCTCAGGGTTATCTTTCATGGATGCTATCCAGGGGTCAGGCTGCCAGAGGACAGAGAAGCTCATCTCTCAGGGGGTTAGCTACTAGGAAACAAATTTGGGAAGCATCATAAAAACAAAAATCTTGTGACAAAGGAGCAGGAAAAGGGACAGAGGGTGCTAAGAAATAGGACAATTTTTAGACTCTTTACAAACATCTGTTATTAACACTTAATATGTAGTTTTTATTAGACACCAAGATGGCACTCTCCCTCTTGAAATTACATTATATTGCTTTGAATTGATTTCCTAGGGTATAAGTTTTATCTTCCAGTAGAATGTAAGTCCCTTGACAACAGGGACAATTTTATTTTCATCTTTATTCACTACCTTTCCTGTCCTTTGTATTTATTTACTTGTGTCCATCAGTCAGTAAGTATTTATTAAGTGCCCACCGGACCTAGACACCATGCTAAGGCAATTATATGCATGTTTCCCTTGCAGAATATAAGTATCCTGAGAGAAGGAATCCTTTCATTTCTGTCTTTGTACCCCCAGTGCCCAGCACTGTGCCTAACTCACATTGTTTTATTGGATGGGATTAGATTGCATTATGTCAATTTCATTGAAATGAATCAGTTGGGTTGAGTTGTGTTTTGACCTGAATGGAATTGATTTGAGTTTTAATTGAATTACCTTGAGTTGAATTGAATTGCTATAGTGCCAGAACAAGTGAGCCCCATCTATAGTGACCCTCTTGGAATAAAGAAACTAGCCAATATGAAAAAGTTGGGAAATAGGAGGATCACTCACAGACTCCTCTCAGATGGATGAACAAAGCCATTGGGTCATTTCACTGTGTGCCCAAAGGCGGCAAGAAACAATATTTCTGAGAGTACTAAGTCATCTAACCTTGTAGTTCTCATAATGAGTATAAACAAACAGACCACACTGAAGATAATTACAGCTTATGCACTAACAGCTGCTGTGGAGAATGAAGAAATAAAGAAACATATGCTCACCAAAGGTGCTGGCCATTCTCATTCATGAAGGACGCCCTTGGTAGAATCCGAACATGAGGAGGATTCTCTATAGGTAGTGATGTTTTCCACATATTCCTGTCTGCTAATGATGCTCGCGTAGGTTTAGTCAATGCTGGAACCCTACAATATGCTCGGTGAGATCTGTGGCTCATCAAAAGTACAAGATGGAAAAAGTCTGACTAGACAAGAGTTTATCTGAAAAAGATCTAGAGGCTTTAGTGGACCACAAGCTTAATGTGATCAATCATTTGATAGAGCACCCAAGAAAATTAATGCACATTTAAGCTTCTAAGAGAGCTATGGGGACCAGGACTAGAGAGGTGAAAATCCCCCTATACTCTACCCTAGGTGGGTCATACCTGGAGTATTGTATTAAGTTCAGTTTAGGAAAGCCATAGAGTGTCCAAAGGAAAGCATCCAAAATGATAAAGTGCCTCCAATTCCTCCATGTGAGGATAATTTGTAGGAATGAAGGGACATGGAGAAAGAAAGTCATGAAATTTGAAAGTTGGAAGGGAACATAGTACCCATGTGCTCCCACCTATGCATGAAATGAATCTTTACTATATACCATAGTCAACAAGTGGTCACTCACTCCCTCCTGGAAGGCTTCTCTGTCCAAAATACCATAACCCCTTCAAAGGATGCTGAGATCCTAAACCATGGAGAGCTTCTCTATCCTTTACACCAAAAGAAGTCAGAGGAAGGAGAAACCAAGCCCCAGCTGTCCTCAAGTCTTGGGGGCATCTTCCATGAGATCCATGAGTTCAAAAGAGGCTTGGACAGAAAATGCTTGGCCTCAGGACAAAACTAGGAATTATTAGAAATAATAGAAATTATTGAGAAGCAAAGTCAGACAACTAGAGCTACCTGAAAGTACTATGGTTTACTTCAGTACACAAAACATTCCCCTTCACTGTAGACTTTAAGCAAAACTCATTTGACTCCTTATTGGGTGAGATATCAAAAGGATTCCTATCCAGAACTCTGTAACTGCTGAGGTCTCTTCTGACTCTAAGATTCTGTGAAACCAGGTTATCCATTCCTACAAGTACAGAGAGAGAGAGAGAGAGAGAGAGAGAGAGAGAGAGAGAGAGAGAGAGAGAGGTCTCTAGTGGTGTGCCATGAGAATCCTGTGGTGTTCAACATTTTTATCCAAGACAGCTTAAGTCATAGATAGCAGTGTTATCACATTTGAAAATGACATCAACAAGGAAGCCTGGCTAAGATGAGAAGGTTTGTGAGGTCTTCTGAGGCCATGGTCACGTGCAGCTGAGAGGTACCATTGCCCGACTTCTCAAATGATTACGAGTCTAGTCTCGGCGGCAGGCTCAGTCTGCGCTGGCTTAATCAGCAGACAAGATTGTAAGTTGCAAGTTAAAAGGCTAAATTTAAATAACATGAGGGAAAAGAGATTTTTTTTTTCCAGTTTTCATGGTCTTAAGAGTGTGCCTGGTACATATCACCAGAATTTCGAAGAGCTCATTTGGCTACACCTTCAATATACTAATGCTTCAATTCAATTCAAAAGAAATTTATTAAACACCAACTGTATGCAAGAAACCTTACCAAGCACTGTCTCCAAAATGAGAAAGGATCTACATATAGATAAGTATAATGAAAGACCATGACGAAGGAATAATAACTAATTACATAATTTTATTTTTTCAAAGTGCTTTACAAATATGATCTCCTTTTATCCTCACAACCCCCTACGAGGTGGGTGATACTATCTTCTCATTTCTGCAGATGGAGAAACTGAGATGGATCAAAGTTAATTGGGTTGTCCAAGGTCATATAATTCATAAAAGCCTGAGTCCACATTTAAACTCGAGTTCCTGACTCCAGATCTGGTGCTTTAGCCACTGCACCACTCAGCTCCAGAAGAGAAAGCTAGGTAAAGTGCTCTAAGAAAAAATAAGAATGAAAAGAGTGGTTTCCATGGCTAGGATCAGAGAAGGTTTTATGAAGCAGGGGAACCTTGAATGAAAAGTATTCAGACAGATGAAGAGGCAGGGTATTCTAAGGTTAGGGGCTGGTTTGCCGGGATGCACAAGAAATATGTCAATATTTAATAATAACATTAGAAGTGTTTTAATAATAGTAATAATATTAGTATTTTATAGCACTTTAAGTAAGGTTTACAAAGTGTTTCATATATTCAATCCTTTGATTCTCACAAGTCTATAAGGCGGTGGCTATTATATCATTTTGCAGATGAAGAAACAGAGTCAGAAAGCAGTGAAGTGACTTGCCCAGAGTCACACAACTAGTGAGTGTCTGGGGCTGGATTTGAACTCAAGTCTTCCTGACTCCTAAACACTCTATCTACTGGAGCAACTTGCTACTTTTTTGAGCAACAAATAATTATATACTTTGACTTGAATTCTAGAGTGCTTGAGCTATAAATAACAATGCAAGACCTATCTAGGTATCCTGGGATTGGTATCCTCCAAGAAAGTATTGTTTGAGGCTATAAATCCCAGGTGTCCCATTCTACTATAGTAGCAATGTGAAAGAACACTGAAGAGGTAGGTTGGAGTTAAGCTTCAGAGGGCCTTGAATGCTAAGCTAAAGAAATTTCTATTGTTATTATATATATATATATATATATGTCTTCAATATCTTGAGGTTCGATGCAATCAGCTTTTATCCTTTCACTGTTGCTCTTTCCCTTCATGTTGCTATAGTCACTCTTGCTATCTTGGGTTCCTTAATTCCTAGCTCTAAATTCTACCATCGCTTCAAGGACAGATGTTCAGATAGCGTTCTCATCTCCCAGATACTGTTTATTCCTGACATGTGTGAGCCCATAATGTCAACACCACCAGGTAATCTTGAGACCACCCTTCCTCTGCCAAATAGGGAAGGAGAATTAAGCTAGATAACTTCTGTGTCTCCTCCTGACTCTAGATCTTTGATCCTATGACTGGGAAAACTTTTGGAAGTATGCTGAAATCTGAGTTTTAGCATTCTTCATTCATTTTGTCTTTCCTGCGTAGATGTTCAGTCTACACTCTTTTGAATCTCTCCTGGGAAGTATACACATTTGGACCAGAAGGTAGAAATGGGTCATGAGTTGGGTCCAGAGATGAGAAGCAGGAAGAGAGCATACTAGATTGTTTTCAGGAAATTTCAGAGCATGTTTACTGACCCTGAATTTTCAATAATAAAAAGCATCTTCTCATCATGAGACTCCCATCTTTGCAGGGGCAGTAGCCTATGACTGTAGAACAATCACAATGCCAGGCTTGGTTGATATTCTATTTAGTTTTGCTGAACTGTTTCCTTTTTGTTTTGTTTTGTTTTATTCTTTGTTATATAGACTTACTTCTGTCCGAGCTTGAGGCAACTTTCAAAGGAGGAAAAAACAGTTCCCAGAGAGCTGAGAGAAGGTTGAGAGAAATGCTCTGTTCCTGAATGAGGGACTTAACTTCAATATGTAGCAGAAATATTTTGAGAGAGACTTCTGAGACTCTATGAAGAAAGAAACTCCAAGAAGGCAATAAAGAAAGGCAGACTTTCAAATGATGGACCCCAGACTTAAGAGCTATGGCCATGTATGGGAGCTGGCTCCATCATATTCCATGACTCCAGGACTGCCAGTTCTAGAGACTGCTATAAGTGAATCACCCTCAGGTCCACTGGGAGTCTCTCTCTCTCTCTCTCTCTCTCTCTCTCTCTCTCTCTCTCTCTCTCTCTCTCTCTCTCTCTCTCTCTCTCTCTCTCTCTCTCTCTCTCTCTCTCCCCTCTAGTTTAAGTTAAAGTCATGTCTTATTCCCATGTGAAGAATTCATTTATTTTTGTGTATACTTTGGTAGATCCTAGATTACAGAATTCCAATTTCTGTTTGCTTTTTTTTTATTGAATAAATGGGTTTACTTACAATAGATATCTGTTATTTTTTGTGTAACTAACACTTGCGGGAAGGTCCTATAATCTGGCAAAAGAAAGCTACAGGCTACCTTGCTACCTTCCCACTTAATAGTGATCAAGGAAATAGCTTTTGTTCTGAACCCCTAAACATCTTACCATAAACTAGAGATATTGGAAAGGAGGAAGAATACATACAATTCTAACCTGTCAGAAGAGATCATCAAACCTTGGGCAGTCCTGAATTCTACCAATCCAACCCTACACCAACAAGGCATCTGAAGATCTAGGCTTAGATCTCCTCCTACTTTCTGCAAAGATGATCCAGTCTTCAAACTATATCAATCCATGCAATAAGCAAGCTGCGTATATACATTTTGACAGCATATGTACATCTTACACTTATAAAAGATTAGCTTCTAATATGTTAGAGAAACATATTAGGAAAAGTAAGTGATAGAAAAACAAAAGATAAAAATAAATTTTACAAAACAATCATTTGGAGCTAGACAGGACTTGAGACCCTGTAGTCTTGGGTTATACTTGGCTTCTAGTTCAATCACCCTCGCTAAATGGGAGAGAAAATTAAGACCCAGGGAGCTGAATTAACTTTGCTTAGGCCATATACATACTAAGTAGCAGAGGCAGGATTTTAACCTAGGTTCTCTGGGTCCAAATCTTTCCAGAACATGCTCCCTTTCTTAGAATGAGTAAGAAAATGGGTTAGTTATCAGAGTAGGCTAGAGAAAAGAATCACTGATTAAGTATTCCTAAATAATAGTTTCATTGTTGAGATATTTAGGGTCACTAGATTACATCCTCATTTTCATCAAGGCAGTTCTAAAGTTATGAGTCTTAGAAGGTGGGCATTCAGATGATGAAGAGAGCTGACTCTTTTGAGGGAAGGCGGCCACTGACATGAGAAGAAGCATTTGGTTGATAGCAGATTATACACATAGGCACCTGATTCTGTGAGTGTCATATGTGAGAACTATATGGAAATTTGTCCTTCAGTGGCCAAGATGGCAGACCTCATGGGTCTGACTTGTAAGAGTCCAGGAACCCAAGGCCATATAGGCAACAGTGACATGAGAAAGTAAAGCAGAGGAATTCTGAAGGGAAAGTGCAGCTTAATAGGCACCAGAGTGAGTACTAGAATTTTGAGAATGGGCAAGGGGATCAAAGTCACTGTTAGCAAGCCTCTCATTAAATATTTATTGTGTTAAGTACTAAGGAGAATACAGAGATTAATACAACAAAACCCCCAACACATTTTTAGTGTTTCATGAGCACTTCTGTACAGGATAATCCATATTCATTCAAACAGAGAAGAATTTCCCTTCCTGAAGAGTAATAATCACTCACATGTATGAAGAATCAAGTTGATCATTCCATCCTTCTGTTACTATGGTCTATAGAGGAGTAGCCAGCACCATGAATGGGGGACAAGCCAAGCAACTAATGACTAACCCAGCCAGCACTAAGACTGAGGAAGGCAGTGGAGTTATTGGCAACTGGACAGTAGCATCTGTCTCTGATGAAAAAAGTGATTATTAATAACTAAAGTTTTGGGGGGATTCAGATTTCCACCTTTTTCTTTGATGCTCATTTCAAGATCTCAGTCTCTGAAGTTGAGCTAACCTTCTCCTCTATCCAGATCCCACCCAGGTGGGGAAGTCATCGTACTCAATTCAGGTTTGGGTGGAGATAAATTCTTTGAATAGACTGACCAAGGGTACTAGGTAACTTAAGAAGTAAATGACATAATCAAACTTGAGGTCTAACCATTCATTTTTGACCAATCAGAGTTGAAAACCATAAGCCCACTTCACTATGATTGCCTTTGGTCTAAAAGACAGATGATCAGATGATCATTCTTTTATTAAAATGCAGGCATTGTTAATGAAATTATTAAATTATCTAGAAATTATGTCTTTCAAACCTTCTGAAGTGCCACACTGCTATTTATTACTTCTGAAACCTTGGGCAAATTATTCTGCTTCTCTGGGTCTCAGGTTCTTCAACCATAAAATTAGAAGATTAGCCTACATAACTTCAGAGGTCTCTCCCAAATCGGAATCTATGATCCCATTGCAACAGAAATCCAATTCCAAATCCATCTCAACCCATTTTCCAGATGAGGGAATTGAAGTCCAAGGCAATTTGATATACTTAGCCAGAGTCATGCAGATAGAAAGCCTTAGACTCAAGATTCAGACCCAGGTCCTCAGAAAACAAAACCAGAACTATTTCCATTTCTACAGGAGCAAGTAGTACATAGTATTGTTTACACATCCATAATTCTGACTATGCTTGGAACAGAATCCTGTGCCAAGAAGCAGGGAGCTTTCCCAAATCCTGGTGGCCCTATCCGGTGCTTACAAGCCTGCCCCTCAATTGCTGCCAGAAACCTGGCAACCTTTTCCTGTGAGAAGGCATTTGGCGTCTCCCCAGGCACCTTCTGCAGCCCCCAGTCCTCACTTCTCCTGGCACAGAATTTCACCCATTCTTAGCTCATTTCGATTCCATATGCCACTTCAAGCTATGAAATCAAAAATTATCATCTGTCTCTACGGGCCATTAAAGTGGGATCATTTCTCCTCAGATGTCAACACTTATTAGTTTCAATCACTGGAGAAAATGTGTTACCGTGTATTCCCCTTATTTGAAAATGCTTTTTATCCTTCTTCAAAGTCCCAGTTTCTCTGTAAAGAGGTTCACCTTCCCTGCTTTTAAAAAAAATCTGCCGGGGGCAGCCTTTCTCCTGGTAAAAAGCCGATGGTACACAATCGACAGAGAGATTAATTAAGGAAGAGAGGGATTTTTTTCTTGGTTCAAAATCTTCCCCTAAAAAAGAAATCAATGGGCAAAAAGAGACAGGAACACAGCCGAGGATGCCTCCTAGCTCTTCCCAATCAGGCCTCACATCTGCTAGCCTCTGACTGATTTTTCCTTTTCTGAAGCCTCCCAGTGGAAACCCTTGGAGAAATCAATCACTCTGCCTCCTCCTCTGTGGGCCCTGAGATGGACAGAAGGAGGGTTCAATGGGGATTTTTATAAATTTCATCAATATGAGCAAGAAACAGAAGCCGTAACAGCTTTATTGATTTAAACATTAAAATAACATCTGCTTTCTTTGCATTTTCCCAGAGGTGATAATGTTTCTTATTTTTAATCTAGATTGGAATCTCTGAGACTCTCCACAAGCCCCTTGTGGTGGTTACAAAAGATTAGTAATAACATGTCTAATTAGTGTAGAAAGACATAAAAATCAATGGCGGGCCTGTAACGTGAAACTGACTGACAGATCTCAGACAAGCTCTTAGGCCCCCAGCAGGGAGATGGCTGCCTGGCTGATGGTCCTGCCCTGGGAGAGCTAGGGGCCGCCAGAGATAAATAAGCTTATCCCTGCCCTCAGGAGCTGGAGTTTGGGGGGGATGGCAGAGGTTATCCAATCTCCCTGCTTGCAGTCTAAATCTGATGTCTTTTAAGGTGGAACTAAGGAAAAAGGCAATACTAGAGGACAGATGCTATGTGGAGTAGGACAAAGGGCCAGAATTGGGAGGCAGACCCTGGTTCTGCTATGATCTACTTATAAGCGACTTCAAGAAAGATATCTGGCCTCTCTAGGACTTGCTTTCCTCCTCAGTAAAAAGTGGTGTTGGATGGGTTGGCCTCTGAGACAGCATAGCATATATACAGTACAGGGATTGGAGTCCTTAAGACGTTGGTTTGCCTCCTGCCTCAGAGATTTACTAGCTTGGTGACCTTGACAAGTCACTGAACGGCTCTGGGTCTTGCTGTTTTCTCATCTGTAAAAATAATGAGATTGGACTTGTTTCTTCCAGCTCTGAATCTATAGGGTTATAACACTAGTGATATATTTTTAAGTCAAGAGGTGGGGCAAACAAGAGCACCCAAGGGGAATTGGCCCTAACAGGAACCTTAACCCTGATATCATCCCGATGTCCTCTCTCTTAATCCAGTGCCAGCCTAGGTGACACACCAATCCAAGCTTAATCTCCCCTCTTCCTCAACATTACCCCCTGCCCTCATCAGTCCCACCACTTTGTCAGAGGTGTCAAATGCACAGCACAGTCTGCCACATTCGTGAATGCTGCCTAAATTTAATTAAGATGTAATTGAGAAATATTTAAAAAGATACATGAAAATATATTAAAACATAGATAATGTTAATATGTGGTTTTCTAAGTCAATGTGTGACCTAAGGAGTTTAGGTTTAGTGTCCCTGTTTCTCAGAACACCTAGGTGGCACAGAAGATAGAGTACCAGGCCTGGAATTAGGGAGACTCATCTCCCTGAGTTCAAATCTGGTCTCAGACACTAGTTATGTGACCCTGGGCAAGTCACTTTAACCTGTTTGCCTCAGTTTCCTCATCTGTAAAATGAACTGGAGAAGGAAATGCAAACCACTCTAGTATCTTTGCCAAGAAAACCTCCAATGGGGTCATGAAGACTTGGACGTGGCCAAAATGATTGCACAAATGTCCCTGTTTCTATTTCAGTTTGACACCCCGACTGTGTCCTACCCCACCCCCTAACCCCTATATATATCGTACTCATTCCTACTGTCTTGGTTTCACTTATCCATTCCCCTAAAGTCCAAAGCATACTGCATTGACTTTCAACAGACCTTCCTAGGTGCCAGTCTTCAACAGGCATTAGCTATTATCTTTGTGATTTATGTCTGTCCTCAGTTTTACCTCTCTGTAAAGTAAAGGGGTTTCACTAGATGACCTCTAAACTCCCTTCCAACTGGGTCATTTTGCATTCCCTTTTGCAAGGACACAAATTCCATTAATTCATCAAAGTTCAGCTGAATTCTAACCTCCTGCAGAAAAGTCTTTGACTCCTCCAACTCTCTCTCTATCTTGTCCTTCTCTGAGTTCCAGTATTATCTATTCTTATTTGTGTGTGTATGTGTGTGTATATTTCTTATTTGCTTTCTTGTGCTGTTTTTGGACTATTTCACATAGAGCATTCCTGACTCTCCAGCTCAAAACAATAAACTCCTTGAAGGCAAGAGGCCAGTATCCTTTTCTCTTTTATCTCCCAAAGTACCCAGTTCAGCTCTCATTAGTCGATTTCTAATGTGGGAGAAATGACTTCACATCTCTCGATCTCAGGTTACCCATTTGTAAAATACTCCTAAAATCTGGAGACCCCAGGATTTGTAGATGAGAGAAGGATCATCAGAAGTCAGCTAATGTAACTCTCGCTCTCTCTACAAATAAGGAAATTGAGGCCCAGAGAAGGGACAGAGCTGGCCCCAAATCACGCAGCCGGTAAATGTCTGAGTTGGGATTTGAACAGAGCTTCTCTGATGCAAAGGCCAGGGCTCTTTACACCACCCCACCATAGGTAGGGAGAGAGCTCAAGAGAGAGGCAGAGACCAAAGGATGAGATTAAGCCTGCCCCCTTAGACGATAGAGGAGTATGGAGGAGCTCAGAGGGTTGTGGAACAAAGAGAGGAATCGTCTCAGTGGATGCCTTCTAGGTCTGCTATCACAGACCAGAAACTTTCATTTGCGGATAGTTCAGTGGAGAAGAAATAGCAAAGGAAATATAACTCCCTGGAACCAACTAGCTTTTTATTTTATCTAACTTCCAGAACACTCTTTATGCTGGCAACCTTTTCTTCTTTTAAGTTCAAATTTGTGCTTTTAAAATTTGATGAAACGTGTGACTCTGGATGTTTTTCTCCCCCTCTTTTAGCAGGCAGACTATTCTATTCCCAGAGCCCACACTTCCCCCTTACCCACTCCTCCTCCCCTCCAGCAACTCTCCAGTGTGGAATTCACTCCTCCAACATGCAGGATTATCAACTGCAAACATACTCCCTGCAAACCCCAACCAGCAAATGGCTCCCACTAAACAGATGTTTCCAATGAACAGGCAGCAGGCATGGGAGGGTCCCATTTCCCCCATCAGTTTGCAAGTGCAATGGGGCAGCCTTTTGCCAGGAACAAATTAGCTTTCTGCTGGGCTTCCTGGCATGGACCTCGATTTTGAGAAGAGATTCTGGTCAATGCCAAGATTCAGTGATGAGCTAGCCATCTCCAGGACTGGCATTTTTCAGTTTTAAAATCATTTTGCAAGAGTGGGTATTTTTTCCCAGGGAAGTCATGCAATATTTTTTTGAATAATATGATTTGAAACTCTAACTCTGCTCTCATTGTTGCTTGGGGATGACTGCTCAGCTTGGAGTAAAGAGTGAACATGGATTTAGAACCATGGTGTTTTTTTCTCAGGATATAGAACAGTGTGTGTGTGTGTGTGTGTGTGTGTGTGTGTGTGTGTGTGTGTGTAAAATTTTTCATAACCTAAGTTATGGTTTGGGTAGAACCATTAGGATTAACACCTGTGAGAAGGCCTGAGCATTATAGCTGGGCCCAGAAAACCCCCCTGAGTAAGGTCATGCTTAAAGAAAGTGAGATTCCAAAGGACTTGGGAAGATTCTCCTTTCCCATCCAACCACCCAAGAGACTCAAACTCCCATATCCCGCTGGCTAATGGCTGAAATCTCCCTGAGGGGGATAAACACCTCCCTTTCCCCAGAGGGCTCAGCTTAGAATCCAAACAGGTCCAGGAGGGGGTTGACTGAGTCACAATGAGATAGGGCTGATGGTAGGGGAAGAGGGAGGAAATAGAGCATGAAGTCTCTGACCACACAGAAAGGACAGAAGGGCCTATGCCAGACTAGAATGGGAAAATGGCCAGAAACAAACTCAGTGATGTTAAAGTTTTGCCCTAACCTCCAAAAGTCAGGATGAAACACGCCCTGAATATAAAAGGTGAAGGCATGTAGAGCTGGAGGGGCCCTTAAAAACCTGTTAGTCTAAATTCCTTCATTTTACAAATGAGGAAACTGAGATCGATAGAAAGAAAATAGCTTACCTAAGGTCACATAGGTAGTAAAGAACAGAGCTGGAATTTAAATCCAGGCTCTGACACTGAACCCATTGCTCTTTCTCCATATCTTATTGTCTCCCAGATATTTGCTTTGGGTCTCCTAACAGAGTCAACAACCTATTCCATTTAAGAAATATGAAACCCACTTAAGTGCCAGAAAGAACAATGTTTCAGGGGCAAAGGAGTATTTCTGTGGGTGAGGATAGGCTAAAAAGTTTTGATTCAATGTTCCTGCTTCTCCAAGGAAGTTAAGGAGTGCCAAGAGAACAGACTGGCTGTAAGAAGATTAAACCCATAGTACTTAGCACAAGCTCTGCACTTATAGGGGACTTTCATTCTCTTTCCATAGAACTGGGGGAAGGGCAAAGAACCTGGTTCAGAGTGGATAAAATGTTCAAACCAATCTAGCAGCCCTCCAATCAAAGATTTAGGGTGGAAAGAGATGTTATATGACATGAAATCCAATCCCTATTTTTACAGATGGGTAAAATGATGCACAAAGCATTTACATTATTTCCTTGAGATCAAGTAACTAATGGATATCTGAAGCAAATTGAAACTCAAGTCTTCTCCTTTCCAAGTTCAGTGCCCTTCCACTCCACTATGTTGTTTCTCAAACAATCCTAAACCTGGAAGACCTCACTTAATCCAATTCCTTCACTTTAGGGATGGAAAAAAGTTAAGACTCCCAGAAAGTGAAGGGACTTGTCCAAAGGTACACAAGTAATAAATATCATAGGTGAAATTTGGTCTTAGGTCTCCTGACCCCAAAAACACTATGGTAACATATCTCAACATGACTGACTTACCTGTTTTCAGTGCAGGCAGCCAGATGGTGCAGGGGATGAAGCGCCTGTCCTTCAAATGGCAAACCCCTCTAGTATCTTTGCCAAGAAAATCCCAAATGGAGTCATAAAGAGTCAAACATGGCTGAGAAAATGACTAAAGAATAGTAAAAGTGCCAAAATATTGGGGCCCCCAGTAATTGGCTACTGTCCCACCCTCATAGATACCAGATGTTCTAGGGGATGAATTACTGAACAGATAGCCCTTAGGGGAGGGTGATCTCTTTCCTTTTCTAAAGCTTTAGAGTCTGGTTCAACAGAGTTGAATTAAACCAAAACTTAAGGCTAAGAATAAGCTTTGATGGCACTTCTGTTGTTTATTGTTTATGTTGCTTCCTCAGGTAGCACCCTGGGAGGTAATGGAGACCTAGTTGGAGACATGAACCTCTGGGATCTGGGAAAGTTTCTCAGAGTCCAGCCCAGGTCAGGAGAACAGGTCCCTCTCACTGTGAGAGCCTATAAAGTCAGCCACAGGACTAGCCAGATTCTCTCTCTTTTATTTTTCTCCCTCCTCTGACCCTTCAACCAATTACAATAATCAAAGGTAGACTTGGGAAAAGAGGAAACAGATAATACTATACTTTCCCAGTGATGAATTATCTCTGACATATGTTAAAAAGGAGACCCTTTCTATATAAAAAGGGGAGCTTTGTTGCTGCCCTCCTCCCTGAGCTGATCTGAATTTAGTACAGTTTGGCTCCTATTCTTAGAGAGTCACTGGGAGCACTGAGGGGTTGTGACTTTCCCAGGGTCACACATAAGCAAAACTTGAATCCTCATGTCCCTGAATCCAAGCATGGGATCATAGATGTAGAACTAGAGAGGACCTCAGAGGCCATCTAAGCCTACCCTGACACCAAAGGGATGAGGAAATTGAAGCTCAGGGAGGTTGAATTACTTTCCCAAAGTCACACAAGTAGGATTTAAGCCAAGATCTTGTAGCCACAAGGGCCAACACTCCTTTCTTTGTACCATCAACATATTATTCTTCACTGTCCCTCACAACTGAACATAAGAAATCATAATAATGCCACTTTTTTTCATCTCCTTTAGTTTCTGCCAAATTATTCCAAAATGTTTCAAACTGGTGATTTTTTAAAATTTATTTTCAGCTAAAAGGGTCCTTCTACACATACATAGGTGGCATTCTTGAAGTTTTGTAGATTAGCTTCAATCTTAGGCTGTCCACTTATGCCCTACAGGCATAAATTTACCAAGTTGCCTTTCCTACCTTTGTTACTTGAATCTCCAGCTCTGGGATTTCTGAGGATGTGGAAAAAATAATATCTCTCTGGTTCATCCTTCTCTAGATACTTATAATAAAGATACATCTACTTACACAGGTATAGGATCATGGATCAGGTTTTCTACCCCATAATGAGCACCAAGCTTTGATTCATGCAATCCAGGAGGACTGGGGAAGATTGCCAATTCTGGGTGGCTGCCACACAGATCTGTGTGTTAGCTCAAAGTGTTCAGGGGGAAGGTAATTTCCAAGTTCTCATCTCCCTGTTTCCAAGGAAACTGGAAGTTTTGTATCATGGTACTCAATCTTGGTTTTGCACACAGACACACACCCTGAGCCTAGCTACTTTTCTAAAGAGAAACACACTTTATTTAGAAAGCAATTTGTTACTGTGTTGTTTTCATTTCCTAGACTACTATGCAGGGTCATCTGAAAGAAAGTGCTTTACAAACCAGAAAGCACTTTCTGAATGTGTATCATTATTATTTTGGAAGAGATTTTGATCTGGAGCTGGAAAGCATGCATCAGCTAGGCACTGGAAGATCTTCAGAGTCTGGTCCCAGCTAGCTTATTCTCCACTCATGGTACTCCATCCCTTTGAGAAGGCAACATCCATCATGCTTGAAATACAATCCCTTGGGAGCATCCTGACTTGGTGAATAGGAGGCTGGACTTGGAGTCAGGAAGACTTAGGTTCAGATTCTGCCTTTGAAACTTATAAGCTGTGTGGTCCAGTGAAGGTCATTTAAACCTTGCTGAGCCTCAGTTTCTCAGTCTGTAAAATTAGAAAGTTGTACTAGGTGACCTTTGTTTTTGTATTTTAGAATTCTTAGTTCCTTCAAGGCTCAACTACATCACCCCTGATTCCCCACTTTTCCATGTTATGTTCTTTCCCTCCTCCTCCTCTTCACCCTTCTCCCCCAATTATTGGGTATAGGATTGTTTATTTAAACATTATATTACAAATATGTAAGCTCCCTGAGGACAAGGCCTTGTTTGGGGGGCATTGTTTTGCCTCTATATCTTCTGTACCTTATACGTGTGTTAGGGGAAGAGAGAGGGAAGAGGACACTAGATTTGCTATTTCATTGGTATGAGTAAGAAAATGCCTTGTATCAATGCAGGTCAACACCTCCTCTGAAGTGTGTAATATTAGAGAGCTTCTTGGGCACTAAATGGTTATGATTTGCCCATATATCATAGGCAAAACTTGAACCCAAATCTTCCTGACTCCCAAGTCAGTTCTCCTTCTGCTAACCACCTAGTAGATACTTTAAAAATTCTTTTTGGATTGGGTTGGATTGGACTGAATTAGATCTTAAAGAACATATAGTCCAACTCTCTCATTTTAGAATGGAGAAGATAGGCTCAGAGAAAGGAAGTAACTAGACCAAAACCAGTTAGGAACCAAGCTAAAGCAGCTTTCCTAAATCCAAGCACAGTGTTCACACACACACACACACACACACACACACACACACACACACACACACACCACTGCCCCCTTTCTCAGTTCAAAGCTACATCACTGGTGCATTCCAATGCTGCAGGAAAAACTACTCAATATGCACCAGGAGGTGGTATTGAAGGAAAAACAGACATTGATACTGTGCTTTTAGACTTATAAAGTTCATTATGTCCTTTGGCTAATGGGTACTTCATAAGCGTTTGTTGACTTGTTGTAGACTTGATTTGAACACTTTTGTAAGGTGAGGTACAGCAAACATTATAATCTCCAATTTGGAAATGGGGAAACTGAGGCTATGCTCTACCCTTGTATGTGTATCTAGTAAATAAGGGGATTTAGACTAGCCCTCTCCTGACTCCTAATCCAGATCTCTCTACAAGCACTCTTCTTTCCATGTATCTATCCCAGAAAAAACATCACCACTTTTACCCATTGGCCATGTCACGAGCTATAATGGTGATGTTAATGTACCATATTACCCTCTAGAGACAGTGTGGTGTAGTGGAGCTGTCCTCAGAATCAGGAAGACCTGGATTTGGTTTCTACATCTAACATCTACTTGTCATGTGACTGTGGGTGATTGATTAACCTGTTAACTCCCCAGGCAATTCTTTTAGTTGCAAAGGAGATGCCAGCCTGCCTTGCTGGAGAAAGTTACTTTCAGTAAATTCCCTACACTCAAGAAACAACAAGTCTGATTTTTTTAAAAATTGTCCTTCCATACAATATTTTCAGATTTAGTGGCTCAGCGTGTGTGTTCTGACTAATGAATTAACAAGGCAACCAACAGGTCTTTCTGAAATTCACTTGTGGAGACTATTCTTTAATGAACCTCGATTGAACCATTTATAAGATCATCAGTATTCATGAATCTTCATGGAAATCACATATTCCAACTACCTCATTTGTCAGAGAAGCAAACTGAGGACCAAAGTGCTGGTGACAAACTTAATTCTGGGTATACCTACAAGAGTCAAATATTGTGAATAAAAATGTAGGAGTTTCATTTCCCTTTCAGACACAGGGAAACATTGTTTTTAAAGGCCATGGGAATGTTTTTGTTAGGGGAAAGAACTCTTCTACATTGTGAAAATTATCATCTTCTGTTTCCTGAGCTCTGAGTAAGCAGTGAGGGTTGGCAAAGTGTGGTGGGAGGAGAGGGAGGAGGGGGAGGGAGTAGCCTAGAGTGAAATTTTGTAAATATTTCATATGGCAATGTAAATACAGTACTTAGTTATATCAATTCCCATTTACAAAGTACATAGTCAATTCCATTTACCAAGTACAGAGCCTTCAAATCCATTTTCAAAGATCTTCCCCAACTCAGGATCAGAAGCATGTCAGTCTACTGGAAGTCTGGCAAATTCTTGTTTGGAGATTAGGAGACACACACTGATTAGGTGAATAGGTTGGGAAAGGGAGACTGTTGGGATGTACTTTGATTCCTAGTGCCTAACGCAGTGCCTGGCACATAGTAGGCATTTAATAAATACTTGTTGGATTGATGGATGGATAGATGAGTGTGGGATGGGAATGGCAATGGAATGGGAATGGAAACGGGAATGGGAATGGAAACGGGAATGGGAATGGAAGGAAACTGAATGCTCAAAGGACGACATTGACAGTTCCTAAATCAGCAGAAAGAATGATGGATTTGTAGGTGACTTCAGATCCTCCCCCTGACCCTTATAATCCATGATCTTTGACAAATCACTTAATTCAGTTACCTCTCTGTAAAATGAGATGACTTCTACAATCCTTCTAAATATTTGAGCCTATGATCCCATGAATCGGCTACAAGAAAATCGAACATTTTTAATCCAACATTCTCATGTTTCAGATAAGGAAATTGAGGTCCAGAAAGAGGAAGTGACCTGAGGTCGTACAACTAGTTAGTGGAAAATCTGTGACTAAAATCCAGATCATCCTGAATAAAGTGAATTCAACAGCACTGTGAAATTCACACATCATGGAATCTCATGGCATTAGCACATTTAAAGAGAATTTTTTCCCCATTTTAAAAAAATCATGAAGCCCTTTAGGTATGTGGAAATTAAACTTTAAAACTTGTGTTTAAAGTATATTTATAGTTATCTGGGTCAGGCAAGCCTCATAAACCAGCAGACCTAGAGGTAACCCTAATTTAATCAAGTGAACAGGATATGAAAAGTAGAGACCCATGGGCAAGGAGAGACCAGAGAGAAAGGTTGGTATTAAAGTGTCCTTACATCAAGGACCAGGATGAAAGTGAGGGATATTGAACCAGGGGCTCATACCTGGTCTGAATAAGAACTAAAGGTCAAGAACATGAGACCAGAACAAAGTCTAGCAATTTATTATTAGCAGTAAAGGGCCATTACCAAGATTGTCACAAGACAAGACAAATTAAGATCATTATTTTACCCTATCCATGGTAAATCTGGTGCAGAATAATGTGGATAGCCAAACCCTGGCCTAGCAATCAAGAATGCTGAGTTCCATCAACCAATTACCAAGCATTTATTGAGTTCTTACTGTGTACCAAATTATTGCTTGATTCTGTTATAGGTTCTGCCAATATATTGAAGTGTGAATGGCTAAGTCACTTCACCTCTCAAACAAGGTTTGAAGTGGAATCTCCCATCTAGAGATGGATCATGGAGATGGAGGGGGTGGTATTTCAGTTCCGCAGTCATCACGGGTCTTTCCTTACATGTGTGTTTTGTTCTCTGCTGGTGGATCTCCCAACTAGGGAAGATGAATAAAAAGGGGTCTCTCCACTTTAAGGCTTGTGCATCCATACTGGAGCTGTAAACTGCCTTGGAGTCTTAGAATGTGAAACCCAACCGGGCATGTCACTGCTGGTAATCCAGCCCTCTCTAAGAATAGGTGTTGTTGCCATCTGTTGATTACCTCCTACAAACCTATTTCCTTTCCCATTCCCTAAGGACATTCTCTCAGAAAACCTCCCCAGGAGGGGCCCCAAAGGCCTCACTATATACATGCTTCCTTTCCCTTTCTTCCTTAGTGTTTTCTCTCCCTCTCTCTGCTACATTTTTTGCTTTGACTTTTCCTTCTGTACAGTTTTTCCCCTTTTCACCCAAGCCTTAATCCTAACAGTGCCCCCACATCGACAACCACAGGCATAGTTCTGATCTACTGGTAACTCAGAGATCACTAAGCTAGCTCCTACACAAAGGGTTTACATTCTAAGTTGTGTCAATTCGGTCATGTCCAACTCTTTGTGACTCCATTTGGGGTTTTTTTGGAAAAGATACTACAGTAATTTTTCCATTTCCTTCTCTAGCTTATTTTACTTAGTAATTTTACTTTATTTAAAAGAAACTGAGGTACATGAAGTGAAGTGACTTGCCCAGGGTTACACAATAAGTATCTGAAACTGGATTTGAACTCAGGTGTTTCTGACTCCAGACCTACTACTCTACCCACCATGTGACCCAACTGCCCTAACATTCTAAGTTAGAACACCTGAACTCATAGAAGGATTTTTTTTCCTTCAAAAAATCAACTCCAAACTGAATAAATTTCAGATACATGCAGTACAATGGCCAAGTTCTCTGCGATGAAGCTGGTTCGTTTGATTAGACTTGGGATCTAGAAGTCCAGCATCCAAGATCCATTACAGTTTACAAAACAGAAACTCATTAGTATTTGAGGCCAGGTAAAGGAATCCTCAAAGGTTAGAGAGGTGGGCAAACCAGGCAAAGGAAGCAAGGGGCCTTTGGAAACTTGTATAAGAGAACACAAACTGTCAGGAAAATAGAATCTTTATTCTCTGTAATATTTCTGGTTCTGTTCTATAAAGCATATTATCCTTCCAAAGGCTCTGAATATGTGTTTCATTGGATAAAATCAGTCTAATGATGTGCTACTTTTCTCTGAAAATTACATTGCTAAAGGCAATAAGCATCAACTGAATATGGCTTTCTAAAGAATAGTGAATTGATACAAAGTCAATGCCAGATAGAAATAGTCTACAGGGCCCTGAGCTATTGTCATGCAGCCTGTGAACTGGGCAGGAAACTAGCTTGACTTTGATTCCAAAGACCTAGAAAAGAGTTTTTCTCACCAAAAGAGGAGGATCATTGACTCCAAGATGAACCAATGTCTGGTGTGCTTGTTCTATATAACTCTTTCATCACAGGAACACAGAGCTGGAGCTAGAAAGGACCTAAGAGGCCATTTCATAAAACTCTCTAATTTTACAAGTAAGGAAACTGAGGCACAATTATTAAGCAACTTAACTATAGTCATAAAGATAGGATCTTAGCTCTCGAACTGGAAAAGATTTCACAGGTCACTTTAGCCAGCCCTCCCTTTTTATAGATGAGAAAACTGAGACCCAGGGAGAGTAAATGATTTCCTCATACAAGTTGCAATCATTAGCTTGGGTTCAAACACTACCTCTGACATTGGCTGTCCCATGATCTTGGCCAAGTCACTCGATTTGCTCCCTAGATTGCAGCTTCCTCTCTGTAAAATGAGATGATTGAGATAGATGTCTAACATCTTTTGTGTGTCTCCAAGAAGCTGTAACATGCTCAGTGGCCATACCCCAGTAAAACCATCTTGGCAGATGAGCTAAAGCAGTCTGAAGGCATCTGATAGACCTCAAAACCACTGGTTAGTTAGAGGAGGGTCTACCCCAAGCATGTGAAAACTTTCCCCAGCTGAATGAGCAGATGAAAACAATTTGTTTGAATGGCCACGAAGGTGGCTGGAGCAGTGCTGTAGAGAGCTTAGAGCTTGGAAGATGCCAAGGTCATTCACTGCATCCTGACCCATCACCAATTGTCTTCACTTTCTCCTGCCAGTGGATGCCTATGACTCTGGGAGTGAGAGTGAGTTTGATGGCTTTGTGCAACTCTACCTCACTTGGATCCAATTCATGCCCAAGCAAAGACACCACCCCCATGATGTCACTGGCCGTCTTCGAAATGAAGGACAATGAGCCAACACAGAGACTCCAGAATCAGGAATCTCTCTCCTGTCCAACTTGTGATTCAATGGGAAGAGCCCTAGCAATAATTAGAAGACCTGGATTCAAATTTTCTGAGATACCATCCTCACACCATTCATGAGGTAACTTCATCCAGAATCCTTATTAAAATGGGCTCATATTCCTAATGCTGCTTTTCATTTCCAGCAGGAATTGAAGGCAGGGCTGCTCTGATATAAGTGATCTTGGGCAAGTCTCTTAACCGGTCTGGATCCAGTTTCCTACTTTGTAAAAAGACAGTTGTATTTGATGTTCTCAAAGACCTCTTCTCAACTCTAAATATATGAGTCTATTCATAGTACTCAGTGTTTCCAGTCTGTTTTAATGGAATTGTCAGACCTTTAACTCTGAGTCACGACATCACGAGATAAGCTTATTTGATTTCCCAACATTATCACCTGGGATGCTTCTAAAGAAAACTGAAGATTCACCCAGGCTATTAAAGACAAATGTAAAAATTATGAAAAGTGTAAATGACAAAGAGCTGGGTATGCTTTAAGGCAAGGAACTGTTACCTTTTTGGGGTCATGGACCCCTTTGGCAGCAGTTTGGCGAAATCTATGAACCCTTTTCAGAATGATGTTTTTAAATGAATAAAATAAAAAGTATAGGATGACAAAGTAAATATAAAATATTAAAATAGATTTATTGATAATGTATTTTAATATATTTATCAAAACACATATCTTTTTTTAAACCAAGTTATAGACCCAAGATTGAAAGCTCCTACTCTTGAGGCATTTAAGAAAGAAGCAAACTGATAGTGGCAGCGCACTAGAGGGGTAATGGAATTGAGTGTCTACTTTAGAATAAATGTGTGTGTGTGTTCATCCTTCATTGCCGAAGAAGACCATGCCATCATAGAAATAATGACATGACTTACACTTGACTTTGTTTTGAGTGAGGGAGATCTGTACAGGTCACCAGCCTCACTTCTCCAGAGCCATCTGAATCCAGTGACCAGATGTTCATCAGGATGACTGGAGATGACCCAGGATGAGGCAATTGGGGTTAAGTGCCTTACCTAAGATCATACAGCTAGTGAGTGTCAAGTGTCTGAGGTGAGATTTGAACTCAGGTCCTCTTGACTCCTGCACTGGTGCTCTATCCACTGCAACACCTGGCTGCCCTCTTAGAGTAAATAGCAGTGGGGCAAATTTCATGAGATTGGAAGCCTTCCTAGTGTCCCTGAAATCCTACGCTTCAAATATCAGAGTGGCATTAGGAATATGAGCCCATTTTAATAAGGCTTCTGGATGAAGTTACCTCATGAATCGTGTGACAGTCACAAAGTTCTTAAAGACTATCTACTCCAACCCTCCCATTTTATGAGCGGGGATGCCAAAGAGACCAAGAGAGATAGAGAAACCTGCCCGATGTCCCAGAACAAGTTTGTAGCTAGCCTGGATTATACCCCAGTTCCCCTGATTCTTAGTCTTTGGGGCCCATGTTATAGCACAGGAAAATCATTCTGTGTAAAAGTCTTCTTAGCACTTCAGAAATTCAGTACCTTTTGATGGGAGGAAAACTAGAACAGGATTAAAGGGATTCTCTGCTCCAGAAAATGTTCCAGATCATATGTTACACCGGCATTTCATTTGCAGCATGTCCAAGATGAAAGCCATTTTGTTTTCTCCAAAACCCATACTTATTCTCAAATTCTCTGATTCTGTTGAGGACATCAGCATCCTTATAGTCAGCCAGATTCAAAACATTTTCATTATCCTAGGCTCTTCATTTTCCCTCACTTTGTATATTCAACCAGTTGCTAGATATTATTGTTTCTGGGGCATCTAGGTGGTGCAATGGATGGAGTACCAGTGCAGGAGTCAGGGGGACCTGAGTTCAAATGTCATCTCAGACACTTGATACTCACTAGCTGTGTGACTTTGGGCAAGTCACTTAACCACAATTGCCTCATCCTGGGTCATCTCCAGTCATCCTGATGGCGCTGGAGGAGAGGTGCCCTGCACAGCCCTCCCTCACTCAAAAAACAAAGTCAAGTGCAAATCATGTCATTATTTCTCTGATGGCATGGTCTTCTTCGGCAATGAAGGACAAACACACACACACACACACACACACACACACACACACACAGAGGTACTATTGTTTCTAACACCACCACCACCATCCACCGCCAGGACATGTCTTTCATCTTTCCCTTTTCTCTACTCACATGGTCTCTTCCCAAGGTCAGGTCCTCTTTACTTCTCTCCTAAACTGTTTCAATAATCTTTGGACTGGTCTCCCTGTCTTCCATTTCCCCCTTCTCCAATTCATCCTATACTCAGCAACCAAAATAATCTTCCTGATAATTTTCCATAGGTTTACGTTGATCCTCGGCTCAAAAATGTTCAATAGCTCCCCGTTGTCTCCAGAATAATACTACGTCAGAAATGTTCCCTCTTTTTTGAAGGCCTCAGGATGATGACTGATGGGGAATGAGGTATTTTGTACTACCTCAGCATCCATATGTATTCTTGGCAGTCTGAGTAAAGTCATAGGTTGAGGGGCATGAGAGTATCAATCTGGAAGATTCTCTGATTGACTCAAAGTCAAAGTTAGCTAATAGATTGATGCAATATAACCTATGATGGATAACATAGGATGCCAAGTGCCATCTGGGGTCATCTGGGCCTGGTTGAACACAGTGTAAATTGATCAGGAAAGAGAAGCAAACCTTCTCAGCTGATTTTGGGAGGGAAAGCAAAAAGTAAAGGACAAATAACACTTAACAGGGAATTATCTGAGAAGTACCAGAGGAAAGACCTTGGGTTATTCTCTCAAGTGAGGAATGAAAGGCCTTACAGAAGAAATATATGTGCTTTTATTCTATTAAGTTCCACCTATGAAATTTGAACTCATACTTCATAGAGGAGGGTGAATAAACATTCAATAAACCAAGGTCCTAACAAGGAAATAAAGGCTATGTAAAAATAAGTACATGCACACATATATTCTATAGCAAGTAATATTAGTTCTTTTACAGCCCTCAGAATAAGGAAAGATAGCATTTAGTTACATAATTCTAGGGTGCAACATTATATTCTCATACACACGAGAAAGGATATGGAACTATCAATATTATAAAAAGAGTTGTAGTCATTGAAGTTCTTTTGGTCCTGAGGTAATAGGTTCCACTTGACTGCACTCATTGGGAATACAGAAGGAAACCTCATTCAGATACATATTAGACTAGGAAACTTCTGAGATTCCTTCTAATTTTCTGATTCATACAGTCTGAATTCTATTTAGATTGGACTATTACCTGATGCACAAATAGGACATGAAGTCTCTTGCTTCTGTGACTTCGCCAACTTGTTCCTGGAAACACATTCTCTCATTCAGAATCCTTTCCTTCCTTCAAGTGTCACCTTCCCCAGAGTCAAAGTGCCACCTTCTCCATGAAAAGCACCAGTTGAAAATGTTTTCTCTTTTCCTCCACTTTGTCTGATATATCCTTTTCCTGTATCTCTCCCTATCTTACTACCTTGTATTCTACTTGTGTTTGAATGTAAAATGTCTCTCCCTAGCACAACACATGTTCTTAGAAGGGAGCAACCATGTTATATCTTTTCCTTCTATCCCAAGTACACAGCCTAGGGTTTGCCACATCGTAAATGTCTAATGGCACTATATGCCTGGTCCATCGCAATAAATGTCTACTGAATAAAAGAATAAAAGTGTTTCCTCTGAAAACCACATATTGAAGCATTCCCATTTAGCACAAGGGAGAAACCTAAAGACTGAATTTCTCTTAGGGGTACGCAGCTGTAAAAGCCAACAATTGTGAGAAGTGTTTAAAATATATGTTCAAGAACTGTTCCATGGGAATATTTTGCCTTCCCTATTCTTAACAGGGTGTGATAGAGAGAATTTCACCCCTTATAGTGAGACGCTTCTTTCTAAAATACCTTTTCAAGGCAAAGCCAAACAAGCAAATGAAAACAAAAAACCAACCTTGATGCCAGAAGAGTTTGCCAATTTCTATTTTTCAAAGGAAAGCAGTTTGAGGGTTAGCTTCTCTCCATGACAGTCGGTTCTAATGTAGGTTATGCCATAAACTAACCATATGGTCTTGGGAAGATTGCTTCACATCCCTAGGCCTCAGTTTTTTATTTGTGTATGAGGAGTGTTGGAGGACTCATGGTGCAGTGGAAAGGGTACTTATGATTTGGAATAAGAGGTTCAAATCTTGGCTCTGTTACGTCAGGTCCTGAGTGTATGACTGGAAAAAATCACTTCATTTGTCTGGACCTCAGTTTCCTCATCTGTAAAATAAGGAGGTTAGACCAAGTGACCTAAATTTTGCATCCATCTCTAAATCTATCATTTTATGACCCAATGATTAGACAATCCCTAAGGCTCCCTCCAACTTTAGTGTATGATCATGGATTTAGAGCTGAAAAGGATCTTACAGTTCATCTAGTCCAAATGTATTACACAGAAGAAGAAACTGATAGCCAGAGAGGGAAAATTTCTTCCCTAAGGTCACATGAGTATTAAATGGCAGAACCAGGGTTTGAACTCAGGTCCTTGATACCAAAGCCAATGTTCTTTTCATTGAAATGGGCAGTCTCAATATTTTATTTGTGGAACCATCCAACCACCAAGTGCATTTATATATAAACACCACACAACTGAAAACAAGAGTGGAAAATCCATAAGGAGAAAGAAACAGAGACAGACAGATAGAGTATCAACTCTATGTCCACAGATTCTAAATGCAATATTGAGACAGTCATGATTGCTAAAATCATCAAAAAAACCTTCTTCCCTTCTTTCCAGAAATATAGTTAATGGATGTAGGACACTACATATTATGTTGCCTTAATTAATGTGTTATTCTGTTTTATTGAACTTTTCCCCCTTCTACTCCTCCTCCTTCTTCTTCTTTTCTTCTTTGTTTTAAGGGATTTCTCTCAGGGGAAAAATAGAGGAATACATTGTGAAATTAAGGTGATACAAAAATCACCAAAAAATACAAAATTACAATATCAATAACATATAATATCAACAACAAAAATATATTAATAGTAAAAAATAAAGGATCTCAACATTTTAGAAAATCACTGGCAAAAAGATGTAGAATACATGGGTGCAAAGTGGAAACTGACCCAGATGATAAAAGAGGAAAAGGAAGGAAGGAAGGAAGGAAGGAAGGAAGGAAGGAAGGAAGGAAGGAAGGAAGGAAGGAAGGAAGGAAGGAAGGAAGGAAGGAAGGAAGGAAGGAAGGAAGGAAGGAAGGAAGGAAGGAAGGAAGGAAGGAAGGAAGGAAGAAAGACAAGCTCAGTAACAATGAACCACTCAATTCTCCAGCCATCTCCTCCGGAGCCTCATCATTTACCTACTCACCTTGGAGAAACTTCCACTCTGGGTCTCCTCTCTCATTATTAGTGACTGCCTCTCCTGTATAACTATTTCGTGAAAAGTTTCAGCCATGTTTCACTTCATTATCAATTCTACACCCTTATCCTCATCAGCCTTGCCAACCACTTTGATTGAATGAATACCATTGCTTCTCTACTTCCCCCTACCTCTGGAACCATGAAGTTTTCAAATAACTTCTGCCGTTGTCCTTGGATGGAGTGTGTCAACCTATTCCCCTTTATTCTTATTAAATATCCATGTGAAAAAAAAATATCCATGTAAATTTCTGGGTCAAAAATGTCCCTCTCTGACCACCTCTTCCTTTTGGGAATGTAAATTCTTTGAGGATAGGGCTTGTTTCTGTTTTTGTTTTTTGCTTTTTTTTTTTTTGTATCTCCAGCACTTGACAAAAGTTTGACACATAGAACTTAATAATTTTCATTCTTTTATTCATGATTAAGTTTTCAGTTCCATGTTTGAAACTTTTATGTTCATTTTCACTTCACAACTTGTCCCCAAAATTTGTGATGGTGATGATTGCTTCCAGAAGGATCTCTGTCTTCCATAATGCCTTCCCATTATATCAAATAAATACTGCGGCTTTTTTGGCTCCTTGTTCACTTATCCTCCTGTTATGATGGGAAACCAGTTCTTCGGACTCTATCTGATCAGAACTTTAAGAGCATTTGATTTGATCTAAAATAAAATTTTGAGTGCAAAGACATCAAAAAGGACTGTACCTTTCACAGTCATTCAAAGTATTGTTGAAAGAAGTTGCCTCACTCTCCTTCTCTGGCAAATGAACTATGTCTGACAGTTTCAGCTGCCACATCTTCACCCCAAAGTGGCCCAACTTTCCCCAAAGATATGTTCCCAAGTCTGTTGAGACAAGGCACCTCATTTGTTTTAATTCTGAGCTACTGCACACAAGCCTCTTTCAATCTCAATTAGCGGGTAGGAAATTTATTTAGAAAGTTGACAGGCACATTTGGGGGATTAATGATCACTGATTTATGAATATTGAGTAGCATTTCAATAAGCTGAACAGAGTAATCACGTGTAGCCAAAGCTGGTTCTTCCCCCCATTAGAGTCTGGTGCAATCACTCAAAGGCAGTTAAATGATTCTGATTTATGACCTTAACCTACAGGGCCCACTCCATTTGCTCTATCAGTGTGTAAATTCTAAAAATGCAATTCCCCATACCTCTAGAGAGCTAATTTAAGTCAACATTATGCATGAGTCGAGAATGCTGGAATTCTCAGATCTCTTATTTCGCTCATTAAATTTGCACTGAACATCTTGCAATTAAAATTTCATATAGATTTCTTCTTATGATTGACATTTGGCCTTGGTAAAATGAGTTTAAATCTCATCTCTCAGAAGATTCAGAAGGGAAGAGATTGATCTGGACACTGTTTCAGGTGGGACATTGATGACAGAGCACTAATGCTTGGATTAGCATTTAAACAAGGCTCTTTGGTGAAAGGGGACCCAGCCTCATCAATGAGGACAATCCAGTGGCCAAGACTGAACTTTCAGGAGGATGCACGACGTGAGGCCAAAGACCCAACATGAGCCCATTTGGACCTGAAGAGCTACCTGCTCTCTTGGCCGGGAACTAATAAAGATCTCTTAACAAAGCCTTGAATATCTAACCATTTCTCAGACTTTTGGAGGTATGGAAACTTCAAAATGCTGAGAATGATGAATTCAAAAGGCAGGTAGGATAGATACTATCAGTTGAGAAACAATAAAAGAATTGTCTAGAATTTCAAATTGGGGGAACCAAGAATAGAAGGCTCTAAACGCGCTGTTTAAACCCATGCCAAGTATTTCCCTTCTTTAGGCCTCTATTACACCATTTGTTAAATGAAAGAATTGAATTAAATGGCCTCTCAGGCTCCTGCCTGCTTCAACTTGTTACTCTAAAATATATTGAGAGGCAGCGTGTGACTGTGGTCATGGACTGAGAGAGTGGCTTCCTTCCAGTTTTATCTCCTGCCTTTGCACTGACTCTCCCCCATGCCTGGGATGCTCTGCTCCCTCACCTCTCTTTCCTGCATTCCTTGATTCTGCTGGGGGCCTTTCCCAGGTCACCTAGCTTCAAATGCCTTCCTGTGAGATGACCTTCATCTATCTTATTTGTACTCAGTTGTTAGCATCTGATTCCCATTAGGATGTGATCTCCTGAGGGCTTTTGCCTTTCTATCCCCCGTGTTTAGCACAGTGCCTGACACATTGGAAGTGTGCAAAATAAATGCTTATTAATTGACTGAAGAGAATGGAGATGCTTTCTAAAAGAATCTCAGTGGTGACGGAAACATGCTATTTGGTTAATTCACTTAATCAAACATTGTTAATCACTTACTGTAGGGTGCATAGGGCAATGTGAAATAGAAGGTAGAAGCCACAGGACATAATGAATACAGGGTCGACCTGAGTTCAAATCCCTCCTTTGACACTTACTAGCTGTGTGACCACAGAAAAGTCCCCCAGTTGCCCCGGTCAACTTTGTAGGACTGAGTTACAAAGAAGGAATCAGTCTACATGGGAGCACCTTTGAAGTTACCGGTCCAATTTTTTAAAAATCTTTATATGAATTGAGGAGAGATGAAATTTGACGTTGGCCTCTGATCCCTGATGTTTCAATCTATATTGCTCCTTGAGGTCACAAAAAACCCATGTGCTTATCCATAGTCTCGAGACCTGGAAGGTCATCTAGTCCAATCCCTTCATTTTCTGAAAAGGAAACTGAAGCCCAGAGAGGAAAATTGACTTATCCAAAGTCATACTGGAAGAGAATGGCAGAGCCAAAATTCCAGACCCAGGTACTCTGACACTATTCCAGGTGGAGTACCCAGAAACTTGCCCTAAAAGCCCAGGAATTCAACCTATCTTGTTAGCTGAGTTGTTATCCAATTATATTGAGGATTATGATTATTAAAAAGAACTTTGGACTTACTGGGGCAGAGGGGAAGAGAGAATCGCAAATGTCTCTGGGCCTCAGAGTCTTTCTCTGTCAAATGAAGGAGTTAGATCAGATGCTCTCTAAGATTCCTCCTAGCCCTGAAGATTTGTGGCTAGGATGATGTAAACTAGCAGACTGCCAAAAACCAAGTGGAATGGCATTCAAAAGATGGAAATATGTGTCAATGGAATAGACAGGCAAATGGGTTGGAAAGACTTTTCAGCTGTTTAAATACCTAGTGGATCCCTCTTTCCAAGAATCTCATGGCTGAGATTTCATAAGGCACACCCCCACAGAAGTGAGGAAATAAGAGCAGAACTGAGGAACGAAGCAAAGTTGGCAAAGGAGGCTTCATTTGCATTCGTAGCTCTTCCTTCCCTCCCTTTAGAAGCATCTGGGAGATGCCACCGTGAATGGAGCACTGGACTTGGAATCAGGAAGACCTGAATTCAAATCCAGTTTCACTTTCCTCCTTTGTAAAATGGGGGTAGTTATAGCACTTACCTCCCAGGGTTGTTGTGAGAAATACTTAGAAAGTGCTTAAGACAGTGAGTGTTTCATAAAGATTTATTCCCTCCCTTTCCCTCCCCCTTTTAATCCAATTGAACACAATATTAAGAGCCTACAGTATGACAGGCAGCAAATTAGGTATTGGGTGTACAAAGCCCTTCCTTCAAGGACCTTGCAGTCTACATGGGAGGAAGGAAAACATAGTATATAGTCAACTGCACACAGGGGATGGGACTAGGTGATCTCAAAAGTTCCTTCTTCCTGATCTGTGATATGGGGGAATCTGTAAGGGAATAGCTATTTCTCCTATTGACCTGATTTCTCTAGAGTGTGCTAGTAAGCACCCAGAAGGCTTACCAAAATGGAAGGTCTGAGCATAGACTCAGGGATGACCTGGGTATCAAAGAATCAGCTCACCTAAGTCCAGAGTAGTTTATCACAGCCTCTTCAGAAGGAGGGAGGGACCACTTTCTAGCTTCACTCTTGAAGAGGACCAAAATGACATCACTACGTCAGGTCAAGGTATAGTGTGTCCAACTGTGACTGATCAGACCAACATGAGCTTGGAAGGCTCCACCACAAGTCAGACACAAATAGTCCAATTTGGAGAAGAGATTTCTCTAAATCTCGTGGGTTTTTTAGCTACTACGATTTGGCTCTCTAGTGCTAAGGGTATCAAGAAAGGTTTCCCATAGGAGATGACCCATGAATTGAGCCTAGAAGGAAGCTAAGAGATTCGAAGAGAAGAGAAGTGAAGAGGAAATGTCTTCCATAAGGGATACAGAAAAACTATACTTAGAATCTTTCTATATTTTTTTCATTCTAAGTCTTCACAGCCAAGAACTGAATCAGAGGAACGAGTGCTGTAGGTGATGGTGCATAGGGTGTGTCCCACACAAAGGTGGGAAATGGATCTCAAATCATGGAACATTAACTGGACCACTTAGGCTAGAGAGTAGCATATGTGAATTAATCCTGCACCAAGGATTTATCAAGTACCTATTGGGTGTCTCTCAACATGCTACATGTTAGGGATAGAGCCAAAAATAAAAAATAATAAAACCAGTCCCCTGCCCTAAAGAAGCTTACATTCTATTTAGGGGGACAAATACACAAATATAAATGTATACAAAATATATCCATGCATACAAGATAATTGGGAAGGGAGAAAAGAAACTAGCAGCTGAAACAAGCTACAATAATCATAGAGAGGTAGACAGGAAGAGGTCTATTCCCTCTTGCCATCATTCTACCACATGACATCATTTTATGGTAGGCTGGCAGACAATGGACTTGGTCTCTGGGGTCTGAAAGCCTTGCTCAATACTGTCAATAATACTTCTGTAGGTAACATCCTATCCATAACATGAAAGGGTTGGCATAAATGATCCCTAAGGTCTCTTCCAGCTACCACATTCCATGACTAAGTTGAGGCCAACTCTGGCAGGTGTCTAGGTCATCACTGGTCTGAGTTTTCTAATTACAATGTAGCTCTTCCCACTGTTCCCCATTCAACATCAGTGGGAAGGACCTATGGACACAAGGGTCCAAGGGATATGCTAGAATCCTAGAATACACAGAGCGCTTCTGGAGTCCCTCACGTTAATCATGCGAGCTTGACCTCATTGACAGAGGCAAAACTTAGCTGCTGCCAAGTACATCGCACAAATACTTTCTATATCTCTCCTAAAGATCCCAGTGCTAACAGCAAAACTCAATTCTATTTTATTCTGCCAGCTAATTTGGTAGGCTAGAAACTGTTAGGCATTGTTTATTGGCTCATTTTTAGAGGTAATATTACCCTTCATGCGAGCATCTCAATCCTCAGTGGTACCATATGTTTTGTCATGCCTTGTAGCTCCACTGTGTTTACTGAGTTCTTCTGAGATAATTCTGATTCCTCGAGATTGTTCTGTATGGGTCAAATCATCATTAAGAGTATGTACTTTCCACTTGATGTAAAGCCAAGGTCAATTTTTACTTTCCCTTTTAGAGGACTGCCAACCACCTGACTGGTCACTTGTATCTGCTGTTAATCCATCAACTCTTTGCTGGGGACAGGAGGAGACAGAGGAATCATTTTCTCCTGTAATCTTGACTCTTTCAGCTGGACATTAAGACCACAGGCTGTACTAGATGAATAAAGGACTCTCTTATTGACAAGTTGTCTGGAAGTGCCTGCACAGGGATTGAAAAACTATACTTAGAACCTTTTTCTATTTTTTTTCATTCTAAGTCTATACAGCCAAGAATTGAATCAGAGGAATGAATGTTGATGGTGATGGGCATCTTTACTTAGCTGCTTTGGAAACCAAGATCCAAAATGTTTTCACATGGATTAGACTGGGTATAGTCAATACATATTAAAGAAGAGAAAATGAGAAACTGAAAAGCCTTCTGTAGTGACAGCTGAATAGACCCACTGAGCATGAAACCTCAAAGCAAAATCACTGACGTGGTGTCTCGGTTCCCCACTGACTCAAACAGTTTATAAATCAATCAACCAGTCAGGATTAACAGAGTGCCTACCACAGACCCAGCACTGTGCTTTACTCCTGGGGTGGTGAGAGGGGAGAAGGGGCTGAGGAGGAGAGGGATGTGTTATCATAACTATTACACCAATACATGAAGCATCTGCGAGGGAGAACTCTCTCCACCCACGCAAATCGGAACTATGTTTTAATGTTTAAGTGCTAAGGAGTTTGTTCCACTGACAAATTAAGTGATGTGTCTAGATGTACAAGGCTATTAAGTATCAGAAGGGAAACATGAACCTGGGTCTTGACACCAAGTCCAACATTCTATCCACCATATTATCAAAGTCTTCCTCCAAAGACTAAGAGGACCAGGGCTAGAATCCTACGTAACCTTGGGCAGTCATTTAACTATTCTGGGCCTCAGTTTCCCCATCTGTAAAATAAAGGGATGGGACTAGGTGATCTCAACAGTTCCTTCTTCCTGCTCTGTGATATAGTGGAATCTATAAGGGAATAGCTAATTCTCCTATTGACCTGGTTTCTCTAGCGTGTGCCAGTAAACACCCAGAAGGATTACCAAAATGCGAAGTCTGAGCATAGACCCAGGGATGACCTGGATATTGAATAATCAGCTCACCTAAGTCCAGAGTAGTTTATCACCAGGTGATGAAATTTCTTTCACTCACAGCAGTTGTCAATGGTTACCCACTGAGATGGAGAGGAAATGTGATGGGCAGTGATTGAGAGACTATCCTCAGAGATGGAGCTTTGACATATTCATTGATAACTATTATTATTAAAAACAAGCCTGCTGAGAGGCAGGGACATAGGATTAAATTATGGGCATGAAGAGTGGCTTAGGAGGAGTAGCAGGGTTCCTGGATACCTGGGGGTGCCCATATCACGAAGATCAAGTGGTAACAACCATGCAGTGTCTCCAATATGAAGGATGCTCATTGACAGCCCATGATAATGCAGCCCCATAAATAGAATCATCAAGGACTAGCCCAAGGTAGGGCTGATAAGAGAAACTCCCAAGGTCTGAAAACATCACAGGAAGCATCAATTAGCAATCCTCTGAAGGGGTATGTTTATCGATCTTGACTGATAATCCATGTGAAAAAGACATAGGAGTCTTCACCTAGATGATGGGAAAGAGAGATGTGATTTCAAAACCCAAAAAACCCATAGACCCAACAAGGCAGAAGGAGAGTCCTGAATGCATAAGATGACTCAGAGGAAAGAGGACTGGTTTGGGAATCTCAAGAGGACTTGAGTTTCAGATCCCGATCCATCTTCTCTTTCTAATTGTACAATCTTATACAAGTAACCTCACTTTTCTGGATCTCAGTTTCCTCATCTGTAAAATGAGAATGTTGGGCTGGATAGTTTTGAAGGTTAATTTCAGTTTTAAATCCATGACCAACTGCCACCAATGGTCAAGCAAACTCAAGAACCTCAAAAATAGCTATTCCTCCAAAAACACCATTCTAGCCCCAAAACCATCTTCCAGGGAATCATCTTCTTGTGGAGATGGGACCCTACATCTTCCTCTTCAGGTGTTACAGTCTCAACTACTCAAAAGCAGGAAAAGAAATCACCAAGGTGTCAAATGGTTCAACATATGAAACAGACATGGGTTTAGAAATCAAAATGAAATCAAAGACATGTTACCATTTATTTTGCTGCTATACCCTAAGGACTACAAAGCATTTCTATCTGACTTGAGTTCCTTAAAATCTGGAACCGTCTCACTTTTCTGTTTGTATTTCTAGTACTTACAGAATACTTACAATGCTAAGAACTGAATAAGAATTTATTACACATTTTTGATTGATTAATTCATGAACGAGGAGTCACCTGGAGATGATAGTTTCTGATTTGGGATAACCATTCTATGCTTGGCATGGATCTGCTACCAAAGAAATGCTCTGATCACATAATCTGGCAATGTCAACAAGACTAAGGAAAGTAGAGGTGCCCTAGCACTAAACCTCTCCTTCCCCATCTCCCCTACTCCTGCCCCTGTGATCACACCCATAGAATTACTAGTAGGGAGGCCAAATGACAGTCATTTTCCAAGAAGATAAAATGGAATAGGGGGTCTTTAAAAGGAAGACATTGTTCACACCATGAGGGAATTCCAGAAGAGTTACTGAAGTCCTGGTAAGGTTCAGAGATTTAGAGGTTAAAAGGACCCTGGAGTACATCAAGTCAATTTCTCATTTTACTGATAAGGAAACAGAGACTATGTCATTTGCCAAGGGTCATAGAGGTAAGTGATCAGGATTTGAACTCTTGCCTCCACATCCAACACTCTATCAATTACTCCATCCAGCTGCCACCTAAGTTGAATCATTTGCAAAGCCAGCATTTGAAGCACTGCCCTCTGACTCCAAACTCTTAACTCCTTACCTTTCACCTCATGAGCTAAATTAACTGTTTTTTGAAAGAGGAACTAATTTGCGTTGTCTTCCTGCCCCAAACTACTGACCAGTCTCTCATCTTCAAGTACCTTTCAGGCATTTCAACTGAAATTCCAGTAGATACATGAAAACCAGTCTCTAAAACAGAGTTTATCTTTCCCCCTAAACCCTTCCCCACCTCCTATTGTCTCTATTATTATAGAGGGGAACACCATTCTCCCAGTCACAATCCCAGCACCGTCTTGGAGTTCTCACTATTTCTAACCCCCCCATATTCAATCTTTTGCCAATGCCTGCAGATCTCTCCTCTGTGCCATCTCTTGAATATGGGCACGTTCTCTCCTCTGATGCTGCCCTCAACCCTGGTGCAGACCCTTATCACCTCACACTTGGACTGTTGTAATGGATCTCACCACCTCAAGTCTCTCCCCACTCCAATCCATTCAGCCTCTACAGTACTTCCTAAAATGCAGGACAAATCACATCACACCTCTACTCAATATATTTCATTGGGTTCCTATCACCTACAGGAGAAAATTCAACATGCTTTCTTTAAGAGGTGGCTGAAGCCCTTCATAACCTAACCCCCTCCTATCTTTCCAGTATTCTTATACCTTAATCCCTAACATTTTCTCCTTGATTCAGTGACACTGACCTCTTGGCTGTTCCACATAGAAGACCCTTCCTCCCTCAGCTCCAGATTTTCTTTGACTGACTCCCATTCCTGGAATGCTCTCCCTCCTCCACTCCAACTACTGCCCTCCCTTCTTCTTGTGAGTTTGAACAAAAATTCCATCTTCTACAGGAAGCCTTCCTCAACTCCTCTTAATTCTAGTATCTTCCCCATATTAATTATTTCCTATTCATCCTGCATAGAGATTACTTTGTGTATATTTTGTGTATATATTGCATGTTGTCTCTCCTATTAGATTGGCAGCTCTTTGAGGGCAGGGACTGCCTTTTGCTCTTTTTTTTATCCCCAGCTCTTATCACAGTGGCTGGCACATAGTGGATGCTTAATAAATTTTGATTGATTGATTGATTGATCTAACCTGATGTACCTGTCTATGCTAGAATGAAGGGATGAGCACATCTATTAACTAGAATAGAAATAGGTCATGCTTCATTCCATAAAATCCACTGGTCCTAGACTCTAGCCCTGTTCCTCTAGGGGTATATTTAAGAGCCTCAGATGTAGTAAACATTATATAGGGTCTTCCTGTAAAGTTGTGTTTTGCAAGACTCATGGCGACCATTTCATCTTTTGCTGCCTCCTTCCTGTTTCTCTCCATTCTTCTGTGCTACTAGTCAATTGTGGGTTTTTTTTCCTTCCTAAAACAATGGATTAAGCCTGCATTATAATCCAGTCTGCATTAGTTCCTAGCAGGAAAGCCCAGCAACTCAGAGAACAGAATTTGTGGATCGCCAAGTGCTTCGGAATGCACATAGCATTTTGATACATATAGCCCTCAACCTTGACATCACCCTACTGCCTTGTTTTATTTTGTTGGACAGCAATTTCCTCTGGTTTGGTGAGGAATTGGGAGAAGGAATATTTGTCATTTCTTTCCTCCTGCAGCAGCCAATGTGAGCTTGTTTTTATTAGTGATGTTGGCAAAGCCTGGGGAAACAACCCCCAAAATGTGTGTGTGCCTAGAGTGGATATTGATTCCTGCTCCATAAGACAATATGGAGTTGACTTGGACCTATACCCAACCATTTCCATGACTTATGGATCATACATTTAAAGCTGGAAGGAATCACAGAAGTCAACTAGTTCAATCTCCTGATCGTACAGATGAGAAAACTGAGTGTTAGCCAAGACATATGTCAGTAAAAACACATTATTTTTAATCTCAGGAAAAGCAGGAAAAAAATAAAAAGAAGAAAAGGAGATATCACCAAAGGTCAAAGATGCCATTCAAGCAGTGTGTGGGATGAGGGGAAATGTGATGCAAAAGATAAGCCAGGCAGTGATGACCAGCCCCATAACTTTGAAAAAAGACTCAGTTTTCTTTTTTTTTCCTTCTTAGTACCAGCTGGCCCTCCTCCTTCTCCAAACTCTAGCCTCCTGATATGAACAGCAACCTGGCCCTCCTCCTGAACCTCCATTGACCAAATCCACAAAGTACAAGGTCCAGAATAAATGGTACAGTGAGAAACATCCATTGTAGTGGAGACAGAAGCAGTTACCATATCTGTGACTGTCGGATTGACTCAGGCAATATAGAAGAGTTAGTCAGCCAGTTTATCAGTCAGTCAAAGAATATCTGTTAAGCACCTACTATGTGACAGAAACATGGCATTGGGGATACAAAGAAAGGAAAAACATGTCTTCTGCCCTTGGAGGAGCTTACATTCTAAGGGAGGAGACTACATGGAAATAACTAAGTTGATATAAGATATATTCAAAACAGCCAGAAAATATTCTAAGAGGGGAAGGAATTAGTAGCTACAAGGACCAAGAAAGATCTTCTAGAGGAGGTGAGATTTTAGATAAGTCTCAGAGGAAATTAGGACAGAATCAGAACTTGGCTTCCTCTCTTATAAAGAGTTAATAAAGTAAACAGTGGAGAAAAAGGTCAGTGCCTTCTGGATGCTTTTCTTAGCCTTCTGGGAGTTAGACCAGACTTGAGTGAGGTTCACTGAAATTCCAGGTCATCCCTTGTTAGGGCCTGGCACCCAGCACATTTCATTTAGCATTCCAACATTTTGGATCCACAACTGATGGAGTGTGCACTTGTTTGTACTAATGGAAAAAGTGAGTAGCCTCTGAGCTCACCCTCCTCCTCACTCACATACACATATATTGCTGGAAACTTACTCTGCAGTCTATCATTTGAAGTTTATGTGGCTTAAATGTTCCTCTTTGACCCACCGCATCTGTGAGTTACTCCTCCAAATGTGCATACATCAGACTTTTGGCTCATTCATGCATTCTTGCTTAATCTAGTCTGGAGAATAAGGTCCTGGGACAGGAGGTAGAGTATATAATAAGTCTGGAAAAGGAAGTTGAGATTCTTCCATTTTTAACCCTTTGGGTCATTTCTAATCCAACGCCATGCCTAGTACACACTTGACTGAATTGGTTTATAACCATCCAGTTTGGCCAAACTGGATTACTCATTGTCCCCCAAATACTCCTTATCTTTTCTTACCATCATAATTTTGCCCTTGATCTAAATCCTACTTGGAATGCATTCTATCCTTCCTCTCTAATTTCTCCCCATTCTTCAAGGAGAACCTCAGTTGTCACATTTTTTATGAAGCTTTCTCTACTAAAGTATAAAATGATATCATCTTGTCATGTAAAGGCACTGTGGTAAAAAGAGCAGTTGATAAGGGTTCAAATTTGACACCTACATTACTTGTATGACTCAAGTTATTTTAATTTCTTGGACCTAAGCTTCCTCATCAAAAAATGAGAATATTGGACTAGATGGCCTCTAAAGTTCCTTTCCTCTCTGGATTTATGAATCTGTAACTCAAGATTTAATCCCATACTCCAGTAAAGGAAGAAAGGAAGGAAAGAAATAAGGGAGGGGAGTAGAGAGGAAAGGTCTCAAGGGGGCAGAGTCAAAATGGTGGAGTAGAAAGACAGACCTGCTGTAGCTTTCCCCCCATAACCCATAAAATAGTTGTAAAAAATGACTCCAAACAAATTCTAGAGCAGCAGGAGCCACAAATCAACAGGGTGAAAGAGATTTCCAGCCAAAGATAACCTGGGAGGCTGACAAGAAAGGTCTATTGCACCTGACTCAGAATGTAATATAGTCCAGCCTTGGCTACTTGGCACAGACAGGATGAGAGCAAGCTTCAGAGTGCAGAATCAAAGTCATCAGCTGTGGCCCCAAAATTTCTCATCCCACAAATGCCAAAGACAGCTTCAAATGTCAGTGTGAAAGCTCTTTAACTGGGTGAGAGGGGTGTATGGTCTGTTCCCAGTCCCAGCCCCAGGGCAGCAACATCCACTTTTGGAGTCCTGGCCCAAAGACCCTGGGGGAATTGATCACCTGATCTGGGTCAGTCTTGAGTGGCAGTCCTGGGGTGAGGAGGTGTGCTGGTGTGGTGGAGCTGGTGGAGGCTCTGAAAAGTGAATCCTACTCCTAGTTCCGGGGCAGAAAAGAGTGCTTGTTGCTCCCAGACCAGAGCACAGGCCTGGGAGGAGTAAATTCCTCTCCCTTGATTGTGCCATGTTAGAGGAAGTGAGAATTTACAGACTATACTCTCCACTTGACAAAGGATTCAAAAGTCAAGTAACTGGCTGGAAAAGTGCCCCAAAAAAGGGAAAAAAATAGGACTATATAAGATTACTTTCTTGGTGAAAAGGTATTTTCTTCCATCCTTTAAGATGAGGAAGAACAAAGAATATCATCAAATGAAGACATCAAAATCAAGGCTTCTACATCAAAAATCTCCCTCAAAAATATGTAGTGGTCTCAGGCCATGGAAGAGTTCAAAATGGATTTTGAAAATCAAGTAAGAGAGGTGGAGAAAAAATTGGGAAGAGAAAAGAGAGAGACGCAAGAAAAGCAAGTCAAGAGCTTGCTAAAGGAGATACAAAAAAATGCTGAAGAAAATAACACCTTTAAAAATAGACTAACCCAAACGGCAAAAGAAGTTCAAAAAGCCAATGAGGAAAAGAACGCTTTAAAAAGCAGAATTAGCCAAATAGAAAAGGAGGTTCAAAAGCTCACTGAAAAAATAGTTCTTTAAAAATTAGAATGAAACTGATGGAAGCTAATGACTTTATGAGAAACCAAGAAATCATAAAACAAAACCAAAGGAATGAAAAAATAGAAGAGGATGTGAAATATTCTCATTGGAAAAACCACTGAGCTAGAAAATAGATCTAGGAGAGATAATTTTAAAATTATTGCTATACCTGAAAGCCATGATAAAAAGAAAGCCTAGACATCATCTTCCAAGAAATTATCAAGGAAAGCTGCCCTAATATTCTAGAATCAGAGGGCAAAGTAGAAATGGAAAGAATTCACCTATCATCTCCTGAAAGATATCCCAAAAGGAAAACTCTTAGGAATATTGTAGCCAAATTGCAAAGTTCTCAGGTCAAGGGGAAAATATTATAAGCAGCCAGAAAGAAATGATTTAAGCATTGTGAAAATACAATAAGGGTAACACAGGATTTAGCAGCTTCTACACTAAGGGATCAAAAGACTTGGAATATGATATTCCAGAGGTAAAAGGAGATAGGATTAAAACCAAGAATCACATACCCAGGAAAAGTGAGTATAATACTTCAGGGGGGAAATGGAATTTCAATGAAATAGAGGACTTCCTCCCATTCTTGTTGAAAAGACCAGAATTGAATAGACAATTTGACTTTCAAATACAAGAATCAAGAGAAACATGAAAAGGTAAATAGGAAAAAGAAGCCTCATTAAATCTGAACTGTTTACATTCCTACATGGACAGATGTTATTTGTAACTCACGAGACCTTTTTCAGTATTAGGGTGGTTAGAGGGTAGTTAGAGAGAATATATATATGTAGGTGTATATGGGTATGTATGTGTATATTATTCATTTAGGCATGTGTATGTACATGCATGTATATGTATATAGATATGTATGTATACATATGTATGTGTGTATATATACATATATACATATATATATATATATGGACAGAGGGCACAAGGTGAACTGAATATGAAGGGAGAATACCCCTTAAAAACAAAATTTATGGTGGAATAGAGATAGAATGTAGCAAATCATCTCATGTACAAGAGGGAAGAAAGACTTTCTACAATGGAGAGGAAAAGGGGAAATATGAAAGGAAATTGAGCCTTACTCTCATGGGCTTTGGCTTGAGGAGGAAATAACACACACTCAATTTGGTATGGAAATCTATTTTACCATGCAAGAAGGCAAGGGGAAGGGGATAGGAGAGGGAAGATAATAGAAGGGACAGCAAATTGGGGAAAGGGATAATCAGAAGCAAACACTATTGTGGGAGGACAGATCAAGGGAGAGAATGGAATAAATGAAGGGCAGGATTGGATAGAGGGAAATGTGGTTAGATTTTTACAACTTAAATATTATGGAGGTGCTTTTTATTGTTACACATATATGACCTATATTCAATTGCTTGTTTTTTTTCAATGAGAGTGGATGGGGAGGGAGGGAGAGAATATGGAACTCAAAACTTTGAATGTTAAAAATTATTTTAGCATGAAACTGGAAATTAAGTTATACAGACAATGAAGTATAGAAATCTATTTTGCTCTTCAGGAAAATAGAGAGGAAGGAGAATAGAACAAGGGTGGGTAGTAGAAGGGAGAACAGACTACAGGAAGGGGTGAATGAGGCCATGCTGTCCTGGGGTGGGAGTAGGGGGAGATGGGGAGAAATTTTTGAATTCAAATTCTTGTGTAAGTGAATGCTAATACCTGAAAAATAAATAAATTACATATTAGAAGAAGAAGGGTGGAAAGAAGGAAAGACTGAGGGAGGAGGGAAGGATTGCAGGAGGGAAGAAGGAAGGAAGAAAAGAAGGAAGAAGTGAAAGAGGTAAGGAGGGGAAAAGGAAGAAAGGAAGGAGGAAAGAAAGGAAGTGAGGGAAGGGAGAAGGAAGGATGGATGGATGCTTACAAAGTCATAACCTCAGTCATTCTGTCTCTGATGTTTATTCACATAAGATCAAGAAAGAAACACAACAGAGACAGAAGATACAAAAGTGCTTTGCTTCCTTGGCCATCTGGTAGACCCAGGTGAAAGTTGAAAGCCACTTCCTTACCTGGAGACCCCCAGCAACTCTTGTCTTACTTGACATAGAACGGAGAGATTTCGTTCCTTTGCCTTTCTGATGCACATGGTTCCAGCTCAGTAGTCAATTAAAGGCTTTTCTGAAGCACACAACAAGCACACAAAAGAGTCCCTGCCCTCAACAAACTTACCTTCTATAGGAAGAGACAACAGGTCCCCATTCTGGAGAGGAGATACTAAAAGTTGAGGGTTTGGGAAAGGTCTTACGTGAAAGATGGCATTTGATCTGAGATAGGAGGAAATGTAAGAAGTGGAGGTGACAAGGCAAGTTGACAGGGCAAAGGAAATGAACTGGACATTCCATGTGAAGTTGATAACATTGAACTAATATTTCTTATTAAATATGCAATTGACCTATTATAGAAAAAGCACTACACCAGAATTTAGCAAGCTGGCTTCTAGTCCCAGCTTTTGCAGTATCTCCCTGTGTGACATCAGACACATCCGTTTCCTTTTCTGGGCTTCACTTTCCTCCTCTGAGCTCCCTCCAGCTCCGACTTTCTACCACGTTCAAGAATCCCAGTTCCTTCCATGCATTAAGGCCACAGGAAGTAGTGAATACGCCCTTTGGAAACTAACCCCCCTGCTTTCTCAATCATCTTAAATTGTCTTAATAATGAAAATGTCTTTAAAGGGGGACAATATGGCAATAAGCAATTAACTTCCTAATTGAAACCCAGAACTTTAAATGTAATTAATGGGAAGACCAAATTGTCCTTCACAGCTGGGAATCCAGTGGTTTATAAGTTTCAGCCAGCTGACAAAGGGGAGACCGGAGAATTTGCCTCAGTAAGAACTTTTCTGAGAAGGTGCAGTTTGGAGCAGATTTAATCAGAAGGATGACACATGTCACAATGATAAATGTTCTCTTTAATCAGTGTGGAGATGTCATCAGCCAGGAGTAGCAAGTGCCATTTTGCTAAGTTAACATGCACTTTTTTGTTGTCATTTTAGGAGCAAAATTACCAAGATCAAAGTTGTTTTTCAGTCATTTCGTGTCTGACTCTTGACCCATCCGCGGCATTCTTGGCAAAAGTATTTCAGTGGCTTGCCATTTTCTTTTTCAGTTCATTTTACAGATGCAGAACTGAGGCAAACAGGATGAAGTGATTTGCTCGGTGTCACACCGCTAGTAAGTGTCTGAGGCCAGATTTGAACTCAGGAAGATGAGTTTTCCTGATTCCATGCCTGGACCCTTACTCCACCAAGATCAGAATTCCTAGTTTCTAAATATACACATGGAAGAATCACCAAAATATCTCTGTCCATTTGGTGTAGTGCTGAGAGCACTAAATTTGGTGTCACAGGAATGAAGGTCAAAGTTTGAGTCTTATGCATCCTACCTTTGGGACCTACATCCTTCTCTCTGGGTTTCTGAGTCTTCCGTAAAATGAAAGGAGTGCAATGGAAATAACTGTGGACATGTGATCAGAGGTCCTGAGATGGAAGCCCATTTCTGCTAGTCAGCACCTGTATGACCTGCAACACGTTATTTTACTTCTCTGTGACTCCATTCTTTCATCTGTAAAGTGAAGAGGTTAGAATAGATGATCCCTGAAATCTCTTTAGCTCTATGATCTAAAATCCTTTTAGCCTCTGATGTCTTCCAGATCATCTGATCTACTGATGAAACCTAACATTTCCTGGACCTTTCCATCCATGCTTACACAGCAATGTTGGCATTCAGGGATTAGCAATCTGCCTTTTACAGTTGTGATGAGCAGTCTCCCCCAAATCCAGTATCATCTCCTCAAGAACAGACCCTGTGTCACTTTTTTTCTATTTCTATTGCTGACATTTAGCAAAGATCTGGACATGCTGAGTCCTTAATTGATGCTTATTTTCCTCATTCATTGAATAACATTCTCAAAATCTTTTTTAATATTGATATATTTTCATTTTTCAGTACATTTATTTCCGAATATATCTCACCCCTATGCCCAGAGAGTCATCACTTAAAAAAGACAAAACAGAAGGAAAATAGGAAGAAATTCAATAAAACCAACCAATAGATGGATCAAATCCAATTGTACATATTGTATTCCACCTCCATAGTTCCCCACCTCTGTAAGGAAGAGATGAAGTACATTGGTATAGCTCTTCCTCAGAGTCAGGTTTGGTTAGTATAATTAGAAGTTATTTGGTGTCTAGTCTTTCCATGTACAATATTAGAGGCATCACATAATTGGTTTTCCTACCTACTCCTGTATATATTACATCTGATGAGTACATGAAACCATTGATTTAGAGCTCAAAGAAAGGAAGCTCAGAAGTCATTGAAATCAAACTCTCCTTTTCAAGCAGGAAACAGAAACCTAGAGAAATTAAATAATTTTTTCCAGGCTCACAGTTAGTGTGTGAGGTAAAATTAGAATCTAGGTCTTCCCTGCTCTAAGGCCAACACTATTCACCACACCAAACTGTCTCATCACCTCCTATCAGACTTCCTCCAACTCTGTATTCATTCTAATCATCTCAGGATTCCATTGTATTAATATGCCCCAATTTGGTTGAGCCATTCCCAATAGATGAGTATCTACTTTGGAAATATAGATTCATAGCAATGGAAGAAACCAGAGATCATCAAGTCCAATTTTTACCAAAATACAATCCTTTTGTTTTTGAGTCTCTTTGAATTAAGTGGGAGAAGTGTTTTGTTCCCTCTGATTTAAACACCAATTCTCTGTCTAGGATGGAATAGAGTCATTGTTAAAGGACTTATCAGCAATAACATATTGCTTGACAGCAGATGGCTTCTATATTTAGAGACACTTCAGAGGGAGGATTAAAGCTGTTTATAATGTACCCTGGGCCAGAGGAGCAGAGACGCTTTTTAAAGAACCTTGATAACAGAGATATGCCATTCAGTCAATTCGTTTATTAAACACCTGCTACCTAAAGTTGAGGGTACAGTATAATAGGAACTTGAAAGAAGACCTTGATGTCAAAAAGATTTCAATTCGAATACTCTCAGTGACACATGCAGCCAACATGACCCAAGCAATTCTCTTAGACTATAAAATGTGTAGCAAGTACCAGTCAACTTCAGAGGAGGGAGTTTTCTCACTAGTTCTCTCCAGCAGTGAAAATATAGGTTGGGTCCTCTATCACCCAAACAATGTAGACAGTATAGTTCTGTGGAGGGACCCCTAAAGTCATTTCCTTATCTTTTCTGAATATGTGAGCACCCCAATAGAAAGATATAAAACAGCAGATAAGTTAAGGCAAGGGAGGAGTACTGGTATGGGAGTCAGAGTCTGGATTTCTACCCATACTCTAATCAGCCATGTGACTTTGGGTAAATCATTCTCCCAGTTCTTTGATCCTTCTTCCCTTGACATAACCCCAAGACTTCTCACCATCCTGGTCGCTCATCAACTTCAGTGTGCTATCATTTTGCCACTGTATGTATACAGACTTAGAATTCAGAAAGTTGGGGGGCAGAGCCAAGATGGTGGAGTAGAAGGACACACTTCTAGAAGCTCTCCTCCCACAGCCCATAAAATACCTGTAAAAATGACTCTAAACAAATAGAGCAGCAGAAGCCACAAAACAACAGAGTGAAAGAGATTTCCAGCCCAAGGAAGTCTGGAAGGCCAACAACAAAGGTCTCTCATACTGGGTGCAGAGCAGATCACAGCACAGTGTGGGCCGCACCATGGCAAGGACAGGACTGGAGTGGTCTTAAGGCTCCACTGGCAGCAGTTGCAGATACCAGATTCCTCAACTCACAAACCCCAGAGACATCTTCAAATGTCAGTGAGAAAGCTCTTTCATGGGTAAGAATGGATCTCAGCAGTCTAGCCCCAACTCCAGGAAGCAGCAACTTCCATTGTTGGAGCCCTGGCCTAAAACCCCTGGGGGAATTGAGCAGCTGATCTGCATCTCAGCCCTGAGTGGTGGACCTGGGGTGAGGAGAAGTGCTGGCTGGCATGGTGGAGCTGATGGAAGCTCTGGAGAGGGAATCCTGCTCACAGTCCAGAGTGCAGGCCAGGAGAGGAATAAACTCTTCTCCCTTGATTGTGCCACCTACGAGGAACTGAGAACTTACAGGTCCCCAGAGTATACCCTCCTCTTGACAAAGAATTCAAAGTCAAGTAACTGGCTAGAAAAATGCCCCAAAAAAGTGAAAAAATAAAACTATTGAAGATTACTTTCTTGGTGAACAGGTATTTTCTTTCATCCTTTCAGATGAAAAGAACAATGCATGCCATCAGAAGAAGACCTAAAAGTCAAGGCTTCTGCATCCAAAACCTTCAAAATAAATATGCAATGGTCTCAGGCCATGGAAGAGCTCAAAAAGGATTTTGAAAATCAAGTAAGAGAGGTGGAGGAAAAATTGGGAAGAGATATAAGAGCGATGCAAGAAAATCATGAAAAGCAAGTCAACAACTTGCTAAAGGAGACCCAAAAGGATGCTGAGGAAATTAACTCCTTTAAAAATAGAATTTGTAAAGTTTTCCATAAAGGCTATTATTGTTACTATTGCTATTATTGCCCTTGCTGTTGCTGCTGCCACTACTACTACTTCTACTACTACTACCATCACCACCACCACTACTACTACTACGACCACTACCACTACTACTACTATTACTACTACTACTACTACTACTACTACTGAGTAGTCTCCAGAACTAAATAGTGTTATGGATATGATTTGAGTAGGAGAGAATATCTTCTCCCTCTCATTACTAATACAACCCTGAGTTTGCATCAGATTTTGTTTGCTTGTTTCAGCAGCCATACTGAACTTAAGAGGCAATGTGCTATAGTGAATGAAGAACTAATCTTGAAATCAGGGAGACCTGAGTTCAAGTCCTTTACTGATACCTGCTGGCTTTGTGATACCGGACAAGTTACCTAATGCCTCAGTGCTCTAGATGGAAAGTGTCCAGCAAACACTCAACCAGCAGGCAAAACTCTGAAGTAATGCTCAAGCCTGATTAAAATGCAACTGTGAAATATTATCCCCATTTTATAGTTTAGGAAACTGAGGCAAACCAAGTTTAAGTGACTTGTGTAGAGTTATGCCTCTAATCAGCATCTGAGACCAGACTGAAACTCAGATCTGCCTGACTCTAAGCCCTTCCTCTATCCAAGGAGCCAACAAATTGCCCAGGTGAGACAACACACCCTTAGAGGATAAGTGACTTGCTCAGAAATAAGTACTTATGGGTCCTATCCACGTATAAATGCAGTCACCCTAAGTTTAGGGGAAGAAGTCAAAGTAGAGGTAACTGTTGGCACAACCTTGGGGAAAGACAAGATTTCAACTGAGCAGATTTGTTATGGGTTCCAAAAGGGTCTAGCTTACTGGGATGAGGTTGTGCATACATGTGTGTTTGGGCCAGGAATGAAGGGAAATTTCCCTCTTTATCTTTCTGTGTTAATAATTGCTTCTGCCTCCAGCTGCTTGGTTAAAAGAAGACTGACTCCTTTCTCAGTTAGAATGTGTCCCTTCTGCTTGTCCCCAGCCCATTCTACATAAACTCCCACTGGACTTTTTTGTCTTTTCTCAGAGAGAGTGTATTATTTAGTTTAGGAGAGATCTATAGTGCTCAAATTGGAGGCTCTGAACAAATTACATTTTAAATTGAAAGGGGGAGAGTATCCAAATGTATCATCAATTTTCAGAGATCACTGATGGGCAGTCTACCACTACTAACACACTATTATTCTCTCATTAGTTAAAAGAAAAGATCACCAGGCTGGTAAGTCTAACTTTCTGAATCTTTGCGTTTTTGACAGGGAATTGAAGAATCTATTTTTTATTTTTCATAAAGATGAAGGTCTTTTATTTCCAATGAATGAGGAGGTGGAGCAGAGTTTGAAGAGTAGATAGAAAAGGTCCTTTCCTTGTGGTTGGAAGGGGAAAAAGCCTGCTTGCCTGGGACAGGGCTGGAAGGCCAAAATTTCAGAAAGCCTCATGAGGGAGAATCCTAGGACAGGTTTAGAAAAATATATGGGTGTGTCAATTCTATTATATTGGGGCAGTCAGGTAGTGCAGTGTATACAGCAGCTGCCCTAGAGTCGGGAAAACCTGAGTTCAAATCCAGCCTCAGACACTTACTAGCTATGTGACCCTTGGCAAGTCACTTCACCCTGTTTGTCTCAGTTTCCTCATCTGTAAAATGAGCTAGAGAGGAAAGTGGCAAATCACTCTAGAAGTTTTGCCAGGAAAACCCCAAATGGGGCCATGAACAGTGAAACTGTACTAAACAACCACAACAAACGTATTAGGTTATGACACAGAACTAACATATTTGAGGAAGACAGCCATTACAAAAATTTATGATTCCACAAAGGTTCTGAGCTTCGAATCCTGTGTCTGATCCTCCCTATATGACCTTGGAAGAGGCACTTAATTTTTCTCTGCCTCAGTTTTATCATCTATATATTAAGGAATTAGGGCTGGATGACCTCCAAGGTTCTTTCCATCTCTAGATATATAGATCATAGATCTCTAAAACTGAAGAAAGCTAAAGTGACTTGCCCAGAGTCACACAAGCAAGCATCCAAGGTAAAATTTGAACCCAAGTCCTCGTAGAGTTCCTTGGAAAGGGTCCCTAACTCCAAGTCCAGCATCCTATTCACTGTGCCATGCTGTTTCTTTGATGAGTCTGTGATTGTCCCCAACGAGCCCCACCGAAAGAGCAAGTCTTGGGACCACCTATTCTTTTAGGCTGTATGGACTAAGCAAACCACAAATTACCATGTCTCTTTCATTGGCTTTCCCCTTTATGCTAGCATTAGTATCCAGGTGAAATGTGATTTAAATAAATGCACATCCAGAACAGCCTTGAAGAGACAACAGAAGCTTCAACTGACACTGAAAGTGTCTCACCAGGGAGAGGGCAGCTCCACCCTGTAGGACTGGTACTGGGCAATGAATGTTTCTCCATGAGTCCCAACTTTCTTTTAACACTAGCACCTAGACGCCATACCTTTCTCCTCCTACCAGGTAATTCTCTGAGTCATCACCCATCTGCTGGTCACAGTGCCAATGAAACCTGCCCAGTAACCCTCAAATCATAGGGTCTGGGGAAATGATTGCAATTTGCCACAATTAAACAAGGGTTGGCACCATTTAGCATTGTTGGAATGTCTGAAAAATAGAGACACCTTCCAAGGAGCAGGCATCTTATCTTGTTCACTTGTGAGCAAGGACAGCCATCAAGGATAGTGAGAAAAACAGAATTCACAGAACTAGAGCCTCACTTTCACTCCCAGATGGATCACAGGAGCCTAGATTTAGAACAAGGAGGGACTTGAGAGGTTGTTGAAAGATTTTCAGTCCCTAGCTCACAGTCAGGCTCTTTTGTCTTTGTCCCTTGGAAGGCAAGATTCTACTAAAGATTCATTCTGGTCTATGGATGTTTGGTTCATAGGCTTATCTAGGAGAAAGCACTCTGAGAAACCCACATGTTAATTAGAACGACACCAGGGGACCCACTCCACCTTGACATCCCTGGAGCTTCTCTATGGAAAGTCAAAGAATTACTATGATTCAATCTAGGATCACAGACTTGGAACCAAAAGGAACCTTAAAGGGCATTTCATCCAGCCCCATCATTTCATAGATCACAGAGATAATCTAGTCCTATCCCCCTAAAATTTACACATGAGGAAAGTAAAGGCCAAAGCAGATGAATGACTTGTATCCACGGTCATGCGATGAATAAATAGCAGAGGGAAAATTTGAATCCATACGAAATACTCTTTTCACTATGTATCCTGTCCTACTGATGTGAAGTGGGTTCAGGAAAGGACAAAAAAGGGCAGAGGAGTTGTGAAAAAGTAAATTTAGACTTAATATAAAAGGAAATGTCAGAATAGTGAATTGAGCCACCTAGAGTTAGAAGAACCTAAGTTCAAATCCAGCCTCAGGCACTTGGTAGCTGTGTGACCCTGGGCAATCCTTAGTCCTGTTTTCTTTAGTTTCCTCATCTGTAAAGTGAGCTGGAGAAGAAAATGGCAAACCACTCCAGGATCTTTGCCAAGAAACCTCAAACGGGGTCATGGAGAGTCAGACATGACTGAAATGACTAAACAACAATGGGTAAAGAAAATGTCCAGATCCCAAGAGCTCTCCAAAAGCAGGATGAGTTGCTAGAGGGAAGGTCGAGAGTTCTCTCTAACTGGATGCATTTAGACAGAGGCCAGATGGCCACTTTAGGGGATGTAATAGGGAGGCACTAGTTGGACGAGATGGCCCCTGGTCCTTACTAGCTCTGATTCTGTGAAAGCCACTTCATCTCAGGAAGGCAGAGAGGGTCTAGCAAGTGGGTTGAATAGAGAACAAGTATTCCAAATCAAGGCAGGCTTTGGGGGACAATGACGACACATGGCATCTGGAGAGGGAAGCCACCACAGATGGTGGCTGAGGAATTTTGCAGAGAGATGTCTCCAGAGGTACCCATGAGGCTGCCAGCCCAATGAGGAATGGAAAAAGGAGCTTCCAGGAGAACCAGATGCTCTCACTTGGTATCATGGTGTCTTATGGCTTCCATCCAAAAATGTGAACAAATTTTTAGTAGGAATTTGTATTGTCTAAGGTGGAATGTGTTAACTCTACAGAACACAATCAAATTCACTTAGAGTCATAGAACTGGACTTGAAAGGAACCTCTTATTTTACAGGTAGGAAAGTGAGGTAAGTGCCTTGCCAATATTGCATGCTAGCTTAGTAATCAGAGACTCTGGGTTCAAATTCTGCCTGTAATATTTATTACCAAAGACAAATCTCTTCAACATTCCTGGGTCTCAGTTTCCTCATCAGTACAAGGAGGTAGTTGGACTAGATGATCTCAAAGATTCCTTTGAGCTTAGTTCTATTGTTCGTGGTTCTTTCTAGTACATGTGAACTTCATAGTAGGAAACATGATTAGTTTAGATCAAGATTAAATTACATTAGGTCAAGATACCCTTGATTTGTTTCCCAGACAAAGCTCCCCACCAACCTAAATGTAATGAATGCATAAGGTGGCATGAAGGGAGTGGGGTGGGGTAGAAAGAAAATGGACACCAGAAGCAAGAAAGACTTGAATTCAAAACTTGTCTTGAACATTTGCTAGCTGTGTGACCTTTGGTGAACCAGCTTCCTTGATCCTCCATTTCCTCATCTGTAAAGCAGGGAAAATAATACCTGCGTCAGCTAGGCGATGTGGGGGATAAAGTACTGGGCTTGGAAACAGGAAGACCTCAGTTCAAATCTATCCTCAAATACCTACTAGCGTCCCTGAGACTTAAGCTCTGTTGCCTTAATCCACTGGAGAAGGAAATGACAAACCACTTCAGTATCTTTGCCAAGAAAATCTCACATACATTATTGGCATGCTAGGACAAGGTCACAAAGAATAGGACACAACCATTATTTTTATCGATTGGGGACCCAGGTTTGGCATACAGGGGAAGATGAAACTCAGCCAAAAGCTCAGTCTCCAAGTCTCTCCTGATCTCTAGACCAGGGCTGCTATGCCATATGGCAATGTGAGGCCACCTCTGGGGAATGAGGCTGCTTCTATCCAGGGCTGCCAGATTCCAATACATCCTCTGGCCTCCACAGTTCCAACTATTCATTTGCCCATGAAAGACCCAAACAGAAACTTCTGGTTATTTGCTGTTAAATAAATATGTTGAGTTTTGGAATATTTATGGGCAAAAGTCCCACGTAGATGGCAAAGTTTATCTGGATCCCAGCCTACCTTCTTGGCAGTCAGTCCTAAGAAAGGAAATAATGTGTTTCTCCATCAAACACATCAAAAGGGCCACAAACAGACCCCCCACCTTAGAAGTATAGGATTAGGACTTAGAGCTGGAAAGGACCCAGAAGCTATCTAGGGCAATTCCTTCATTTTTACCTAGGAATAAAATGAGGCACAGAGAGGGGGAATTACTTCTTCATAGCTAATTATAGCTGAAGGGGGCCTGAAAGGCCATTTACTTCAACCTCCTTGTTTTACAGATGTGGAAAAGGCATCCTAAGAAGATAAAATGATTTGTCCAGCATCCCAGATCCTGACATTTCTGTTGAACCCTTTGCTGCATCCACTCCATCTGGTCAAAACTAGATTGCACAATAACTTGTTGGCTGTTCTATGATCCCACAGATGAGGACATATGGAAATCAGCAAACTCCAGAGCTCTGGCCAGGAATGTTTGTACCTAGACTAAGTCTCACAAAACTAGACCTCAAGAGAAGAGGCCTGAAGCTGTCCCTCAGGAGGAACACCACATCTCCAGAGGGAACAAAGAACAGAAGGGACAGCAGCATGAGGGGACTACTGTCATGTCTACTCTCTATTATGAGGGGAGGATATAGACTGAGACACAGAGAAATTAAGTGACTAGACCAAGGTTATTCAAGTACTAAGTTTATATGGCCATAGATCTAAAGCTGAAAGGAACCTCAAAGGTCACCTAACCCAACCCCACCATTTTACAGATGAAGAAATCGAGAATTTTAGAAATGAAGTGATTTGTCCAAGGTCATCTAAGTAAACATCAGAGGCAGGATTTGAACCCACATCCTCTGACTCCAATTTTGTATTCTTTCTCTCCTTTATGCCTCAATGCTCCTACCTTTCTAGGTTAATTAATTAATCTTGTTAACTAGGTGCTAAAATCTGTTATATCTATCCGCTTAAGTACTGTCAGTATCCACTAAATTTATTGCTCTCTAATTTCAGTACCCTATGATAAAATGCCAGTTGCCCTACCCTAATTATATCTCTGACAAATGGAGGTTTTCACTTCTTGAGGCAGGACCTAAACTTGGAAATGTAAAAAAAAAAAAAAACTTGGACATGTAAAGACAAAGCTAGGGATAAAATGAATGAGCTAAATCCAAACTCTTGCAAAGTAAAGGATTGTTGTAAGACAGACAGGGAAAGAGAAGGGGATCAGAGACAGGGATCACATTCACATCATTCATCTAAGTGAGCACAGTGGTCAGTACTGAACACAATCATCACTGCCTAGCTGTATGAACCAGGTCGATTTCCTTTCCATCTCTCTAATACTTAGTTTTCTCTCTTGTAAAATGGAAGAACTGGATTAAATGACAAGAAGCAGTGGTTCAGGAGTCAGAAAATGTTCAGCTCTTGTCACTTAATGGTAAAGTGACCTTGGGCAAACCTCTATGAGCGCTGCCTCTGGGACTTCAGGCAAGGCACCATCTGTCTTTAAGCCCTAGTTTCTCCTCTTTTAAGTTAAAAGGATTAGCCTAGACCAAGGCTTCTTTTTCCACTCATGACCCCTTCAGCACTTCTTAAACTGCAGGTCAAAACCTGAAGACCAGAGAACAATTTAAGATGTGCTAAACTAGATTATGACTCAGACCCTTTCCAATTCTAAATACTGTGATCTCATGGAAAGTATATTACATCAGGCATCTAGATGGCAGAGGGGATCAAATGTAGGTAGTAGAGCCAGGAAAACATCAACTGATACTCTGCCTTAGCTGTATGACCATAAATAACTCACTTCGCATCTCTCAGCCTCTGTTTTCTCACCTGTAAAATGAGGGAGTTGGACTCAATAAGACCCCTTCTAACTTTTCCTTCTCAATATTTTTTGGGACTTAGAATGACAAATTTCCAAAAAAAATGCCACTTTACAACATTGAACTTTTTTTCTATTTTAGTAATACAAAATGGAAGTCACAGTGTTTGCAATGAAGTCAAAGGTTAAGTTGAGTGAGCACAAGGAAATAGAAAGGATAATGAATGGGAAATAATATGATATTTAACACTGCAACATTATTAATGTGATTAGCATTTGAGATCAAGGACTTCTCAAGTGCCTTATTCCTTCTTCCAACATCTACCCTGGAAATGATTGCCTGAGCCAGTACAAAGCATCCTGAATCCCTGCTTTTATTCAGGTAATTCTATTTTATATCTTGTGCCTTTGCAGCTGAGCGTTTTGATCAATATTTAAGAGAAGAATTAGAAAGGAATGGGGAATGATGGCATGCATTATAGCCAGTTGACTGGGGCTAAGCTAAGTCAGGGAAACCACTTTTAGATTTCCCTATTAATGCACTCTTGGGACAGGAATCTTGAAAGCCCACTTTGTGGGAAGGTAGGCAAGCTGGGGGTAGCCTCTATTCTCGTCTTTATTTGCATTTTCAGGTTTCCTTCCTGAGCTGGGTGGGGCTGCCTGACTCAAATGCATCCATAGATCTCCCTCTGAAATGACTCTTTACGGGCGGTGGTGAAATTAGGCTCAGTATTGATGGTCTGTCTATTAATGGTCTCTCCAGTGGGGTTGGGGGTAGGGAGGAACCTAATTGCTTCCACACCTGATTGCTGGCCAGCATTGCTTTCAACTCTCATTTGAGTCTCCAAAGAAATCTCTGGAAGTGGAGAGACCATGTTTCTCAAAAACCATCTGAGTACTCTCGTTATTTCTTGAGGCTAAAGAGCCTTCGGAAAATATTCAGGCAAGTAGAATGAGGCGGTGGTAGTGGGTGATGTGGGAAATGACCATAATCCAAGGTCTTGGGTCACCTGGGTGGCTTGGAATTTTTTCTAGAAGAATACTCCTACAGAATTGTGGGAACTGAGGGCAGGGGTGCCCTTTGCTGGCCCAGCCTGAGGCACTACAATGCCCTTGCTGCAGCCGCTGCTCAAAACCAAATTCTGTAGGCTCTCTGCAGTACTTCCCCTGTGGCTCCTTAGCCAGTGACTAATTACCAAGGTAACTGCCTCCCACAATTTACCTTCTGAGTACATTACTCTGTTCTCGATCATTTAGTTCTCCAGATGCCTTCAGCCAGTACAATAGTTTACTTTCGAAGCTGATGGCAAAGGCAGCAGGTTTATTATGCCTGAGACAAAATATTTTCCCACTAATTGCAAAGATTATCTAGTTGGAGCTTGCAGGTGAAGGCCAGATTTATGAAGTCAATAAAGGTTTTTCCCTAATCCCTGTTTTCATCAACTTAACTTATTTTAAACACCTATCTAGGGACATCATCATCATCGTCTTTATTTGTAGACTGGACCTATGACAGCAGTAGAACAATCCAAAGAAGTTGTTGCAGAATTTAGAGCTTCAAGAAGTCACTGAGAGTTCAGTATCTTACAGAGGATCACTCAGCTAGTATATGTCACAGGAGAAGACTAGAATTCAGATATTCTGGACCTTGAAAACAACTCCCTCCCCTCCTCCTTCCCCTCCCCTTTTCCCTCTTCATTGCCATTTCCCCTTTCCCTCTCCCTCCCTCCTCTCCTTCTCCTTCCCTCTCTCCCTCTCACTTTCCCTTTCTCCTTCTGTCTCTCTCTCCTTCCCACTGTCTCCCTCTCTTTGTCTCCTCTCTGTGTATCTGAATCTGTGTGTGTATCTCTCTGTCTCTCTGTCTGTGTCTCTCTGTCTCTCCCTCTGTCTCTCTCTGCCTTTGTCTCTGTCTCTCTCCCTTTCTCTTTCCGCAATGCCATTTATATTGTCCTTGAAGGTTCCCAAAATACCTTATACATGTTATCTCATTTGAGCCTCCCAACAACTCTGTTAAGCAAGTGTTGTTATTATACCCATTTTAAAGAAGGAGAAACTGAGATTCAGAGCATTCAAGAAATTGTCCCCAGGAACACTGATACTAACTTTATAGACAGCAAAACCCATACTGTATATCTGCATTTCCATCAATAGATTGGATGGGAGGCAATGTCTGTGACAGGATCCACTGGACTGTGGCTAGTGAGCTGTCTCTAGACTAAGAACAGCTAGCGGGCATAACTTTTGTGTATGGATTGGGCTAGCTATGTAGGTAGCAAGTAGAGAGAGCACTGGGCTTAGAGTCTGGAAGACCTGAGTTCAAAATCCACCTCAGACAATTTTTGGCTATGTGATCTTGAGCAAGTTACTTGCCTTCTGCCTTGGTTTCCTTAATTGTACAAGAGGGATGATAATAGTATCAACCATTCTTCCATCCTACCACTCCAAAAGGCATCCAACCCTTCCTCAAGCAGCTCATTTCCCATAATCCACCCCTACACCCTACCTCAGCCACCCACAAAGATGGTCACACCCTTTATTTTGCCATCATACACAAGCATTTCATTTCCATGTTTGTGAACTCTGCAATTCTTTTATCTGATCATAATTTTTTATCATTTCATCTTTCTTTCCACTTTGTGACCTCTAACCCTGTTCTTTATCTTCACTGTGATCCCAGTTCCCATACCCATCCTTTTCCTCCAGATCATCACCCCTGCAATGACTATATTCTTCTCCTCTCTCTATCATTACCCCTTACTTTACCAATTCAATTGGACACTATCCTTTGTATTTGAGTTTATTACCTCCATATCCCATTGATGATTGTGCCCTGCTGAACCCTAACCTTGAATTACTCCCACCATCCACTGCCTTCACCCCTATTCATGTACTGCTGAACAGAGCTAAAGAAAATCAAATGGCTATGAGGGTTGAGTCTACTATAAATCCGCATTATATAAACTCAAGTGAGCCCACACTGAAACCAGGTGACCGTTTTTGATTCACTATCCCACTCCCTCCCTCATAGATTCACTATCCCACTCAACACAGCAGTTTTTCAAACCTTTACCTCCTTTATCAATAGTCCCATGGCACTCCCTTCCCCTGATTTCTCAGCTGAGGATCTTGCTTTGTACTTTAACAAAATAATTGAGGCCATTTTCAGAGAGTGACTTCCTCTCCATTCCTTCATAATTCACATCACTCAGATATCTTCCTCCTCCCATCTCTCCTTAACTCCTGCCTCACAGTGAAGAGGTGACCTCTTTCTTCACAAAGGTATACCTTCATGTAGAAGTGATCACAGTCTATCCTGTCTTCTCCAGCTCCCCTTCTATCATCTCCATCCTCTTACTAATCGTCATCATCTCACTATCCTGTCTATTGTCTGATTCCCGGTTCCTGTAAATACTTCTTTATTTCCTCCATCTTTAAAAATTCCTCATTTGGCTTGCCATCCCCCATTAGCTATCATCTTACAGGTCCCCTCCCTTCATAGCTAAACTACTTGAGAAGACTGTCCACTTCTCTGACTCTTCTAAATCCTCTGCAATCTGGCTTCTGACAGTATCATTCAACTGCAGCTCCTCTCTCTAGTTATCCATGATCTCCTAATGGACAAAATCTTAATGGCCTTTTCGTCATCCTTCTTGAACTATCTATAGCCTTTTATACTATCACTCACCCACTTTCTTCTGGACACTTCCTCCTCTGTGCTTTGTATGACATTGCTGTCTCCTGGCTCTCCTCCTTTCCTGTCTGATCCAATCCCCCCCAGTGTCTCTTGGTGGGTCTTCATCCAGAATATGCTCTTTAATGATGATTATCCCTCAAGACTTTGTACTGGACCTCTTCTCTATCATTTGGTGATGTCCTTAGCACTCAGGAATTCAAATATCCCCTCTATGCAGATAATTCTCAGATCTATTTATCCAGTCCTAACCTCTATTCTGACTCCAGTCTTCAGCCTTGCATCACCAACTATCTCTTGAATGTTTCAAACTGGATGTCCCACAGGCATCTCAAACTCAATGTATCCAAATCAGACTTCACCATCTTTCCAACTCAAACCTCTCCTCCCAGCTTCATTTTAGTTCTCAGGGGCATCACCACCTAATTACTCAGGCTCCCAACCTTGATGCCAAACTCAACTCCTCCCTTGTTCCCACCCACCATATCCAATATGGCACCAAATACAGTTTCTTACTTCACAATTTCTTTCGCACACATTTCCTTCTCTCTATTCACCCAGCTGCCACCCTGGCACAGGACCTCATTGCCTATACTGGGACTATTGCAATATTTTCCAGTTTGTCTCACTGTTGCATGTCTCTGTTCTCTATAGTCTAGCCTTCACTCCAAAATGATCTTCCTAAAGTAGAGGTCTCACCATGCCAGTCACCCCCACTTCTCACTCAGTGAACTCTGGTGGTTTTGCATTAAATAGAAAAGTCTCTGAATCCAAAAGTTCTTCACAACCTGTCTCTATCCTGCTTTTTCAGTCTCCTTACATCTTATTCCCTTCACCATACTCTACAATCCAGCAACACTGACCTTGCTGTTTGTCACACATGGTCTCAGTGTTTTTCTATGTGCCTGGAATGTTCTCCCTCCTCTCCTCTACGCCCTGGCTTCCTTCAGGTCTCACCTAAATACCCCCATCTGTAAGAGGCCTCTTCTTATTCATCCCACTCGCACCCATATCATCTCCCACTCTCCACTGTTAGCATCTTCCCTCAGATTCCCCCCAATCTACCCTATGTCTCATATGAATATGGTTGTGTGTATATTGCCTCTCTCATTAGATCACGTGTTCCTTGAGGTCAAGAACTAGGTTTTGCATTTCTTTCAATGTTTAGCCAACATTTAATACAGTGGCTGACCTAGAGTAGACGCTTAAAAAATGCTTGCCAATTCTTTCCAGAAAAAAAAAAGTAGAGCCCACTATAGGAGCAACACGGTGCTTTTTTCTTCCAACCTGGCTCCCACTCTGTCTGATAGGAGACAGACAACCCTTCAGACAAAACTCATTGATCCAAGGAGACACCTCCATTCTTGACCCCCGCCAGGTCAGCCAGTCAAGCAGTATGTTAAGAAGTTGCCTGATGAAGAAAGGACACTTTGCCACAGGAGGTCGTGCGTATCAGATTCTGTCTGGCAATCGTTCATCCAGAAACCATTCACATGTAACATGCTGGATGCTTTAAAGATGTGTTTCCTCCTACCATTTTGGCATAAGAAAAACAAATGTTGAGCCATAAAATCAAATAACCTCAGAGTGGGAAGGAATTTTTGTGATTACCTGGTGCCACCCACTTATTTTATAAAGGGAGACAGGAAGAATGAGAAGAGGTGTGATTTGCCCAAATTCACAGAGCTGACAAATGCCTCCTCTCTCTGTCCCATCCTCCATCCAGCTGCCAAAGTAATATTCCCAAAGTCCCACTCAGTCCAAGTCACTCTTCTGCTTAGAAAACTTCAGAACTGGATTTTACCTCTAGGATACAGTGTAAACTCCTCGGCTTGACATTTAAGGCACTTCACAATCTGGCTGCAGTCCAACTATTGAGGGACGGTTAAACAAACTGCAGTTCAGAAATGGAATGGAATATGACTGTGCTGGAAGAAATGGTACTGATAATGAATATGGAGGAGCATGGGATTATTTGTATGAATGACAGAAAGAAGGAAGGGAAAGAGGAAAGGAGAGAGGAATGGAGGAAGGAGAGAAAAAAGGAAGGGAGGAAAGAAGGAATAAAGAAAGGAGGAAAAGAAAGAAGGAAGAAAAGAAGAAAGAAAGGAGGGAAAGAAAGAAGGAAGGAAGGAAGGAAGGAAGGAAGGAAGGAAGGAAGGAAGGAAGGAAGGAAGGAAGGAAGGAGGGAGGGAGGGAAGGAGGGAAGGAAGGAAAGAAAGATTTATTAAGAGCATGCTATGTTTCAGGAAGTGTGCTAAGCCCTTTACAAATATCTCATTTGACGTTCATAACAACCTTGAGAGATAGGCACTATTACTATATCCATTTTATAAATGAGAAAACTAATGTAAACAGAGATGAAGCGACTTTGCCCAGGGTTTAAGGCAAAGTGAAGTAAGTAGAACCAAGGGAAAACACACCAACAACGTAAATGGAAAGAAAGAGTTTCAAAATAGTGTTTTGATGTAAGAACGTCCAAATTTTGACGTGAAGAAGAGGTGTAAGAAGACACTTCAATCCCTTACTTCCTTGCCAAAGTGTAGGACCATAAGTGTGGAATATTTAATAAACTGTCAGACCTTTTTGAGATATTTGTTGGTTTTGCTGGACCTTTATTTTTTTCTGCTCTTATTGTTTATTATAAGAGATGATTCTCTGGGAGAAAGAGGTAGACCAGGAGGAGAAGGAAGAAGATGAGATGAAAGAGGGAGAGAAAGAGGAAAAACAGATTCACTGGGAAATATCGGCTTTAAACAACTTTGTTTTTAATGCTTTAAATGATCGATGTTTCTCCCCAGCCAGGCATTTTGCTCTCGGGGTGTCAGGAATCATCAGTATCCACAAGTGTCCATTTCATCTCTGTACAATGACTGGCCATAACTGACTTTTGGGGAATGACAATCTTTGCCTCTTTAAATGTTGCTGAAGATCATGACCTGTGACCACAGAAATTCTGTAAAGCCCCTTCCCAAGTGTTCCATGTTGCACCACACAGAGCTTTCTTTAACCCACTGAGAATCAGGCAGGCTCCTGCAGGAGTCAGGAGCACTCTGGGCAAGGCTCCGACCTCCAGGTGATGCTCACAGTTTTGCTGGGTGCTGCTCCTGTTCTGTTGAGCTCAATTCAATTCCCTTTCAGGAGACCCTTCAAACCCAAGTACATTAATGCTGCTAAGGATTCATGGATTCCAGTGAGCCCCTTTTCAGGAAGTGGGAAAAGGGTGATTACATTAGTGAATTACCTGTAATTACCCTTAATGTACTCAGAGCAAAAATATACATGTTAAGAGCCAAAATAGAAGGGTAACTACAGACAATTCCGTAATGCAATTACCTCCCAATTATCACTTTCAGTGCTAAGTGAATGAATGAGACATTAATCCCAGTTCTCCAGTTCTACCCCAGGTACTACGGGTGTGTGCATAAGATCAGAAGGCAGAGGAGTAGTCTGGGGAATTTCTTTCCTACTCTTCAATTTTAGCATCTTCTCTCTCAGACAGCCCCCCCCCCCCAATTTGTTCCGCATGTATCTTGTTTGTTCGTGATAACTGTCAACATATTGTCTATCTTATTGAACTGTCAGCTTTTTGACAAAAGGAACTGGTTTTTGTCTTTCTTTGCATCCCCAGTGCTTATCATAGTCCCTGGCACATAGTAGGTACTCAAATGCTAGCTGACTTGACTGTAATCTATAGGAACAGCAGAAGTCTCAAAAGATCATATCCTGGGGTGCAGTTGGGTGGTCCCATGGGAAACTGCCTAAAAGGCAGCTAGGTGGCATGGTAGATAGAGCACTGAACCTGGAATAAGGGAGATCTGAGTTTAAATCCTTGTTCACACATTTTGTGGCTGTGTCACTTAAGTCACTTAACCTCTGCCTGCCTTGGTTTTATTCATCTGTGAAATGAGGGTTATATAGCACCTACTTCTTGGGATTACTGTGAATATCAAATGAGATAATATTTGTAAAGTATTCTTTGATCCTTGAGGCATCATATTCTTGCTAATATTAATCGCTAGGTATTATCACTATTATTAATTCAGTAATTAGTGTGTATTTATTAAGTGCTTACTAGATGCTGGGCATTGCACTTGTCTCTGAAAGGGAGGCAAAGATTAATCTGATACCCAAACAATTATGGAGTAATTCTAATTCAAAATCTAATTATGGAAACAAGATAAATGCAGAAAGAATAGATTACTCCTTTCAAGGTGGGGGACTACGGGGGAAATACCACATATACCGTCAGACCTCATTGATAGGTTGGTTAGTTTAGAAAAACTAATGGTCTTTTACTTCCTTTTTTGTTTTTTGTAACAAAGAATGTCCCATGGGGCGGGAGGAGGGAGAGGGGTACATTTTGAAATGAGTGTGATATAAAAGCAGAAGATATCAATAATTTTAAGACAACACAAAATAGATTGTAAGTTCTGTTTTGCACATAGTAGGTACTTAACAGTTGATAGTATATGAATAAATGAACTTCAATACATGTCTCTCCATGTGTCTTCTTCTCTCCACTTATACAGCCACTACCTTAGTTCAGGGCCCTATCACCCATCATCTGGATTATATTGTAATAATAGTAATGATAATAACAAAAATAAGTAACTAGATGGCGCCACAGTGCACATAGCCCCAGGCCTGGAGGAGCCCCAGGAAGACGTATCTTCATGAGTTCAAATTCAGCTTCAGACACTTCCTAGCTGCATGACCCTTAGAAAATCACTTCACCCTGTTTGCCTCAGTTTTCCCATCTGTAAAATGAAATAGAGAAGGAAATGACAAGAGAGTTGACTGAAATGACCACACAGCAATAAAATAAAAAAAATAATAATGGATAACAAATATTTACGTAGCTCTTTAAGGTTCATCAAGCTGTTTAATGTCTTCTTTCATTGATGCTCACAACAACCCTGAAGTTGTTGCCCATGATGCCCAGTTTACAAGTGGGGATCAGATTATCCTCTACAGATCTCCATTTTACACATTCAGTGCTCTTTATCCACTGTGCCACCTGCTTACCTGACAATGGGTCCAACCTCTTAACTAATCTCCCCAGCTCCTTTTTCCCCTCTCTAATCCATACTCCGCATAGCTGCCAAGCTGATACTCTTTAGAGTGACATGATCTGACCATGTCACCCCGCTCCTCAGAAAGTTTCAGTGGCTCTATATTATCACTAGAATAAAATGCCAAGCACACAAGAGATGTGGAATAAACAGTGTCCACCATGAGTCAGTAGTTACTCTGAAGTGGAGAATAGGCATCGCTTGGTTCAGGGAGGGTGCTCAGCAATGGATGTACCAAATTTAGAGCTGAAAAAGATCAAAGCAGCCGTCTCATCCAAAGTGACAAATTCATACATAAAAAAATGAGCTCCTAAAAGGATTAAGTAACATAGGGTACTCTTCTTATCCTAAACCTGATGCCATTTTCATTGTCATATTGTATATATTAGAACAAGTTGAAGAGATAGAACATAGAAGTCAGGAGCACTAAATTATGAACTTAGAGAGAGACAGAGACATAGAAAAAGATATACAGAGAGAAAAAGAGAGATCATGGCAAAAGGTAAGCTGAAATGGAGATTAGGGAATCAATACCTAGTTGGAACACTGGAGTAAAGATACAGGATCAAGACTGGGAAAACCGCAATAAGACAAGGATGATCAAAGGTCAAAAATGAAATAAAAATCAACAAAAGAATGGGAACTCAGAACCATCAAGAAACATGAGTTTGCTGAGCTCAGTACATGCTTTGGTGGCTCTGGTGCAAAGTCCTTTAAATAGGAGTTGTGTGTACGATAGCCACATTACCTCTTAGAAAGCAGAGACAGGTCGGGTCACAGGAGTCAGGATGAGGGATAGCTTACTGTGAAGCGAGGTGTCAGCACTATGAGGGCAGACGAATGTCTAAGTCAGGTTGTTATTAATGATGGTCACATGATATAAGGTATTCAAATACCTTGATTATTTATTATAGTAAGTCACTCTTTACTATTGCTAAGGATTATTTAGATTGGAATAGCTGTTCCACTATTGCTATCTCCTTCCTCAATATTACCCCCCAACACCCATGTGCATACACACACACATACATACACACACACACACATTATCCTTCCAAAGACACAATGGGTTTCAATCCACACCTCTCACAACCATCCTGACCATGAATGACTTTCTTGGTAAACTACAAGGTATGCAAAATGATCCACAGGCAATCCTTGAATAGACCGGTATAGACTACCAGGCTCAAGTTGGCAAGCAGTGATCTTAAGGAAACTCCTTCAGGTCAGGAACCAGGCAGAGGGTATAGCTATCCTCATTCTACCAAATTTTTTATGAGATAAAATAATCCTTTCCTGACATCTTTCCCTATCTTCAAGGTGCTCAGCTGAGTATACTACAAACTATCACTGCACCCCATCCTCTAGCTTCATGTGATAATTAATGCACCATGACTCCTTTCTCCTGGTCCTCCTTCTGACCATTCCTTCCCAGTCTCCTTTTCATCCTTGTCTCACCCTCTGTGCAGAATGGAACCCAAAGCTCTTCACTGCACTAACATCTCTTCTACAGCAAGGGTTCTTAATCGTGTGTGTGTGTGTGTGTGTGTGTGTGTGTGTGTGATGAAAACATTTGGGAATGTCTATTCAGATAATGTTTCTAAATGCATAAAACAGCAAAAGCAAAACAATTTTTTTGAGATGCAATTTTAAAATATTATTTTTTAAAGTCCACAACATCTCATATCCAATGCCTTCTCTCTAATCCCAAATCTAACACCTAATAATTTGGGTCCCCCTCACCCTTCTCCTGTACTATTGCAATAATATCTTAATTGATCTCGCTGCTTCAAGATTCTCCTTTACAATCTATATTCCACACTGTTGAAGATTTGATATTTTAAAAATTTAAATCTGACTATTTCATTCTCCTGATCAATAGATTCTGATGGCTTCCTCTGGTCCCTAGGATGAAATACAAACTCCTCTGTTTGGCATTTACAGTCCTTCACAAGCTGATTCCCATCTTCCTTTCCAGTCCTCCTACATATTTCTCTGTTTCACACACACTATGGCACAGTCACTCTATCCTTGTTGCCAAACTTGCCTTTTATCTGTTCCTCATGTATCAGCTCTATCTCTTGTCTCCAGACTGTTCTATGTACCTGGAATGCCCTCCCTCTTCACCACTGCCTCTTACATTCTAGATCAGGTGTTGTTTTCTGTAGGAAGATTTTTCCATCCCCTATCTCTCCAGGTGCTAGTGTCTTCCTCTGAAATTTATCTTGCATATAGCAATGTATGTAGATTTGGTCTCCCTAGCTTGACTGGAAGGTCCTCAAGAGCAGGGCTGTTTGCTTTTTTTCTCTATATCCCCAGTACCTAGAACAGTGACTGGCATACAAGAGGCATTTAATACATTCTTGTTGATTGACTGGGGCAAAGTGACACTTTTGGAGTCAAAGGACCAAGGTTCAAATACTCACTTTGGTACCTGCATGACCTTGAACAAGCCAATTAACCTGTGTCTCAGTTGTTTACAAAATGGACAGGGCGGGGGATGGGAAGACAGGTAGACATCCTTCAAGACCTCTTCCAGCACTAAATTTATGATGCTGTGATTGAGGTTTCTTCCAGCTGTAAATCCTATGATACCACAGATGACTACCCTGACTATGTCTTCCCTCCACAGGATCTTGGAAGTTCCCAGTCTCCACTTTGGTCATCCTGTACTGAACACACCACCCAGAAATGAGGCAGATCAGTATGAAAGCACCTTGCTTGGAGTCAATGCGACTTGAGCTAAGCCTTGAAGGCTGGGAAAGATTCTGAGTATTAGAGGAAGATCATTCTAGGTAGGACTCACAATTAATTGTTAAGACACCAGGGAACCCAGCATCCATGAACCCATCCAAAATGGAAGTCAGCCCAGTCTCTGCAATCCATTTCCAAATGTGGTCAAGGGAGATAATGTCAAACTTTGTAACAAAGCAAGCCCCCACATAAGCCTTTTATGAGACTGGCTGTGGGTCTATTTTGTTTCACATAATTTATAGCTCAGAACATATTGATAATGCGATTGTCAGCCTAGCAGAAAGTTTTCCATTTTAATAGTTCATGTGAGATATAGTATTATTGATCCGATGCCACTAAATAAAAAACTCATTTGTCAGAAGAACACAGAATGGACTTTAATGGACACAGCCAAACACCTGCTCCTAGCTCAGGAAGAAAAATATCCTGGCCTGCCTGCAAGGTCACCAGAAAGCCATGTTTCCTAGTCAGAGCAAAGGACTTCTGGGAAAGTGCCCAGGAGGGAAAAAAACTGCGATTTTCTGGGAGTGTGCTCTGAGACAGAAATGAACTTGACTTTCTTCACTTACATAATATATAGTTAGCCTCTCACCTACAGTTAGAAAGGATCTCAAAGGCCACCTAGTCCTACCCCCACATTTAACATACAAGGAAACTGAGGCCAATGGAGATGAACTGACTTGTCAAAGGTTGTGTGTCAAAGGCAGGATCTGAACCCAAATCCTCTGAAGTCAGGGTCTATCCTACTAAAATAAAGAAGCCTTCCCCGATCCAGGACACCATGGTTGCATGAAGGATTGAGATCTGGAAGAAATCTCAAAGATCATGTAGAATTTCCCTGTTTTACAGAGTAGGAAACTGAGTTAACACCTATGCTAGGAACCACAGGAAGTGCTGATGCAAAGAAGGGAAATGGAGCAGGAGCTGAGGCAAGGACTTCTTTATTCTTTCTTGTTGAAAGTGAAAGGGGAAAGAAGGAATCCAGGAGTAGCATCCCTATGATAAAAAGAATCATTCAGTGTCAGAACTGGAGGGAACCTCCCTGGGACTGGTGAGGAATGGATACTGGGAGAAAATTTTGTAAGAAAAACAAAAGTGATCATTACAAGCTTACTTAAAGAAAATAAAGACTAGCATGGGCCACAAATATCCTCTAATCTAACTTCTTTATTTTAATAAGGAAGAAATTCAGATCCAGAGAAGGGAAAATGTTCACTCTAAGGCAGCTAATAAAGGGGCCAAGTTGGGATTTAGAAATGGAGTATGGACACACTAACTTGGGGAAAGAATAAAAGATGAGATGATAGAAGAGAAAGAAGGGAGCTAAGAACCAGAGCACTGGACCTGGGTTCAAATTCCACCTTGGGTGCTTCCTATCTGTGTGATCTTGGGCAAATCATTCAACTTCCTGGGTCTCAGTTTGAGGAATTTCCCCCTTAAAATTAGGGAGTTGGACCAAAAAGCCTTTGAGATCCTTTCCAGATCTAGAGCTATACTCCTATTAGGGACCTGGTTGTGACCCTAGTGGTGTCAGTGGTGGGAGACCACCACTGTGGTTACCATTCCTTCCATTATGGACTTGCCAAAATGAACCAGACCCCTAAATGGGAGCCTGATCATTTCTTGTTTCATTGAAGACAGGAGCTCACTACAAACAATAAGGTCTTTAAGAATTCTTTAAACTTGGCCACTCTCATAGATTTTCCATAGAGTCTAGAGCTGGAAGAAACCCTGAAGATTGTATAATTGGAACCCTTCATTTTATAGAGGAGGAAGTAGAGTCCTATAGAGGGAAAGATACCCAAGTTCACTTCAAAATAATCTGAGGTAGGATTCAAACTCAGTCCCCAACTCACTCCAAATCTAATACTCCTTCCCCTGCACTCTAGTAACAAATCTGGTAAAGGCTAGTTGTGGACTCAAGGGCATCTTAAGTGATGCAAGATACTATGCTAGCAACACAGGACACATACAATGTGCGTCCTGCTTTCTATAAAGCCTATGGGAAAGAAATCTGTTGCATAATTCATTAAGTAGTCAGGATGGTAGATCTTCCATATACATCTACCCAGAAGAGCCTCTCTGTTATGCCTAGGCTGGCCACCATGATATTTTATATAGCTTGGAGAGTAGAACCTCTTTATCTCAGGTTAAATAATGACTTGGGCATTTGATGCAAGCTAACTTTAATACATTAATGTTTGATACAAGTTTGACTAATCCCCTTGCTATGTATGTCCCATTCAGATAGGTCCCATTCAGAGGATACAAAGATAAAAAAAATTTCACTATCCCTGCCCTCAGGAAGCTTATATTCTAGCACAGATGCTCACAGGTATCTCAAGAGCCTTGACTTCTTATTCACTAAGAAATCAAATCCATTAAAAAGACAAATAATTCCCTCTTCTTAACAATTGGCTACATTTCTCTGTTTTGTAAGTTTACTACATGAGATGACTGATTCTTTTGCCATCCTAGAAGCATCATGATAGAGCAGAGAGAGAATTGGAGTCAGAAGACCCAGATTCAATTTTCACCCCTTCCCCTTATTTCCTCTATATTCTCAGGTAAGTTACCAAATGACTCTGGGACTCACCTGTAAAATGAGGGAGTTAGGCTGCGTGGTCACTGTGGTCCCTTCCAGCTCTAAATATATGATACCACAGTGTTTCCTATTCACAAAAGACCATTTGAATCTCCAAGTGCAATGTGCTTCCTACTACTTGTCTGTCTTAGCTCCCCTTTGGCACTATAATTTATGATTCTAAGGGTGAATGGAGGGTTAAGGAAGACTGTGGACAGGAATCCAGAAGCAGAAAAGCCCTATATTTGTTCAGTGGGCAGTGAGAAAACTGTCCTGGCTAGGGTAAGAATCCTATTGCTCTGGAAATAACAAATGGCATTGAAAAAATGGTTCCTGAGAAACTGAGAAGAAAAAAGAGCTCAAAAGATGCTCTTTACATCATGAGGATTTTGCTGGCACCAGAGACAAGGAAGATTCTATCTCTGGAGCTTTAGTACTTAAGTGGATTTAGATTCAGACACTCATTTTTAGCAATAATGTGATCTGTGCACTATCTCTTCATAATTCCAGGAAATCAAGCTCATTCTCACCTCCAATTCTTGTTCCTGCTACCCCCATGGTCCTCACCTGGGATGTTCTTTCCTGGCTCTCTGCCTCTTCAAATCCTACCCATCCTTGAAAGCCCAGCTTTTCCATTAGGGGATGACCTCCCTCCTTGGTCTCCCACTTCCCTGATAATCTGGAACCAGTGATCCATTCTCACCAAGTAAACACTCAAGTGAATGATGCTGAATGGTGACTGATATTTTATGAAAGATAGTCCTGTATCTACAAATAGATTGTAAGCTCCTTGGAGAGTGACAGGAATAAAGCTTCTCCTGCTGTGTCCTCCCATTCTGTCCCCTTCTCACAAAGGCACAGAGGGGAAGTCAGAGAATCTCTGTGTGCAAAGGGACTGCAGGGATTATCTCATCCAACATGTATCTAGGCAAGAATTGAATTCACTCCACTGTATCCCTGGCGATATAAAAATCAGGTTTCCAGGAGGCAATGCTTTCCTCTCATTCTTCTATTTGAGGAGAGATCTAAGCTGCCATTATTGAACTTCAAAGAACTCCATGAGGTAACATATCCCCATTTTGTGAAAGAAAAAATTCTATATCAGAGCAGTTAAACGACTTGATCAATATCCTAAGATCTTCGATCCAGAGCTGAAAGAGACCCACTGATGTCATCTTTTCCAATCCACTCATTTTTACAGATGAGAAAACTGAGGCTTACAGACATTGACTGAAATTATGCAAAGTCATATAGATGAGTATTAGAAAATTCTTATAGAAGTACATTTTATATCATCATACAATATCATATGAGGAGGTGGCAAAGCTAAGAATTAACATTAGGTGCCCTTTCTCTTAGCCCTCCATTTTCATCTAACAATTATTAAGGATATTCTATGTGCCAGGCACTGTAGGAAGTGATAGAATAGTCTAGGGAAGGGTGAATGATGGGGGCTGGGGATTCAGGCTTCTGAGTGTATTATTCAACATAGTGCCATATTTTCATGCATTTGGAATTTTATTAGCACTCAATGGATGCATGTAAGCAGACAATTTCTAATTTGTAAACTCCCTCATAAGCTGATCATTAAAAAGATCTACTCCCTAATTACACTGTCCTTGTCAACAGCAGCTGAAATGAATGTCTCCCTGTCTCATCAATGTTTACAAAGCTTTCATGACAGCATCTCTTGTCCACACACAGCCAAATGGGGAGAGTGCGTCATTGCATTTGACAAACTGACAGGCGGTAATGTCAATCCTCCAGATCAGAGAAAGACCCCAGTGACTGACAACAGCCAAGGGTCACCATGAATCTGTTCATCATTGTCAGGGGTTGACAGCTCATAACATGATCTTTCAGAGACTCTAGGCTGATCAATCTTTTACCCAAACTGGGCAGGCAAATGGTAAAGGCTTTTGAAACTCACATATATCTCATTTCAGTTTTTGATAGACCCCGAGAGCACTAAACAGTCATTCAAGGACTCCAGAGATGGAGTGGGTGTACCACAACTGCTCAACCTCAGTGGAAAGGGGACTACCTGGAGATTATATAATTGGAATCCTTCATTTTAACGGGGCATCATGGGACATAGGTTCAAATCCTGGCTCTGCCACTTATGACCTGTTGGCAAAGTCAAATAACCTCTCTGGCCTCCATTTCCTCATGCATAAAATAAGGGAGTTAGGTTGAGGTCTTTTCTAGTTCTAAATCTATGATCTCACAGCGTGACCTTGAGTTTGAGTTTTCTTTATCAAAAGGGAAGTGGACGAGATTAGAGATTCTTAGCCTGGTATCTCTGAAATTTTAAAAAAAATGGATAATGGTATTTCAAAAAACTTTGTTTCCTTTCTACTTCTTTGTGTATTATTTTATGTATTTAAAAATATTATTCTGAGGAGTCCATGGAATCTAACTTTTCTTCAAAGTACTCATGACATACCAAAGGTTAGGGACCCAGGAGTGGGAACATGCACCCTCATAGGTCCTTGGGTGTGGTTTTTTGACTGAGTCCAAGTTTTACAGAACAAATCCTTTTATGAAAGGGGATATGTTCTGTGAAGTTTGGATTCAGTCAAAGGGCTACATTTGAGGACCTAGATGGTCATATGTGGACTTGAGGCCACAGGTTCCCCACCCCTGCTCTAGATAGACAACTCTAAAGTCCTTTTCAGCTCCAGAAATGTAGTCTTATGATCTTGAGGCCCACAGAATCATAGACTTGGAAGGGTCTGGAAGGGACTTCAGAGGCCCCTGCGACTAACCGCCTCCAATAATCTGCTTCTATAGGAAGTCCATTAACTTTTAGAGACCATGATTCACTAAGAAATCATTCTCCTTTTAAAATAATTGATCAGTTTCCAGACTCAAAAACAGTCACCAAGAATTCATTAAGTACTTTCTGTGTACTAGGCATTCCCAATACTAAGCTAAAACGAAACTGATCAAATGAAACTTCAAAAGATCTATGGGGACAGACAGGCAAGTCATCCCAGAAGTCCTAGGAATCATGGTCTGCTCCAGACCTGCCGTCACCCTTCCAGCCTGCTCCCCATGATCATTGTCCAAGGGAATAAGCCCTGCCCTCTGCTTCTCACCACTAACATCCTTAGCACTGACAAATGGCTCAGTGTAATCAATATAGTTTGATCAATGTACATGATGCTAACAATATATTGTGATCTAATTTGCCACCGTATCTTAATGATCCCTGGACCTTTCTATCCGCCCTACAGTTACAACCTTCTAGATGTTTTGTCTCCCCCATTAGAATGTAAGGGGCATGAGGGCAGGGACCATCTTAACTCTTCCATTTTTATCCCCGTCTTGGTGAATGGTGGGTACTTAATAAATAACATTTTGTTCTTCTGTGTATGGTGAAATGAGTCATCAGCATCATAGGGTAATAAGCATATAATATGATATAATCACAGGATTTGAAACTAAGAGGATCCTAAGAGGCCATCCAGTGCAACCTCTCATTTGACAGATGAGGAAACTTAAGCTTACAGGAGTTAAAAACTACTTGTCCAAGGTCATATATGTAGTAAAACAGAAGAGGCAAGAATCAAACCCAGGACCTATGACTCTAAATCTGATGTTGGTCTTGATTTGTGGTTGTTGGGGAGTTTCACCACATGGTATCCACCTAATGGATGATCAAGTCATACTAGGAGACTGAGAGAGCACAGGTTGTGCTGGTACCCAGAGAATATTCAGTGACTAGCAAAAAGATTGAGATGAAGGATTTATGGGAGGTCATGAACAGGACTCATGTAAAATGAGAAGTCAAGGATAGAATGCAGTCTCTACTGTAGGTAGGAGAAAAAGCCACATCAATGAATCACAATTCCATTTAAATATCAAATAATTTCAAACTGTCTGGGGGCAAGGGAAGCAGGAAGGTCTGGGTTCAAAGCCCTTCACAAGTTTTCTCCAGCCTACTTTCTGGGCTTTTTGTGTATCACTCTTCTTAACACACTCCATATTCCAGCCAAACTGGCTGGTTTGCTGTCTCCTACACACAGCATTCCATCCCTCTTCTCCAAACCGTTGCCCCTCACATTTGAAATTTGGGTGCATTGACATTGCCATCACCATCTTAAGGAATCCCTGTTTTCCTTAAAAGTTCACACACATCATTGCTACAAGAAAACTTTCCTGAATCACTGCCCCCTCCAACTTAGCACTTCCCCAAATAGCTATTTTGCATTTATCTTATTTATATTTTGAATATATGGAGGCATCACTGGGGCAATGGACAAAGAACATGCCTCAGAGTTGGAAAACCTAGCTTCTAGTCCCAGCTCTGATACATACTGGCTGTGGGACTCTTGGGCAAGTCTGTGTGACACAGTAGGTGCTGGTCTGCCCTGGCAAAGAGAGTTTCCTCACCAGGAATTCTCAATCCATGATATTACCAGTCTAGTCCAAATATATGTGTGTGTGATATATGCACATGTGAGCACATTATCTTTCCCAGGGACTCTTAACCTTTTATGTGTTGTGAACCCCTTTGGAAGTCTGGTGAATCCTAGGGGCCCCTGCTCAGAATAACATTTTTAAATTCATAAAACAAAATTCTACAGATTACAAAGAAAATCAATTTTATTGAAATGCAATTCTCAATTTCTTAAAGGTCCGTGGAATCCTTACTATAGAACAGATAGAAGCCATTTCATTTTTCTCTGTTTCCCTAGAACCAAGGACAGAGTCCATTCCATAATAAGTGTCTAAGGAACATTTGTTAAAAGTGGAATAAATGAATAAATCTCTTAAATCCAAACAGTCTTTGATTTAAGATTGAACTCCTTTAAAGAAAAACAAAATGGATGAGGAAACAGAGATGTCAAAGCCTGGAGATGGAAACCTGGGAGTTGCAGCAGCAGCAGTAGCAGTAGCAGTAGCAGTAGCAGTAGCAGTAGCAGTAGCAGTAGTAGTAGTAGTAGTAGTAGTAGTAGTAGTAGTAACTAACATTTATTTAACAATTACTATCTGCCAGGCATTGTACTAAATTATTAACTATTATCTATTAAATAAATCATTATTTAATGGTCACTACAATTCTGAAAGGTAGGTGCTATTATTATCTTGATTTTTACACTTGAAGCTGAGACAAATAGTGGCTCACCCAGGCTCACACAGCTAGTCTTTACAGTCAGCCAATCACTCTTAGAAATGGTTTTTTATCATTAACCCAAGAGGGGGAGTGACTAGCATTTTAACGACCTGCTGTCTGAAAGCCAGGCTTATGCCATGCTAGACCTGTCACCCCAGCCCTCCCTCCAGAAGGGCTCTTTGGTGGGAAAGAATGACACAGGAACACCTTTCTGGGGGAGTCAATCAGACTGAGAGTCACTCACGAGCCCAAAATAGTTCTCAAAGCTGAAAGCAGATCAGAATTTTGAGGGGACAAATAGCTACTGGGGACCGTGTGTTTCCTGGCATTGGAAAGTGAGAAAGCAGAGACAAAATGCTGGGAGGTGTTCAAGCATTGGTGCTGAAACCTGTCATTTTTGTATCCAGAGCCAATCACCTCAGGATTCTCCAGAGAGGTCCACTTTCTGGGACTGGAGCATCTGAAATAGAGAAAAGGAAAAAAAAAGGAGAGAACGGCAGAGTACCTGGAAAAGGACAGAACTGAGATTAGAACTCAGGACTCTAAACCCAGGATAACAGACTTCCCAGACAAGCCCAGAGACATATCCACAGTCACATGGGGAGCAAAAAAAAAATAGATTACATCATAAAGTGTGTTCAGGTTGAGAAATGTTTGCCCCACAACAGCCCCAAGATTATCATCATCCTACAGTGGAGGAGGATGTCAGTAAAAAGTTAAGTGATTCACCCAAAGTCACGCAGCAAGTAAGTGCAAGAACTGGGATTTAAACCAAGATCTTAGGATTTCAGGACCCACTACACCCAGTGCCCCCATTTCAGTGGGGAGGCAGCTGAGGCTAAGGGTGTTTGTCTTGTGTATGTTCACACATCTGGTTAGTTGACAGAGATGGAATTTGAACCCAAGCCCCTGACTTCCACTCCAATATTCCTGCCAATCTGTCCCACAGTTTTTCTTATGGGGAAGAATCTCACTGTAAATTATGGCAACATTATGGTCCTGAGAGGACTTGAGCAAACTCTACGCTGGTGAGATTACTGTCTCTTGCCTGAGCAAGGATTCCTTTAGGGTACCTAATAAAAGTTTACATCTTGACTGATTCCATGGGAATAAGTTTAGGTGAGATTTTTACAGCAAAGCACTCAGATCTTTTAACCCTTACATAGTACTCTTTTCACTAACAATCTTCTACAGATTGGTATATTCCTTTACCTTCCTCTCCCCACCTTTACTTCCTTCCTTCTCTCTTTCCTTCCTGCTTCCCCTCCCTCTCTCCTTCCTTCTTTCTTTCCTTCCCTCTTTCCCATCCTCCCTTTCTTACTACCTTCTTTCCTTCCCTCCTTCCTTTCCTTCTTTCTTTCCTTTTTTCCTTCTTTCCCTCCTTCCTTTCCTCCCTTCCTTACTCCTTTCTTTCTTTCCTCCCCTCTTCCCAACATTACCTGAGGTTTACTATAAGTACATCACTCTGGCAGGACTACAGAGGGTACAAAGACAAATACTTCATTGTCTTTGCCAAGAGCCTGTGATATGCACATGGAGAAGTGTTATGCAGAGAACCATGTGGTGAAGGACAGATGAGAGACAGAGCAAAGGACTCGGGATGAACATGGAGACAAGGAGTATCAGAGAGTGTTTAAAATAAAGGGAAAGTTTCCCTAGAATACAGCATCACCAAAAGTACTAAGTATCTTGGACAAAGTGCTCTGAGAGCTTTCTGATGGGTCAGCTTCCTCCCAAGACCTGGACAGAAAAATGGAGAACTGAAGGGTCCTTGCGATGAATGAAATGAGTTTTTCTATAGGATTCTAGGCTTCCTCCTCATGCATTTCTCTCTGGTTTTGGACAGCCAGGGTTGGGCTTCTGACAGGGAGCAAGGTTATGGATATGGAATAGCCCCAGTTCCATCAGTATCTTAGTCCAATAGGATCAGCATTGACTTTAAAAGCATAAAACTTGAACCTAAAAAAAATAAAGTTTAACAAAAGAAGGAAAAAATACAGCATCACTGCAAAGCATGGCTTAATCTCTAGGTCATGGACAAGTAACTGCATGGCTCAAAACAGGCAGACAGACTTTTAATCTCCCAAAGAGGCTCAAAACATAGAAATAACCGGGTTTGCAACATTCATCCCCTTCCTCAGTGATAAATATACTAAATAACAACTGATTTAATGCTAAGCCCTTTGGCTGACAAAGGAGTGTTCCTGTTCTCAGGCAGTTCCAAACTCTGCTCCAATTAATCTGACATATAGCCACTGACTTAAGTCTGCCGGGAACACTACTATTGTCAATCCTCTCCCCTGCTCAAAATTCTGCCGTGGCTCCCCATAGTGTATGGGATAAAATTCTAAATCTTCAGCCAGTCATTAAAAACCCTCTGCAATCTATGTTTTACCTATCCAAGTGTAGCCCTCAATGCTCCTGCTTGCAATTACATCTCCTATTCTTAGCAAGCTGGTCTCCTCCTTGTCCTACTATACTAATAACACCCCAATCCCCATCTCAAGCTTTCCTCAAGTTATTCCCTTGACCGACAATGCCTCTGCCCCACTTCTGACTAGGTAGCATCTATCTCTCCTTCACAACACCGCTGTAGTCCCAATTTTTCCAGGAATTGTCTCTGTCTCTGTCTTTGTTTCTCTGTCTCTCTCTCTCTCTCTCTCTCTCTCTCTCTCTCTCTCTCTCTCTCTCTCTCTCTCTCTCTCTCTCTCTCTCTCTCTCTCTCTCTCTCTCCCTCTCCCCTAGATTGACTGTACTCTAGCACCTATACAAGCTTGGCACATCCTAGTCATTCAGTAAAGATCACCTGACTGTTTAGAGTCTGACTCTTCCCTTATGACCTTTCCTCATTCTGACATAGGCACTTGGACATTTCACAGTCCCCAGGGAATCCAGGAATGGTAGCTTTTCCTCAGAGAAACCCCCAGGGGGTTTCTGAGGCTGGGGGCGGAAGCAATCAAAGTTTTCCGATTTTAGCACGGATGACCAGAACTGAAACTCACTTTGCTATCAGTGAGAGATTAAATTTAGACGAGGAAGAATTAGCTTCTAATGCTAACTAATGAGTTCTGCTGATCTGCATTATCATCAGATGTCTAGGTCTGCATTAGGATTCCCCATACCTTGGTCCTCCCAGGAGAATCTGAGTTACATCCTCACACCAACAAAGTTATGGACCCTTGAAGGATTGATGTTAAAAATAAATTAGAATTGGGGTGTTACATCATTGTGTGACTTCATCTGGTAGGCAAAACAAGGTAGTGAGCATTTGATTAAGTCCTGGTCTTGACTTCGTCACTAATTATTACATGACCCTTTCTAGGTAAGTCTTCCCTTTTCTGGATCTTAGTTATCTGATTTATAAAGTGGAAAAAACCCATATGGGGAAGCCAGATCAGGTGATCTTTAGAGTTCCTTACAGATATGTCTCCTATAATTCCCATACACTCCCTCATAAATCTTGTAGCTCAGTTAATTCAGTTTTTTTAAAAATCAGTTTCCATTAACCCACATCAAGTGTTCCCATGGGTGAGGGAGAGGAAGGAAGGCTCAACCTCTTTCTGTGATTATGGGAATCAGTTGCTCCAAAGGCAAACTCCCTTCCTGGGACAGTGGGGAAAAAAATCACTGGATTTGCAATGAAGGAACTGGGGTCCAAATTCCTTCTTTGATATATATATACCTGACACAAATCATATTCCCTTTCTGGGTCTTCATTTCTACTTTTGTAAAGTGATGGAGAGGGAAGGATTTGAACTAAAACACTTCTAAGGTCCCTTCCTAATGCAATGGCTTTGAAATCGGCTCCCAAATCCAGAACATGAGAGCTAACTAAAGGCGGGTGCGAACCTGAGATTTTTCTAGGAGGTCAAATGAAAGGATACTCAAGGGGAGATTTAGAACCAATGGTGTGAGTCAAATGGTATGAGTGAAAGGTAAAGGGGGCGAAGACCTAACCTTGAATAATGCTGTGGGAAAGGATGTCACCTAGAAAAAGGTATTGTCCTTTGACCTTTTGTTGTCCATCATGAACTTATTCTGTTCCAATCACTGTCAATAGTGTCCACTTCTCCGTGATTCCATTGGGGGTTTTTTCAGCAAAGATACAGGAGTGGTTTGCTATTTCCTTCTCCAACCCATTTTGCATGTGGGGAAACTGAGTCAAACAGAGTTAAGTGACTTGCCCAGGGTCACACAGCTTTGTGTCTGAAGCCAGATTTGAACTAAGGAAGATGAGTCTTCCTGACTCCAGACCTGGTACTCTGTGCACTATGGTACTACCTAGCTACCCTTCATAATTTATAATCTTTCCAAGTTTTAAACTTATGTATCAAATATATATGAGATTTAGTGACTTGGGTTTCCTCCCACTCTAGTGCATATATGTAGGATGTTTCTAAAAGGAGGGAAGGGCAAAGTGATTGGTGGAGGCAGAGTCAAGCTTCAGTAAATCAGGGTGATCCTGATGCCACTGAGCCACTGTGAATGTTTCACTTCAATCCTTCAAATCCTGTAACTTTTTTCGTGTGGGACTGTTAATCAGAACCTCCTGGGAGGGCTTATATCTTCTGTATGCATGGAAGGTCAGCAGGGTATGACTTATGACCAGGATAGCTTATGATAAAAAAGAAACACAAGACCAATCAACAAGATGAATACATGTCGGTCAATAAGCATTTATTAAGTACCTACTAAGTACCAAGCATTATGCTAAGTGCTGAAGATATAAAGAAAGGCAAAAAGTGCCTACCCTCAAGAAGCTTACCATCTAACAGGGAGACAAAATTGGAAATAATCAACAGAGGATTAGGCATTAAGCTTGAAAGGGATCCAGCAAAGCATGCCGTGTCTTTGCTGTAACTCAACATGTCTATGTTGACACACATGCTAATTAATACACGTTTTGAGCCATGTTGCTACTTTTTGCTGTGAACATTTATTTGCTTATGTGCTGGTGATATGTATGTACTGTAGCCATATCTGTCTGTTAGCAAGATACTGTTCTTATACTCCTTTATTTGCATATACTCTAATGAAAAGTTCTCTGCTGTAACTATACAGATCTGCTAACTTTTCATTATTTTGTAGTTTATGTTCATTTGTCTATGTATCATGGATATATATAGGCACTGTCATGATATGTGCATAGAATATGAACCACATGGAGCAGAGATCTCAGCCCTGAGGAAGTCTATCAAGTGATTCTGTGAATTGTGTCCAATCTATGTACTATGAAAAGATGCTTCCTCTTCCCATAACTGTTCAGTCTCTCTTGCCCACTGAGATAAATATTTCCCACCATCCCCCTGGCATACAAGAGGCTGCATTTATCAGGGCTCATTGGACTTCCTTTCTATCTGACCAATCATGGAAACCAAACTTGGCAAACCTTGACAAACCTCCACACTTAGTGCCACCCGCTAAAACCGAGTTCGCAGCTCAATGGGGCAACATCATATCACACTTGTCCTTTACCCTTTTTGGTTCTATAATCCTTATCCCACCATTAGACAAGCAGACCCCCATTCCATTGCCCTGAAATTCCCTCCCAATTACGACATGAAACCAAAAAAAGATTCCACAGTATGCAAAAGGAACCACAGCATCTGCCTCTTGAAAACTGTTCTCCTTTATTAAACTTAAACAAATACAGGTCTGTGAAATATTTATGAACTGATAAAATATTGATGCCCTGGAGCCCGGATTGCCTGTTTTGTTTTGGGTGTTTTTTAAAGTACTCTTAATTTACTCAACCATAAGCATTAAGGAAACATTTGTAGAGGAAATGAGAGCTTAGCATTACACTTTTGCCATCCCCAAGTTGAATCCCCTGTTTCCTTTTGTACAGAGAATATCAAATTGTCATCTTGCATTGAACATGAATCTCTAGAGCCACATGTGACCCTTTGCAAAATGGTGAAGTAGTAGAAGTCTTCAGCACCTCAGGCCCAGCCTCCTCATTATCTAGACAGATATCCTTTCCCTAATATCACCCTGACTGGGCAACCAGACTCCTACTCTACTCTGACTCCCTGACTCCCACCTCCCCCATGAAAACTTGCTCTCAGACCTCTCCTATACACACGGAGGGTCATAGGACTGAAAATGATTTAGAATATGGATTCGAAACCTTTGGCAATCTTCCCTCCTTAGACAGTAAGCTCCTTGAGAGTAGGCCTATCTTTGGCCTGTTCTTGTATCCTAAGCATTTATCACAGTGACTGGGCCTCAAAGGCACTGTGTTCTATGAGCAAGCACCATGATACACAGTAGGTGTTTAGTAAATACTTGCTTATTGATTGCCAGGTAAAGTCTTCAGGTCCCTTCTCATAATCAGTAACTACACGGGATTACAAAGGAAACCAGTTATGCTGAAATTTAGTGATCAAAAAAATTTTTTTAACAACTCCACAGACCCCGGGTTAAGAATCCCTGCCTTTGGGGAGGAGCCAAGATGGCGGAGTAGAAAGTCTCACGTATGCTAGCTCCGAACCCACAGCCCATGTATTTCCTGCAAGAAGAACTCCCCACAGATTCTGGAGCACTGCAAGGTGCGCAGAAACACAGTGGAAAAGATTTCCGTTTCAGAGAGCCCTGGAGAGCCATCCCCAGGGTTCCGTCATGCTCTGGACAGCAGAGCCCACCCCTGTGCTGCCCTGGCCATGGGGCCCCAGAGGAGCAGATCCTAGCAGGCTTCAGGGACGGAACCTCTGGCGGCCGGGACGGTCCCTCTGCCCACAGATGCTACAGGACAGTGAGAGAGACTTCTGGGCTGGCCAAGAGGGGAGCGGGGTGTCTCCGTGACTCAGGCCCCCTCGGGAGGCAGTGGCAGAGGCAGCGGCAGAGGCAGTGGCGGTGGCCCTGGACTCCCGAAGCAGCAGGCAGAAGTTCAGGGCCATTACCGAAGGTCTCTGCATAAAGCCCCTGAGGGAACTGAGCCTGGGAGGCAGCCCTGCCCCCACCCGAGCACCAGAATTTAAGCTTAACTTAAACATTGAATAGCAGTTGCACCTGCTGCAGAAAGCCCACTTGAATCTCAGACCCCAAGCACTAGCTGGGCGGATCTAGGCGGGGATGGACAGGAATCTCAGAAGTCAAGTAACTGGCTGGGAAAATGCCCAGAAAAGGGAAGAAAAATAAGACTATAGAAAGCTACTTTGATGGGGTACAGATGTTCCTGCCTTTCAATTCTGATGACGAGGAACAATTCTTACCATCAAGGAAAGATGTGGAGGTCGGGGCCTCTGTATCCCAGACATCCCAGGTGGATGTTCGGTGGGCTCAGGCCATGGAAGAGCTCAAAAAGGATTTTGAAAATCAAGTTAGACAGGTGGAGGAAAAACTGGGAAGAGAAATGAGAGAGATGCAAGAAAAGCATGAAAAACGGGGCAATACTTTGCTAAAGGAGACACAAAAAAATGCTGAAGAAAATAACACCTTGAAAAATAGGCTAACTCAATTGGCAAAAGAGGTTCAAAAAGCCAATGAGGAGAAGAATGCTTTCAAAAGCAGAATTAGCCAAATGGAAAAAGAGGTTCAAAAGCTCACTGAAGAGAATAGTTCTCTCAAGATTAGAATGGAACAGATGGAGGCTAATGACTTTCTGAGAAACCAAGAAATCAGAAAACAAAATCAAAAGAATGAAAAAATGGAAGAGAATGTGAAATATCTCATGGGAAAAACAACTGACCTGGAAAATAGATCCAGGAGAGACAATTAAAAAATTATGGGACTACCTGAAAGCCATGATCAAAAAAAGAGCCTAGACATCATCTTTCATGAAGTTATCAAGGAAAACTGCCCTGAGATTCTAGAACCAGAGGGCAAAATGAATCCATCGATAACCACCTGAAAGAGATCCAAAAAGAGAAACTCCTAGGAACATTGTGGCCAAATTCCAGAATTCCCAGCTCAAGGAGAAAATATTGCAAGCAGCTAGAAAGAAACAATTCCAGTATTGTGGAAATACAATCAGGATGACTCAAGATCTAGCACCTTCTACATTAAGAGATCAAAGGGTATGGAATAGGATATTCCAGAAGTCAAATGAACTAGGACTCAAACCAAGAATCACCTACCCAGCAAAACTGAGTATAATACTTCAGGGGAAAATATGGTCTTTCAATGAAACAGAGGACTTTCAAGCATTCTTGATGAAAAGACCAGAGCTGAAAAGAAAATTTGACTTTCAAACACAAGAATGAGAAGAAGCATGAAAAAGTAAACAGCAAAGAGAAGTCATAAGGGACTTACCAAAAGTGAACTGTTTACATTCCTACATGGAAAGACAATATTTGTAACTCTTAAAACTTTTCAGTATCGGGGTAGTTGGTGGGACCACACATACACACATGTACACATGTGCACGCACACACACATACACACATGCACGCACACACAGAGACAGAGAGCACAGAGTAAATCGAATCAGATGGGACCATATCAAAAGAAATTAAGGTAAATGATGAGAGAAAAGTGTAGTGGGAGGAAAGAGGGTGAAATGAAATGGGGTAAATTATATCTCATTCAAGAGGCAAGCAGGAGACTTTTTAGTGGAGGGAAAAAGAAGAGAGCTGAGAAAAAAAAAACCAAGAAGTTGACCCTCATCACATTCGACTAAAGGAAGGAATAAAATGCACACTCATTTTGGTATGAAAACCTATCTTACAATACAGGAAAGTGGGGGAGAAAGAGATAAGCAGGGTGGGGGGATGATGGAAGGGAGGGTAATGGGAGGAGGGAGCGATTTGAAGTTAACACTCTTGGGGAGGGACAGGATCAAAAGACAGAATAGAAACAATGGGGAGCAGGATAGGAGGGAGGGAAATAGTTAGTCTTACACAACAGGACTATTATCGAAGTCATTTGCAAAACTACACAGATATGGCCTATATTGAATTGCCTGCCTTCCCAAAGGGAATGGGTGGGGAGGGAGGGATGGGGAGAATTTGGAACTCAAAGTTTGAGGAACCACCGTTGAGTATTGTTCTTGCTACTAGGAAATAAGAAATACAGGCAATGGGGAATAGAAAGTCATCTGGCCCTGCAGGACAAAAGAGAAAATGGGGACAAGAGAAGGGAGGGATAATAGAAGAGAGGGCAGATTGGTGATAGGGAAAATTAGAATGCTTGGTGTATTGGGGTGGGGGGAGGGGATAAAAGGGGAGAAAATTTGGAACCCAGAATTTTGTGAAAATAAATGTAAAAAGTTAAATAAATAAATTTATATTAAAAAAATAAAATAAAATGAGAAAAAAAAATTAAAAAAAAAGAATCCCTGCCTTCAAGTGTCACTTCTCTGGGAGGGGAGTGATCACAAACTTACTAGAAACCATAGCTCTTCAGAGCAGAAAGGATAGCAGAAATCATCTAAATTCTCTCAATCCAATCCATATATAGGTAGAGAACCTCTAATGTCCAGAGAAGTCAAGGGACTTGCCTCAAATCACACAGCGAGTGACTGGGCGAAGATTCCATGTATATGTCCAAAGTTAGACTTGAACCCAAGTTGTTCTGACTCTGAGGCTTCTGACACTGCCTTAGCTGGTAATTGTTTAACAATTGGCTATCCTATTTATCCATATGTGTGCATACATATGTTTTATATATGTATATATAGTGCATTTTTAAGTCTAATTTGCAATATTTGCATTTTCTGCATCATTTTAAGTCCAGACAATCAACAAAACAATAAACCAAGCCCAGATCTGTAGTATTTACCAGTTTCCAAGGTACAAATGTTCATACTGAAAATTTAACAACCAGCTTTCATAACCCCTTAGAGTTGGCTCCAGGCACACCCCTGATACAGGATTTGATTGGTGTGTCACCCAAGGAAGCAGCCAAGTCTGAGAACTTGAACCTTGGAAAGATGCAATCATTCGCTTACCTTTGGGCTGCTCCCTCATCTCAGCTTTGCCATTGAACATTGAGACCCCAACCCTAACCAATTAGCCATTCAAGAAGTATTTCAGGACCTACTACCAGAACTCAATCTGGGTGCCAGGCGAAGACTTACCATGGGCTTTGAGATATGAAGAGAAAGCCAGTCTGCTGGTCTCACTTAAAGACAACTTCGAAGGGCTACCCAGGCTCAAAATAATGCTCAGGCATGACTGACTTGGTACAGGGCATCTAGCAGCAAGGAAGCCTACATTTTATCCTGCAAAACCTTCCTCAAAAGGACTGCAACAACCAGAACAGTCAACTAGTCAAGTCAACAAGCACTGATCAAGCCCTTCCAGGCACATATGTGTAATGAGCTAGCATGGTTATATGCTGTGTTTAAAATCCAATTAAAAAAATATATATGGTCCTGCCTTCTAGGGTGTTACATTCCAGTGAGAAAAGACAACACATAAAAAAGATCTGAGAAAGGGGTATGGGCCAGAGACTGATCAATCAGAGAAAGGGACCAACTGAGCCAGAGGGATCTTCTAAGGTGAAAAGTTCCTAGGGACAGAATGAGGAAAGTGTGTGGGACATTTCAGGGATTCAGACACTGGTGTATTTTAAAAAAAAAAAAAAGTAAAATAAAATAAAGCAACAGCAAGAATAGAGAGAGAAGTCAAGATTGAGTTAGGACTTCCATGGCCACCTTCAGAACTGGATAGGAGGCCGTTTCATTGCAGTAAGACCTGACAACCTGCCATCCTCTAAAGAAGTTATTTTCCAGAGGTCAAGGGTACATTCTCTTTGAGAAGTGCTATCATCATTTGAAATTACTATATTTTCCTTTATATTTCCTACTTATATTTGCTTATAGGAAATATATGAATGTATTTCCTACATATGTTCATGTATTTCCTATATATATTTATATATTATGTATATGTTCCTTTATATTTCCTATTTCCTTTATATTTCCAGTGTCAAGGGCAGAGTCTCAAAAGACCCAAGAACTTTGAGCTTTCCCAAGAACACTGGGCAACTGTTGAATTCCTGGTCTCCTGCATCCTTGGAGCTCAGATTCTTGGCTCAGAATGGAGACTTCACTCCCAGTGCCTAGAATAGAAAATAAGGGAGAAGAAAGACCAAAGAACCTCAGGTTTACTTCGTGAGGACTTCATGAGGACCATTTAACCTCAGAGAGGTCACATGGCCATTGCCCTTTACAGCCTGATTTTTTTACTTGGTGCCATTAATGGAGTCATCCCATTCCTTCAGATTTGAATGCAGCAGAAGGCATGACCAGGGTTGACTCAGGAACTTTTGAAGATGCCAACAGTTCTGGATGCCCAGCCAATGAAAAAAATGCTTCTGCCAACCATGTTGTACAACAACCAGAAACCAATTATGGAAGTTCCATCCATGCTTCTGTCATCAGGATGCTCCCAGAAGCAGTAACCTAGAGTCTTCCTCATACATGATGCCACCTTAGCAAACTGATGAAAACCATGTATGTTTCAGAAATCCATCACAATAAGGCAATGACAAAGATAATAAGAAGAACCAGCATTTCTATAGCTCTTGAAGGTTTCCAAAGTGCTTTACATATGTTATCTCACAGACGTCCAAGGGCCTTCTGAGGCCTGAGACCTCCTCAACAAGCAACTCAAACAGGACTGAGGCTGGCTGGCCTTGGGAAAAGATAGAAAAAAGAGAGAGAGAAATGGGTTCAAGCCATTGGTTAAAAGAGAGAGAGACAACCACTTAGGTCTTCAAGTCTTTTGATTTGCAAGCAAGACCAGAGCTACAACTTCTTCCTTCTATCTGTTATTCTAAACCCTGACGAACCCCCTTGGAGTTAAGAACTGTGAGAAGCAAAGTATAATTTTGGGCTCTTCCAGAGAGGAGGGGAGGAGAGGAAAATTAGAAACACATGTGCCCATCTACAGAATAAGTATGTGTGTATGTGTATGTGTGTGCATGTGCACAGTGTGTGCCCTGACAGCTTTGAAATTCTAGAACCAAAGACAGAAAAAAAGCAGGGGGAGAGAGAGAAATCATTAGGAAAAAAAGAGTCTAAGCCATAAAGCTCACTCACTCCTGGTGCCTGCAAACCAGATTAAAAAGTAACTGGGAAATATTTAGCAAAATAAATAAAAATACAATAGAATATAGATACTGACAACATGTGGTCTTCTAGGTTAATATCCATTTTGGCAGGAGTCCTTCTGTATAAATTAGATGCCATCATTCTATTTGAGTTGGACACCACTGATCTAAGCCTAGACCCAATGAGGGAGTGATCCAGAGCATAAAGGATCCCTTGGCTTCCTCCCTCGGCAACTTGTATTAAAGCATTAATCAGTCAATCACCAAACACTTATTAAGTGTTTTCTATGTACCAGTCACTGTGCTGGGAGCAGGGGATATAAAGGCACAAGTAAAAAAGTCCCTGCCCCCAAAGACACTCTACTAGCCTAATTCAAAGTCCAAGACTAAAGGATGGAGCTCTGATCTAGTAATTTCAGTACAAGCAGGTGGATAGATGATATTTTGGGGGTGGCTTCTGTATAGTTGTGATGGTGATGGAGTCTTCCTTTAAATCTGACTTAAAGACAAACTGCCTTCGGTTAAAACCATCCTACCTTGGATATTAGCTAGCAGAATGACCTTGGACAAGTGACTCTTCTCAGTTCCATTTTCTGACATTTTAACATGGGGATGATAAATAGCACTGACCTCACAGATTTACATAGTGAGGTCAGAAATCATACTTGTACAGTACTTTGTAAGCCTTAAAGAGCCATACATGGGCAAACTGGTACTACTAAGCTCCTACTGCTTTGAATAATAATAGCAAATTAACAATTATATAGCATTTACTATGTGCCAGACACTGTGCTCAACACTCTATAAATATCCCATTTAATCATCACAACAACCCTGGGAGGTAGGTGCTATTACTATCCCCATTTTACACTTGAGGAGACTGAGGCAGTCAGAAGTTAAGTGACTTGCCCAGAATCATACAGATAGTAAGTTTCTACAGCAAGATTTGAACCCAGATTTTCTTGACTCCAAGCCTACCACACTATCTACTTAAAAATAAAATAAAAATGCCTAGGTCAATAGTCTCTAATGGGGAATTTCTCCACATCAGGCCCAGTGAAGTTAAGAGGGAATTACCCTAAGAGCTCTATGACAATTTTTAAAATGCTATAAATCACTGTTGATTAGAGAGATGCAAATCAAAACAACTCTGAGGTACCACATCACACCTATCAGATTGGCTAACAGAACAAAACAGGAAAATGATAAATGTTGGAGAAGATGTGGGAGAGTTGGAACACTAATTCATTGTTGGAACTGTGAGCTGATCCAACCATTCTGGAGAGCAATTTCAAACTATGCCGACAGGCTATAAAAATGAGCATACCCTTTGACCCAGTACTACCACTTCTTGGGGCTGTATCCCAAAGAGATCACAAAAATGGGAAAAGATAACACATATACAAAAAAATATTTATAGCAGCTCTTTTCGTGGTGGCCAAGAACTGGAAATTGAGAGGATGCCCATCAATTGGAGAATGGTTGAACAAGTTGTGGTATATGGATGTAATGGAATATTATTGTGCTATAAGAAATTATAAATAGGTAGACTTCAAAAAAAAACCCGGAAAAACTTATATGAACTGATTCCGAGTGAAGTAAGCAGAACCACGAGAACATTGTACACGGTAGCAGTCACAGTGTGCGATGACTGACTTTGATAAACTTAGCCCTTCTCAGCAATGCAAGGACCTAAAACATTTCCAAAGGACTCATGATGCAAAACGCCACGCACATCCAGAGAAAGAGCTATGACGTGGGAACACAGAGCAAAGCAGACTATTTTCTTTTTTGTTTTGCTTTATTTTTTTCTCATGGTTTCTCCCATTCATTCTAATTCTTCTATACAACATGACTAATGTGAAAATACGTTTAATAGGAAGGTATGTGTAGAACCTAGATCAGATTGCATACCATCTTGGGGAGGTAGGAGGGAAGGAAGGGGAGAAAATTTAAAACTTATGGACAAGAATGTTGAAAACTAAAAATAAACAAATTAGCTTTAAAAAAACAAAAAAAAATAGTTTTATGGCAGGTTATATAGAGGAGGAGATTTCACTCTAGGACATATATTTAAGGCCTCCAGGAAGTGATGCTGTGGAAAGAGCCCAGAGACCATGGAAAAGTTATCATCTTTCTCATTGCATTTCCTCCTTGGTGAAATGGGAATAATGATAGCGCCTATTAAGGCGGAGACATCAGAGACCAAAAATCAAGCCATCCAGGAAGATTTGCATTCTAGCCCTGCTTCTTACACCTACTGGTTGTGCTGCCTTGGGTCAGTCACCATCTCTGGGCTTCCAAGCTGCTCTGTAAATCCATAGATTTCAGAGAAGGTTCTCATCTGCTTTGTTGAGGAAATTCCTCACAGAATGCCTTACGCTATTGAAATCACAGAATTTTTTTCATGTAAGATTATGTGCTGAGCACTGGGGAAACAAAGACTTTTTTTGAATGATTCCTGACTTTAACGAGTTTATAATCCATGCTTCCTACTTCCCGAACCTGAGTTTCGGGCAAATTATTTCACTTTGCAGGCTTCAGTTTTCTTTTCTGCAGATTGAGTGGTTCAGAAGATGGTCTTACTCTAAACCCTGACTTCTTCAATTTACTTCCATTTGTCATCAGGGAAGTCAAAGTCTTGGAGCAGCTAGCAAGGCTGATAGATTGGTTGAGGCAAAAGGACCTGGTTAACTTGGGAGCCAAGAGAGCTGGAGTGTGTTCCTTGCTATGACGCTCATTGGCCAACTAACATTGGGGAAGTCATGACTGCTCCCCTCCTCTGGTTTTTCGTTTCTTATCTCTATACAAAGAAGAGGCTGGACTTCTAAGGTCACTTCTAGCTCTAGCCAGCTGTAATACTGAGATCACAGGAAAATGGAAAGAGTTCCAAACTTGGAGTCAAAGGTCCTGAGTTCAAATCTCAGCTCTGTGCAACCTTGGACAAATCGTTTATGATAAGAGCCTAGAATTGGACTTTGAAGGGGCCTTAGAAGCCATTAAGTCTAGCCCCTATGTTTTACAAATGATAAAACTGAGACTGATGAAAGTAAAGTCATTTGCCTGGGATCACACAGGCTTGAGGCAGAATTGGAACTCAGGTCAGGAAGACTCAACCCAAGTAGCATCGCCTCACTTCCCCAGGCCACAGTTGTCTCTTCTATAAGATAGAGTGACCCAGATGGTCTCTCTAAGGTCCTTCAGTTTTACCTAAGACTCTATGTCCCAGACCCATCTGACTCACCTTCTAGATTCTAATGCCAGATTTCCACTTTAGAAATAGCACTGTGAACCTGAGCATTGCCATGACAGTTCATTTGTCTCTGTAGCCTGGATTCTAGAATTCATCTGGGCATAATCACATACTAAGTGAAGGCAGAGAGACTAATGCCCTGTTACGCTTCTCTTATATACCTCATTTATCCTAATGTTGGACTAATATGCTATTTTTAAAAATTAATATCATAATATGAATCTTAATTAGTGCTCTATGATAAAATCGTTCTGAGTTAGGTGAAGGAGAAGTTGGCAGCAGCCATGAGGTTTATACTGAGAAATAGATATACTGAGGAATCCAGGGGGATAATAAGATACAGGGAAAATCTAGTGGAGGAAGCAGAAATGTACCTAGGGTGGAGTGGCTGGGTCATTGCCCAAGGGTGGTGTTGTTGTTTAGACACTTTTCAGCAGTGTCAAACTCTTCGTGACTCAATTTTGGGATTTCTTGGCAAAGATACCAGAGTGGTTTGCCATTTCCTTCTCCAGCCCATTTGACAGATGAGGAAACTGAGGCAAACAGGGTTAAGTGACTTGCCCAGGGTCACCCAGTTAGTAAGTTTCTGAGACCAGATTTGAATACAGGAAAATGAGGAGTCTCCCTAATTCAAGGTCTGATACTCTATCCTCTGCACCACATAGAGAATAACAAATAGAAAATGCTAAGACCTCTTGCAGTCCTTAGACATCATAGAAATAGTAGCATCTAATTAAGAAAAAAAAATTGGATGACACCCATGGCTTCATTAGTATATGAAAATCCCAAGGAAGAAATTCTCTACCAATGCAAGTTGACATCTTCTCTTCAACTTGGAGTCTTACATAGTTGCATAGAGAGAAATCTGGGAGCAGAAGTGACTGGACCAGGGTAACACAGTCTCTCTGTCAAAGGAGGGACTTGAATGTAGGTCTTCTTAACTTCTAAGCTACAATCAAGCTAGACTAATGGGGGTCCACAAGTCTAATCTCTGATGCTAGGGAGGCTGAGCCTGGGATTTCTAAGCTGCAGTGAGCTAACACTATATCTAGTTCCAAAATGCAGGCCCTGGGAGCAAGATGTCCTCAGGCTGCCTCAGGAAGTGCAAACCAGACCAAGGAGAAAATCGAGCAAACCCAGGCTCCTATGCCCATCAGTTGGGAGACCACCCCTCTGAGTGGTCTCCATCCTTCCAGCCTGACTGAGTTGGGGAAGACTCAGGCTCCATAAAATAAAAGAAAGAAATAACAATCCAAAAAAACTTGTTAAACTAAGAATAGACCAGACTGTGATCCCCATTGCCCCGCTCTGCTTTCCAAACGCACTTGGCTAGTGCCCATGCACTAATGTCTACCACTGAGATAATACATATATTGGCCACTTGCTGGGACACAAAAAATTCTTAATTATTGTTCTGAGAAGAAGCTCTTCTTTCTGAAATAATCCTGTAAATGCTAATATATAACCACCCTCCACTCAGCCATCTAGGTTGGCACAATGGATTGAGTACTGGATCAGGAGTCAGGAAGATTCATTTTCTTGAGTTCAAATCTGGTCTCTGACTGTTACTAAACGTGTGACCCTGGGCAAGTCACTCTACCTTTTTTGTCTCCATTTCCTCATCTATAAAATTACTTGGAAAAGGAAATGGCAAACTACTCCAGTATTTCTGCCAAGAAAATCCCAGATGGGGTTACCAAGAGTCAGGCATGACTGAAAAAGAACTAAACAATGGCTTTAGTCATGAAGGTTACCAGGTTTAGCAATGAGGTACCGTGTAGAAAGCTCTGACCTTGGCATCAGAATACCCGAATTGTGTCTGTGACGCTTACAGCCACACACATGGGCAAGTCAAGTCTTCTCATTTTCTCAGGCTTCAGTTTACTCTTCCATGAAATAAGGAGGCTGGACTAGAAGATGACTTTCCACATCCACAACTACAATCTTCTGTCAGCCACAGACCCAAAGTATGACCTGATCTTGCCCCATCACATCCTCTTGTTGACAGTGTGATGGAACCTTGTCCAACTGTTGGAGGCTTCCATGATGCAGAGAAGAGAGCTTCTACTGAGGCTTTGCGTGGGCTCTAATGGGAAGAGATATGTTTCAATTTCCCCATTTTAAGGATGGACAGATTTGTTGTAGCCTTTGATTGTCCTTGGAAGTATATTCAACCCAAAGTCTTATTTATTTAAAATGCATTAAAAGGGCAAACAAAAAAGCCCAGGATGGGCAAACATTGCCAATTGTCCATAATGGCTTCACAAAGGGTTCTGCTGAGTAATATGCTGTATTTCTAGAGTGCCTTCAGTTTCCAAGGGCTCTCTCCCTGATCTTTTGAATCCATTTGGATGAGGCAGTATGGGGACAGCCCTGAGAGACCCACTGGGAGCAACCTGGGCTTTGTAGACTAGATTCAGGTCTAATTTTTCTTGGTATCTGTTGCTTGCTTCCACACAATGACTCCTCCTAGGAGAGTGGAGAGAAAGGAAGCAGATTTCTTAAGGAGGATGGAAGATCCTTGAACCTAGTCAAAAAAGTACTTTCATGGGACTACATTGAGGTTTCCAAGGCTCAGCTGCGCACATGGATAAGGAGGCACATGAAGGATATATTTTACAGAGCTCAGGGGTAACAGCCCCAGGATTTTTTTTTAACTTGGACTATGTGGGGGAGGATCAAAAGAACAGTCTGGTAGCATTGAGGCAGAAGTGCTGAAGAAAGTCCAACCATGGGTTATAGAATGTAGGAATGATTTCGTGTTTGGCTTTGAATGTCCTTGAACTTAGGACAGTGACTGACACGTAGTAGGCATTTTATAAATGTTTATTAACTAAATAAAGTCATATTGAGAGTAGGAGTTTAGCATACCATTGTAGGAGCTCCAGGAGATCATGACTACAAAACTCTGGATGTGACTAGCCCTCTAGGGTCAGTATATGGTCATGAAATGAAGGATTTCAAGCTGTAAGAGATCTCAGGAGCCATCTAGTTCAAATCCAACTTTTTATAGAAAAGACTGTGGAATGTCTGCCCAAGGTCACACAGGTAATAAGGTCAGAGGCAGTATGAGAACCCAGCCTTTCCTGTCTAAAGGCCACTGGTCCATTCATCATGACACCTTTCTTGTCCACTGTTCTATGGTGGAAGGTAAGAAGTGAGGGAGAGGGAGCAAGGACGTATACAAATCCCACTCATTAGCAAGACAAGGTTACCCATGAAATAGAGAGGCTGGAAACACAGCATCTAGCATCATTTGAGCACAGTGATATTCAGGATGTAGTGGGAAGAGGAAGGAGATTGATGGTCCAGCAAGAGGTTCCCTCTAAACTAATACACAGCCCATGTTAGGCATTCATGATTCCTCCTCAGTTTGGTAGAGGCAGACCTAGGACAGCCTTTTGCAACTTTGTGTCTCCCTTTGTGGAAAACGTTAAAGTTCTTACAGAGACAGGCAGTGTCTCAATTAGAGGTATTTGATTATATTCCCACCTCCAATGTCATGAGCAGTTAGGCATCAATTGACTTGGAAGTTGGATGTCTCCAGCACGGAAGATCCTAAATATGGGGCATTATAAAGAAATAAAGGGTGAGAGTACCTGGCAGGAAGAAGGGGCACGTGTAGAGTAAGGCACCTGACACAAGAAAGATCTTGCCCAGAAAGTCAGGTGTTGTTGTTTCCTGGGCTACCATACTAGCTATGTAATTTAAATTTTTAGCATCAATTTTATCTGTAAAATAAATTAACACATTATTATGTAATTCTTCACTGTCATCTCCCTCCCTGAACAACTCTTCCCACCAACCACCTACATCCACACAAACACACATGGGTACACACACATGCACGCAAATATACAATACATACATGTATACAACACATATAACGATACATATGATACGCACAACCATGCACATATAATACACACATATATACATAACCATACACATACCTATACATACACACACACACAACACCACTGGTAGGGGGAAATAGCCAAATGAATGTAGGGATGATTACAGAAGACATCCTTCCCTCTGGATTCCCCTCTTTAGCAATCAGAGGCATACTCTGATGGATGAATCTCTTCCTTCCTCTCCCTGACAACATGCCAGAGACAGGTACTCTTTTTTCAGAAGTGCTGGCTTTCTTTTTATATGGGTAAACCAAGTAAGAACCAGGAAATAATATAATTTCATTTTTTCCAAGAATGATCACACATTTATTTCTTTAACTTTATAGTTGAAAAATAGATATTAAATGTGGAGAAGAAATTTTTATAGATTTCCATGTTTGCATTGAGTTATAAATTTTCATAAATGTCATAGTCTTCTGAGTTAATGAATCTACTGGCATTACAACTAGGTGGCATAGTAAGTAGAGTACCCAATATGGAATCAGGAAGATATGAGTTCAAATCTAGTTGTGTGATCCTTGACAAGTCACTTAACCTCTGTCTGCCTCTGTTTCTTCATCTGCAAAATTGAGATACTAAAACCTCCCAGTGTTGTTGAGAGAATCAAATGAGATAATGTGCAAATCTGAAAGTACTATATAAATAATATAAAGTACTATATAATTTGTCCAGTCATTTCAGTCATATCCAACTCTTTGTGACCCCATTTGGGGTTTTCTTGGCAAAGATACTGGAGTTGTTTGCCCTTTCCTTCTCCAACTAATTTTACAGATGAGGAAACTGAGGCAGAGGGGAGTGACTTGCCCAGAGTCACACATCTAATAAGTAAGTGTCTGAGGCCTTATTTCAACTCAAGAAGATAAGTCTTTCTGATTCCAGGTCTGGCACTCTATCCACTGTGTCATATATGTGTGCATGTATATGTATATGTGCATATATGTATGTGTGTATATTCTATATGCACACTCCTTTCACCTACCAACCCCACTACCACATACATAGACACATATATGTATTATATACATACATATATAACAACTCCTATTGTTATTTCATTATCAGACTGTCCTCATTCTAGAAAGTTCTCTGGGGATTCACAACATCTTAAAACTAATGATGGCTCATTCCAGGATTGCTGCTTTGGTTTTTTTTGTTTTAAGAATTTTCTCTCTAATCATGCAATTTTTTTCCCTGTGTCAGAAGGGGTTATCACTTCTAAATTCTGAAAAAGCTGGTTCATTAGCTTGGGAAAACATTACCAGGAAGCATCATAATTGAATGTGCTTTATTAGCCAATCTCTTCCAAACAACCTCTCACCACCCTGGTGTTCAATATTGATCAAAAAAACGTGTATCTGTTTGCTTGAAGGGGGAAAAAAAAATCCCACAACAGCAGCTTCTGCATACAAATAATTTGTGGAGCAAATCAGGTGTCTGATAAGTAATTTTCATAGCTGTTTAATAAGACCCATGGGAGACATCTGTTTCAATCACTTTGATCAAGATGAAAAACAATCTCCAACCCCCTGCTTAATCCAGATGCCTACCTGACAGGTAAGAAGAAATCCATTATACCGTCTGATTCACGCCCTGGAGCGATTAATGGGATGTACCATACGCAGCAGTGTTAAACACCGTTTTTGTTGAGAGGTGGAGGGGGGAGGGTAGATGAGGTTAAAGACTCATGACTCCATCGAGCATTGACTGTAAGAGTCTTTGGGTAAGGATTCGAGGGCCAAAGAATTCCAGAAAAGGAAAGCAAAGCAGTAATTGCATAGAGGACGAGAAGAATGAGATTGGCAATTTTCACCAAACCATGTGCCTATTTTTCAGGAGCAGGAAGAATTCAATGGAGTTGACATTTTTAGCTTGAAGCAAACACAACAAATTAATTTTAGATAAATGCTTTTGCAAGAATAGCCATAAAAACAGGAACACAGATTCTGTGCTAGAAGTGCTGTCCACTAGCACAAACCTCTCATTTTACAGATGAAGAAACTGAGGCATGGGGGAGTGAAGTGATTGTTCCCAAGATCACATAGGCAAAAATTAGGGAAGATACGTGGCACGGTAGATAAAGCACCAGACTTGGAACCAGGAGGATCTGAGTTCAAATTTGACCTCAGACACTTGCTAACTGTGTGACCTTAAGAATTCACTTCACCCTGTTTGCTTCAGTTTTCTCATTTGTAAACTGAGCAGGAGGAGGAAATGGCAAACTGCTCCAGCATCTCCTCCAATAAAACCCCAAATGGGGTCATGGAAATTCAGACATGACTGAAAATGACTCAGTAACAACCCCCAGAAACAGAATTTCCACTCCAAATTGAGAGCTGTCACTGCTCCACCATGCTTCATTGGTCAATTCATGGAATAATTCTCAGGCTGCCACCTCATCTTTGGAAATCATTTCTGAAATATTATTTTTGTAGGAGTTGGCTGGGTTACTAAGGGATAAGACACAGTTGCACTTAGAGTTATACAGTCATGCAATCTGACTTGTCCTTCTTCTTTCCTACGTGGTCTTATGTATCTTTGTGTCTAACAGGCCAGTGACTACAGATACCCAGAGAACTGATGAAGGCATGGGGCAGAGTTACACGATCTGGGATTTCGTGAGTCTACAGAAAAACTCAAGAAGAGTTAAAATTATCTACCCACTCTTCTTTTTTTCACATTTTTAGACTGTCCTGTCTGGTTTTACTTTGATTGAGCAGTTGGTTCAAATGACTGAAATTAGCAACCAAGTAGCTCAGTAGTGAGAGCATTCGACTTAGAGTCAGGAAGACCTGCATTCACATCTTTTTTCAGGCACTTAACTAATGTGTTTCAGTCGCCTCATATGTAAAATGGAGATAATAAGAGTAACTACCTTCACAGTTGCAAGAATAAAATGAGATATTTGTAAAACTTAAGGCAATATATAAATGCTTGCTATTGTTATTAATTATAACTATGTCATAGTTTCATGGCAAGAGTACTGGAACTTGGAGTCAGCGGACCTGAACAAATCCCAATTCTAGTATTTGCGTGACCTCAGGCAAGTCAATGGGGTTAAGATGGATGCTGTCTGAGGTCTCTCCCTGTTTGATCTGTGATCCCATGATCCTTTTATGCTCTGTTCTCCATAACACATGCCCCTAGGGAAGGTCATTTTGTCTTCACTAGTATATTCAATCAAAAAAGTAAAGTACCTAAACATGCATTATATCTTTAAAAAGAAAGCCGTGATATATACACATAAATGCATATTATCTTTAACATGTAAAACATATGGTGAAGTGTTATGTAAATATACCTATCAAACATATACATGTATATATAAACATATGCATATATATATATATATATGTAGTCTTGCATCTTTTGATCCAACCCCTTCATTTTATACATGAAGAAATTGAGGTCCAGAGAAATAAATGACCCCATCCAAGACACACAGCTAGGAAGTGTCCAAGCCTAGATGGAGTACCAGCATCCAGTCTAGGCTTCTTTCAACTCCACACCACCATTCCATACTTAAACTTTTGGAATGAGGCTTATAACTTTACCCACTCGGTTGAAATTGCCCTGAGCAAGGACACAAAGGTCTTATAATTACTATGTCCTCAGTCCTCATCCTAACTGACCTTCTGAATTCTTTCTCCTCCCTTGACTTGTTCTTGTTTTTCTTCTATAGGTTCAATTGTTCCTTCTTAGTCTCCTTTGCCATCCTGTCTTTGTCATCCTTCTCCTGTCCCCCCACCTCCAAATCACAGATATGCAGAGGATCTCTCTTGGTCCCTTTCCTCTTCTCTCTCTTTCAGGGAGATCGCATCAGCTCCATGGGTTCTCTCATCCCATCTAGGCAGAAGACTGCCAAATCTATGCATGATCATGGCGCTAGCTGATGTGTGCTTGGAAGGTTCCTCTGGTAACAATGGAAATGAAATCGCAATAGTCAGTCATAGCCAGGCTATGTTCTACCTTCTGCAAGGCTACAAAAATACAGTCTGCCACCACAATTCTCTCTGCCTTCACAGTTCCCATCTTTAGCTCAAACAGCTCACCAGGAGAAGCAAGTAGCAAGTGGTCAGTGGTGACCCTTAGGCCCATCGATGGCTTTCCTTCTCTGCTCCTAGCCAAATGAAGGAAGCTGGATAACCAGGAGTATTTATTAAGGATTGAAGAAGAAGAAATAGGATAGCATGGAATTCTCATGTAAAAATATACATCTCCATTCCCAGGCTTCTTACTAATCTATTTTCCCTCATCAGGACTTCCCAAAGATGCCTAGCATCACACCCCAATGTAACATCTTCGTCAAAACAGTCACTCCAAAAATTCCGAGCAAATAAATCTCTCCTGAACCCCAGGACCACGTTATCAACTCCTGATGGACATCTCTCCCTAGATATCTTGGTCTCATCTCAGCTTCAACCTATCATGGAGTTCATTCAAGCAGGATGACCACAAGATCACAGGTTTAGAGCTGGAAGGAATCTTCGAGGCCATGGAATCCAAACTCATTTTACAGATGAAGAAACTAAAGGCTAAAGAGGCAGGCAAGCTGCAAACATCTATTCCCCTTCACGAACCACATGCTTGAGTCAAAGTGGCTGCTGGTACTCTCCAGCTTGACATTGCACGTCCTGAGTCAGTATCTCCTACACAAGCTATCGCCCATTCACAGAGGGTCTCATCATATATCCCAGGACATGAAATACACACACATATGTATGTATATACATATATATGCATATATGCATGTATACATACACATGTATCTAGGAAAACATTGGTATGGTGAACTGAATTGAGACCAACTTACATTTACAGCATGTTGTTCACAATATTATAGAGGAATATTTTATTTTAATGACAAAACAAAATAGAACTCCTTGAGTGAGCCACTTTTAGCCTCAAAGATGTCTTACAATTCCAGTCATGAAGGATTCTGCTGGCAGAGGGTCTTTCACACAGAGGACCACTTGCCACAGTCTAGTTTTCCTTCTACAATGGTGGGTGTTTGAGAATGGGGCTACTGAGCCAGACCTGACACCTTACAAAGAAGGGAGGACCAAGATAGGATTCCATCACCCTCAGCAAGCCTGCTCAAATATTGTACCCCTTGGCAAAGCAGCGTTCCCCATCGATATCAAGCTCAACTCAAGCAGGACCGTCAGGCTGAGTGCTCTGCTTCCAGCCATTTCCAAAGTGAAACTCGCAGAAAATATCTCTTTCAATATCTTGTCAAAAGTCAGCCTCCTCTGTGACTGGGAAGCTGTCAGGGTGATCTATGGCCCCCAGCCAGTGCCATAATATAAGCTAAATTGCTTGAGTCACGAGCAATGATAGAGTAATTCTACAGGAAATTGGAAATCAATTCTTGTCATCACTGTACATAACTCCTTTATCAAGAGTTCCAGTTCACCCGTGTAATGCGACTGAACAGGGGTTGTAAGCTGACAATTGCCAAAACTAATCCCACCCTCCACAAAGAAAAACTCTGTATATGTGTGGTGGGGCTGGGGTTGGAGGGAGGGGATATGGAGCAAACTAGAAAAGTGACCTGTACAGGAAAGGTCCTGACTTGGGATTTTAGGCACCCTTAGAGAACAACAGCTGGCTTCTTTAAAAGCTTACTGTCAAGTCAAGTTGAGTCAGTGAGTATCTGTTTAGCACCTACTATGCACTGATCTCTATGAAGTAGAGGTTATATATTTCATGCCCATATGATGGAAGTGAAAAGAAAGCATCAAACTGTCATTTTCTCAAGTGTGTGTGTGTGTGTGTGTGTGTGTGTGTGGGTGGGTGGGTGTGTGTGTGTACCATGGATATCCATGAGCTTATGGGAATCCATTGAATCCAAGAACAATCAACCCAGAAGAATCCTCAGCGATCAGTCCAACTGTCTCATTTTTTTCTTCAAGAAGAGACTGTGGCTCAGACAGAAGGGGTCATAGGGTCACAATAACAATAACTCGTCAGTAGTTCTTAACCTTTTTTGTTTGTCACCGACACCTTTGACCTAAATATTCCTCAAAACATTTTTAAATGAATAAAATAAAATATACTACTTTGTCTCCCATGGACAAGATCCACATGAACCTGCCTAACAGAATGTCAACAACCATGCATTGTGCCAGCAGCCCAACCATGTGGCTTTGGTTCCAGAAATGGAAGGGTTTAGGATAGTGATATGAAGACAAGTGTTATTCTCAGAAGTCATGGAAAGTTATCTTTAAGAAGTTTAGACTTATTGATCAATGCACAATTTTTGCAAGAAAACAGTGCAACACATCCTTGTAGGCTGCAAAAATTTAGCACCTACAAACTACATAGAAAGGCATAATCTAGTGTCCCGATTTATACACCAAGTGTTTGGTGTCCTTCATGAACAAGGCAAATATTAATACTGCAAGCAGTAAGCCTCAGGTATTTTTGAGAATTCAAAACATCAACTGTATTTGAATTGGGACTTCAATCTAGACAAAACAGCTACCAATTATTGCCCAGGCATGTAATGCTGACTCATAAAATATAAGTAAAATGCTTCTGCAAGAAGTTGTTATAGCAAATACAATCTTCCAACTATGTCGAATGAAAATATTAAAGGAAACTAATTGTATTGAAAATACAGTTAGTGCAAAAAATCACATTCTAGAATATACATGTGCATATACACATGCATATTCTAGATTATAGTCTAGACTATATGTTATAGATATAGTCTAGTGTTTATATTCTAATGTTTATGTACAACATATATGTAATATATTTCTAAAATACATATGTGCATATATTAAGATATGTTTTAGATGTATGGTTTTTTTTCTTTCTATGGCATTCCCAATAAGAAATCCCCCCACATATATATACTGTGTGTGTGTATATATATATGTATGCATACATGTATGTGTGTGTACACATGTATGTATCTTAAGACATCACCCTTGTGATGAACCTTCATTAGTTCTCCAAGAACAAAGAATATATAATAAAAGAATATATATAAGAATATATAACATATAATATATTAAAAAGTATGCATATACATGTGTGTATGTGTCATGTATATATGTGTAGATATATATATCTTTGCACATATATATTTTAGACATGATTTAGTTTATCTAGAGAATATGTGTGTGCATATAGACATACACATATCTATTCTAGATCTGTGATTTAATATGTCTAGGGAAACCCCAATAAGGAACCCTCCTCACCCTCACCTCCACAAAGTAGAGAGTTGTCCAGTCCACTAATGATTTAAGTAACTCCACTTCACAGTCACCCTACTAATGTGTCAGAAGCAGAGTTTGCACCAGGAGCTCTGACTGATTCTAGGGTCCACCCTCTCTCCACCATACTACACTGGCTCCATCTTATTATTTTTATTAATTATAAAGCAAATACACAAAATTATGTAACCTCTCATTGTTGTGGGGGATTTTCTAAGATTATAAATTGTACAGAAGATCCTGACCTTCCTTAGTGGAAGGAGTTTCCTCATTTGGGAGCACCTTCTATCAGTGAGATCATGGCTTCAGTCCTGATTCCTGTTCCTCCTGCTTTTTGGACTCTTATTCTTCTTATCTGCTATTTGATAGTGTTCAAATGGAAACAGCCCCGAGATGAGTCAATCTGCTACTACGGTTCTTAGGTTTAAAGTTCAAAGCCCATCACACAGCTGTACCCCATGACTATTTTCTGTAACTGCGTCCAATTATTGGGATGTCAACTCATCATTTGTAGAATCACTGAAAGCATTTTTGAAACAACTGCACTGGCCAACATGATGATCCTAGAGATACTTGTCCTATGCCTGTTTGGTTTTGATTTCTTCTACTAAGGTTCCATTTCTTGAGAGATTTTCATTCGACATGGTTGGAAGATTGTATTTGCTATAACAACTTCTTGCAGAAGCATTTTACTTATATTTTATGAGTCAGCATTACATGCCTGGGCAATAATTGGTAGCTGTTTTGTCTAGATTGAAGTCCCAATTCAAATACAGTTGATGTTTTGAATTCTCAACAATACTTGAGGCTTACTGCTTGCAGTATTAATATTTGCCTTGTTCATGAAGGACACCAAACACTTGGTGTATAAATCAGGACACTAGATTATGCCTTTCTATATAGTTTGTAGGTGCTAAATTTTTGCAGCCTACAAGGATGTGTTGCACTGTTTTCTTGCAAAAATTGTGCATTGATCAATAAGTCTAAACTTCTTAAAGATAACTTTCCATGACTTCTGAGAATAACACTTGTCTTCATATCACTATCCTAAACCCTTCCATTTCTGGAACCAAAGCCACATGGTTGGGCTGCTGGCACAATGCATGGTTGTTGACATTCTGTTAGGCAGGTTCATGTGGATCTTGTCCATGGGAGACTTTTGATTCCCCACCTGGATCTATTTCACAGATTCTAATGCAGAAGTCAGCCAGTAGGAGTTACACTCCCTCAATTCACTAGTAAATGCCTACTTTCAGATTTCACTATTGTTCTGTTAAGTGGTAACTGTTTATATTATTTTTGTTCAAACATAAGGAGGATTAGACAGAAGAACAGAGGCCATCGGGCAACATATACACGTTTTAGTAGGTACAAAGTATAAGAAGGACTAAACTTAAGATTTCCTTGCTATAGGAAAGTCCCTCTGCCAACACAAGTCAGCACCTACTCTGAAACTCACAGTCTTACAGTTGCCTAGAGTACTGACAGGGGGATTTGCTCAGGGTCATATATCTAGTGTCAGACAGAGGCAGAATTTGAACTCAGACCTTCTTGGCTTTGAGGTTGACTCACTCCATTATGCCACACTGCCCTTCTAAAACAAAACATATACTAATTCATTTCCCAAGAGGTAAAAGCACTAATAGCTGGAGGGTGGGGAAACAAGAAAGGTCTCATGTAGAATATGTCCCATGAGATGTCAAGTAGGATCACTAGAGTTCAAACCCCAGTTATCTCACTTACCATCTACCTATGTAGCTTGAGGAAAGATATTTAACCTTGCTATGCCTCAATTTTGTTTGCTGTAAAGGAAGAAGCTGACCTAAATGACATTTAGGGTACCTTCCATATCTTAATCCATGAACTATGAGGAGTATTTTGAAAGAAACCAGGTATTCCAAGAGATGGGAGTAAAGAGGGAATCCTTTGGAGGCATAGGGGACCAACTATGCAAAGACATATTTTATATATTTATATATAATTATATTAGATATTTCTATTAATATTGTATCATAATATATGATTAAACATTATAATATTTATAACATATATTCTGCATAGATGTTAAATGGCTGCATGTCGATAGAACTGGAGTCAAGATGATGTAAAGGAAATTAATAAGATGGGAAAAGCAGGTGAGAATCAGACCATGGACAGTTTTAAATGCCAAGCTGAAAGGATTTTGCTTTTTATTCTGGAAGCAATAGGGGATCATTGAACATTTTTTATTCAAGAAGTGACCTGGTGAGTTTTGGGTTTTAAGAGTGTTTATTGGGCAGCTGTGCGTATGATGGAGTGGAAAGGGAAGAGGGTGGAAGCAGGGAGACCAACCAGCCTTCCATGAGGGCACTCCTCAGAAAGAAGCAAGTATTGGTCATGAAGTCCAAGCAAGAAAAAACAAGAGACTGAAACCCTTTTCCAACTAAGAGATTTCCCAGATTTCAGCATGTTCCTTTGTACTGTTATTCAAAACTCATGAGCCTTTTCCTTTCAATAGCCATTAGTCATGAGCCACTTTGATGTTTCTCTTATGGGGAAAACGTTTTCTCTAGTTCTTGGCTTTAGGGAGACGAAACATGGGAGGTGTGTGATCTTAAATCTAACAGATCATAAAAACTGGTGAAGAAGGATGGAGAAGATGCCCCAGGATTCTCTCTTATCACTAGGCAGTAGAGAAAGAAAGGAGTCAAGAGACTAAACTATCAATGCTCCTTTTGTAAGAGCAAAGAGAAATGGTTGATAGTTGGTCCTTTCCAAGGGGCCCATAACAAACAGAAGAATCTGTAGTTGGGCTTGAATTTCAAAAGAAGCTACTAAAATAGTGACCTGGAGTGTCTTTGGAAAGACATGGATTCCTGTGACTGGTCTTCTTGAATAAAGCAGCAACTTCAGTCCTGCCTTCACTTGTCTTTCTGCCTCTGAAAGAGAATTCTCTCACTTGTCATTTTCAGCAAGTTATTTCCCCTATTCTAGTGCTCCCAATAGCCAACCCAAACCTCTCAGCCTGGGATTCATGGTATTTTTGTCGACTGCTCCTTCATCCTCATACAGGCAAGCCAATCTACTAACTATCCCCTGATGGTACTTTCCTCCTTGAGCCAAAGATTGGTCTTTAACAGACTGATGTAAATTTGGAAGGGCCATCTTTACTGGAATGCCATGGGGATCTATGATGTTTGGCCTTGCACACGATAGCCTTTTTGTTATCATTTAACATTTGTGGATAATGGCATGAATATTACCCTTTTCAAACTTTGAAATGGTGCAAAGCTGAAAAGGGTGCCTAACACATTGGTGGAAAAAGCCAGCATCTAAAAAGATCTTGGCAAGCTAATACCTTGGTCTACATGTAATAAGGCCATGGGGTACGTTGAAATTGGTTTAAATTCTGCCTCTGACTCTTAACTATTTGTTTGACGTTGAGTGAGTAACCTAATCTCCATGAATCTCCATTTCCTCATCTGCAAAATGGAAACAGAGAGTTGAATCAGATGTCCTCTGAAGTCACATTTTTAAATGTCTAAAATAGAATACAGAATATTATGAAGGAAATCAACTCTACTGAAATACTATTGTGACGGGTTTTTTTAAGTTCATAGAACCCAGGTTAAGAAGCCTTATTCTAGATGGTCAGTTCTCATATTCTTGGACATTTTTATCATTTCTAATCATAAGAATCATATTTCTTGATCCAGAAGGAACTTTAGAGACCGTCTAGCTCAACTTCTTCATTTTACATATGAGGAAACTGAGACCCAATGAGGTTAAATGACTTGGATATGGTCACACAGGTCAGAGACATATTTTCCTATGCAGAGAAGTTATTCTTAATTAGTCATTTGAATTCTGTCTGTAGTCCTTGACCACATCGTTTAAACTCACTGGGCCTATTTTCCCATCTGTAAAATGGGACTAATACTTTACCTCAAAATTCACATGAGATAATGAGCATAAGTCAGTTCATAAATTATAAGGCACCATTTAAACTCCAGTCACTTTCATTAATAATAATGAGTACATGGATCATGCCCTTCTCTGCCTTCACAATGAGTCCTCCAAACTTACTATGGCTGTAAGAAGTTCCATCTTGCAACCAAGCTAGTAAGAGGATCACTCCAAATTTAGCTAGACTTTTCCCTGAATGACACCCTTACAACCCATGCCCAGGTCTATGTCCAAAGTTCTTTCAGTATGGTAGTATCTGACAGAAGGGATGTTCAATCACAAGAGCCTTAAGGGACCCAGGGTCACCTTTCAGGGATGATGAGACCTCCGAGAGAAATGGGAATGAAGGCTGTTACTGATGATGCTAATGATAAATAGTGGTTGAATTCATTATGATAATACAAGCATGAAGCATCCATCCTTCAATGTACAAAAGCAATTAGTGCAGAGAACGTATTTCATTCATTGAAAATTCATAAAATAAGGCCAAAGAAACTATTAATTCTTCTGTAATTTCTTGTGGCTGGTATGAAAAAATATTTTACTATTTTTCAAATTTAATTCAAAGGTGCAATGAAAGGCATAATGAATTCAACAACAAAGAAACCCTTCTGAAATAATTTTAATACATAATTTAAAATTAGGAGGAAGCAACATCACACAGGAGAAAACGTCTTGGCTCTGGAGTTAGAATACCTGAGTTCAAATGTGTGACACTGGCTAAGTTCCTTAACTCTCTGGGTCTCAATTTCCCCATCTGTAAAATGGGGAAGTTTGATTAGATGACTTTTAAGGTCCAAATCTGTTATCCCACAACAATACAGCCAACTACCACATATGGTTTTCACCTTTGGTTTTCTCATCTGTAAAGCGAGAGGGCTTGGTTGCGTGATCTCAGAGGCCCCTTCCAACTCTGACACACCATGATTCTTTGAATGTATTGCTACTTTGCAGCCACCATCCATTATATCAACATGATAACTACCATGTGTTGCCATGGCTTTATGATAACTGTATATCACCAGTACATTCTCTCATCAGCGGCACCCACCATTGGTGCCCTCCATTAAAATTTTAAAAACAACTGTCCCCTGGAGTCCATACTGCAGGGGACAGAGGCAGCCCAGCCCCTGGCTGTCCTGGAGCTCTCAGCCACCTGGATGGTTTCCCTAGAAACTCAGGGCTGCTTTCATGGGACTAACTCAGACTAAGATTCATCTGTTGCTATGGAAAACCTCATTGTCAGTTACTATGGTTTCATCTACACACACACAGGCACACATGCACACACACACACACACACACTTGTGTTTTTAAAGGGTTGACTACAAATGTACCTTTGTTTTTGTTATTAGCCAAAGTCTTCCAGCCTATCCCCCATTGCAGCCTGGAGGTTATTCTCCTTCCTAATATCTAGACTAGTGAAACATAAATTCTGGCTAAGTCTACCATTCTAGCAAGAATTTGGTGAACTACCTGCAACAAAATGTGTCTTCATTCCAAGCTGTTTATTATATTTTATAAGATCATAGATTTAGATCTGGGAAGGATCTCAGAAATCATCTAATTCAACCCCCACATTTCACAAAGAGGGGAACTGAGACGAGGGGGTTAAGTGACTTACCCACCAGATCATAAAATCATAGATCTAGAAAGACCCTCAAGGTCATCCAGTCATTGTTTTACAGAGAAGGAAACTGAGACCAATGGAATTAAAGTGACTTATCCAAGGTCACACAGGCTAGAAGGTAAGCATGGAAGTTTCATCACCTGTAGGGTGACCATTTGGTGTTTTAAAAAAAATTTTCCTATAGTTATGATGAAAAAAGAAAAAAATATAAAACAGTGCCCCGTCTTGTGTAGCCCCTTCCATTTCTGGACGGCTGGTGGTGAATGGGTAGAAAAGGGGTCAGAGGGCAATAGGAACCAAACCATTTTTATACTACCTACAAAGGAACCTATTGGTTGAACTCAAATCATTCTGGTTTGGTTTGGTTTGATTTTTCCAAAACCAGTTGGTGTGTGGGGAGACATACAGCCTGGATAAGCTAGGGTCCTCTATCTCACCCAGGCTGGAAGTGCAGCAACCACTAACAGACCCAATCCCACCATTGATCAGTGCAGGAACTTGATCCCAATTCACTTATTACCTAAGCTCATTCATCCCTCCTCTGTAGCTTGGTGCCCCATCCCAGGACATCGGTTCAGACTTAGTGTGAACACCCAACAGTTTTGCCCTCTGCAGCTCAGAACACCTGAACTCAAGTGACTCCCCAGAGGCAGAGATTATGGGTGTGTGGCCCCACATTCAGAAAACCTGGAGTATTTTGCATAATTCTTCTAATTGGTGGAGAATATTCTCTTGAACAAAAGTATTTTCTAATCTGCATCGTTTCTCTGATTTCACTTTGCTATTTCCTTGGATAACTGGGTTGACTTGCTATTAAGTATTTGTGATGGTCTTTTGTGTAACTAGCACGTGGTGGAAGAAGCCATGTCAGTGGAATTCATCTTGAGATAAAGAGAAAGTGACCAGGGAAGCAAATGACTTCATTTTGAACCACTGTGCCCTACATAAATAATAGGGAGAGGGTCCAATAGACATGATTTTATTCCAGCCCCCTCTCAGAGGAGACAGAAGGAAAGTACTGCAAAGCAGGCATCATTGTCTGCCTTACAGAAGGTGGGCTAAGTTCCAGAGAAACAGATCCGTGCCTCTCTGAGAACTTCCTGTCCATATATTTAGATGGCTCATATGAATATGCCCAACCCACATGGGCAGCACATTGCTTGCCTAAATATGTACGGAATTCATACAAAGGAGATGAGTACAACATAGTTAAATTCAAGGTGGTTCAGGAATCTAAAGCTTTTCTAATAACTTCCCCAATTCTCCCTCTCTCAGTCAGCTTCTCTCATTTCTTGGAAACTATATGGGATCTTCCATTGTTTTTCAGGTAAGTTATTTTTTCAGAGTTGTAGCAAGGAGGTCCCTAGGAAGAGAAGAGAGGAAAGGCAGATATGACTAATCAGAAGGTAGAGTGGATAAAACACTGATATTATAGGGTTTAAATTTCACCTCAAATACTTACTAGGTCTGTGACCCTGGGGAAAATCATCTAACTTCTCTTGGCCTCAGTTTCCTCAAATGTAACACGATGGAGTTGGGTTCAGTCTAAGGTCCAGCCTAGCTCTACTTCCAAAATCTCCTTCTGTTCCAGCCCAACCTGGAAGTCCAGAGGGAGTCCTTTCCACTGGTCTCAGGAAGTACAAGGTCATCCTCAGTTTGATATCCCAGAAGGCAAAGAAGCTGACAATCTTTCACCAAGAAGTGCCAATCCTCATAAAATCCCACATTGATGAAAACATCCACTGACAAGACCATCTCATAATGACACCACTTTGCAACAAGATCATTAATTGACAAAGATGGTCTAAGGTAGTCCTTTGACAGGGTCATTAATGGAGAAGATGAATATACGGCGAAAATGTCTTTTACAAGGTTACTCTAGAAGCTAATAAAAGAGCTAAAATGAGCCGTTTCCTCAAGACTCTGCTCCAAGGAGTCTAAGTTACATTCCAAAGCCTTCCCCACTGTGGTCAAGACAAGGTCCTAGCCCATCAGGGAACTAGAGAGCCGTAGGGGCTTCAGTGTAACATTTAAGGATCGTAGAGCCAAAGGGTTAGATACTAGGTTGTGCCTGTGACCTTAAGATATGGTATGTTGAAGTAGGTGAACCTGCTCAATCCAGTGGCAGAGAGAAAGGAAAGTAACTCACCAAGAAATCCAGCCCAGAGTCTAAAACCAAGAGGGAATCCATGTCAATCATACAGTCTTCCAGATACTCCTGTTGGTGGCTACCATGATGCTGATTGCATCCAACCTAGAACATTACAGAGCCTGCTAATGAGATTCATCATCACTCAAAAGAGCTAAACTTTACGGTCCCTACAAGAACAGCCAAGAGCATAGAGAGTATCTATTGTCTATACTATTATAGACTATTTGATGGAGCAGCCTACTGAGTTTTGCATTTGAATTTTAAATTTAGAATTGGAAGAAACTCCAGAGGACTAATTCAACCATCATTTTACATATAAGAAAATTGAAACCCAAGAAACTTAAAGGATTTGTCCAATTTTCCATAGTTAATGAATGACCAAGGCAGAATTTGAAGTCAAATCATACGAGTACAGATTTAAAGCCAGAATGGACCTCAGAAGCCATCCAGTCCAACCCTTTCATTTTACTTATGAGGGATCTGAGAATCAGAAAGTTGAAAGAACAGTCACAAAGCTAGTTAATTGTCACAGGAAGCATTTGAACCCAGATTATCCTGACTACAAGGTTGGTGCTGCCCTGTCATCATGCTGAGCCTTGATGTCAAGAGAATACACAGCAGATGTCCAGCACATAGGTAGTGTATAATTTATGGGAGGTCATGAATGAGTGGCCCAGGCTGGGCAGGCATGGATGGTTTTGTGCTCCACATCACCGGAGCGAATATTCCTATCAGTAAAATGACAAATCCATGGGAGCATTGGAGTCCTGGAGTAAAGGAACTCAAGGTACCACCCCAATCAAAACAAACATGCTGAACAAGCCCAAATCAAGCTGTTCTTTGGACTTCAGATATATCATTACCTACTCAACTCTAATTAGAACTGATAGATGGCTATTATAATAGACCAGATTCTGTGATGCTTGGTACCAATCTAATATTTATACTATGGACTATAGGGCATCTTGGCATAGTTTATCATGAAGGGCTCATGAATTCACCAAGTACTTTCATAGATTATATGTTCCAGATCCCAGGTCATAGGACTTAGAGCTAGAAAGAAGTTCAGTAAGTGAGCCAACAAACATTTATTAAATACTTATTAGGTATTAGTCACTGTGCTAAGTTCTAGGAATATAAAAACAGACAAAAACAATCCCTAAGAGGACATCCGATCCAACTCTCTCATTTACAGATGAGGAAACCAAGGTCAGGGAAAGAATATGACTTGTCCCTGGTCATATAGATAGTAAGTAGCAGAAATAGAATTTGAACCCAGATCCTTGGACTTTATATTTATTTTCTCTATCAATAAATACCAATCATACAGCTAACATTTTGAGGGACCTATGATCAGTCAACAAGCATTTGCTAAGTGCCTACTGTGTGCCAGGCACTGGAGATGAAAGACCAAAATGAAATAGTCCTTGCCTTTATGAACTTACGTTCTACTGGGTAGGTTCGTGTGTGTGTGTGTGCGTGCGTGCGTGCGTGCGTGCGTGCCATAGATCCCTTTGATACTGCCTGGTGAAATCTATGAAATCCTGCTCAGAAAAATGTTTTTAAATGTATAAATAAGACACATAGGATTTCCAAGGAAATCAATTCTATTGAAATACACTTATCAAAATATTTCTAAAAGCAAGTTTGTGGACCCCAGCTAGGTGGCGCCACAATGGATAGACCACTGGAACTAAAATCAGGAAGATCTGAGTTCTAATCTAGCCTCAAATGCTTACTAGCTATGTGACAGTCATCTCCATTCCTCCCTTCCTTCCTTCCACCTATCCTCCCTTCCTTCTTTCCTCCTTTCTCTCTTTCTACAAAGGGAAACATACCCTTACATGTGGATGCTCTGACCATAAGAATAAAAATTTTGATCACTGTAACCTCACAAGATATCTTGGAACTTGGGGAACCAGATTTTTTTCTCTTCCCTACTTTATTCTATCATTTTTTTTAAAACTGGGACAATTAATTCTTTTGTCCCATATAGTTTCATTTATTATTTCTTGAAGTAGAGCCCCGGAAAACTCAGCTTTAATAATGCCCAGTGGGGTTCACATGGAGTGACTTGATCATGCCTTAAACCCAAATCACTCTGGCTCTCATTGATTGGTCAGTAATAGGTTCCAGTCCATGCCTCACTTGGTCATTGTTTGGGTGTTGATGGATCTGAGAGTGCATAAATAGTAATTGTGTCTGTTCTGGGCAGAAACCCTGAGAGTTTCCCCCTCCCAGTTTGATTTTATTTTTGAGTAGACAAACTACACCATCTTTCTCCTCATTTCTTGCCTAGACTTAAATCATTGAATGGGTGTTACCTCAGACAACTGAGACCTGGAAAAGAGTTTAGCTTTAAAAGACTTTATCTGGGGTCCTCTCCAGTCATTCTGAACTATGTGTTGCCACTGGACTCAGATAACCCTGAAGAAGAGATTGTAATGTGACAGATGGTTTGTGCAGCCCTGCCTCACTTAAACCCAATTCACTTACAAGTCAAGACATCACCCTCCTGATATCATTGGTCCTCTTCAAGAACGAAAGGTGAGCAACAATAATAGTTATGTGAGCCTGGGTAAGTCACTTATAACTTCTATCTCAGTTTCCTCAACTGTATAATGGGGATAATTATAGCACCTACTTCCCAGGATTGCTATGAGGAATGAGATGATATCTGTAAAGTTCATAGCACAGTGCCTGGCACCTGGTGGGTGCTTAATAAATGCTTGCTCCCCTGCTTAAACTTCCATGCTGTAGGAAAAAATATTTAATTTGTTCTAAGGTGGGGGTGTGGTCCTTATATATTTTTTTAAAAAGTTAGAAATCACTTGCATAATGAAAAGAGACTCACACTGGGAATCACAAGACTTGGGTTCAAATCCCAGCACTGCTAATTACTTACATGTATAATCCAGAATTAGTCATTTCCCTGCCCTGGGTCCCCTATAAAATTATAAGACTGTGTGTGTTGGTTGACCTCTAAGCTCCCTTCCAGTCCTTACCCCATTGCCCTGTGGCTATGGCTATAGCTCTCTCTGTTTCCAGTTTCATTACCTGACTTCCCTTCAGAAATTCCAACACACAAACATTTATGGGAAACTAATAGACCCCCACGGTATTTACAACTATTATTAGCTGGTTGCTAATACATGAACAATAATCCCACCATTATCTGGCCAATTCTCTAAACAATGGACATCACTCAGAGAGAACATAGAATGAAGTGCTTTAAGAAGTCTGGAATGGTCTATCACAATTTATTGCTTTCAGTAATAGAGTCTTCCCAAGAGGAATACTTCTCACCCTTTAGGGAGGAAATTAACTCCTTTGGCCTGAGCTAGCTCATGTAAATCAAGAGAAAGTCCCTACTTGCTGATGTCTAATTCTAAGTAAAAACACCTAGAGCATCCTTCTGAATGAGCTTTCTGAAAGAATCCATTTTTTTTGGTCCCACCTGTTCCATGCAACTGACCTTGACCGCCGTCCAACCACATTCTCTTATACACCAAAGTGACTTGCTGACCCCACCGTTCATCATCCCCTGCCTCCTAATGTTATTTACATTTTAGGAGCAATGATATTAATGACCCCATGCATCTGTGTAATGCTTTGCAGTTTACAAAATGCTTATCCCAGAAACTCCCACCTCAGGGCTCTGCTGGGCTGATTATGGGACAGCTCAGTGTCTCGGTCCAGTCAGGCTTCCACCCACTTCCAGATTATCTTCTTGCCATTCATCTCACACATCTTCTTCTTCCTTAGTGCCCCTCCTTTCCAATCAACTGAGTCATTGATTCCAGAAATCATACATTCATCTACTTCCCAGTGGCTCCACTTGCCATCTCGGTCATTTTTTCAAATCAGAATCTATCCCTATTGTTTTTCAGTCCCTCCTTTATGTTGCCTACTCCAACTGGGATGTAAGAATCTTGAGAACAGAGATTGTTTTCAATTTTATGTGTGTCCTTGATGTGTTGACACATAATAAGCACTGAAATATGCTTTTATTCCTCTTTATCTATCATTTTAGTTTTTCCATTTCATCCATTTTCTCATTGGATTATCAATATTAATCCAACAGAAGATTTGGGCTCAAAACCACCTCTGAGGCTTACTACCTGCATGACCTTGGGGAAGTCATTTGCCTTTCCAGACATGTTGGTTCATTTATAAAACTAAAGGATTGAACCAGACAGACGCTTTGCTCCTCTCCAGTTCCAGGGAGATGTAGAAGGAATCAGTTAAGGAGTGGGGGCTAAGTGCCTACTATGCTCCAAGCACTGTGCTAGGGAACAGAAATATAAAGAGAAAAGCTTTTAGGGGGCTCACAAGAATGGGGAACACAGGGAACATTGGATGATAGAATTTAGAGTTACGAAGGCACTTGGAGTCATCCAGGCCATGAACTTTAAAAATATATATTTTGATAACTGAATTTCAATATAATTGAAATATAATATATAATTCAGTATAATATAATCCTCTGCATTTGATTTTATGGATTTAAAAATATAATCCTGAAACTGTTTCCATAGGTTTCACCATGCTGACTGCCAAAGGGAATTACAACATGGCAAAAGGTTAAGAATCCCTGTTCTAGCTTAACTCTATTTGGTAAATGAGGACAGCAAAGCCCAGAGGGGGCAGGTGATTTTCCCAAAGTCACACAGGGAGAAAATCACTTGAACCCAGATGTTCTGATTGTGGGTTCAATGCACTTTCCAATCTGCCACACTGTCTTGCCCAAAGGAACTAAAGAACAAACCTGCTTCCTCTTCCACCATGGCTGGCACATGGTACATAATATATAAACATGAGAGCATTTGAGATGTCTAAGGACACTTCCTGTACTTCCCCTATCCTGTCATTTCTCATACTGACCTAACACCCCCAGTTGCCTCAACCTGTACAATTCTTGTACAACATCCCATTGTCAGCATCCTTCCTGAAATGAACACAATACCATGGGAGAGGTCTGATCAGAGACCTAAGATTGTGGGATCCTATCTCGAGAGCTGGAAGGAATCTTGGGGGCCATCTTGTCCAGTCCCTTTGATTTAAAGATGAGAAAAATAGATCCAGAAAAATGAAATATGTCTCTGAAGGTCAAATATGAAGTTAGCGTCAGAAGTAAAATTCAAAGAAAGGGCTTTTGTGTTACTAGCTGTGTAAATTTGGGCAAGTCAAAGTTTCATCATCTTCAAAATGGGGGTAACAATAGTACCTACCTCCCAGGGTTAGTAGAATGATATAAATATATAATATATGTCAAGTGCTATGGAAACCTTAAAGTGCTATAAAAAATACTACATGTTGTTGTTGCTGCTGCTGCTGTTGTCTATAACATGGGAGTTATGATAACACCTATCTCACAGCTGTAGAGCCTATGATTCTATAAATTGACCTTTGCCTTCTTCACCTGTGGTCAAGCCCCACCTTATAGTTCTTGGCTCCAGTTTCATCCCCTCTTCCTGAATCACAGCCTTAGTCCTTAGTCATAGAATGGGATTAACGTTAGACTGTTCTTGTACTGAACCAGTCCTTCCAAGGATTAGAGTCCTGACTTTGAGCCCCAGTAGAAGTAGTAGGCAAGGCTGCGACTTTTTTCTACGAGATCTCCCCTATGCCACCTTCCTATGGAACCCACTAACCTCTGGTCTGTAGCAGTTCACTGTGCCCAGCCAGTTCCCTTGCCCATAAGCCTTTTCTTCTACCTATTTCTAGCTTTCATTCCCCTCTGATGTCATCTGCTCATCCATTTAAACATCTTCTCAATGCCTGCTGTTGGGGGTCACCTCACATTGCCTGCCCTGCCCCAAGGGCAAGCTAATCTCTGAATACTGAGCATCCCCAAGGTGGCACAGCTTGACGCCAACCAGAGCCCTGAATGTGACAGCTGCCCACCATTTCAGAGTTAACATTTCCCAATGTTTCCAGCAAGAATTATAGCCCATCAGTTCCTGTCATTGGAAAATTGTTATTTCCAGTTTCTCTCAATCAGATGGATGGGACCACAGTGCCATCATCTGGTAGATGTCTGGGATTTACTTGTGCTGTAGCTGTTGCTACCACATTTTTTTAATCTTTTCAAAGTGAGTCCTAGCTCTCCTTTAGAAATCAGCCTCAGGCATGTGCTTTGTGGAAATTGTAGTTTGACTTCCATTGGCAAGTACAAGTATTCATATATATGAACAAGAACATAAGAAAAGAAAATAAGAAAAATGACTGTGTAAAGAGAAGTCAGCAAAAAATAACAAGGGATTGTAAATGACTGGATTATAGCAACAGCCTCCTAATTAGTCTCCCTGTCCCTAGCTTGTTCTCTGGCCAATCTTTCTTCATACAGTTGCCAAGACAATCAGGTCTAATCAGATCACTACATTACTCAAGAAGTTTCAATGACTCCCTATTACTCCCAAAATATAGCCTCTGCAGATAGGCATTTAAAGTTCCTTATAATCAGGCTCCAATTTCTCTTTCCATATTTATTTCCAATGACACCAATTCATGAACTTTCCATTCATTCCACATTGGCTTATTTCTTGTTTTCCAGATTTGACATGCCATCTCCTTTCTCTGCATCTTTGTATAGGCTGCCTTACGATCCCCATCCCTACTACAATATTCTCTTTTCTCATCCCTGTCCCTTAGAATATTCAGCTTTTTCATGACTCAGCTCAGGAAGTCTTACATGATTTCCCCTCACTATTAAGGTTCTCCCTCCACAAGTTTCTTTCTTCTCCCCTGACCCTTCTAAGTCTCAGTTATCTCCTCTACAAAATGAAGGAGTTTGATTTTATGATGTCTAAATCCCTTCTAACTCCCACAGTCTATGATTTCAAGAATTTCAAACAATCAAAATTATTGAGGACTCTGAAATTATTGGATTGACTTATCTTTATGAATGATATGTGCCCACCTACCCACCCAGAAGACTAAACCCCTGAAGAGCTTATATTGGCTTTAGTTTTGTCTTCGTATCCTATCCCCAGCACCTAGAGAATCCTTTGAAAATGTTGTCGCTCAGTGGTTTCAAGGGTGTCCAACTCTCCATGACCCCATTTGAGTTTTCTTGGCACAGATACTGGGGTAGTTTGGCATTTCCTTCTCCAGATCATTTTACAGATGAGAAAACTGAGGCAAACAGGGTTAAATGACTTACCTAGGATCACACAGTGTCTGAGGTCAGATTCTAACTCAGGAAGATGAATCTTCTTGACTCCAGACTCAGTGCTCTATCCACTTTGCCACCTGTAGATGCTTAATAGGAACTTGTTGGATTGAAGTGAATTGGTAACTCATGTGAGTTTGGCATTCATTGGAGGCCCCTTAATTCTTGAAATTGAAATACCATCAAGGGAATTCATTATATGTGGTGAAAAAACAACTTCCCTTTTTTAAGACCATAGAACTTGAGCCTGGTAGGTACCTTGGAGAGCACTCAGTCTAGTTTCCTCCTTCCCTGGGGATTAACTGTCAGTCATTGTAGAGAGAGTGGTTGCATTATTAACGCTGGAGTTGGAATCAATAGGGTCCTGGATTCTGATCAAACTTTCAGTACTGACATTGAGGAAATCATTAAATTCCAGCTCTCAGCTTTCTCTTCTGTAAAATGAGGTCAGCTAACGTCAGTGCTGAATTGGGGTTAAAAATGACCAAAGAGGCTATGTAGTTCAACTCCTTCATTTTTCAATAAAGATAATTTTCCAGTGATGCATGGGACTTAACCACAGTCATACAATCAGTGTGCGTCAGATGTGGGATTCAAACCAGGCTCTCCCTTATGTAAACTAATAAATGATTATTCTTCACAATAGCCATACAAAAAGAATCTTAATTCATTCTTTCCTGCCCCAAAATTATCAAATATTACATCTTAGATCATGTTAATCTATAATTCATCAGTGTTATCTGATGATACCAGTTCTCTTTCTTGCCTGGAAGTCTGGAAATTTAAATCCATTTTCTGACATGTACTGCCTACATGACTTTGTGCTTTACTTAGTAATTTCACCTTTCAGTGCCCCCCACAAGCAATCCTGTAAAAACATACATTATAGAAAAGACAAAGAGCTGCATAAGCAGAAGGAGTTCCCAACATAGATGAAATAATAGATAGTCAAAAAATAAAATAAAATCCGGTGTAGAGAAAGATATTTCCACCATTCTCTCTCATATTTGCTTACGTTTCTTTCATTTTGTATATTCAACATCAAAATTCTATTTCATCCTTTACCAAAAAAATCTTGATATTATTCCAGGCACATTGGGAGACATAGTATTTACATACTTTAGGGTTCATGTATCACGTCTTCTAAATAGAATGCTTTCTCTTTCCCTCCCACCTCGAGCCAATTGCCAATAAATCAAACCATTTAATGCTGTTTTTCATAAATGGAAAAACCAGAATGATTCAAGTACTGAAGTGTTAGCGTCTGTTTCATGAGGGTAATATTTTCCACACACTCAGACAAGGGAGGTTACAGTTGTGAGGCTTCCCTGCATTATTATTAAAAACAGAAATCCACTAAGTACGGCACAGATGGAATGAAACTGTGACATGGATTTTGGGTAAACTAAATGCAGGAAAGTAGCTTTACAGGAACTTTGTAACCACAGCCTCAAAGGTATAGTGTTTATTCTGTAGCACACATGAGGTTTTAATTTAGAGGAATATTTAAATATTTAAAAATGGAAGGTAAGTTCTTGCATCAGGACAAACATGTCAAACGTGAAATCAAAACCACATCAGTGATCCCTCCCTCAGCAAGATGAGTTCTGCTTTCTAACTGGGCACTAGTCTTTCAAAGGACTTACCTGCACAGAATAAACATCCCAGAAGATTTCAGTACAGACAAGGTTTCTGCATCTTTCTTTTGCATCAGAAGCTTGTTTGGTCTTCCCAAACTTTTGTGCAAAGTTTAGGAAATGACACACATTGATGATTGGCAAAAACTAAAAGATGCTTTACCTTCAAACAAAAATAATTCAGAGACAGCTAGGTGGCACAGTGGATAGAACACCAGCCCTGGAATCAGGAGGACCTGAGTTCAAGTTCAGCCTCAGACACTTGATACTACCTATATGACCTTGGGTAAATCAACTAAACCTGATAGACTCACAAAATAATAATTATAATAATTCATATTTCTAAAGTTTTCAGGGTAAAATTTGCAACAACTCAGGGGGGTAGGTGGTTACAGGCATAGCACCCTTTCTGGTATACTTCCCTAGAGGTCTTCTAATACGCTTACAAGTGTTAGAGTAGCCTGTGGGTGACTACCTCTAAAATTACAGCTCATGAGCTTCCACTGCTGTGGTTCTCATTAGCGGTCAGCCAGTAGACATAACTAGCTCTTAGGAAAAGTATTTACTAAGATAATTTGTTGTTGTCGTTGTGTTCATCCTTCATTTTTGAAGAAGACCATGACATCAGAGAAATGAATACATGACTTGCACTTGATGTTTTGAGTGAAAGATGGCTGTGCAAGGTCACCAGCCTCACTTTCTCCTCATGAGCCATCTGGGTTCAGTGACCAGATATTCATCAGGATGACTGGAGATGGCCCAGGACTAAGATGATATATAATAGGAGCAATAGCTATAAAATCTTCTGCTCACAAACTTGAACATTTCCCCACATGCAGCATCACTGAGAAGAGAAAGTCAAGAAATACAGTACATTGGCAGTGAGGTACACTTATAGATAATGCATGTGACCAAGACAGCTCACAGCTCCAGAACCTCAGGATATCCATGCCCTTCTTCTGTTTGTAGAGTCCTCACAAGTCACCTTTGCTGTAGGTACCTTATCCGGTTCTCTAAGAGGCACTAATCTTCACAGTGATTTTCCATCCCTTGGGCTATTTCTCTTTCAAACTCATGGCACCTTTCTGTTGCCGAAGTCCCACTCCTCAAAGCTGCTTCCAGCCTACATTGACTGCTTTAATAACTTAAGACGATACTAAGAGTTTTGGGACACGATATATAAGAGGTCCTGGGAAGTATGTAGGTACAATGATGTAAGTATACCAAATGTGATAACCTACAAGGCTAATCACATACCAAAGGGGTACATGAATAATTATAACGCAGTAAAGGAGTAGGAGAAGGAAAATTCAGGCAGGTAGAAGGAGAGGAATTCAAGGGTGGAAGAGTAAACGAGAAGAATGTCAAGGGGCAACTACATGGCAGAGTAGATAGAGTATCAGCCCTGGAATCAGGAGAACCCGAGTTCAAATCCAAACCCAGACACTTGACACTTACTATGTGATCCTGGGCAAGTCACTTAACCCAGGTTGTCTGGAAAAAACAAAGTAAAGCAAAAAGAATGTCCAAAGTTACAGAAAGGTTGAGAGAGTCTGCCAGAGGGGAAAGTCATCAGATTTAGCTGTTAAAAAGTCATTCATATACTTTAAGAGAACAGGCCAAGGGTTAGAGGAGGAAAGCCTGATCTAGGACAGTGGCCAAGTGCAGAGAGAAGAGATGAATGGTTCAGATATATGGAAGTAATAAATGATGAATTACTGAATAAGTGCACAATCCAGGAGTTCACAGAAGGGAGAAATCATCAGGGATTGTAAGGGTCAGGAAATGATTCACAATGAAGATAGCAGTTGAGGTGAGTCTTCATGGGTCCAAAGATTGGATCATTAGGGAGGTACTCACTTTTGAATGTGGGAATCTCTGATGTTATGAGAGTTCACTTCAAATAAAGAAACAATCCAGGGATAACGTGACCCAGCAGGATCTGTGAGTGATACCCAATGCCCCTTCCTGATCTTCTAATCAACTCCTCCAAGTTCCTGGGATTCAAAGAAGTCTGTAGATCTGCACTCCTTAAACAATAGCTCACAAGCTTCCATCAACATTTTCTGCCTTTATTAATCAACCAATAGAAACAATGAGCTCAAAGCAAAGGCATTTACCAAAATGGCATGTTAAAAGCAGACAACTCATGTCTCATAGCTCTCTATGAAGCTGCCTCCTCTCAAACCTTTCTTGGGCAGCAATTAAGTGGATAGGTTTCAAAGGTCAAGAATGTCTGCTCCAGGAAAAGTAAGAACAAACAGAGAGAGGTGGTAATACCTTACACATAATAGATATTTAATAATTCTTGTTGGATTTAATTACTTCAAGTGTCACTAAAAGTAGTTAAGCAGAGGACTTATAGGTGATGTCAATTAATCTGAAAGCAAGAATTTTTTAACAAAAGCTTTGCCAATCAATGTTCAGAAACTTCTGGCACCTGATAATTACCCATAAAAGGGCCATCAATTTTAGACCTGGAAGAGAATGAGAAAGATCATCTTGTCCAAGCCACTGCCAAATCCTTACATCATTAGAAGATGGCAGAATCTCAGCATTGCAAGGGACCTCAGAAGTCTGGTCCAACTCTTATATGAATAAGGATTGCTCCCCATCATACTTGGAAAGTGGGTGTACAGATGCTACTTGATGACCCTCAGAGAAAGAGAACTCCCTACCTTTTCTTTCATTTCTGGACAACTCCTATTCTTAGGATGAGGTTGGAGCTGTAATTACCATTCATTTCTATCTAGAGCCAAAGAGAATAAGTCTGCCCTTTTTCCATATGATAGCCTTTCAAACACTTGAAGACAACTATCAGAAGCTACAATGGGAAGAATATTGAGTCTGGGATCAGATAATCCTCCTCTAATGCCTACTACCTGAATGACTTTGGGCAAGTTTCTCGACTTCTCTGACCTCAGTTTCCCCCATCATTAAATGAAGGGCTGGAATCAATGACCTTCCACTCTAAATCTATGACCTGAATACAGCAATCAATCATCACTTCAGTGCATAATTCTGCGCTTAGATATATGCTAAGAACTCTGGATACAAAGAAAGGCAAAAACTGTCTCTGCCCTCAAGAAGTTAACAATCTATGCTGAGAAGGAAGAAATGACAAGATTTGACAATGTATTGGACATGTAGAATGAGAGAGTGGGAAATGAAGTGTGGGACCAAATTTGTGAGCCTGAATGACTGGGAGGGTGATGGTGTTCTCAGAAATAAAAGTTATGAAGAGGGAAGGGTTTGAGGGAAAAGATAATGATTTCTGCTTTGGATAGGTTGAGTTGAAGGGAGTTGAAGATTCCTATGGGATATCTGATTTGAGATGTCCAAGAGGTAATCAATGATGCAAGACTCCAGCTCAGGAGAGAGACAAGGGCTGGATATATAGATCTGGAAATCAACTGAATAGAGGTAATAATTTAGCCTTATGAGAGCTGATGAAATCACCAAATGAGATAGTATACAGAGAAAAGAGGAAATGGTACAGTACAGAACTTTGAGGACACCCAGCGTTGGTGGGTACATGTATTATTAATCATTATAGCATCTACTTATGTTTAAAAATTAGTGGCACACATATGCTGGAGTTTCTATTTGTTCAGTCTACAGAAGATGAGATTCAATGGGAAAAGTTCAAGATCTAAACTCTGGTTCAAATCCTGACTCTACCATTTACCACCTTTATGACCTTAACCTCACTGGGCCTTAGTTTCCCCATCTGTAAAAGAGGACAGTTGGACTTGATGACCCTTAAGTTCCCTTACAGCTCTAAATTTGTGATCCCTTGATCTCATCTGAGGACTCTTAGACAAGTAGCATAATCTCTCTAAATACCTATTTCATCCTCTGGAAAACTTCCAAGATTCCTTTTAGTCCTCAACCCATTGTGTAATAGATAGAGTCCTTTGTTTGGAGTCAGATACACCTGAGTTCAACTTGTGCGATCCTACACAAGTTAACTTCTCTTGACTTCAGTTTTCTCCCTATAAAGAGATTTGTTTTTGATGATCTCTAAGGTTCCCTCCAGTTCTAATTCTGTGATCCTATTAGTGTCCAAGAATCTGTTTGCTTCTTGTAGAGTTATATGTGGACTTCCAGATCTCCTTACAAAAGCCCACCCAGGAGTCTATGGCCAGTAGGTGAGGAATCACTGATCTAGTTCACATCTCTCTATTGTCATCCCTATATTATAGTTGAGGTAATTAAGGACCCCAAATCTTAAGTGACTTCCTCAATGCTACTTAAAACAAATAGTAAGGCTTGGCTCTCATAACTCAATGCAGAACTCTGAAGAGTTCCACCATCTGCTTCTGCTGTGCATTGAGGGGGATAATTCAGAGTGATTTTTTTAAAAAATAAACATTTTCCCTTTTGCTACCCTTTCTAAGTTAATGTGAACAACTGAAACTTGGAAGAAATAAAGTATTTCAGAGCCTGAGGCCTCTGGAAAATATTTACTGCCTTTACTTGGTAGATTTTTTAACCTTTCCCTAGGGATGGACTTTGTCTATTTTTTTAACAAGCCCTCTGGAGTTGGGCTGAGATGTAATAAATCCCGCCATTGTGAGCCAAAGGCCAAACAGGCTAAACCGGCTTGAGTCGCCTCCTTCCCCAAGCAATTTCCAAAGAAAAGTCTTCTAAATTTCATTGGAAAATACATCATGATCAATGGTCAGCATCTTCTCTCTCTTCTTCCCTAGGAACATGCCCTTGTAATAGGACCTAAGAAAGTTTTTGTAAAAACTCAGCTTGCCCAGAGGACTTTCCTGCTGGCAGCCAGAGTCTGACCTGTTTTCACCAGATCAGCATTCCTGCTCAATTACAAGTCTTTCTATCTTCCCTTCGAGTACACCTAAGCCTTTTGTCAGTGTACTCAACTCAATCAATCCCTCAATCAACAAGCATGTAAGTGTTAACTGTGTGCTAGGCATTGAAGATACAAATACAAAAGTGAGGTAATCTTTAAGGATATCACATTCACTGAAGGGATGCAATATGTTCACAGATGAGTACCTCTATCAATCAATCCAATCAATAGACAGTTATTAACCATCTACCGTATGCCAGACACTGGGCTAAGGCTGGAAATACAGAGAAAAAGCTGCTTTTAAAGCATTTGCCTTCTGATGAATGGTGGTGGGTAAGGGGTGGAAGAGGGTGATATGTAGGTGTGTTTGTCTGTATGTGTATACATCAATCATTCAGTCACTCAATCAACGAGTATTTATTAAGCATCTATTGTATACCATGCACCGGGTATACAAAGACACAAGAATACAATAATCTCATGGATGAAAGTTGAAATTCACAATGATGGGGTCAGAGGAAGAGAAAACTAGAGATGTTGATGTAACACAAGATAAACTTCTTGAGACTGTGGGTTCCAACATGGAAAAAAGTGAATAAATGGAGTATTTCAGACTTGAGGGACAATATGTACAAAGTTATAAAGGCAAGAGATTAATGTCATACATGGGGAACCACAAGAATACTAGTTTCATTTTTGCTTTTGTGGAATGTAGAATATATGAGGGGGAGTATGTATCACCAATCGCAGCAGCACACCTGAGGACTGCTGCTGTGAATATTTCAAGGGTCTAATCCTATAGTACAATGAACTCTGTATTCAGCAAAAAACTAAACATAGTTTGATAAAGTAAAGCATAACATTCATAGCAACATCCTTAAGCAGAAAGTATCATATATATAAATCCCATAACACTCAATATGTCATATGGCACATAGCATATATTATTGCATTCAGTAGCATTCCCAAAATACTTGTTTACACAATCAGGGAGTTCCAGGCTAGGATCTTCCCTAGCACAACACATCCTTAAGAAGTAGCAGAAAATACCACACCATCCACCCTTAGGTCATAGTAAGAAAAATATCCTCAATCACTACCAAGTATCCAAGTAAAGTGCTCTTTCATCTTAACTCAAGTTTAGAGCCCACATGCACTTATCTGATTGGTTAGAGCCCACTTACATGTCTGGCTAAAAACAGCAAAAGATCCCACTTTGCTTGCTGTTGCATAGTGATGTAAGTCAGTGAGACTTGAAAGATAGACTGTGAAGACTTCTAAATGCCCAACAATAGAGTTTGCATATTATCCAATTTGATCCTCAGGTGTATCTCTACCTATATTCAACAATTCTGGAGTACTGGATGCTGCTTCCAAGTCTCAGATTTAAAGAACCAAACCACATGGATGAACTTGAAGTGGTCATGAGTATGGGTGTACAGTTACTGATAAGATCATCAACATTTATCAATCCTCTAGAAACAAGGAGTTTAGGATTACCTCAAAGAGTTTACTAGCCCGTGAAGCGTAGGGGAAGGAGGAGAAGGTGTAACTCTCTCCTCATTTTTTTTTTACCTTTGTTTTTCCTCATTTACTCCTTCCACCTTCTCCTTTCTCCAAATTTTCTTCAAAGTCAGTGGTCAAGACTGGAAAGTAAGAAGTCAGTAATTATGGAGAAACTATTTAGCTGCTCTGTTGTCCCCACATCAAGCTTTTCAAACACTGCTAAGGTTAAGAGATGGAGAGCCCGATAGACAAAGTAAGATTCTTTGTTTTACCTGGATAATCAATTCAAAAATAAAATAACTTAACAAGATGAGTCATTTTGCGTCTACCCCAAAGTGCTTTCTCTCTCTTTCTGTTTCTCTGTCTCTATCTCTCTGTGTCTCTGTCTCTGTTTGTCTCTGTTTTTATGTATGTGTATGCTTCTCTCTCCCTTTATCTCTCTCTCTCCCTCCCTCTTTCTATGTCTGTCTCTCAGTCTTTTCTGTCTCTGTCTGTCTTTCTCTTTCTCTCTGCTTCTGTTTCTCTGTCTCTGTCTCTATCTCTCCTCCTCCTCACCATCCCCCACCACAGAAGGGTCCTGAAACATGAGAAAGCCAAACAGCCTCTTGCATTGTCCAGACTCCAAGCACACTTAGCCACAGGGTCTGTCAGACTGTCATTTATTGTGTGTATAACCTTGGGCAGGTCATAGGATCATAGATCTAAAGTTTGAAAAAGTCCTCTGAGGCTATTTATTCTAATCCTTTATTTTACAGGCAATAAAGCAGAAGCCTAACAAGGTTATTGTTAATCTTATTTTAAAATGTTGTCTTAACCTGACATCATAATATAATGGATCAGGCACAGAACTTAGAATCAGGAAGACTTGAGTTCAAATCCTGAGTCTTCAACCTTGAGCAAATCACATCATCTCTGTGAGTCTCAGTTTCCTTATCTGTAAAATGAGAGGGCTAGGCTAAATGACCTCAAAATCCCCTTCCATGTCTGAATCTATGATGAAACAATCCTGGATGAAAAATGTAGGCTCCCTGAGGGCAAAGACTGCTTCACTGGTGTATTTGTATCCCCAGTGCAGGGCATATAATTGATATTTAATACATACTTGTTAATTGTTGATCAATTTGTTGGTATTCTTGGCTGAGAAATTCCCCCTGAGTTGAAGGATAGGGAAGGGCAGAGACTGGAGAAATGATGGGAAGGACACAACGTCTGGGTCTTTTTTTTTTTTTTTTTTGCATCCATCATGGCCTCCCTTTATAAATACTGATTTGTGCGCCCATCACTTCCTCCCAGAAGGTAAACTTCTCAAGAGTAGGAATTCCTCTCTTACCACTAGGTGTCACTATGCCAGGTAGCAAACTGGACACACCTCACTTCCTCACCTACCTCAAAAGAAACAGACAGAATTCTTTCAATCCATTCCTCTCTACACTCAGTAGGGCAAATTCAGGGCAGTGTTTTGTTTTGTTTTGTTTCCTTTCCTGAAGTTCCCTTCTTCTTCACTCATTTCTGTCTCAAAAGCACTCGGGTATTTTCAACTATAATCATAATAAAAGCCTGGCTCACTTATTCAAAGAGCAGAGAAAGCAGCCTGGACCATATGCCTGTTGGGAGATTTATTGGATTATTAATAAAAATAAGAAATCAATAGCTTCTCCCCTTCAAGCCATCAAGTTTGAAAAGAGAACTTTCCAGTCAAATATGCTTTATGATATTAAAAAAAACACCCAGAGTTATCATACTGTGGCCATAATTAAAGACACACTCAGTATCATAGAGATCAATCCCTTTTATCTGGGGAAATGAGACTTAACAAAATTACCATTGAACAGTAAAGATCAATGTAAAAGGAACAGGAAACTGTGGATTTATGTCTCTGTCAGAAAAGATGGAGTGGGAAGAGGGGAGAGAAAGATGATGATTTTTCAGTCAGCCAGAGTCATAGGAGAGGAAGGAACCTCTCCTATATATCACACTTTTCCTCTCACCCTGCCCTTTCTACTTGCTGCCATCCCATCTGCCTTTGGTGAACAAGGATGCTGACCACCCAGGAGGAGCTTAGGCACTCGAACCCAATCAGCAGTCTATCTGATGCCACCACTGGAAATGGTAAACATAGCTGCCTCTCTTCTTTCTGTTTCTCATTCCCAAGCATTCAGTTCATTTAAACTTTTCACAGGATGGTATATCACACAGTCCAGTTCCTCAAATAATGTGATAATCCTTCCATCTTTCATTTTGGCTAAAAAAGCAGTAGTAGTGTAAGTTTAGATTTCTCTAAGAGGATCCAGACCATTATCCTCAGCCTAGGCAGATAGAGAGGGACAGGGAAAGGGGAAGAAGGAATCCATCTCCAGTCCTTAACATGGTGTGTTCCACAATGTAAGCAATTAAAAAATGTTAACTTTTTTGAATGTTTGTGCCAGTGTGGTACAATGCAGGTGGATATGCAACAATACCCCAGATTGAGGTTCCTAAGGGCTCTTCATTGATCATTTTCTTTTGCTTTCACTTGGTTCCACAGGTTTTCAGAGTTAGAAGGAATCTCAGAGACGATCTAGTCCAAACCACATATGAACACTTCTCTGAGAAGTGAGCATTCTACCTTTCCTTAAAGACCTCCAATGATGAATTACTCAGAATCTCCCAAAGCAGTTCCTCTCCTTCACTTTTCATCAAGAAACAAGGTCCTTGACTGACCTTTTCTCTGAGGGCTTCTTGCTCATCCCCTGGAATAGTGTGGAACTATAACAGAAAGGCAGCTCTTGGAGAGGTTACCATAGCAAGCAACAATCCCTCTTATCCCCAACACTGGTGGACTTTTTGGTTTTCCATGCACTTGCATTATTTCCTATTATCATTAATAATAATCTCATGAGTACCCTGGGCAGACCCTTTGAGGTAGGCAGAGTATCTTTACCAAATGAATAATCAACTGTCCAAGGGAGAGATGGAGATGGAGATGAGATGGACATGAACATGGACGTGGACAAATCATAGCTAGACAGAAATTCATCTGAAAAAAGTTCTGAGAGCTTTAATGGACTGCAGTTCAATGTGGTCGATAGGCAGCTAAGAAATCTGATGCAATAAGGGTCCATTAACAGAAGCCTAGCTTCCAGGAATGAGGAGGTAATAGACCACCTATACCCTGTCCTAGTCAAGGGAAACCTGGAGTACTGTAGTCATTATAGGCACCACATTTTAGGAAACACATTCATGAGCTGGAGAGCATTTTAGAGGATAGTACCCAGTATGGTGAAAGGCTTTGAGTTGGGCTACCTAGATGATGTACTGGAGAGAGCTCTGGGCCAGGAGTCAGGAAGACCTGAATTCAAAACTTACCTGAGACACCCTAGGCAAGTCACTTAATCTCTGCTTTGATTTCCTCAACTATAAAATGGGATGGTGTTGCTATCCATCTCCTGTGGTTGTTAGGAGGATTTTAAAAAAAAAGACAATTGTGAAGCATTTAGCCCAGCACCTGGAACAGAAAAATGTTTATTCCTTTCCCCCTACAAAGACTGTTGAAGGGTCTTGGGAGTATTTGGACAGAAGTGTCTTCCCGCACAATGAGAAAATTGGGAGATTTCTCATTTATTCACCTCTGAGCGTAGTCATGAGAATCAAATGAGATAACAAATATGAAGCATTTTGCAGGTCTTACAGGTATAATGCTTTATATCTTACAGATATAAATGCTGCTTTTTAGTCTTTATTATCATTATTATCTATTCAATGTTCACCAAGAACGATCTGGCCAGAAACAGGAAGGATAGAGAAGAAGAAAAATATGAGGAGAGGATGTCTCATTAAATATTTTTAATTATTCTCATAAAATTATATTAAGCTTTATTCCTAAATATGCAGTTGCTACAGGCAATCTGATGGGCCCTCCTGGGGAGAGGGAAAGCGGGCTCAGCTGGGTTCCTTTATCCCCATGCCAACCAACTTACAAATCTCCCTCTAAAGACCAGCCCAATCTGTCTTCCTAGGAAGGGGGTGGGACCAACTAACCTGTCTTCCTAAGAAGGGGGTGCTCAGAAACCCATTTCTTCTCTTATTTCTTCTGGCTAGTGACAACAGGGATCAGCTAGAGCCAGCTCCACCCTGTTGGGGTGAATCAATAGTTAAATTTTCAGTGATAACATTTGCACCTTATAAATTGGCATTTGCTACAAATTAGGGCTTAATTTACTATTTTGCTGATTTTGTAGACTTAATATAGTGTTAGTAATACATATTAAACTTAAAAGTGTGTATGCATACACTTCTCTTTGTAGAAGGCCTGGTTATTAAACATTTGCCAGCATACCCATGTCTCTCTCCATAAATATTGCATGAGCTTAGGGAATGAAGTTATTACTAGAGCTGGGGTGGAGGAAGAGGATGATGGTAACAATAACTGGCATTTACATCACACTTTAAGGTTTACAAAGTACTTTACATCCATGAACTCCCCGGTGATGAGTTTTCTCTAGCATTGCCCCTCCCCCTTCCTTCTCTTCCAGTGGCCCAGAAGAGTGGGAGACTCCAGGCTGGACTACTGCCCTCCTGGTCAGCCATGAGATAAGACACTGGCAGAATCCTAACCTGTAACTCAGTTAAGCAATTAAACCACCATTTTGTATCTTCCTTCTTACTTTTCTCTCCCTGGTAGAAACTGGGAAGTCTTCATGGCTTTTTGTCCAAGATGACAATTCCCAGTAAGTCAAGGAGAGATACTCATCTAGTAATAAGTGTGCTTCATCTGGTTAGGATTATTGCTAAGGATTTTATTTTCATTATATAGGAATCGTTTTTGATAAGTTGACACATCTAAGTAAAGAATTTCCCTACAGTCCCCTTTACACCCCTCTTCGAAAACCAAATTGGGGAATTACTTTGTGGGGTTCAGCTTCATAAGCACACTATTACCAAGACTTCAACCCTCCCTCACTCAAAACAAAGCCAAGTGCAAGTAATGTCATTATTTCTCTGATGGCATGATCTTCTTCAGCAATGAAAGATGAACACACGCAATTACCAAGACTTAGAGGTCTAGAGTCCCAAGAGATATCGGAAGACAATTAGTCATGGCAACCTGGGTTTAGATTCAGAAGGAACCTTTCAGATCATTCAGTCTAACCTCTTATTTTTACAGATGAGGAAACTGAGGCCAACTTGCCTCAGGTCAACCAAACTAGTCAATGACAGAGCAAGAACTTGATAGCAATTCTGCTGTGGAAGTTGAGGGTTTTCAGAAAATAAAATTGAGAGTTTTTTCAGCCTGCTGAATAATAGGGTTCAGTATCCTTTTTTCTGGGGGGAAAAACACAATAAACATACACCCATTTTTCCCCATCTCACCCCCAAAGAATGACTTGTCACATATGTTTAAAACAAACTGTCCCCGGAACTGTAACTGAAAGAAGAAGACAGCTCTATGAATCCATCAATAAAGGCCTCCTCATCAGTCTAGTGGGGAAAGAGCAGGGATTCATGGGAAGAAATATACCCACTGACTTTCCAAGCAATAATGTGGGGGCTTAGACCAACTGAGAGTCTTCTGGCATCTCATTCAAATGGCTAACGTGAGCTCCCCTGTCTTTTACGGGACTGGGGATGAAAAGCTGCCAAGCCCACTTAACCAGTAGGGCTACAAACATTCTGTAGGAGCCCATCTGGAGCCAATCAATCTCGCTGGATTTAAAAACAGCATATGTCCACAGACGCCAACAGCTCTGGAAAGACTGATAATCTCATGGTCCTAAACTACACTATCACAAATCATCAGTGAGCCAATTGTCCGCTCGTGTAACGCAATACTCTACCTCCTTGCCAGCACTTCCTTGGTAGTCCCATCTAAAGTAAGGGTCAAGTCTCCGGGAAATAATTCAATAATGTGTAAGGATAGCTCTCCAGATGGCCCCATGGCTGAAAGTCACAGAGTGAAGGGATGCAAGAGGTGGAAGGGCTCTGGGAGATCACTTAGTCTGATCTCCTCATCTTAAAGAGGAAGAAATTGAGATCCAAGGAAAGGATATGACTCACCAAGGTCCCTTGGGGAATTGGCAATGACTGTGACCAGATAGTCCCAGACCACACAAATTGTGACTTTAGAGAAGTTTACCTCAGATACTGATGGCATCCCCTTAAAAACATCCCTTTCCCCACCTTCTTGTTCCCAGTGACAGCCATATTTGGCAGGCTAGCATATGGAAGGGGATTATCTGTTTGAGTCCAGAGAGATAACTAACATCAATGGGTAGAAGTTACTACAGAAAGGCACATTTTAAAGCAATCTATGAATACAGCTCATTGATCTAGAACTGAAAGGGAGCAATGAGCTCATCTCACCCATCTCCTTCATTATACAACTAGAGAAACAGAGCCCCAGAGAAGTGAAGGGATTCAAGTCTAGAGCTAGAAAGGATCTCAGAAGACATGTAGTCTGGTCCCTTAATTTTACAAATTAAGAGACTGAAGCAAGGAGCTGACTTGCCTACGATCAAACAGTAAATAAAAGAGGAGAGATTTGAACCTAGTTTCTCTGATTGCAAATTCATCACACCCTCCACTGCATGAGTGGATTACTTCCCTAACAATTATAGCCATAGAAAATGGAATGGCTGGTAATCATGATGACCCCTTCCTTCAGATCTTCAAGTACACTTAAATAGAGCCAAGTCAACAAGCATTTATTAAGCTCTTATTGTATGCCAGGCACTGTCCTGAGTGCTGAAAATACAAATGCAAGCAAGAAGACTTAGCCTTCAAAGAAATTACATTCCAATGCGTGGAAAACGGCCCATACAAGAGAACTGAAGTAAAAGAGATGAATGAGAAGGCACCGGAGAGGAGACAGGGTAGAGAAGTCTGGTGAGGACAGTTAGGAATGGAGACAGAGTAGTACTGGACTGAACAAGGCTGACCTGGGCACTTCCTCCAAATGGAGGTTCTGGAAGGAATTCACCAATTCCAGGAGGTTTCTCAGGAGTAGTCTATTGGGGCAGGAAAGGGAAGTTGAGAGAGGAGAACAAGGGAGGATTATCCTCTCAAAGGTATTTATTCTGAGGTTCATACTCATTGGTGGATGCACTGTCATGAGAGGCACTCATTCTTTAGAGTTAAATAGAGGCATCTGGGCTATAAAAATCAGGTGACAGTTCTCCCCAGAACAAGAAGAGCCTGGACATTCCCTTTCATCTGTTCTAAATTTGTGGCTTTTATTTTCTAAGGGCTTCAGCTTCAAGTCTCTCCATGCCATGAGGGATTGGGGGTGGGGGGAATATTACCCTGTGTGCCCCTGTTATCCCTGCCATGCTGATTCTGCTAAAATAAGTGAGAAAATCCTCTAGGCAAATCCAGTCAAAGGACTTATTCAGACACACAAACCAAGCCTGCCAAGGAAACCAACTGTCTGCAAACGCTGATGGAGCCATGCCTGCTGCTTGCACAGCTTTGAGCTGGGGCTGGGCAAGACGCAGGGATAATAATAGGAGTTCACTCTTCTGTCAATGAATGGAGGCTGTTGCTGGAGCTAAAAGGGCTTCACAGAGGAATTAAACAGGAAGATCAAGGCTGGAAGCAGTGAGCCCTATTGCCTGATCCTATGGTTTGTTTACAGGAAGGTCAGATGGCTTATGAGAATGTGACCTAGAGAGCCATGATCATGCTCTCCTCTCTCAACTTCCCCTTCCTGCCCCAACAGACTACTCACCCTGAGAGACCGCCTGGAATTGGTGAATTCCTTCCAGAATCTCCATTTGGAGGAAGTACCCAGGTCAGTCTTGTTCAGTCCAGTACTTCTCTGTTTCTACTCCTAACCCGGACCATGGCAGGAGGAGAGAGCCTTAGGTAGTCCCAATGAGGGTTTGCTCCTTGAATTTTACTGGCCCAAAAGGTGATCCCCGCTCATATTGGGATTCTTTCCCTCCCAGGTTCACGACAGATCCACATAATTTACAGGGTGGGATGGGTGCCCTCAAGTAGGATTGATTTCATATGTCTGAGATCACATGATACCAATCATCCAACAAATGGGAGATGTCTAGTTCTGGGTACAAAACAGGAGAGGAAATGGGGTACAGTGGGAAAGTTTGGACACAGAGACCTGGTATTTTCCACCTGTGTGGCCTTGGTGATATCACATGAGTCAACTTGGGACTCAGTTTCCTCATTTGTGAAATGAGAATCTTGGGCTACATGACATGTAAGAATCATTCCAACACTAAATCAAAGAGCCAGTGAACCATGATGTCAGAGGAGGATGGTCTTTTGTTTTTTTTTTACTTTGGAAAAGTCACTTCACCTAAATGGATCTGAAGTGAGTAGTAGTCATCAACTACCTTCAGAGCGTCAGCAGGAGACTGGACCAGTGCTGTGTATGGGCAGGCCATGCTAGGACCATGGTAATGGACAGGACCCCAGCACTAATGGGGCCCCAAGAGTACTAAAACCAGCGTTCTCGTTAGAGCCAACAAAAGAATCAGAGCTGACCCAGTGAGTGTCCAGGAAGCCCTAGCACCCTTTGGCTCACAGGAGACATGGCAGAAGGCCAGTGACCCACTCACCCCTCAATCTACAATGTCCATTTCAAGTGTCTCAGGTGACAGCAAAGGAAAGTGACAACTTCCAGATGAGGTCACACAAGGAGAGGAAGGGCTAAGAACCCGCCCCCAGAAGATGAATCCAGAAGGGAGAAATTCTGGAAGAGATGGAGGTGGTCCTAAGTGCCTCATCCAGAAATATTGCAGCAGTGACTTCCAGATACAGAGGGCACAAGAGCAAACGGGACCTGCCACCCCTCCCAGAGAAGGAGAAGGGGCACACTCTGGCTCTATCACAAAGCTAACGTCCAGAAACTTAGGCTGGAGATGTGAATGAACATAAGAACACACCAATAAAGATGAGACATTAATAAATAATAAAACAAACTATATTTAAAACATTTATATTATTTATATATTTATAAATATATTTTAAATAATTAATAAATAATAAAATTATAGCTAGTATTTACATAGCTCTGTAAAGCATACAACAGCAACTAGGTGGCATCATAGTGCACAGAGCTCTGGACCTGGAGTTAGGAATACTTGAGTTCAAATCTGACCTCCGACACTTACTAGCTGTGTGACCCTGGGCAAGTCACTTAATGCTGTTTGCCTCAGTTTCCTCATCTGTCAATTGAGAAGGAGAAGGAAATGGCTAAACATTCCAGCATCTTGTCAAGAAAACCCCAAATGAAATCACGAAATATCAGATACGACTGAATTAACTAGACAGCAAAAGTTTACAAAATGTTTTTACAAGTGGTATCTCATTTGATCCTTATAACAACCCTGGGAGTGTAGGTGCTGTTGTTATTCCCATTTTATAGATGAGGAAACCAAGGCAGACAAAGGTTAAATGACTTGCCCAGGGTCCCATAACTACTAAGTGTCTGAGGTCGGATTTGAACTCAGCTTTTTCTGACTTGGAATCCAGCACTCTAATGTGACACTGATGTACCTCAAAAAATGTATGGAGGTTAAAACCACCTTGCCTCTGAGCTCCCTTCCAAATTTAGATCTTTTCTCAAACCCTCTTCTCTGCCTCCTGTGAGACCTAATTTCCAAGTCACTTCCTGCCTGTGGACCTGTTTCTTTCAACTATAAAATGAGGGAGATTGTCTATGTGGCCACTGGCATCTTACCCATCTCTAGACCTGTGATGCTCTGATCATTCCCTTTGTTCTGCCATTTACGACCTGTGTGATTTAACTTCTTTGACCCTCAGTTTCCTCCTCTGTAACCTGAAGACATTAGAACAGATGGTTTCTGAGGTCCCTTCCAGCACAGTCAACATTTCTTCTACTTAGAGGAGAAAAATTGTCTGATTCTACAAGTGTGATTCACATTGTCTTTCTGGGGCTCAGTACCCTCTTCCATGAACCAAGATTAGAGTAGATGATCTCTAAAGTCCCTTTTCAATCCAGGTTTTATGATCCTATGGTCTTGAAGGTCCTTCCAACTCTCACAGTCTAGGTACTTTTCTCTTTGTTGCTCCTGAGGAGTCATGGTTGACTCTTTCTGACCCCATTTGAGGTTTTCTTGGCAAAAATCCTGGAAAGTTTTGCTATTTCCTGTTCCGGTTGATTTAACAGATGAGGAAACCAAGGTGGACAGGGTTATGTGACTTGCCCAGGTTTGATATCAAATTTAAACTCAGGTCTTCCTAACTCCAGGCTGAGAGCTCTATCCACCACTCCCGAGGCTGCTCCTAGCAGGTATCCTATCCTTGCATAAATAAAGGAGTACATAGAGAGTTTTCGTCACAACATTCATTCATTCATTTGAATCACAGACAACTGCCTTGAGAAGGCGTTTCTTTCTCTTCCTAAATTTCCTTCTTTCCTCAAGTTCTTCCTTAGCTTGGGAGACCCCTACACCATGGAAGCAACAGAGAGGGCCATTTTTGAATGCACGCGCGTGCACACACACACACACACACACACACACACACACACACCACTGCAGGGCAGGGCAGGGCCCATTCTTCACATCCTCGGCAGCTAAAGCTCAGCCTCATTAAAATGCAGCCCTCGCCAGCACCAGCACCAGCGTCGGGGCTCCCTTCTGGATCACTAAGAAATTGGTCCGATCTGAAAATGTCAGGCTCTGGTTAGCAATTCCAATGACCAGAGCGGTAATTACGCCTTTCCGTGTGCTGGTGTGTCGCACTGCATCAAACCTGACAGAAATGCCTACTTTTATAATATCGCCGCATGAAAATAAATGTCGAAAATGATATGAGGATGTACTAGGAAGAGATTAATAACTGTTCTTCCGGGAAGAAAGATGGCTCTTTTCAAAGAGCATATTATTTTTTTCCTTGAAAAAAAGCCCCTCTGATAGCATCTCTCCTTGAGGGGGACTGAATTATATTATCACTCACAAGCCATGATCAGTTCTGTCAGCAGCGGTCCCTGCAGGGTGGACGGTGGGGGGGAAGAAGTTGACAATATAGCAGGGAAAGAACGATGGCGGTCTTGGAAAATCCGCTGGAAGGGCCAGCCCAGGAAGCCCAGTTGCCACAGGCTCCCTCTTCCTGTGATTTTTTTTCTCCCCATCTACTTACTTTGGACTCATCCAGAGCCTGGGAGCCAGGTTGGGGCAGGAGGGAGGTAGGGAACTTGGAGAAGTAGGATTTTCAGGGGGTCCCAGGGTTCCTGAAATACAGTCACTCCTCATGACAGTAGTAGCACAGGTAAGAGGACCAATGGAGAAAGTGTGAGGGGAAGGGAGATTAATATTTCAAGCATATTTTGTGAAGAATCAGGACTGGAGTCAGAAATTGTTGCTGTTCGGTCCTATCTGATTCTTTGTGACCCCTTTTGGTGTTTCCGTGGCAAAGATACTGGAGTTGTTTGCTGTTTCCTTCTCCAGCTCATTTTATAGATGAGGAAACTGAGGCAGGCAGGATGAAGTGACTTGCCCAGGGTCACACAGCTATAAGTGTCTGAGGTCACATTTGAACTCAGGTCTTCCCGATTCCATGCACTGCACCTAGCAAGATGCTTGCCTTTAGAGTCAGAGTACCTAGATTCAAATCCTGCCTCTGAAACTTAATGCCAATGTGTCCTTGGGTCAGTCATTTCATCTCCTTTGACCTCCATAACCTTATCTGTAAAATGAAGGTCTCTTCACAGTCTACATCTGTGCTTCTAAATCACTAGATTTGATTAAATCAGATAGTTGGTACAGAGTCTGGAGTAAGCAAGTGCTGAGTTCAAATCCACCCGCAGACATTTATTAGCTATGTGACTCTGGGCAGGTCACTTCACTACTGTCTACCTCAATTTCTATACTTGTAAAATGGGAGTAAGAGTGGCTCTCATCTATCTCCCAGGATTGTTGTGAAGACCAAAGGAGATATTATTAAGTACCTAGCATAGTGACTGGAACATAGTATATGCATTTTGATGATGATGGTGGTGGTGATGGTGATGTCACTTCACCACCTTGTGCCTCAGTTTCCCCATCTGTAAAATAAAAGGGTTGGACTAAATGAACCCAAGATCCCTTCCAGATACCCTCTGGTCACTTCCCTAGAAGCATATCACAGCTCTGAGAGAGCATCCTCTCTCTGTACCAATAGACAGACCATTGGAAAGTTGGTGCAGACAAGGATGTAAGATTGACTTTCAAAGACAGAACAAGAGCTTCGAGACTCAGAGAAGAGTGATGGGGTGGAGTTGGGACATCTCCAGAATGTGGGGGTTTAAAAACAGGATAAGTTCCCATGCCGATTCCCCTGTGTCACTAAAACAGTAGAAGAAGTGTTTAGTGGATAAAACACAGGGTTAAGAATCAGAACTTGATAAACTCCACGGCTCCCTATCCCTTCCAGGATCTAATATAAATCTCTCTACTTAGCATTCAAAGCCTCCCACTTGCCCTTATCCTATCTTTCCTGTCTTCTAACACCTTGCTCCCCCCACCACCACCACCAAACCTCTGCTCTTGGCCATCCAGTGTGACTTCTTGGATTCTCCTCAAATAAGACCTTCCATCTCTTAACTCCAGGCACTCTCTCTGGCTGTGGCCCCTGCCTGGGATGGTCTCTCTCCTTATCTCCACCTCCTGGCTTCTCTGGCTTCCTTCAAGGCTCAGATAAAATCCTACCTTCCACAGGAAGTATCCAAAACCAAATTTGATCACAGGAAGATGAATCTTCCTTATTCCAAGTCTAGTGTTCTATCCACTGCACTCCCTAGTTGCCTCTATTTTTGTGGTAGAAAAACTCAATTAATAGAAAGTAGGTTTCCATGGGTTGAGTAATTGATTGGAAAAAGGTAATATATGAAAAGTAATATTTTTATTTTTCAACTCAGACATAAGATTTCATTGGTGTTGGGGATTTCTAGTAAGGAAATTTCCTCTACCAAAACAGATTAGCAATTCCTCTGCCACTTGAAGTCACAGAGGGTTGCCTCAGGCTCTGAGAGGTGAAGACACTGTCCACAGGCAGTAGGCATCCAAGGTGGTACTTGAAGTGAAATCTTCCTGGTGAAAAGGATGGGATCACTAACCACTAATCCATGCTGCTTCTAATGGTCTACAACATTGATAGAAATATTGAAGTGATCCAAAGCAAAGAAAATGGAACAGGGAGACTAATATAAATCAAAATGACCATAATGTAAATTTAAAATGTAAAAAGGAGAAAAATTCAAATTAAAGGCAATGACTAGGATAAAGCACAACCTCTTTCATATGGGAGCAGTTGGGAAGTTGAAAAGGGCCATGCTGGTAAATATTTAACAACTGTCTTGGCAGGGGCTGGTGTACATATTGCACTTTTAAGTTGAATCTGATTTTCTTCACCATTTTCTTAGACAACCAACAAAATAATAAATCAAACCCTGATTTGTAGCCTTTGTCAATTGCCAAGGTGTAAATATTTACACTAAAAATTTAACAACAGGATCTTATAGTCAGCTTAGGCACACCCCTGGGTTTATACCAGTAATGGTTTCCAGAAGATGGGTGGTAGAATACAACTCTCTCTTTCCAGCAGAGAAGTGGAGGTCAGTGGGGTGAAGCTGCATATGCCCTCACTTCATTTGATCTTGACTTAACTCTTTTTCTTGGTTTGTATACAAAAGTTTCTGGGTTGTGTGAGAAGGGGAGGTCCTAGAAAAGGAGAGAGAAAGAGAGGAATGTCAGATGTACAAAGAACAAAAAGTATCACTCTTTTTAAGCACATGTGCAAAGATTTAAAAAATAGTAGAGCAAAGATTAGCCTTAGGCATAAGAAACACCATTCTGGTAGTGATATGAAGGGTGGACTCAAGAGAAAGATGGTGAAAGTGGGAGAACCTATGAGGAAATCATTGCATTATCTAGATAGGTAGGAATGCAGACCTGTACTAAGGGAGCAGTGGCAGGAGAAGAGAGAAGGATTCCAGAGATACTACAGGGGCAGGATGGACAAGTCTGGAAATCTCAAACTTCCAGACATGGGAGAGATCCACCTAGGAAACTCTAGAAATGTATAACCCCTCTCGGCAGCAGAAGCTGACAATATAAATAGGTTGAACACAAGATTTCTATAAATCCACGGGCTTAAATAAAACCACAATGGACTTTTCAAGCAAATTCAACAAACATTTATTAAATGGCCCCTCTGTTCAAAATACATAGGCACTTCAGGAAGTAACAAAGATGGGGGGTGGGCGAGAGGAAAGGTCTCTCTAACTTTTCATTCATTCATTAACTCCACAAGCATTTATTATAATCCTTTAGGTTGAAATTAAGAAGAACAACACTGCCTCTCCCACTCAGCCCCCTCCCATCAATCTGGCTCTCTTTGCATCCTTCAACAGGATCCTGGGCAGGATGGACAATTGAGTTGTCCTAGGGAAGTCAGAATCCTTTCCTGTGGTGAGAAGGCACAGGATATGGAATCAAAGCACTTCAGTTTAGTCTATCTCTGTAACCTTGGATAAGTTACAGGATCACAGACTTGGAGTTGGGAGAGGTTTTCTTGCCTTTGGTACCTGGTCTGTGTGTGATCTTGGGCAAGACACCACTTTCATAAGCCTCGGATTCTTAATCTGTGAAATGAAAGGAATCCTCTCTGGGGTCCCTTCCAGTTTTAAATAGGACTTGTCAATCTGATAGCGTCCCACCTTCACTTTAAAGATGAAATAACTGAGATCCTGAGATGGGAAGCGATTTGACCAAGGTAACACAGACAACCAGGTTCTCCATTTCCAAATACAGTTTATCCCTCATTATGTTCTGTGCATTTCTGTGGGTAAAGAGGTCTTGTCTGTTTCTCAGGGTTGTGGACAGGAATCACAGCAGAAAAGAAATGTAATACAGGTTGGTTTGTTTGTTTTAATTCAGTACAATACTAGATAAGTGATATTATAATAATTTTATTATTGTGATAAATGAAAAACTTGCATGAACTGATGCAAAGTGATGTAAGCAGAACCAGGAGAACACTGTACACAGTAACATCAACTTTGCGTGATGATCAACTGTGAATGACTTAGCTATTCTAAACAATAAAATAATCCAAGATAATTCTGAAGAACCTTTGATGAAAAATGCTATTCACCTCCAGAGAAAGATTTGATGGAGTTGAATGCAGATCAAACAAAGCATACTACTTTTTACTTTATTTTTTCATCTTTTTTGCACTGTGTTTTCTTTCACAACATGACTAACTTGAAAATATGTTTTACATGACTGCACATGCATAACTAATATCAAAGGACTTGCCATCTCAGGAAGGAGGCATTCCCAAAATCTGGACCAGCAGATTGGATCTGCAGTGCAGTGGTCCTGTGTGCGCATTAGAGGGCAGGATTGGTAAAAGATCCTGAGTGAATTCCCTAATGGCAAGCCAGCATCAATAGAGAATGTCCTTGGAATGACTTCCAACCTAGACTTCTCTAAATTGCAGGAAGACACTACCATTGAATGCCTTCAGTGCCCTTTACAAGGTATTGTCACTAATTAACTGCAGGGAGACATGGATTTCCCTACAACTTTAAGAAACATGCTAAAAATTGTTTTTACATGTAACTGGAAAAAAAATTTTTAAAGACCTTGGCTAAAGCAGAAATGATGCAACTTTAAAGGTCCAACCCCAACTGAGAGGTACCCCCTTCTCCTTAATAGAAATCAGTGTACTTAGTAGATATACTGAACCAGTTGAAACACATGTATTCCAATAGGACAATAACATCTGTAGAGCCTTTCACTTGCTTGGCCATATTCCAGACCTTCATAGAAGAGGCCTAGATAACATCCTCAGAGGAGGCTGAGCAGTTCTTGAGCAGATGGGTTGTGTATGAGACATAATAAATCCTAAGGAACCATCCCACAAGCAAGGTCATGAACAAATACAAGGCAGAAGCCCAAATCAGAGATCCAGGAGCAGGCAGCCAACAAGCTGCCTTGACTCTCCACCAATGAAAATGTCTCCACTCAGCTGTCAAATCCATCTCCCAGGGATAATCACATCACCTCCCCTATTCAGTAAATACCAGTAGCTCCCTATCACCTCCAGGCTCAAAAATTAAATCTGTTCAAAGCCCTTCCCTGACTGCTTACCTCTTCCTCCCTGTCCCTCTCTCTGTGTGATACAATGACACTTTGCAAACAAAACATTCCATCTCCTAAGTCCAGGCATTTTCTCTGGCTGACCCCTCTGCCTGGAATGTTTCCTTCCTTCTCTCCACCTCCTGGCTTCTCTGACTTCCTTCAAGTCCCATCTAAATTCCCACCTTCTACAAGAAGCTTTTCCCAGTCTTCACTAACCTCAGTTCCTTTTCCCCCTCAAATGTCTTCAGTTTACCTCGTCCATACCTTGTTTGCCCATGGTTCTCTGTCTGTCATCTCCCCTGCCAGAAAGTGAATTCCGAGGAGTATCTTTTACCTTTCTTTTATCTCCAATGTTTAGCGCAATGACTGGCACATAGTAGGCACTTAACAAAGGTTAGGTTAACTACTGTGCCATAATAAATTCTAGTTGGCTGACTGAAAAGAAGGCCAATGCAGATACAGTGTAGGGGTGGAGCAGAGAAAGGATTGCAAGCCTCTCACAGAGAAGTGTAAAAGTACATGGCCAAGAGAGAATTTGGCTAGGGCCACAGTGCTATAAAGTCTCTTTAGTGTAATTTGAACAGGTTCTTTCTGATTCCATAAGCAGTCTCTTATCTACCACCCCAAGCTGCTTCTCAGGATAGATATTAGACAATTAGATTGGGGAGTCTTTGCCTGTTAACATTATACCTTCTTGAAGGAATGCTACATCCTCAATCAAAACAGAGCAGGTGAGGTGAAACCACTTCAGCAGAGAAGGGAAGCAGCTTGTAAGCCTAGGAGGCATTTCCCAAATCTATACTGCAGACTTTGGTCCTGTGGACCAATGGTCCCATGTGGGTATTGGAAGATGGGATTGGTAAAAGGGCCTAAGTGAATTCCTAAACCTACATCTGAGTGAATGGATGTCATGAGAGATTGTCCTTGGAATGATCTCCAACCAAGGCTTCTCTAAATAGCAGGGAGATAGTACCATTGGATGCCCTCTGTACCCTTTACAAGGTATGATTACTACTAACTAATCCCAGGGGAGGAGTTGACTCTGAGATATGGGCTTCTCTGCATCTCGGAAGGAGTGATAAGTCCCAACATCCTCAGCTGAAAACCTCAGTCATGGGAGAGTATAGGTTGGATGTGATCTGCATGGATGGGAACCAGATTCAAACATAGGATCATAAATTAAGTAAACCAATAATCAGGGAAAGATCAGTAGGATTAATGAGGTTGCTGGGAGGCCAGCTGCTGAAGGAAAAGGGAAAGATTGGAATCCCAGTGCATTTGTGATGACAGCTAATTAAGAAAAATAAAAGTCAGAAACATTGCTGGTGACTCATTTGAACTGAGACCCAGGGCATCCTGGATCTCTTTTCTGATTCTTGGGAGATGAAGCTTTAAAGAAAGTGACCTCTTGCCACTTTCTTGCTATTTGGTATTCAGTGCAATGCAGAAAACTTCGGGGGTAAAGAGGGAGACTCTTTTAGGAAAACTTCAAAGACTCTACTTATATACACATAGGCCCCCTGAAAACTCTACCTAGGATCAAGATGCTCTTTCCATTAGCATCAGTTCAAAAGCATAGCCTATGAGACCCCATCTGATATTTGTTTCTAGCCAATACAAATAGGAACACACATTAATTCAAACTAAAAGGCATTTAATCAAAACAGGAAAACAAATTGAGTACCAAGGAAAATTGTCAATCAACTATACGGGACACACTTTCCCATGGTCTTGAATGATCCATTGGAAAGAAAGCAAAAGAGGTGAGGATAATTTATGCTTCCTTTCCTGCTTGCTCTCAAGTTTCTTCTTGTCCATGGAGTGACTGGTAAGAATATCAGCAATAGTGTGTCTAAGAACCCTACTACAAATAACCAGTCCTGTAAATGGCACTGAATGACATCAAGAAAACCAAGTCTGGCCTTTCCCCCAAGATGGCACCGAAGGTGAAGAAGGAACCTGTTGTCCCCCCGAAGACAGAAGCCAAATCCAAGGCCTTGAAGGTCAAGAAGGCGGTGTTGAAGGGTGTCCATAGCCACAAAAAGAAGATCTGAACATCCCCCACCTTCCGGTGACCCAAGACACTGAGACTAAGAAGGCAGCCCAAATACCCTCGGAAAAGTGCCCCTTGGAGAAACAAGCTTGATCACTATGCCATCATTAAGTTCCCCCTGACCATTGAGTCTGCTATGAAGAAGATTGAGGACAACAACACCCTAGTTTTCATCGTGGACGTCAAGGCCAACAAGCATCAGATCAAGCAGGCAGTAAAGAAGCTGTACGACATCGACGTGGCCAAGGTCAACACACTGATCCGGCCCGATGGAGAGAAGAAAGCTTATGTCCGTCTTGCTCCAGACTATGATGCTTTGGATGTTGCCAACAAAATTGGAATCATCTAAAAACTGTCCAGCTGTCTCACTGCACCTACAATAAAGTTTTTCCTGATATTCGTGTTCTCCAAAAAAAAAAAGAAAAAAAAAAGAAAACCAAGTCTGAAAGCAGTGACCCTAAAATTCTGAGATATATGTGCTCTGCTCAGAAGCATGAGAAGAGGGACTTGAAGAAGATAACAGACCATCAAGACCATTATATAAAGGTACTCCATTCCAAATATTTCATGTCCAATATCATGAAACCCTAAGGCCAACACCAGACCCACCAACACCAAGACTTCTGCCAAATGTCCAGGTCTCAACTCCCTAATTCTACAGTTGCTAAAACCATCAACACTAAGTTTGCCAAGCTCATTGGACAAAAGTTACTAAGTTTACTGATCCCAAGGTCACCAGGTTTGATCCCAAGGTTACCAAGTCTGACTTTCAGGTCACCAAACTCAGAGACTCCAAAGTTCCCAAGTCCAGTGATTCCAAGTTTCTAAGGCCCAATGACTCAAGGCTGAAAAGTCCACTAACCTTAACTCAAAGTTGCTATTACTAAGGTGCCTGGGGCTAGGGCTACTAGTTGTAAGCCTTCAAAATAGATACATCAGGACAAATGGGCTTATTTAAACCCTAAACTGCATTTGCTGTTTCTTGGCTAAGGCATCATCATTCATCATTTTGAATAAATAAAAGAAATGGTGGCTCATCAAAAGAGAAGGAGGAGTCATATCCCTAGGTCTATAGCCAGCTGAAATAACTTCTCTCGCTTCCAAAGCTGTTTTTTGCTTCTCCTTTACTGAACTGCAAGCAGCTGCTATCATATTCTGGGCTTTTTTCTCCACTATCCTGCCATCTGCTGAATCTCTACTTAGTCTCTACCTGATGCATCCTCCACTGAAGTGCAGCAATAACCACATGAAAGTGGTTATTGCTCTTTTGTGAAATAGCCTATAGCAGTACCCAGCCAGCATGGCAAGAGTCCTTCAGGTCATTTCTGTCTTTTTCACTACATTTATTCCCTTTTGGTAACAATTCCCCTAGGAATTCCCAGTATTTGAAATGGGGAAAATAAATTTCTTTTGCCTCTCATCATATCCCTGGCAGCTAGCCCTAAGCCATATATATTCTGATATTTTACCTACCAAACTGGGAGAGGATGGGCAGGAGGGATAGCCCTGCTCACTTTTATTCTGCCTTCCCTCAGCTACACCCAAATCACTACTCTCCCTAAGCACAAAGCTTAGCAATCCAACTAATTCAATTCAATTTTCTTAAAAGACTTTTTACTGTTTATATGATGCTGAGAGAACTTTGACTAAGGAATTTTTTTTTAAATAATTGGCTTAGCTCTGTAAAGAGATATCCTCAGGTGAGACTTTCACAGCCACACCTCAATTGACTCCCTACTTGCCAGCCCTCTTATTGCTGCCCTATAGTCTGGTGTTGTTCCACCCAACCGCTTCCAACTCTGAAACCACAATCAAATCAGTTTGGACATTATTCCTGGGGAGAATATTAATTTACTCCCCAAGGGTCATACCTTCTTCAACAACTTTTTTTACTCAAGGTCCCCTGTGTAGCCACCATTATCTTCTCCTGTTACAGGAGTTCTTAACCTGGGATCCATGAACTTATTTGGCTGTTTGTTTTTGTTTTTAATTTTGATAATTGTATTTCAATGTGATTGGTTTCCTTTGTATTGTTTTTCATAATTTTGGTCATGTCTAACACTTCATGGTCTTATTTGAGGTTTTCTTGGCAAAGATACTGGAATAGCTTGCCATTTCCTTTCCCTTTGTAATCCTAAGTACTTCATTTATTTAAAATTTTTGAAGGGTTCCATGGGCATCACCTGACTACCAAAGGGGTCAATAGCACAAAAATAAAAGATTAAGAACCCCTTCCCTATTAGAATATAACCTTCTTGAGGGCGGAACCTATTTTTTATTTTTGCATTTGTATCCCCAGAACAGTGTAGAGCATATAGAATTTGCTTAATAAATGCTTTATCACAGGTTCATTCATTCATTTTGATCCCAAAACAACCTTTAGATTGTGTTAATTTTTCATAATACATGAAAGTGTGAAAAGAATTTGAAAAGAAGGGGCATCTAGCACAAGGATGTGACCTTTAAATGGCTTTTCCGATGATTGAGAGGCACTGAGCCAGTCATACTGTTTCATGCCTGATCCGTCTTCTATCCATTGGCACAGATTTTCAAGCTCAGCCAGGGCTAGGGGAAGCTGGTAATGAAAGACCCAAGACAGGTGTTTATCCAAGGACTCTCACCTCAGCAGCAGGACCACTGTCTTCTTCACCCAAGCTACTCTGCCCATAGCCTCAGACACATATTCAAACACAGAAAGTAAATTTTTTGAGCACGCCTCTTTTCAGCTTACTAAGGCTTTTGGCCTGGGCAACTAGATACCCCATGTCCTAATAACACGTGCCTTCTTGAAGGCATTCTACTGTCCTGAGTGAATCAGCCTGCAGCAACTTCCTTTCTGATTGGGCACAATGCCTAAGCTATCCGGGGAGGAGAATCCTTTAGAATAGATATTATCTGTTTTATTGGCCAAAAAGGCAATTATGGGTACATGGGTTCATAGCTGTCTGTGGAAGCTGGAGTAAGTTACTTCTGCCTCTTCTGAAAAATGAAGGGACTAGACTAGATTGTTTGCAAGGGTCCCTTCATTTCCTTAAAATTTTAACTCATGTATTAAGTGCCTAGTATAGGAAGACTAGAATCCCAAGCTTGGTGTAGTAAATAATAAGAACAAAAGTAATAATAGTTAACATTTATTTAGCACTTACTAAGAGACAAACACTCTCCTAAGTCCTTTACAAATACTATCTCATTTGATCCTTACAACAACCCTGGGAGGTAGGTGCAATGGCTATCCCTATTTTACAGATGAGGAAACTGAGGCAAGCAGAGGTTAAATGACTTGCCCAGGATGACATAGCTAATAAAAGTATCTAAGGATGGATTTGAACTCATATCTTTCTGACTCCTCTGAGTCCCACTGTACTTGCTGCACCACCTGGTTACTTCTGGTCATATATCACCTCTAACGATGACTGTGTGACATTGGACAAGTCACAATTTCTCAATACTCATGCAACCCTCTAAGACTGTATGTTACAAAATAATTGTTGATTTCTTATTATTAGATAGTTTTCTCACCAAGATTTCCCTACACCAATGAAATCACAAGTCCGGTCCAAAACTGTATGTAGACATGTATGTGCCTGTATGTGTGTCCCTTATAGAAACAATCATCATTGACACACACACACAAGTGTATGTGAGAGACAGTTGTTATCAGACTCTCAGTCACTATGCGGTAATTTCTCCTGGTACACTGTTATTAATGTGATTTAATTTAATTAATTCCTTTCCCTTCCTTTCCTTTCCCTTCCCAAAACCTTAAATCTGCTGGACTCTGAAGCCCATAGATTGGACAACCCTAGGCTCCTGCCAGGCTCCACTGAAGGGCGGTTTTCTGGACCCTGCAGGCTTAAGAGTGATTATCAGTAGTAACTGTTGCTGTTTCCCTCCCAGCCTGATGTAATAATTTTTCTTTGCCTCATTGAAGGGGCCATCCTCTGACTACTTCTTAAATAGACCTATTCACTGAATGGGCGTTGCCTCACCCTAAGTAAGTACCTGAATAGACCTTGATCTAAAGGGACCAAGGTCTCCCATGGAATCCTGGGTCATCTCCAGTCATTCTGATGAATATCGGGTCACTGGATTCAGATGGCTCTGGAGGAGACATGAGGCCAGTGACCTTGCGCAGCCCTCCCTCACTCAAAACAAAGTCAAGTGCAAGTCATGTCATTTCTCTGATGGCACAGTCTTCTTCAGCAACAATGCACAAACCCAACAAAAATTAATACAAATTATGAAATACAAGGAGGCAAAGACACTCCTATGTGTGCATCCACACAGGAGTACATTTTGCTAGTGGTTGCCAAAGAGGGTTGCACGAGTAAAGCAAATCAATCTAATTATACCTTTTAAAGTATTTGCCCAGATCGATGCAGATGATCCAGGAGACACTAGATGGGCACTCAACCGGTGGGCTACTGGTTTTCCAATAACAGACAATGATTGTAAAACTTATCCCCCCTTTTCCAGCTCTGAAGTAAGGAAGGCAACCTATCCATTTCGTTTTGCTCTTTTATTTTTCTAAATGGGACACCCAAGACCGATCTTCTGAGTTCTACTTGAAGCCTGGCCCCTTTCAACTGCCACCAGGACTTTGGAAAGGAGAATGATGAAAGAGATGAAGATAACAATGGTGATGCCCAGAGGGAATGTTGGGCCAATAGGCAGAGTAACCAATGGACTCTTTGAAGGATACCATGAAAACCATTTTTAAAAAAGTCAATAATGGGAGTGAGATGGTAGCTACTGAATCTGAGCATGGAATTGAATTTTATCGACCACCAAACTCAATTAATGGATTCATTTTGCTGAACTGTTCCTCTTTTTTTTTTTCTGTATTATAAGGAATGACTCTCTGGGTGAGAGGATAGGATCTAATGGGAGAGGGGAGTGTCATGTAAAAACAATGATATTATCTAAAAAATTAAGGAAAGGAAACCCCACAAAAAGTTTTGGCCACTGATTCTTGAAATCTCATGTGATTATTAAGAGGTCGGTAAGGAAAGGGGAGAGGATGGATAATGATAAACACAGGACTTAGCAGTCTTGGGTTCTAGTTCTGACTCTTTGCATTAACTAGCTGCGTAACTTGGAGCATGTCCCTTGACCTCCCTGAGCTGCAGTTTCCCCATCTGTAAAATAAGAGGTGGTGGATTTGATGAGCTCTTAATGTCCCTACTCCTTATAGTTTAAAAAACTTTTTTTCTCCTTGTCTCCTCTTTAAAAATGCAGTTGCCTCCAGGGAAGGCAGTCTATTAAGTCACTAATGCCTCAATGTGAATTAATTTATCAGACTAAGGATAGGAAAGATAAGAGCAGAAAGTCTCTAGACTGAGTCAGCGTAAAGAAAATTAAAAAGAAGGGAGGCTATGAAAAGTTGGACGGGAGGGAGATGAAAGCCTGCAGATATCCTGGGCTGTCTTTTTGTGATTTTTGTACTAATATCAGAGGATTATATGGGCTAGATTTGAAGCTGAAGGGAACTCAGAAGTCATCTTTGTCCAATCCCTTCATTTTATAGAAAAGGAAACTGAGGCCCAGGGAGGCTAAGTGAATTGCCCAAAGTCACACAGATGATAAGTAGGAGAGCTGGGATTTATTCAAGGGAAGTAGGGGAAGTCTACCAGAGGGAGAAGGGTTGGGTCAGTGTCACAGAATCTCCAGATTAGAAGGGATCCCAAAGATCATGCCACCTAACCCCTACCTATATACAAATTCTTTCTAGAATATCCTCACCCAAGTATCATCCACCCCTTCATGAGGGCCTCCAGTGATGATACTTCCTATTCCTAGCCAGTAAGTAGCAATGGAAAATATAGAATAGTCAGAATTTGAACCCAGGGCCTTTCACTCTCAATCTATTGCTCTCAGCACCACTCAGTGTCCCTAGGCCTGTGAGGATTTTGGCTGGCTGATCTGACTCTCTTTCTAGGATTCAGCTCTTATCAGAGTCCCACAAACATAAGCACAATTCAGCTAACTGGTTGGTAACTCCTGGCCTGGATATAACCAGTGAGAAAGATGTAAAGGCAATAGGGTGATACTTCAGATTGGCCATAACAATCAATTAAAGTAAGAAGGATAGCCCTAGCTTCACTAGTTGGTTAAGGCTAAAAAGAAGCAGCAATAATACCCCACCTCTATCCCCTAGCCAGTGTCTACTTAGACCACCCAGTATCTGGTACTGGAAGACAACTGGTCTTCATCAGCTTGCCAAGCTACTGTTTCTGAGCTGAATTCTCTGAAGACTTGACAGCATTCTTAAAGGGAATAGAGGGGAGTGAAGTGAGGTGGAATCGAATTGAATTGAATCCAATCAGACTGTGTCTACAAATGCTCCAAAAACTCTAAGGTTTACTGTCCCATTTGGCTATTTCGTGAAAGAGAAACTTGCATTTGGGGATTATTAAAAAAAAAAAAAAAAAAAACACCAACGGGACAAGTACTTGAATACTTGAAACTTAGAAGGATCTCAAATAGTGGAGCCTCTACCTTCCCCAAAGGCCAGGGGGTGGGAGTGGGAGGCATGGCTGGGACACAATGTTCCAATGATTACCTATGATGACATCCTCAATGCAGAAGACTCTTGGAAGGAACTTGCCTGCCATATTTTTTCCAAGGTGGGGACAATAATGACTCCACAGGTAGAAGAGTCATGCATAGCTTTACAGGGATAAGCTTCTCCAACTACAAAAAAATTAGAATATAGAGACAGATTGGAGGAAACAGCCAGAACACTGTATTCTTTTTGATCAAAGACAAGTACAATAATTCCCCTTCAGGGAAAATCAATGTTCTTTTTAGTAGGTCATACCTCTTTGTGGAAAGGGGATTAAATTCCCCTTTCTGTCCATTCATGCCTCACCTTTTCCAAAGTCAAAAGTTTTAACGAAAGGATAAAGAGATTTTGAAATATATATTTTAGTGGTGCTCTGAGGAGACACAACGGGGCTTCTAGCAAGTGTGATTTCCTAGTTGAAAGGAGATATTTAAGGATTGTCTGGTCTTACACAACTTCCACATCCCCTAATCTTTCAGTCTCTTCTTCCAGATAGGAAAACTATATTTCCCAGAAGCCTTCATTGAAGTTATAGTACTACACAAAGAATGAAATAATGTCCACATTCAACAACAGGAGAGACAACATGTATGCACTCAAGTGAATGTAGAAAGAGAACAAAATAAAGGGCACATAGTTAAATGCAGGGCAGTTAGGGAGGGAATCTCCACAGGAGCTAGAAGATTAGTGTGATAGCAGACATAGTAGTGGTTGAAGGATCTGACTCAGAAAGGCTAGTCATTTTACTCCAAGGAGCACAGCGATACAGAGAATCGTTCCAATACAAACCAGTGCAAGAAGCAGGGTCCGCATGTATATCCAAGATTGAGGGATCACACAGACAGGCATGTCCACCACCGTTCCCCAGGCATCTGCCTCACATGCAGATGTCCATCAGAAAGACGGTCTTCAAGAACTGAAGATGGTCGAATATTCATCACCTTGCGGACAATTTGGACAAGAACACCACCAGGCTTAACTATGTTGCTCATTAGATGAGAAAAGCATAGTCTGTCCCTGGTTCTGCCCCCAGACCTCAGACTCCTGCTTTGAAACTCTTGCTCACTACCACTTTGGGCTCTTGATTAACTATATCAAATACCTCTTGCAAGCTTGAGAGCAATCTCTCCTTTCAGTTTATCTTCCTGAGTCTCTAGCTCAGGGATGGGGAACCTGCAGTCTGGAGGCCACATGTGGTCCTCTAGGTCCTCAAGTGTGGCTCTTTGACTGGATCCAAACTTCATAGAACAAATCCTCTTAAATTTGGATCCAGTCAAAGAGTCACACTTGAGGCCCTAGACAACCACGTATGGTCTTGAGGCCACAGGTTCTCCACCCATGCTCTAGCTCCTTTCATTGGCCAGTCCTCCATTCCATTTTTTCTTTGCCATCTGAACTTATTATCCACCTCCTTGAAATAATTTTTAAAATATATTAACAAAAACTAAATACTCTCAGTAGCTGTTCATTTCTTTTACAACTGTTTTCCCCTAAATGCTTCCCGTGTATTGCCTGCCTGGACACTTCTTAGTCTTTCAGAAAGGAGACTCTTTTGTCAGCTCTGGGAGAGTGGGGCCATAAAGGACACGATGAGGAGTACCAGGAATGAGGGGGTTGGTGTGTGTGTGTGTCTTACTGTTCTTGTTAAGCCATTTCCAACTCTTGGTGACTTCCTTGGCAAAGCTAGTGAAGTGGTTTGCCAGTTCCTTCTCCAGCTCATTTCATGATGAAGAAACTGAGGCAAATAGCGTTGAGTGACTTACTAAAGGTCACACAGCTAGTCAGTGTCTGAGGCCATATTTGAACTCACAAAGATGAGTCTTCCTGACTCCAGAGATAGATGATAGATTGATAGATAGATAGATAGATAGATAGATAGATAGATAGATAGATAGATAGATAGATAAAAGAACTTCAGACATGGTGTTAGAAGACCCGGATACTTGTCGCAGCACTACCATTCCCTTGCTGCTGAACTTACAGGAAATCACTTCAGTTTTCTGAGCCTTAATCTGCGTCTTTAAAAAGGGGGATATTAAAACCTAGCCTTCCACCAACTTCACAGGGATTTTATAAAAGTACATGCAAGAGGCAACATGGCTTAGAGGAGAGAGAGCCAGCTTTGGAATCAGAAAGACCTGAATTCTAGTCCTTCCTCAGACATCCTGGCTATGATTTTGGGCAAGTCCTTTCCCCTCTCATTCCCCCAGACAACTCTCTCAAACTACTCACCTGCTTTGGTGGGGGAAGGAGGGATAGCTTCCTTCATGTAAGACTGAAAATTATAATAAGAACTTAGAGTATTGCTTTTTACTTTGGAAAGAAGGGCCAGGGATCATGACAGAGAGAGAGCTTAAGGAAAGCCATGTCTGCAAAGCAGATGAGGCCACTGGAGTCAACATGGTATAGATGGATGGGACAGTGGGAAGGACACCGGTACTGAAGTAAAAAGGACCTGGATTGAAGTCCCACTTCTTACACTAACACAACCCTGATCTGGGGCAAGTAACTTTACCTCCCTGAATCTGTTATAAAATTTGGAGGTTTAGTTAGATGGCCTCTAAGGCCCCTTTTGGTTGTGGATCTGTAGTTTTATGACCTCCCTGGACCTCAGTTTCCTCATCTGTAAAATGAATGAGTTGGGCTAGATGGTCTCTGAAGCTCTCTCTATCTGTAGAGCTAAGATCTCACAAAGACTGTGGTCAGGATCAGTAGATTCCCTTGTCCATTATATCTTCCCTCACCTCCATTCACTGCTTCTCTATTAGGTAGATCAGTTATCCACAAATAAGAGATACATATGCAGAAGCTATAGCCCTCCAGTGGTAGTGATCTTTTACAGAGTCACAGCCTATAAGTCTACCATACTGGGGTGATTTTCACACCATGAGTACTGTACATTGGACATATGTGATTTTGCATCATTTTCAGTGGAATCCTGATAACTCAAGAGCTCTTCCTAAAGCTAGTCAGGGATTCCCTTTCTCCCTATTCACTTGAGTGTATGTATGCTTCTGAGTATTGTGCTACTGAGGTCAGTCCCAGATGATACTGCCCAGTCAGTATGAGTATCAGTAAAGTGAGAGTTCTTTAGTAGAGGGTCTGTCATTCCCTTTCTGTCTCTAGAGGATGGAGAAGGCATCTTGGACTGGCTGGGTCCATCATGCCAACGAGTGGTCAATTAACCCTGCCATTGCTGGCTCATCATGGTATGATTATGACCCTTCGTTATCAAAGCCTAGACCAGCAGAGGGCAATCTTGGTAGGCCCTTCAAGGACAGTCTCATTGACTGACTTCAGAGCAGCCTGGCAAAGTGTCTACCAAGAGAATCATCATATTATTCAGTCGTGCCCAACTCTTTTAGACCCCATTTGGGGTTTTCTTAGCAAAGATATTGGCATGGTTTGCCAGTTCCTTCTTCAACTCATTTTACAGATGAGGAAACTAAGGCAAACAGGGTTCAGTGACTTGCTCAGAATCACACAACTAGTCAATATGAGGCCATATTTGAACTCAGGAAATGAGTCTTCAAGCCCAGTGCTCTATCCACTGTGCCACCATATATATGAAAGAACTTCAAACAAGGAAGGGGCCACCAAGGAGTGAATGTTTTGAGTCATAGCATCTTGGAAAGGCAACTGCTGAAGGGAAATCACTGCACCTCTGAAATCATAAATCTTCTGAAGTTTTCAATTATTAACCACTGAAACCATGCTTTCCCTTAAGAGCTGTCAGGAAAACAGGTTTAATCTACGTTCAGAAAGCTTTGTTCAGAGTTTTGCTCTGTGAATGAATTATGAACCAGTTTGGAAAATAGTTTCTGAAAAAGTTGGATCCAAAACTACCATAAAAATGCTAGAAGCCTGAGTGTCTGGGGAGTCTTGGAGAAGAGAGATTTGTCTTTGGCTTGTCAGTTGCCTCAGCAACTCTCAGCTTCCTGGCTGGTAAAGAGACATAGAGGGAGGGAGGGAACCTCTCTAAGAGCAAACAGAAAAAGACCTCCTTTTTAGATTGCAAAGAAATCAGTGACATGGAATTTTTTCCCCAGAGATCCTCATAAGGCTTTTTTCTTTCTCTTTCTGCTTCTGCCACCGTTAAAGAGAGGAAAGATGAATGTTCATAGCTTCCTAAGCCTTGGCCTTCCCAAGCCAATTAGTTCAATATCTGCCTAGCTCTGCTACTTCTAAGTTTTCTCACCTGTAAAAATCTAAAAGGGGCAGGTAGGCAATGCAATGGATAGAGTAAAGGGCTTGAAATCAGAAAGACCTGAGTTCAAATCCAGCCTCAGACACTTCCTACCTGTGCGAGCCTAGACAAGTCACTTAATCCTATTTGCCTTGGTTTCCTCAGTTGTAAAAATGAGCTAGAGAAAAAAATGGCAAAACCACTTCAGTATCTTTGCCAAGAAAACCCCTAATGGAGTCACAAAGAATAAGACACAAATAATCAACTCAAGAACAACAAAATTATAAAATAAAAGAAGAGACTTGATGGACTCTAAGACCCCTTCCAGCTTGGGTGATCTTATGACCTTAATTTTACAGATGGGGAAACTGAGGCTAATAGAAGTGAAATGACTTGTTCAAGGTCACACAGGTAGTAAAGACCAGAGGCAGAATTTAAGCTCAGGTCCTCTAATTCCAGGACCTGACCCTTGTGCTCCAAAGGGAAGGTGTTAAATTATGTGACTAAACTGAATCTGCAATGATAAAGTCTTTCTCAAAGATATGTAGTAGGGCCTGTTTAACTTTGAATGCCATGATTTATTTCAGTGTCTGGTTTGGAGTTTCAGTGACCCTTCTTAGGATGTTTATTGGCATATATGGTTGCTTCTCAGAAATTCTGTTACTTCAAGTGCCATCTTTCCTCTAGGGAATGTGAGCTGCCGTTGCTTGTTAGAAAATACATACAGGTGCACACCAAATCAGGCAGAGGAATTGTCATCATTAAGGCTCTTTTCCCTGTGTCAGGAGTGTTGCATCCCAGAAGTTTATAGAATCTGAATTAACATTGATATGTCAAATCCCAAAGGGAAAAGTATTTAGTAACTCCATCAGTGGACCTTGGATCCTCACTTGAGAGAACAGCCCAAGATGCTCCTCCTGGAGCTGTCCAAGCCATCTGATGGCAGAACTCCCTAGGAACTCATGCCTAGACTAATTGACAACTCTCCTGTACAGTTCTGTCATTTTAATTACTTCTTGTTTTCTTCTGTTTTCACCCCTAAAAAAAAAACCACTCTGTTTTCTCAATTATAGCTTCATAGATAAGTGTCCACCAGAATATAAAAAGTCCTGTGTTACCTAGGATCATAGATAAGATTCTCTACATCCCTCTTGTTAACCATCTTTATTTAGCCTCAATTAATTACTGTGTTCAAAGGTCCTGAACAATGGACCTCAGAGGAAACAGATAACATCTTGATCTCCACCAATCACCATCCCAGAAGCCCCCAAAAGGAGTTTCTCTAATATACATCAGAGATAGAACATCTCCTACACAAAATTGTTTTTGCTATTTGTTCTTCATTCTCTAAGAAGACCATGACATTAGGAAGGTGATGCCATGAGTTGCAAGTGAATTGAATTGAAGTGAGTCAGGGTTATGCAAAGTCACCAATCTCACTTTCTCCTCCAGAGCCATCTGGGTCCAGTGGCCAGATACAGATCAAGTTGACCGGAAGTGGTCCCCCTGCACCCATACAAAAGGAGAACACTGGGAAGCCATCACTGAGGAAGTATCTATACCATATCATCCTTGTGTGAGCCGAGTCTTGCAGCATGCCTTTTCTGTCTTCAGACCTCCTGAGGCCTCATTTAGCTATAATAAATCATTTTTGTGGAAATGTCTTGTCCATGAGTTTTCTGCTTTTTTACCCCCTACAATGGACACTGAGTTGAGAATTTGATCATTTGAAGAAATGTTGCAACCAACTAATAGTATCATTAGTATCACTCTTAAAGCTTTGCAAAGCACTTTACAAGTGTTATATTATTTAATTCTCACAACCTCAGGAGGTAGGTGATATTATTATCCCCATTTTACAAATGAAGAAAATGAGACAGACAGAGCTTACCTGACTTCCCCAGAATGACATAGTAAATGTCTGAAGTCAAATTTCAACTTAGAGCTTCCTAACTCCAGATCCAGCTTTACTCTATCCACTGAGCCCCTAACTGTAAAATGTAGGTATTGAAATGGGTAGGAAAAGTTAATCAAGTTTCCTTATAATTTAAAAAAAGCCCTTGAACTCCAATAGGGAAATCTCATTCAAATTTAGGGCAATGCATGGAGCTCATTCCCCTGCCTATGCTCCCTCACTGATATGGTGAGGTTCTAAGACCTTTCTCATTACCCTCAGGATCTATTTGAAAATCAACTTGAAACAAGCTTTGCTCCATTCTTTGACTTTTATCTTGATCTCATGTCTGTTCCCATGTACCCTTACCTCTCCTGTATCACAACTCCCATTTCTTACTAATGTGGTAACTAGTCTTGTTCATGCATTACCCATCCACATTTTTGCCAGTTTTCTACAACATCCCAGATACTCAAGTATATACTTGTATATGCAAAGTATATACAAAATATACTTTGGTATATTTTGTTCTAAATCTTTTAACCTTTTAGAAAGACTCTATCATGAATGCATTTCCCCCTAATCTGCTCGTTGCATTTTAACTCTGTATTAAGCATTCTAATTTGTTGCCTAAATTCATTCCTAATTTCTTCTTCTATGGATTTCATTTCTCTTTGAACCATTCCAAAATTTCTGGTTGTTCTATGTTCTCTGGGGTATCTATGAGATTCTGTCTTTCATCAGGCATTGATTCACTTTTCTTCATATATTATTTATCATTTTGTATTCTCTTTGAGATTTTACTTATTCTTCCTTCTGGTTTTAAGATCCTTTATACTGATTTATCTGCTTTTGTTCTGGGCTTTTATTAAAGCTTCATCTCTTGATATCTTTGGTTTTTCAAGCTGTTTTTGTATTCCCATTTTTTATCCCTTCTTGCTAGTAGATATCTAGGGATTGTGCTAATGACTTCCTCAGTTTCCTTGTGTTGAGGGTTTCACCAGTCTAGATCCCAGCCCTAAAGACCTACTGGGGTCTTAACTGAAACTTAACTAAGTTTCATTCCCCTTTCCTTCAGACCTGCTACAGCCAACCTATTTTAGTACACTGGTTTCTTCCTCTGCTCTCTTTTCCTACTTGAGTCTAGGTAGAATCAGAATCTCCCAGTTTTTATAGAATAAATGTCATATGAGCACTCATGCTAAGTCACTACATTAGCAGAGAGTTCCCTAACCTAGAGGAAGATCCTGAAAAAGTCCAAGATTTTGCTCATGTTCCCTTCTCTAGCATAGGAAGATTGATGGGTAAGCATTCTAAGTGTTAGAATTCTACATTATTAATTCTGATAGGTTATAAATAGATCCAATCTATTCTAGTACAACAAATATTTATCAGGGACCAGCTACCTATTTTTGTTGTGTGTTGAGTTTGTCCTTCATCCTCAAAGAGGACCATGACATCCAGATGATGACATAACTTGAAGTTGACTTTGATTTGAGTGAGGGAGGACAGTGCAAAGTCACCAACCTCACTATCTTCTCCTGAGCCATCTGGGCTCAATGGCTTGATATTCATCAGGATGACTGGAGATGGCCCAGGATGCAATGTGAGACGCTGGCCCTTTTAGGCTAAGGTATTGTCATATCCTCACTTGTGAATACACCCATTAAATTAATAGATCTTGGGGGCAGAGCCAAGACGGTGGAGTAAAAAGATGTACAATACTCTAGCTTTTCCCCCACAGCCCATAAAATGCCTGTAAAAAATTACTCTCAACAAATTCTAGAACAGCAGAAGCCACAGAACAACAGAAGGAAAGATATTTCCAGCCAAAGGCAACCTGGAAAGCCAACAGGCAAGGTCTATCCCATGGGATGCTGAGCAGAGCGGAGCCCAGCCCTGGCTGCATGGCACTGAGAGGAACAGGACTGGAACAGGCCTCCAGGGCAGAAACTCCAGCAGGGAGGGTCTCAGATCCCTCAACCCACAAGCACCAAAGAAAGCTTCATAGGTCAGTGAGAGGGCTTTCTCAACTGGGCGAAAGGGGAGCGGGGTCCCCTCCAGCACTGGCCCCAGGGGGTGGCGGCGATAGTGGCAGCTGCAGCAGCAATGTCCGTCTGTGAAGCCCTCTGGGGGAATAGAGCAGCTGATCTGAATCTCAGCCCTGAGCATGGTCCTGGGGTGAGGAGGAGCACTAGAACCCTCTTCTTGGCAAAGGATTCAGAAGGCAAGTAACTGTCTGGGAAAATGCCCAAAAAAGGAAAAAATATAAGACCATAGAAGGTTACTTTCTTGGTGAACAGGTATTTCCTTCCATCCTTTCAGAAGAGGAAGAACAATACATACTGTCAGAGGAAGTCAAGGCTTCTGCATCCAGTACCTCCAAAATGAATATGCAATGGGCTCAGGCCATGGAAGAGCTTGAAAAGCAAGTAAACAACTTTCTAAAGGAGACCCAAAAAAATTCTGGAGAAAATAACACCTTTAAAAATAGGCTAACTCATTTGGAAAAAAGAGGTCCAAATAGCCAATGAGGAGAGGGTAATCAGAATGCAAGGTGTTGTGGGGTGGGGAGAGGGGAGGGGAGAGATGGGGAGAAAAGATGGAACTCAAAATTTTGTGGAAATGAATGTCACAATCTAAAAATTAATTAATTAATAGACTTCTTTAAGTAGTTACTGCAGGGATAGCCCCTTTAAAAAAATCAAACTGGGAGGGGAAGACACTCAGGGTTCCTGGAAGAAGATGGGTGGAAGTGGAGGAGAGGGGAAGGGAGGGGTTGCTACTCACAGGTCCTTGAAGAGCTTATATTCTTTTGAATCTAGCTTCTGTGTTCTACTCAGAAATGAACTTTAACCTTCCATAAATAGAAATTCCTTTGCTAAAATAGAGGATAGCTAAGGACAAGGAATTGCAATAGAAAGGATGCTGAGAACTTCACTTTTTTTAATGAGATGCTAAAATCCTTTCATTAAAGAGGAAGAGGACTGGGAGAAGTAGAGGATGATGGGATATAATTAAATCTTTCCCTGCAGGTTACAAAGAAGGGTTTGGCAAGCCAGGCAGTATCTCCTTTGTGGCAATAAGTCCCATATGTCACCAAGGAAGAGATAGACATGAATTGCTGCTGGCTCCCAGGGCCCCATGTCTTGGTCCAGGTTTCTGCTGGAATTCTGGGAATTTTCTGCTAATTCCATCCAGGACTTGACTTGTTTTCATTAAAATGTATAAAATCTTCATGAATATTGTGGGGAAGGGAATTTAAGTAGCAGAGTTAAACATCTCTAACTGCTGATTCTTCAGTAGTTAATGTTCAACCATTTTCAGTTCCCCAACGAACTGAGCTCTCAAAGGGCTAATAGCCTCATATTTTTTGTGATTACCAGAGATGATAAGGAGAGACCAGCTGGGCCCTAGAACATTAGGTAAGGTTTGAGGTGATAGAAATTAAAGTAGAAAGGGGACTCAGAGACTATCTTATCCAATATCCCTGTCTCTATCCGTATCCGGTAGAATCTTAGTTCCTTGAGGGCAAAGATGGTCTCCAATTGTTTTATCTGATACCTATCACCCCTCCAGAAACAGAGTAGGCCCTTAATAAATGATTGTTGATTCATTGCCAAGGAAATCCAGGCCCAGAAAAGGAAAGTAAAATAATTAACTAGCACTGATATAACACTTTAAGGCTTGCAAAATTCTCTGCATTCTTTTATTTTGAGTCTCTCAATGACTCTGCTAGAATTGACCACTTAACCGATGAAAAAAGTGAAACTCATTGAGTTTAGATGAATTTTCCAGGATCACATAACTACTAAGTTTGGAGGCAGAACTTGAATCATGTTTTTCTTACTTCACGTCCAACATCTCTTGTTTTCCACGGTGCCACAATGTCTTCCCATTGCTTGTACATCACTATTTTCTTCATCAATCAACCAACTCTTTAGACACTGTTGGTGATGCTCCCCCCACTCTTTGGATATAAAGAAATAAAAGTCAAGGTCCCTTCATTCAAAGGGCTAGAAGTCCACAACACAAGACACAACCACATAAAACAACTAGGAAACAAAACCACATGGTACTTAATGAATCAGCCTAATGTAGTAGGAAGGGCATTTATTAAGCACCTACTATATGCCAGGCCTGTGCTAAGTACTTTTACAACTGTTATTTCCTTGATCCTCACAAAACCCTGTGAGCTGGGTACTATCACGATCCCCATTTTGTTTGAGGAAACTGAGGCAAGCAGAGGTTAAGTGATTTGCCCAGAGTCACACGGCTAGTAAGTGTCTATGCCCAGAGCTGAATTCACATCTTCCTGGTTCCAGGTCCAGTGCTCTACCTACTGTGCTGCCTAGCTGGACCCCAGTGGCCAGTGCTGTCTCACTCAGGTGGTCTATGGTATGAAAGCCAAATATCGAAACAAGAGTCCCAGAGAAGATAAATCAATTACCTAAGTTCTCACAGGTGTTCAATGGCAGCACTGAGATTTTAACACATCAGGACATGAGCTCCTTTAGGGTAGGGGCTAAGTTTTTGCCTTTCTTTATATCCCCAGAGATTGGGCACATGGTAGGTGCCTGCTAAACATTTGTTGACTAACTTACTTGTGTCCTTTAAATCTAAATCCAATGGCCTTTTTACTCTACCCAAACAGCTGCATACAATTTAGAGATATCTGAAAGATGGGTCAGCCTCATCTTACTAGGCATCCAAATAGACACACTTTGAATGAATGCTTAGAAGACTGGATGGATGGATGGATGGATGGATAGATGGATGACAAATAATTTATTAGACACTCACTATGGGCTAGCTAGGTGGTGCCAGAGTGCGCTGGATGTCAGGGAGACTCATGTTCCTGAGTTCAAATCTGGCCCTCAGACACCTTCTAGCTGTGGGACCCTGGGAGAGTCACTTAACCTTGTTTGTCTCAGTTTTCTTATCTGTAAAACAAGATGGCAAAGGAAGTCACAAACCAGTCCAGTATCTCTGCCAAGAAAACCCTAAATGGGGTCACAAATAGTTAGGTACAACTGAAATGACTAAGCAACAGCAGTGCGCATAGCACTTTACTGAATGGTGGGGATACAAATAAAATCAATGCAGTCCCTGGCCTTTAGGAGCTCAAATTCTAATGACAAACACAACATAAATTGAAGGTTTCACATGCAAGTAATGACACTGGTGAAGATATCAGATGTTGTGGTTAGCCCTCCTGTCAAGGTCCCTCGTCTCCAAAGAATATGCACCTATGACATTTGTCTCCACCTCTTCTCTGGCAGGGAGCAATTCTCTCAGTCATCAGCTGTCTGTAATGATGCTGAATCCCTGGAGTCTCCACCAGGGGAGAGCCTCAGCAGCCTGGCAGCAACCACCTCCCTGATGTCACTCCTCCACCAATGTTGCAAGTCAACAATCTCCCAAGTTTGAGGGGTGTTTCCTACTTATTCTTCTGAAAGACCTAATCATACATCCAAACTGGGAGTCCTAAGTTAATGTTCACATGGGCTTCTGTCAGGAAAGCAGTAGACTATACAGGCAGAAGTCTTTTCCAAGGTTCCAGTCACAGACTCAACCACAAAGTGAGAAGAGCCATTGGAGACACAAACGACCCTTCCATTCCCAGTCCCTGTAGTAACCTACTAGAACATGGTCACTCTCATCTTCTCAACCTGCCATCTTTGATCAATTCAGTCAGCCCAAATGGTCTTGCTGTAATTTCTGTCCTGACTCCAACTAACTGAGGGTCACCATGAAAAACTCCTCACCTCCAGACTGATTTCATGGGTTCACAGATAGAGATATGGAAGAACCCTAGAGATTCAACTAAAATGTCAGTGAAGAAATTAATAATTTCAGTAAAATAGGAAGATAGAAAAGAAATCCACAAAATAATCTTCCTTCCTGTATGCTACAGAGGAAAAATGCAGGAAGATATTTTTTTTTAAATTATAGGATCATAAATCTAGGTAGCGCTTAAAGGAACATCAAGGACCCATCTATGATTAGGAAGCTAAGTCCCATGGTAGTGAAGTGATTTAGCTAGAGTCACTTGAGAAACCTTGGCCTACAACCTGTGCCATGTTGATTTTCAAGGAATAAGGAATTAATAAGGAAAAAAGTAGTTTTCTTTGACTCTTGGCAGTCTTATTACTGACTTTGCAGTGATGAGATTTTCTGAATTTAGCTAGAGAGATCCTAGGATGCCACCTGTGTCTGGACCCAAAGTTGCTCCAGCTTAATAGAACTGGACAAAGTTAAGACCTTCCTAGCATAGGCTTGGAGACCCCAGGCTCCCTTCCATACTGCTCCAGTAAATCTAGGGAGGGCATCAGTGGAGGAACAGGAATTTTTAGTCCTAACCAGTAATTTCATTGATAGAATGAAACTCATGGGGAGCAAACTCTCTCTTACAATGCAGGTCAACACCTCTTCTGCAACTTATAGCCTGAGAGAGCTGCCTAGAGTACTGAGAAGTTAAGGTACTTGTCACACAGTTAGTAGGTGTCAGAGGTGGTATGTAAACCCAGGGCTTCCTGGCACTGAGACCAGCCCTCTGTCCCCTATGCTGTGATAGCTGATATTTATGTAGTCTACTAAGATCTGCAAAAAATCTTTATAAGTATTCTCTCCTTTCATCCCTTGTTGTTGTTGCTTAGTTGTTTCGGTCATGTCCGATTCTTCAATGACCCCATTTGGGGTTTTCTTAGAAAAGATACTGGAGTGATTTTCCATTTCCTTCTACAGATCATTTTGCAGATGAGGAAACTGAGGCAAGTGAAGGGAGTCACCCAGGGTCACCCAGCTAGCAGGTGTCTAAAGTCAGATTTGCCCTCTGAAAAATGAGTCTTCCTGACTCTAGGCTTGGCATTCTCTGCACTATGGCCCCACCTAGCTTCCTTAGAGAAATCCTTTAAGGCTGATGTCTTTACGGTCATTTTACATTTAAGTAAACTGAGGAATAGAAAGATGAAATGACTTGTCTATAATCACAAAGCCCAAAGTACCTGACTCCAAGTTCAGGTCTCTAGCCACTATACCCTACCCACTCTCAATTAGTAATCCCAAAAGATGGCTCACTTGCATGAAGAACAGGGACATTAAGTCTTTGCTGTTAGGGAGGGGTTGCTAGCAGTAACTGCTGACTTTTCTCTCTCCTCCCCTGCCTCATGTCTCTAGTACCTTCTTCGGTCTTCTCTGAGTCTCACAGAAATTTGTGTTGTCTGGCCCTAGTCACTGAGGGGGTATGACAGAAGAGAGAAAGGCAGATAGAAAATGACCTTATTTTCCCAAGCCAAAAAAACTTGGTGTAAAGTACCAACTGAGTGGAGGGCATCCTGGTCAAATATTGGGTCAGAGAAAGAGAAATAGAATCCAGGTACCTTGATTTATTTAGGAGACAGGCTGAGACAGTTGGCTGAGACAGGAGGGACACCATTCAGTTGCCTGAGGGGCCCTTTTGTCTGCAGGTTGGCTGTGGGCCCTGATTGAAAGAACTGGAAATGGGTCAACTCATCCTGGGATAAGTTGACCCTGGCTATCTCATCACTAAAGCTGTAGAGAAAGAGAAGGGGCTCCAAAGAACCCATGGAAGTGATGGAGACAGAAGCACAGCAGTAAGGAGAGATCAGAGCACTGGGGGAGGAGGTCCAAACAGAGACTGAGTCCTGACAGGAGACACAGCACCAGTGGTAGAGGGCAGCCTTGTGGTCCCAATCACAGGAATCTGAGGTCGGTTCATCTGATGAAAGTCAAGGAAAGACTAACACCTAGCAGAAAGGATGACAATGAGTGTTATTAAGATTTGGACCAGGTCCTCCCTTCTTTCACCTCCTGTGTATGAGGACTGAAGGCCCATACATGTAGAGCAATCGTCATTACCCCAAGTGTAAGGACTATGAGAGAATATGGAAAATGGTGGTATGGTTTATAGAGTGCTCAACCTGGACTTAGAAGGAGTTGAGTTCAAATTCTGATTTAGTTGTTGTTAGAATCAAATGAGATAATATTTGTAAATCATTTTGCAAAACTTAAACTCTATAGGAGTGCCAGTGATGATAATGATGATTGATGGTGATATCATGCAAAAGGGAGAAGGCAGATGGAGAATCATGTTCAAAGAATATAGAAAGAGAGCAGAGTGGGAGCCACGTGAAAGGAATGGGGTGTTCAGCAGCAGACACAGAAAGGTTATGGGAATGAGGTCAGGCATGGAGCAGAAGCAAGAGAGCTAATGCAAAGGACATCCACATAGATCTGCCACTGGATGGGTGGGGAGAGATGGCTGATGGAGAATTGTATTGGCCTTTGCGATATCATTAAATGGTGCAGGAGTTTTCGGAGACTGTGAGTTAAATAGCTGGTGAGAAAAACGGAGTTCACCAGAGTGGGTAGTCTCTATTAACTTTGCTAAGGACTCAGATACGAGTCTTTTCTGTACTCATTCCTGCCTTAAATTAACCCTGTTTTATGTCTAATGTCTTTGTTAGCCTGAGTTCTTGCAGGATCTAAGGGAGTTTGAGGGGAAAGTAGGACAATTCGGGTTATAATATTCTTAAAGACAATCCTGGAAGAGGACTTGAACCACAGAGTTTATTATAGAAAGTACCTTAAGACTGAAGTACTATACTGTAAGAAATGATGAATACCGAGAAGTAAGGAAAGAGTTATATGATCTGATAAAGAGTGAAGTAAGCAGATCCAAGGAAAACGATATACATAATGATGACAACCATGTAAATAGGGGGAGAGGGGAACCAAAAAGGAATGCTGCCACCTCCTGCCAGAGAGGTGATGAATTCAAGATGCAGCTGAAAGTGTAGGAATGTGTTTTGTTGGACTATGCATATTTGTTACAAGAGTTTTGCTTTTTTCACAAAGGAGTGGGGGAAGAAAGAAGGAAAAAATGGTGGTTTAATGAAAAAAGAGCAATCAGGTGACTTGGTGGATACAGCACTGGGTTTGGAGTGTGAAAGATTCCTTTTTCTGAGTTCAAATATAGCTGTGTGACCCTGAACAAGTCACTTAATTCTGTTTGCCTCAGTTTCCTCATCTGTAAAATGAAATGGTAAAGGAAATTACAAGTCACTCCAGTGTCTTTGCCAAGAAACCCCCAAATGGGGTCAAAAATGGCTGAAAATTATTTAACTACAAGAAAATGAAAAATTAATAAATTTGGGTTGGAAGACACTTAATCAAATGATCTCATTTTCCAAAAAAAACCCAGGGCAGGGAAACAACTTGTCCAAAGTGCTCCAGTTTGCTAGTGGAAAAGCTGAGAACATAATCAGGTCTCCTTGGTCCAGATACAGACTTCATCTCACCACACTGATTTATGGAGCACCTAATAAAGTAAACACTGGGAAGTCTGGAAGAGGAGGATAGACCAGCTCTGGCCTCAGAGAACCAAGATTTCACTGGAAGAAAAAAACCCATAAAAGGATAAGTGGGTCATGTAAAACAGCCTTATGCCCATAATAAAATCCCCACTGGTGCTGCTTTGTTTTCTGTATTATAGGATCCCAGATAAAAACCTTCTTTATGCATGAGAGATCCCCAGAACTGAAAGAACTTCAGAAACCTATCTTCTTCTTTACAGGAGAGGAAACTGAGGCTGAGAGAGGAAAAATAATGTTTCCAAGGTCAGTTAGGGCTAGAACCCAGACCCCTTGCTGTCCGATCTGGAGCACATTCCCCTCTAGCAGGCAGACTACCATGGTAGCTTGCAGTGTTACAAGTTCAATCTTCGGCTGCAGACTTCTTAAGCCTGAACCGAGCTCAGAGGATTAAGCCTTGGGATGGCAAAGACCTTAGAAATTTAACAGGCCCACAATGACAACAAAAAAAAGGAAAAATACACAGGAGGAAAATATATTCCATTTATCTGCAGGAAGATTATAAATGCCTCCCTGAGGGAAAGGCTCATTTAGGTGTTAATAGCAGAATCCATAGAAAAGTTACCAAGAACAGAACTAATTCCTAAGCGACCACTTGGTTCTTTCTGGACGAGTTAGGGCCCTCCTAGGACGGCTGCCTTCCCATCAATCCTTACTTCCAGGGAGCAGCAGGGCTGACTTTGACAAAAGAGGACAAAGTACTTCCAACCCTGTGTTCTGAAGCTTAGGTTTATGACCACATTATGCAGAAGGAGAAAAAAGGAAAGAAGAGAACAGTGTGGCCTAAGAATGCTGGTTCTCAAGTCCAAGACCCAGGGTTCAAATCCCATCTCTGTTACTGAATAGATGGGTCCCTTTGGTCACACTGGCTCCCTTTCCCAAGGTTCAGTTTCCTCATTTGTCAGATGAGGTTGCATTAGATGACCTCTGAAGCCTGACATGGGACCTGTCATGAGAATTTCTTGCCGTTGGTGTCCCAGCTTGCCCTTATCATTTCTCCACCAGCAGCTTGGCACAAGGCAAAGCAGGCTCTCTCTGGAGTCTGCAGTCACACTTACTGCCTTTGTTACCTTGAGAAAGTCATTTAACTTCCCTGAGCCTCAGTTTCCTCATCTGTAAAATGAGAGTGCTGCATTAGATGATGTCTGAGACCCTTTCAAATCTATGGTCCTATGTTCCATTGAGGGAAAAGTCTGTGTCACCTTTTAATCTAAGTTCCCCCTCTTCTACATAGGAAGATTTCCTAACCTAGTGGAGTCTTTCTATCGTAGCTAGTTAGTATTTGGGAGGATAGAAGCAACATGGCATAGGGAATAGAATGCTGAACTTGGATTCAGGAAGACAAGTTCAAATCCTGCCTCAAGCACTTACTAGTTGGATGATCCAACTAATAAAGGAAAAAATAGAAAGGAATGCTTCCCTTCTCTTTGTAATCTTCAAACATTGCAGGGGATCTATGATCTCATCAGCTCACTGATGTGTGACTTATTCATCTTTTATCATAAACCAGACAAGAGATATCTTCTCCCACCACCCATCACCATCATCACCACCACCATCCCAGGCTGGGCTCCTAACTCACTCTCAGATGACATTGTATTGTGCTAAGAATTGCTCAGTTATGTCACCTGAAATGCTACCATTGAAGATCAATTTTGACTAATAAGAAGCTTCCCCCTCTAAAAGAATCAGGGTGACACTGCTCGGTCCATTGTGATTGCTTTGGATACTTAGAGGTTTCCAAAGAAGAGGTCAGCAGCTAATCATGCTAAAAGAATTAGACCCTTACTCGGGGTGTTTAACTCACATAAGGGAAGACAGAAGAATTAACTTGTCAGAACCGGGGATGTGAAGAAAGGGATGCAACAGAAGAATGGTTCAGGGCAAAGTATATATTTATATAATAATCCATCATAAATGCATTTATATGGTACTTTAAGGTTAGCAAAGCACTTCACAAATACTATCTCATTTGATTCTAACAACAACCCTGAGATGTAGGTGCTGTTATTATCCCCATTTTTACAGATGAGGAATTAGGCAAAGGATAAACACCTTACCCAGAGTCATATAGCTAGAGTCTGAGATGGGATTTGAACTCTGGCCTTCCTAAGTCCAGATCCAGTACTCTTTCTTTCCATCATGGCAGAGAAAAGGAGAATACAACTGGATCTCCAGAAGGGACATATGTCCTGTGCTTAGCACTGTACCTGATACTTTTCTTGCTTTTTTCATTCATTTCAGTTGTGTCTGACTCTCCATGACCCCATCTTCAGATTTTCTTGGCAGAGATACTGGAGTGGTTTGCTATTCCTTTCTCTAGTTCATTTTACAGATGGGGAAACTGAGGCAAACAAGATGAAGTGACTTTTTCGGGGTCACACAGCTAGGAAGTGTCTGGAGCTGGATTTGAATTCAGGAACATGAGTCTTCCTGATTTCAAGCCCAGTACGCTATCCACTGTGGCACCTAACTGCTCCTGGTACTTAGTAGGCTCTTAATAAATACTTAAGGGTTTTATTGATTTTGTGTTTACCTCTCTGTAACTGTCACTTAGTAAATAGTAAACTACTTGAGGGTGAGACTGTTTCACTTTTATCCTTACCTCTCCTAGCATAGTTCTAGGTACATAGTAGGCACTTAATTAATGCTTTGTCATGACTGAGTGATTGATCTGAGAGTCAGCTAGCAACGAGGAGGGGAGAAGTAAGCATTTATTAAGCACCTCACATTTACACACCTGGTAGCTGTCAGGCAACGAGGAGGGGAGAAGTAAGCATTTATTAAGCACCTCACATTTACACACCTGGTAGCTGTCAGAGCTAGAACTCAAACCCAAATCTCTAAAGTGCTCATTCAAAATGTCAATGTGCCTGGGAAGATATCTTCAAAGTCTCTGGTTTTCCAGCCCTGGTCATTGTGACCACTCTGCTTCCTCCTCCAGCCTGTGGTCCCACCCTTGTATGAAATCTCCTAGACCTGGACTATTTCACAATGGAAACTTCCATGCAGTTGTGCACTTGGGGCCTCCCTACTTGTGGCTTCTGAGGTGGGAAGCTGATCACATTGGCCTTAGCAGAAGCCCACTCTCTCCTATAAAGCTCTTGACCCTCATCAGCATGTATCACTGAGCTGCCCCATAGTGTAAGAGAGACCCAGATGTTCCTACACTTCACTAGAAAGTGCTACCAGTCTGATAGAGCCTAGAAACCAGGTCAGAAAGGCTCCTCTTGTATGATCATCCATCATCTCAAAACTAAACTTGGATCAATATATTTGGTTTTTACATAGCCTTCCCCTATCACCCTTCTAGGGAGAACAAAAAAAAAATTTTAAAGGAAAAAAAGAGGGAGAAGATTATCCCACCCAAGGCCTGGGCAATCCTAGACACAGTTAAGTGACTCACTAGATAGAGCCCTGGACCTACAATCAGGAAAATCTGGTTCAAATGTGACCTCAGACACTTAGTAAGCAAAGCTCACCACCAGAATGTTATCTCAATCCACCTCAATTCCCTCATCTGTATAATGGGGATAATAATGGCACCTACCTTACAATCTCATAGTATTGTTGGAGGATCTTGCTGTGAAGCTGTGCTATTACTTGTTATGCCTATTTTGCAGGTGAGAAAACTGAGGGTGAGAGAAGTTGATTAAGTGGCTTTTATAAGGCCATACAGCTAGAAAGTGTCTAAGGCAGAATTTGAACACACATCATCCAATCTCCAAATGGCAAGCCATGTGGTGGTGAACTTAGCTAGGCTGGTCCCCAGACATCAGACACAATCTATTTCTTAGACTATATTAGTAATAGAATTAATTTATAGTTTAGTTATATAAATTACAGGTTTATTTACATTATATACATGAACTATATATTATATAAATTTATTTTAATATAAATTCTAGAATGTTTATTGATTGCAGAGAGATGCCTAGGATGCAAGTAAGAGCTGATTAACTGCAGACTTTCTTGCGTTATATAAATTTAACTATCATTACAGTGTCATAAGAATGTAGATCTAGCGCTGGAGGAAACCTCAAAGACCCTCATATTGAAGATGAGAAGACTGAGGCCCAGAGTGGCTAAGTGACTTGCCCCAGGTCACACAGGCATAAAGATCAGAGGTGGTCCTACTATGGGCTTCATTCCATTGATATAGCCTTTAGATCTCCCTGCCAAAATAAGGCATTCAAAATAGTGTCCGATGGAGAAATTGACATTGTACCATCAACAATTCACCTGTCACACTCCGCTCCAAGGGAATGCTCTCAGTCTGATCTAGTGGGGAAGAGTTTTGGAAAATATCTGCTGCAGTTTCTCAGGGTAAGTCCTGAAATATTCCATGCCTCAGTTTCCTTTTCTTGAAAATAGGCATTATAACTCTCCTAGTCCAATGCAAAGTATATTCTGAGGATCAAATAAGGCAGAAGGATAAGTGTTTTGAGGGAGGTATTTTGGTAATAGCTAGAAACCTGGACTCAGGGTAGGGAAGACCTGAGTTCAAGCCCTGTCTCTCAAATCATGTCTCCTCTCAGCACCTTAGATAGCTCCCTAGACTATAAATTACAGAGAAGGTTTTGATCTTCATGGCTTTCTATCACTGGGAGATGCCTTTACTGATGAAATCATGTATCCAGTTTAAAAAAGGGTAAGGGAGAGGGGCTGACGTGCATATACAGGGATGTATGTATGATATAGATGTGTATATACATAATTGCATTTATAATTATGAAAATATAGTTCTTTCTCGTTTAAATCAAAACCATCTGACTAAAATCATAGCCCCCCTCTGCCTTCCTCTAGAAGCTACCGTCACAAGTTCCCATGACCACACATAACTCACCAAGCTTCAGAAGCTGTGTAGTCCAACCTCTTCATTTTATCAGTGAGAAAACTGAAGCTCCAAGAGGGAGGTTAAGTGACTTGGCTGAAATCACACAACTAGTCAGTGTCTGATGCTGAATTCAAACCCATGTCTTCCTGATGCCAAATTCCCTACTCTATCTACTGCACCACAGTGCATCAATGATGAGTAAATTGAAGTCTGGAAAGATATTTTGTAGTTGTCTTTCTTTTAACAAGTGCTCTAGTTTAATGGGAAGGGACAGAGGGAATAACTAAGAGAAATTGCTAGTAGACCAATAGATTTGTAGAGTTGGTGTGAGGATGGCATTGATGAAAGAAAGAGGCATGCCCCTTCCTATGATAGTACCCTAGGACAAAGCTCCATCTGACCTCTGCTAGTTACGGAGCATAGGGAGAGAAGTAGGAAGAGACGTCTTTTTTCCAGCTAGCATGGAAATGACCTAATTACAAAGAGCACCACCACCTGCCCTAACCCCACAAAAAAATCTCTTTCAAGTCCATAGAGAGTGTCCTCATTTCACACTTCATTCCATTGAACTCTCATGGGATACTGAAAATAGATCTCTAGGTATTTGGCTCTACAGGGTTGAGGACAATCCCCACAATCAGATGCTGCTCTATTTGCTTTTAGCTCAACCTACCCCCAGCCCCACAGGGCCTCTTAGCACTCCTCCCTGTAGAATTGCACCAGGGCCCTGGCTTAAAGCCCAGGAGATGGAGGATCTCACCCAAATACAGCAATCACTGGGACCCTCTTAAGATCAAAGGTCATTGCCCAGTCATGAAGTGATCCCCTCTTAATGAATGAGCTGGCTGGCCAGCCAGGGCATCATTCCAGGGTTGCTTTTGACTTCTGGATTGTTTTCTAATGCACCACAAGACAGTCTCTACTTCTAAACCCAGATAATCTGCCGCCACTCCCTCCAGAGCCCTCTGATTGAAGTCTCGATTATCCCAGGGTATTTCATCTGCTGTTGGAGCAGGGAGCGAGGCCTCACTCTTCATGACTTTGCCATTTACCGCTGATTTATCCGAGTGGAAAAAATGTGTTAAAGGTTCCCATTGGCACAGAAACAAAAACAGCTGTTGGAGTTTGGGGGGGTGGGGGGAGCTGGGTAGTGGTGTCCAATGGCAAGAGAGTCTGCAGTTAATCAGTTCTTACTTGGATCTGTGCATCTCTCTGCAATCAATAAACATTCTAGAAGAAGGTCTTTGTGGAATGCTGTTCCAGCTTCAAAGGGTCTTTTGGAAAGCACCAGATGAAATGATTTGGAATGATTACCATGCTCCTGGATCAGATTGAGCTCCCTGGAAAAAAGAAATGCTCTCCCTCATTGAGTGCTGCTTTTCTGAATACCGATGGCCAGGCGATTCTGCCCTACGCAGCTGAGACTGAGATGAGATCCTGTGCTTTATTACTCAATGACGATTCCCAGCTGTCTGAGGGTGAGAAGCACATCTTCACCTCTGGAGCCCTTGGGTTGACCAGCACAGATCTGGACTCTTAGTAGACACTCAGTAGATAATTTTTCACTTTTTGTAGTGCCTTTAGGTATAGCAAGCCAAAGGATGATTGAGAAAGAACTTGAAGAAATTTCAGAAGCCTTCTAGTCCATTCATTTTACAGAAAATTGAAGCAGAGAGTGAGTTACCCAGGGTCACAAAGCTAGTAAGTGTGTGGATTCAAACTCTTACCTTCTGGGCCATAATTTCAGTGCTCTATCACACCACACTGCCTCAGTGATGAATAAAGAGCAGTGGCCTTGAAGAACAGGCCTGTGGTGCTGTATACATGCTGGGAGACTCTTTGCTAAGTCATTTTTGAGTTAGGTCTGGTTCTCCTTGACTCCATTTGGGGTTTTCTTGGCAAAGATACTGAAGTGGTTTACCATTTTCTTCTCCAGCTCATTTAACAGGAAACTGAGGCAAACAAACTTAAGTGACTTGCCTAGGATCTCACAGCTAGGAAGCAACAGGTCAAATTTGAACTCAGGTCTTCCTAACTTCAGATCTGGCACCCTATTTACTGTGCCAACAAGCTGCCCTGCTGGGAGACTTAGCAGCCACCAGAATTGGCACTGATTGAGCTGCTAAACTCTGAAGGTATCCCATGTTCTTATCACCAGTAATCAGTGCAAACGATAATAAGGTTTCTTCAGTGACAGCAAGGAGGAAGTGAATACAGCACTGAGTTCAAATCTAATCTTGGACACTTTTTAGTCACATGACTCTAGACAAGTCATTTGTCCTCCGATTGCCTCAGTTTCCTCAACAATGAAATGATAACAATAATAGCACCTATTTCCCAGGGTTTTTGTAAGGATCAAATGAGATAATATTTGTAAAAAGTGCTTAACGCAGTGCCTGGAACATAGTAGAAACTTAATAAATACTCATTTCCTTTCTTCCTTCTTCAAGATGATTCTTCCAAAATTATTCCTCTTAAATGAGATTTTGAATATTCTTCTTCTTAAGTGAGTTTCTGAATACAAACACAGAGTCTTGGATCTAGGAAGGGATTATGAAGGCTGAGTCCATGTCCCTCATTTTATAAATGAGGAAACTGAGCCCAGAGAGGTTAAGTGAGTAAATCCAAGATCATGTAGGTAGTAAATATAGAGATGTATATATAGGGAGGAGACAGAGACAGAGGAGTGACTCATGAGAGGATGGACCCCAACAGCAGCAGTGGATGGGTTTTCTCTACGATGAATATTTCTCCACATCAATGCCCTCCAAGATGGGGGTCTGAAATTAACCATTCTTCTGGGTTAGCAAATTAATTCCCACTTCCAGAGCTCCATAGACTTCTCAAAAGGATTTCTTGTTTGTCTGGTCTCCATTTACAATATTGTAACACTCAAGACCAAAACTCCCTTCCCTAGACACCACTCATAGAAGATGTTGTACTCTCCCATGATCAGAACAAGGACTAACTGGCCAGCACCTAGCACAGCGCCTGGCATATAGTAGTTGCTAAATAAATATTTTTATTCATTCATTGTCCATTTATTCACTCTTCATGTATTCATTCATAAATCCATTCATTCCTGGTAACTGCTTGAGGACAGGGACTGTTTATTTTGGTTTTCCTTTGGATCCCCATTGGAGAGCATGGTGCCTGGCATACAACAGCTACACTTGATATATTAGTTGAGCTTCTTGTTCAATTCAAAGCCTTTGGTTGGGGGGTGGAAAGGTGGCAAAATGAGGAGGACAGGTTTTTATGGGTTACTAGGGACATTATCAGAACAAGAAACATTGGGATAAAGCAGTAAGCTATTCCATGATCCCAAGGAATGAGTCACAGGATCACAGAGTTATGCATTTCCCTTGATTTCTTTCCTCTATTTCATGTTGTCTGTAGTTTTATTCTGAATCTACTTAATTAATAATGATGATCATTGACATTTGAATGGCACTTTAAAGTTACCAAGCCCTTAGCATACATTATCTCATTTGCTTCTCACAACAGCCCTGTGAGCTCCGTATCACAAGTATTATGTTTCCAGCATTACACACAAGTAAACTGAGGCTTAGTAAGGTTGAGTGGTTTGGAATGCTAGGACTGTTACTCTAGGTTTGGAAGGGACCTCAGAGGCCACCATGTGATATGGTCACTAAGCTTAGGAGTAGGACTCAAACCCAGCTCTCTCCTAACTTCAAACTCAGGGTCCTTTATTATCCCAGGCTCCTTCCATTGGAATCCTGTCATAGTTCTTGGGTATGGCCATGGATTGGAAGAGGTGAAGAATATTGAGTAGGGAACTGTCTTTAGAATCAGGAAGATCTGTATTCATGTCTCTTCTGATAATGTCTCCATGACTCTAGTCAAACAGTTGAGCTGATTTTCAGTCATGTCTGACTTTTCATAACTCAATTTCTTGGCAAAGATACTAGAGAGATTTGCCATTTCCTTCTCCAGCTCATTTTATGGAGGAGGAAACTGAGGCAAAGAGGGTTAAGTGACTTGCCTAGGGTCACACAACCAGTGAGGGTCTGAGGTTGGATTTGAACTCGGGTATTCTTGACTCCAGGCATTCTATGCACCATAGCACCATCTAGCTGCCCTAAATAAAAAACCTTAAGCAAATCAGTTAACCTCTCTGTACCCTGGGTGCAGAGACAATTGGTAGTGTAGTGTGCCTGGTCAGAAAAACCAGGGTGCATTCTGGCCTTGAAACTTACTAGCTGTGTGACTCTGAGCAAGTCACTTGTCAGCTTCAGTTTCCTCAACCGCAAAAAGAAGTCATCAGAGCACCTACCACACAGAACTGTTGTGAGGATCAAATGAGATATTGTTAAGTGTCTGGCACAGAACTTGGCATATAGTAGACACTATAGATGCTTATTCCCTTCTCCCTTTGTCTGCCCCCATTCTGAGTGATGGTCTAAGCCTAGGGCGACAATATGCAACCTACAAACCAACAAACAAAAAGACCCTGGTTGAAGTGTAGGAAAAGAGACCCTGTACATTTCATACCTGCTGGAGCTCTCTGATAAGGGTTGGTTAGACTGCCTTTATGTCCCACAGTGTTTAACCTTAATTTATCTTCATTTTAATATCATATCAAGTGAAGGACGCCCTTGTAAAGCACCAGCACATCCTTTAAAGAGAGAGAAATAATTTCCCTTGTCCCAGAGCAATGAAACATTGCGAAATCGAGCCTGGAGATCAAAAGGAAAATTTCTGCAGAGGTTAAATAAATTAGAGCATGAGATAGATAAGTGCTTTCATTATCCTATTGACCAGGACGATTCATAGTCCTTAAGATGGGGGACTGCCATGTCTCCCACCTTAGGTAGTTTGCCAAAAGATTATAAGTTTTGCAGAATATGGTTCAGTCAAGCAGTCTATGAGCATTTCTTAAGGGCTAAGGCACCATGATAAGCATTATGAGTACAAAGGAAAAAGTGAGGCAGCCTCTGCTCTCAAGAAGCTTCCATTGAACTGGTATATATCCATACATCCACAGTGGTGCCCATGTTTATCACAGGACTCACAATTTACATTTGGTAGTTGAGTCAGTGAAAGAGTATGTGATTATAAGAAACCTACTGTGTAACGAGCAGTACATAAATTGTAGGGTGGCATGCTTGCCCTCAGGAACCTGTTTTAAAAGGCAATGCAAACTAATGGAAATAAATGTTAGACATAAAGTCAGAGAGTCGTGAGTCCAAAGTCTGCCTCTGGCATTTGCTAGCTGTGTGAGCTAGAAACTTTATCTCCAGAAGCCTCAGTATCCTCATCCATTAAAAAAATGTGTCAGACTCTATGGTCTTTGCAGTCTCCTCTAGCTCTACATCTAGGACCTAAGCATAATCTATACAACTAGAGTATTGCCAACAATATCCACCCAAAGGATTGATTATGGGGTCTTACATTTACAAGTGGAGAAGAACTGAGGGGTCACAGAGTCCAAACTCCTCATCTTAAAGATGAAGAAAGAAAGACCCAGGGAGATTAAGTGCTTTTTCCAAGGTCATACTATCAGTAACTGTCAGAAAAGTTTTAACCCAAGTCCTTTGATTCCAAATCTAGTGTTCCTTAGAATGATTGGAAACTACAAATTCTCCCGTTTCTGAACTCCTTCAGAGAAAGTTATGGGACATCAGCCACATCCTAGATATACTCTTCTAGAGGGCACAGAGCAGAAACACATGTAGCCTCACTGCCTGGGATGTGAAGAGAAAAACCTTCCAGCTTTCTTGGGGAGAAGCAATGGACATCTCTCAGATTCTGGTGAGTCTTTCACTTTCATCGGTGACAGGAAAAATAGCTGAGATTTGAAGCCTGAAAAATCCTTTATAAATATGAAGCAATCAGTAGATGTCAGAGATAGGACTTAAATCTACATGGTCTTGACTCTGAGTACAGTTCTGTAAGCTTTATACCATACTGCCTCTCTCTCTCCAATGTTACGTTTTACAAATACATCATTTTAGACATCTTGTTTGTGTTAACCTTAACTTCCCTTACTAATTCAAGTTCATTCTGAACTTAAAGATTCTAGTTCTATTTTTACAGGATTGTAGCATGCTCTTATTCAGATTTTCTATAACCTTCCTTTTTCCCCTCATCCAAATATAGCTTTCCAAGATCTATAATGGTTGGGGAGCACCCTGGGCATCCATCAGATTCTTTGGACCATTTCCCTGGTCCCCCTCATCAAAATCATTTACCTTTGTGTTGTCAGAAAATTCCTTCTTGAGAATTTCCCATCTCTCCTTGACAAGCTTTCCCTGTAGAAGTTTAGTCAATGAAAGCCTGAACTTATCCCTCCTAGGAACCATTTGACATATGATTTCCCCAAAACTAGAGTCCGTGTCAGATAATCCCTAGATTTTCTCTCCTCTGTCACAAACTCTAGGATGGAGTGAGCATCCTGTGGTGAGATTCAGATCTGGTATACTTATTTGGGTTGGTCTGCGTTCATCATGTTGTTACTCTACCATTTGAAGGATGAAATAAATATTCAGGCAACTAAAAAAGTTGTTATCCACTCTGCTTTTGGACAAAGATCTCCAATCGATCCACAAATATTTATTAAATTCTTACTATGCGCCAAGTTCTGTACTAAAGGCTAAGGATGCAAAGAAACACACACACACAAAAAAAAACCTCTACAATAAAATGAATTTACATTCTCATGGGGAGTCTCCCATCACTATTATGTCATGTGCATATGCCAGCTTTGTCGACCTATTTTCCAAGTGTTTAATCCCTTTTCTCCTTCAATCCCAGTGGACTTCAATATGCTCAGATGACAAAATTACTTATTTCTCCAGTTTATTCTTAAACAATTGCCCTCCATTATACTTTCCCACTGTTTTTTTCACGGGTATATCTCTTTTTAACATGTGATACTATCCCATCTGACTTTTTTACATATTCTTTTCTTCTTTTGAGTAAAGAATTCCATCAGAAATATATTCCAGTTGAGGGTTTCATCCCACCAAGTCTCAGTATGCCCATGGAGTCAAATTGTCCTTCTTGCATTAGAACATCTAGCTCCTCTTGCTAGTTGAATAAATTTTGCATATTCGATTATACTCAAATATAGATATTTGAAGACATAGATTTTACTGTCATCTTTCTTGGTTCTCAGTGAATGTCCGGGTATCTCAGCTACCTTTCTTCCTTCATTGTGCCTTATCTTTGTGGTAGGTAAATTGATCTACATACAAAAGCAACTTCTACCTCACCTACCATTTTAAAGGGAACTTCTCTTATTCTTGCCTGTCTTTGTTGGGTGCACTCTATATGTAGCCAGGCATCTGTCATTCCTGCATTTTAAGCCATGGTCTGAATATCTAAACAGTATTCTTAGATGCCACCTTCTCAGTCTAATGTCTACTTCTCAGGTCAGTTTTTTCTCTTCTATGACAGTAGCCTACCAGTGGCTAAAAGTGAGGAAGAACATAACATCTGTACTCCTGTGGTCTTTCATTTCTTGACCAAGATTTATATTCATCGCCAATACTTTTCAAGATCCTTCTTAGCGGTATCGTGTATACTTACATAAATCATGAGGGCATCTTCCATTCTGAGGAATATGGCAGCAGATAAAGTGGAATTCCTTTTAAATGAGAGCAGTTCAGAAACCAGATCAGGAACAAGGTTTAGAGCTGGAGAGAGTCATCATAGATCACTTGGTGCAACCTTTTAGTTTTACAGATGGGCAAACTAAAGCCTGTAGGGATCAACTGATTTATCCAATGTCCTATATAGGTAATAAGTGGTAAGGCCAGGATCTGGACCTAAATTCCCTGATACCAAATATAGTATTTTTCTACTGAACCAAATACCTCTTACTTTATAGGCTAAAATTGTCTAATTGCCAAATACATCACTAATAAAAAGTAGATTTGAACTAGATATAAAGAAATGTTCCTCAACCACTGGTGACTTGAGTGGCAGTCTTTGAATCTTGGAGTCTGTAAATTCCATAAAGGTAGACCCTATCTCTTATTTGTCTTTGTACTTGTCCCAGAGCTAAAATGGTGTTCTATATACAGTAGGCACTTAATAAGTGATAATCAAGCACTTATGTAATGCTTTAAGTTTTGTAAAGTATTTTACATTTGTTATCTCATTTTATCCTCACAACAACCCTGTGAAGTAGGTGCTTTTATCCCCATTTTATGGATGAGAAAACTAAGGCAGAGGGTAAGTAGCAGTTAGTAAGTATCCAAGGCAATATTCGAATTTAGATTCTCCTGCTTCCATGTCCAACATTCTACACCCTATGCCAGAATACAGTTTATTGGTGGCTGGGGGACAGGGGAGGAGATATAATATAATGTAAAATTCTTCACAAACTTTAAATCACAATAACAGTGTCATCTGTTATTACTTTTATCCATGACTGTAGTATAAAGTATGACTGTCTCAGGCAATGTTGGCAGGTGGCCAATACTTGGGAGAAAACCAAGCTAAAAATCCTGTAAATGGCACAAAACATCATGGTAACAAAATCACTAGGAAGGAAAAAAATTAAATCCTTGGAACATGAAAGCAGTTATCAATGCTAAAAAATAAAGTCTTCTCCAAGGGCTAACTATGAGCTAGAGGGAAAAAGGTGGAGTGGGGAACTGTAGCTAGCACTTCATAAATTTCCAAGATAAGAGCTGCTCAATGGAAAGGTTAACCATTATTTATCTCAATAGACTTTTGCCCTCATTTGAGATCTACTTGCCTTCCTTAGAATAAACCTACTTGGCCTCACAGTCTACCAGCATGCATCTACAACCCAAGAAGTCAGTGTAGTCTGTTTCTTAGCCTTTGTCATTTCCAAAGCTGTATCTTTTAACTTTTCCACTGGCTTCCCCATCAACATATCAATAATTTTGTAAAGTCCATAATTTAATGATCAAGTATACCAACACTTATGAAAAGTGGGGGAATTCCAGAGTTTAAATCTCTTCCTAAAAGAGCCTGGCTATTGGTAAAACTGAGGCATGGAAAAAGAGAAAAATAACCACTGAAGTCTCTCCATGAGAACTCATGGTTTTAGTGAACACTAAATTAAATTGTAGAATCATAGATTTAGAGTTGGAAGGGCCCTTAGAAGCTAATAAAACTCCACCTCTCTGTTTTTCTGTGTGTGTGTGTGTCTTTGTGTCTCTCTCTTCATCTGTCTGTCTGTCTCTCTCTCTCTCACACATACACACACACACACATATACACACACCATTTTACAGAAGAAGAAAGTGGAACTCAGTGAGAGAACTGAAATAGATGGACTCTGAGGTCCCTTCCCATTCTAGCTCTATGAGCCTTTGATCCTCTGACATGCCCAGGGTAACAGTTTTAGTGTCAGAAAATGAATTTTAACCCATGTCTTCTTTATTCCAAAGTCCAACACTCTATAAACTATGTCACTGTGACACATCTCACATTCTAAATTCCATCAAGTCCAAGACATTGGCCAACTGGATTGTTGCCTTGACCCTCCTGGTGTGAAAATAAGGCTGGTGACTTTTAGGAGACTTTCCTTGTTACTTGATCAATGAGTACCACCTAAAATTATTATGTATGACTTGTCTTGCCTCTTTCTTCCCTCTCTGCCTTGGAGAGCCTTTTAGAACACTGAATGTCTTTCTGGGGACTCTCATTTAATATCCTGGCAGCATAGTCAATTCCTCCTGTCAGATCCTTGAGGCAGACCTATAAATAAAGGGCAGAATGCTTTATTGCTGGAGTCAGCAAAAGAATTGTGCACAAGGATGTCCTAACTCATGCTATCATATTATTTTTTTAACTGTGCATAAAGCTTTGGGCGGAGGAAAGCTGGAAGAAGTATGAGAGAGGGCACTGGGTGGGGGTGGAGGGAGAGGAAATAAAGCTCCCATCCAAGGCTAAGGTATCTCTCCATTTAGGAAATGATCCTAGCATCCTGGAAGTTCATCACTGAAATCCAATTCAAGTCAATGAACATTTATCAATAATAATAGCTCATCTGTGAATTGGTCTGACCATTGTGGAAAATAATTTGGAATTGTGCTAATGAGGTGAATCAAATGTCCATACTCTTTGAGTCAGAGATTTTACTGTTTGGTATCCCCATATGCACCAAAATGTTTGCCATGTTTGTAGCAGCATCTTTTTTGAAGTTACAAACAACTGGAACCAAATTAGATGTCTATCAATTGGGGAAGGCCAAAACAAGCTAAGGTACATGCATATAATGGAACATGATTGTCCTGTAAAAAGCTAAGAACAGGAAGATTACAGAGAAGCATGAGAAGACTCAAATGAACCGATGAAAAATAAAGCAAGCAGAACCAGGAAAACACTATGATCTCAATAATGTAAGTGGAAATAACAAAAAAAAAAAACAGTTCTACCATTCCATGTTTGAAGGGCGCTTCTAGCTCTCTCGTTCTATATTATAAAGTCTTCCAACTCTGATCTCCTATATAGATCACTTTGAATTTTTACTTTTTTTGTTTCCAAAATAAGGATAGCCAGCAGCAAAAATTATAAAGTCAAAAAAATGTCTTTGATACATCCAGTCTATACTGTTTCCTTATGTTCTCCAATGGCCTCTTTCCAACACCACCTTTCTCCATCAGAGCTTTGCTGTCCTCACTTCTCCTTCTTGTCTCTATAATCCTAAAAAAGTCTCTGCCACATCATAAATCAGGGCTTAAGGAAAAGTCTTTCCTTTTCCCCTCACCCTGAATCTTTTGCCTACCTTAGCTATTTAGCTGTAACACCTCTGAGAAGGATCAGAGGGGCTCTCCCTTTCCTAGTGAAGGCTCCAGGTTAACATGAATAAGGTCGTTGGAGAAGGAACATAGGGGACTGACCATTTATCTCCCCCCCAAAAATGTCTTGATTTAGGCCCAGAACGAAAGCGGTGTACCTATGCCCTCCCTGAGGGCAACAGGCCTCTGTCCCCCAGCAGGCAGCAACTTCCCTGCTGCTCAAAAACTTAACTAGCTCTATGTATATCTAGACAAGTCACTGAATCTCCCTCAGCCTCAATTTTTTCATTTGTAAAATAGAGATAATTTTTTATTTTGACAAATATTTGTTACTTGTCCACCAAGTGAGAGATGCCATTGTATGTGCTTTGAAAATATTATTTTAGCCTGAAAGTAATCCTTGGATATGAGCTCTACTGTGATCTCCTTTTTACATATGAAGAAATTTAGGCAGATAGAAGTTAAGTGTCTTGCCCAGGGTCACATAGCTAGTAAATGTGTAGATCAGGGGTGGGGAACCTACAGCCTACATATGTCCCTCTAGGTCCTCAAGTGAGACCCTACGACTGAATCCAAACTTCACAAAAGAAATCCTCTTAATAAAAGGATTGCCCTGTAAAACTTGGACTCAGTCAGAAGGCCACACCCAACGACACATGCGACCTTGAGTCTGCAGGTTCCCCAACCCTGGTGTAGATCCAGATTCAAACCCAGGTCCTCCTGATTCCAAATCCATGGGTTCTGTGCATGGTATCATCTAACTATACAGTGAGTGAGAGATACTAAGACAGGTAGAGGGGATGTACGGCAGACAATGTCCTGCCTGCTCTCAGTGGGGAAGGAGTAATGTTAATTTAAACAATAGTTATTCTTTTCTGTCCTGTTATAATATGGAGGAGGGAGATGGAAGAACCAGCATGAGGGAAGGGGTGAGGGGTAGGGTGGAAAACAATCTGAAAAAAAAGCTGTCCTGCTGCTTTTCCAAATGGGACAGAGATTCCAACCTCATCTAGTGATACTATTTCACAGATTTTTATGAGGGAGAAAATCTGTGCCCAGCAGCCATAAATTCCAAGGTGCCCAGCCAAGAGCATCTCTATTCCAGCAGGTAAAATTGGGTAAAAGACAATTTGATGAACTGATGATGAAGTGGTACTTCCACTGCTGGGGAGGTAAGATGGGAACCAGCTGGTGGCTCAGAGGCTTCTCTCTGACTTCCTTTCTCTCCTTGCCACAAAATCCAGCATCTGGTGCCATCCATTTGGAAACCAGGCAAGATTTTCAAGCTTCTTTTCAGCCTCTTACTGTCTACCATTGTGGAGATGAAGATTCGAGGGCCAGATGCTGCTTCAATAATCCAGAAAAGAAATGAAAGGAGGGGTTCATGCAACTTGATAGCCAGTCCTCTGCTCCTAACTCCCAGGTAGGGAACTTCAATATCTTAGCACACACACACACACACACTGATGGCTAAATCAGCTTCAGGAAGCAGATTCAGCTTTTGGGAGAGGAAAGAAGAAAATTTGAAAAACAAGGTTTAAAATCCTCTATAAAACTGTATGATTCATCATTGGCAGTCAATAGAGTCTAACAGATACTTTTCCAAGACTTAAGATGTCTTACAGAGGGTCTTGGGGTCTGAGAAGCAACAAAGAGCATGTAATGCTCTTAACATTTGATCAAATCATCTTAACAATCCATCAGAAAGTGTTTACTGAGAAAAGAAGAAAGGAAACCCTCCTTTATTAAGCACCTACTATGTACCTGCTACTGTGCTAAGTGCGTTAGAAATATTATCATAATTTAGTAGTAGCTAGGTAACACAGCAAATGGATCACCAAGCCTGGAGCAAGGAAGACCTGAGTTCAAATGTGATAACCTCTGTTAGCCTGGACAAAATACTCAACCTCTATTTGCCTCATTTACTCATCCGTAAAATGGGGATGATAACCGCACCTACCTCTCAGGGTTGAGGCGAGGACTGAATGAGGTAATAACTATAAAGCACTTAGCACAGTGCCTGGAGCGTAGCAAGCACTACGTAAGTGTTAACTATCCTCTCATTCGATTCTCATAACAACCATGGGAGATACTTGCTATTATTAGCCCCATTTTACAGAGTAAAATTGAAGGTTCGAGGATAAGTGGGAGTTTATTCCAGCCATCAGGCAACAAGAGATGTAATATTAAGTCCAGATATCAGCTAATAACCCAGTTTGACTAGAGCATGGAGGTTGTGAACCCCGCCTCTCCTTGAGGATTAGAACCACCTTATTTTTGTTCTTGTACCCTCATCACTCCCATAGTGCTTGGCACATACTAAACACTTAATAAATGCTGGTTTACTGACTAATTGTAGAAGAGAAGAAGGAAAAGGAGAAAGGGAAAAGAAAAAGGTGAAGGAAGGAAGGAAGAAAAAGAAAGAAAGGAGAAGGGGAAAGGGAAGAGAAAGGGGAAGAGGAGAATTAAAGAGAAGGGGAGAAAGGAAAAGAAAGAAGAAGAAGAGGAGAAGAAAAGAGATGAGGGGGATAGCAGCATTTAAGAAGTGGAAACAAAGCAAATGCTCATTAATTGGAGAATAAATAAATCATCGTACCCATGAATATAATGGAATATTATTTGTGCTCAAAGAAACAAGGAATATGATGAATGCAGAGAAATATGGGAAGATTTCCATTAACTGGTGCAAAATGACCTAACCAGAGGAGAGAAAACATTATGCGGAAGAATCACAACCAAGTAAATGGAAAGTATAACCACAAAACAATTGACAATGAAAGTTGCAAAATTACAAAGAATAAACCTAGCTCTAAAAAAGACAGTGAGATGATTTCTCCCTCTACTTCGTTGCAGAAGTGGGAGATCTACGGGTTTGGAGTATTGTAGGTATTTCTAGATTTTTTCAATATATCAATTAATTTTGTCAATATTTTTCCTCTTCTTCCTCTTTTGCTTTTCAAGTCAAGTCTACAAGCATTTGAGTACTTAACTATGTGGCGGATACTGAGACAAGTGCTGGGAATTCAAATAGAAGCAGAAAGACAATCCCCACCATTTGGAGTCTGTTGATATCTGTCTTCATTATCAAAGAGGACCGTGACATCGAGATGCCATGACTTGCAGAAGAATTGGATTTAAGTGAGGCAGTGCTGTTCAAAGTCACCAGAGTCACTTTCTCCTCTGGAGCCATTGGGGTCTAGTGGCAAGATATCAGAAGAAGCTTACGGTCTAAAGGGAAAACAACACACAAGAGGATGCTGAAAGAGGAGAAAATGAAGGGTTATCTGGTAAGCCATGACAGAGAAAATCCAGAGAGTGAGCAGTGAAGCCTAGAAAGGAATAAAGACATAGCTGGCTTAGGCATTTTCTTTAAATAGAGATTCTGGGATAAACAACCCAATCAGAGGTAGAGGTCACAGGAGTGGTCTATACTACCAGGGTGAAAAGTCAGTGGTGGAGTGAACTTCCAGGGTGAGGAAGCTTCCATGGCATCATAGAAAAAGTCTGAAGAATCAGTAGTGTAGCCTGGGGAGGATTATTTTCTTTAAATAATATTATTTTTTAAACAGGATGGCCCTCTGGGAGGAGGAAGGATATTGAGGGAAGGCAAAATTTAATCAATGTAGAAACAAAAGTATCAATAAAATATTCTTTAAAGAGAGGAGGAGGAAGGTAAGGAAGAAGGAAGAGGAAGAGGATGAGGAAGAGGAGGAGGAGGAGAAGAGGAGGAGTGAAAAGGGAGCAAGAGAAAAATGGAAGAATAGGTATACGTTGCACCAAGTAAAAATCATTTTTTCTTAATTCCCCAGGATTCCCTGTTACTTTTTTATTTCCATTCTAATGCAAGATCATCAGCTGAGCATCTCAGCACCAACATAAAAATGTATTGCCCCATAGAGAGAAATATGAATAGCATGATATGTTTACTGTGCAAGTGTATTTAATTAAGCCATAATGTTAACTAGGCTCATTAAAATTAGCTTGCACACTCCTCCACTCTCTCCTTAGGAGCTTTTCTTGGAAAGATAAATGTGTGTGTTGGGAAAGGGGGGAGGAAAGGGCTTCTAACCATAGGCTCCCTCCTCCACTGCCCCTTTCTCTCATGCTGACAACACTTTATCCATCATATGGGAACTGAAAATCATTCTTCCTGGGAAGACGCCAGCACTTCTGGGCTGCCTCCAGCCCCAGCTCACATCTCCTCACATATTGTTTCTCTGAGATGTGTAAAATGTTTGGGGGCAAAGTGGAATTGAGAGCAATTTCCTAACATTCGTTTTGGAGGGCAATTTTGGCCAACATTATTGAACTGATATGAAGTTACTCTGTTAGCCTGCTGGGGTCGGCACCCCCTTTCAATTCCAAACCTGAACGAAAGGCAGTTTTCATCAAAAGAAAAGAAAACACTTCTGTCTTTTGGGGGGGAAACCATGCAAATGAATGAAGAATCCTAATATGATTCATCTTTTATATAGATGGTTATGGGTTGCCTGGGGGATTTTTTCCCCCTCTGGCAAGAAAAGACCTGTTTCTGCTTTAGATCTTGAAGATTAACCTAAAAATATTCTGGCCTGAAATTCCCTTGCACTGGCATGGCTCAGGAAAGGAAATCCATCAAAAAATATACCCCCTAACTCAGTCCCTCAATCTCAACGGAATTGAGATCAAGGCAAGCATGTCATCTCTGCTGGCAGGTATGGCAGTGGGGAGACCAGAGTAAGCAGCAGCACCACTGACATCATCAGGTGTTGTTTACGTGTGCTCACAAACGAGTTGTCAAGGTAAAGCAGAAGGTACTAGCACGAAATAGACCCCAATGAGAAAGGAGGGCCAGGGAGAGAATCAGCAGCCAATGCATCACTTGGCATCTCAGCTGCTGTTCCTGATTCAGCTACCTGGCACCAGACCAGACACCTTCTCCAAAGGAAAACATAAAAAATCAACATGGAAGTCCATCTCGTTCTCTTTCTTTCATGCTCAATGCCAAAAAGACATTCCTGTTACTGTTTTAATTGGAGGAACATGGTTTGAACATGGGTCCCCTGACTTCCGACTGCCAAGGTCTCCTGGATGTTGATGCAGATACACCCTCAGAGCAAGATAATAGCTTGTCACAAACTTTCTTGGGGTCACAGACACTATTGATCCCATGGTATTGTTGAAAGAATCCTGAATTTGGAGTCAAAAACCCTCAGTCCATAGTCCAAGTTCTTCTATTTATCTTTCATCTGTGTGACCCTGAGCACTTCATTTCTCCACTATAAAATGAATGGGTCATCCTAGAGAATCTCTAGTATCTCTTTCAGCATGAAATTCTAGGATCCTAGGTCTTTCCATCATAACTCACCCCTCAGAATTGAATATAGTGAAATTTAGGCACTCGGGTACACACACACACACACACACACACACACACACACACACGCACACTACCACTGGCTTCAGATTAACAGGAGATGATGTGCCCCAGTCCTCACCATAAACTTCTCCTAGCTCCTTCCTCCTATTATCCTTAATTGTGTATGTGTTCATCCATCATTGCTAAAGAAGACCATGCCATCAGAGAAATAATGACATGATTTACACTTGACTTTATTCTGAGTGACAAAGGACTGTGCAGGTCACCAGTCTCACTTCTCCAGACTGGAGATGACCTAGGATGAGACTTGCCCAGGGTCACACAATTAGTGTCAAGTGTTTGAGGTGAAATTTCAACTCAGGTCCTCCTGACTCCTGCACTAGTGCTCTATCCACTGCACCACCTGGCTGCTCTTTATCTCTGTGAATGAACCAGGGAATAACCTTATCCAAGTGTCTCCAGAAGCAGTCACTGTTTGCTTTCTTTACATATCAGATGCCTTGACTTAGGGCTGGGGAATCTCACAGGCCACGTGTGGCCCTCTCAGTCCTCAAGTGGGGCCCTTTGACTGAATCCAAACTTCACAGAACAAATTCCCATAATAAAAGCCAAGCCAAAGCTTCACCACCCAAGCCTCAAGCTAAATGACAATACAGTCAAAAAGACTAAATAAACCTAGCGGCTTCCAGTAGCCCCTGAACACTGGATGCCCCAAAAGGCATCCCCCAATCTAGCAATAGGCACAGCCTTAGGTGGGCTCTGTCATATCTTCAAGCCATACTATGACAGTACCTTTCCATTATGCTGTATGGAGTCCTTAAAAGAATCTCTGAAAAAGGCAAACAGCTTGAAAAAGAGTCAGACGGACCATAAGGAATGGTTCTTGTAAACCAAGCAACCATCTGATACACCACTGGAATGTATCCGCATGCCCTCAACTCTGATTAGCGCCCTGATCAACTGGTCTTTCCCAGTCCTAGGGTTAGCAAGTTTACAACTCTTGCTTCCCTAGTCCCAGGAAACTAGGGGTCCCTGTCGAGCTATACTAAGAGCCATAAGGGATCTGAGAACTACCCAGACTAACACAAGGGTAAGAATCCTTCCTTTGCTGAACTAGAATCAGTCATGAAAACATTGGCAAAATGCGAAAGGTTCCCATCCATGCAAGAGTCTTTCAGAAGTCTCCTTGGTTTGCATCGTCATAGAAGAGAAAGTATTGTTAAAAAAAATCCATGCCAATTAGCAAGCTCCGTGTACCAATTACACTTCTCATGGATAGTTTGTTCTGCCAAATCTGTCCCCACCCAACTGTTGTTGAATGTCTCCAGCCATCTTCTACATGCGCAGACAGTCTGCAAAGTTGATCCCCTTCTCTCACCATGGGTTGGGCTACTTTACATCGAAGTGCTTTTTATAGAGAAACAGCTTCTGAAGGGAAGCCCAATCCAAATTCCTCCATAACAGCTATCTTAAGTGAGAGTGGAGTTTGTTTTTGTAAGGTCCTTGAGGATAGGAACTATTCTGTCTTGTCTTTGTTTCCTCAAGGGCTAGCATTGTGCCTAGTACATATGAAATAACAGAATTATTGATTGACTGAGGGGGGCGTTGTTTTGAGACTGGATCTCCCTATGTGGCTGAGGCTTGAAGTATAGCATCTATTCACGGCCCAATGCCACTTTCCACTTTCATCCCTGGTGCTTTACACATACTTCAGAATGGATTTTTCATTTCCTTAATTTAAGGTCTTCTTTCTAAAGTGTTTAATCTGGGGTTTCCAGCCTGATACATTTGTGTTAGACTCATTGGAGTGAGAACCTTATTAGAACTCACTGGTGGTGAGAATACTTATTTGATGTTGCATGGCTACTTAAAGAAAGTGCTGTGACAACTTGAAGAAAGAGAAACATTCTTTGGGGTTTACTTTTGCTTCCTACTTTGAGAGAGGACACACAGGGAACCAGACCCTGTTCAGGGAGAGATCTAGGGGATAAAGAAAGAGACAGAGAGAAAGACAGAATTATAGATTCAGAGACAGAAAGAAAAGACTTTGAGAAGTGTTAGATGTGTAGAGAAGCTAGGACTTCAACATGTCCCTGATTATAAGTTTGCTTCATAGAGATTTGGGGGAATATCCCCTTGAGTGAGATAGGGTTCTCTTTTTAGGTTGAGCATAAATATCTCACTCCCAGGGGGAGAGCTAATTCACCCTCTGTGTTATCTGACACTTTGATTTGTTTGTTATCTACTAACATAAAGGGGTTTGCTAGCTACTCACTATCTGTCATGGTCTTTTTTGTAACCAGCATTCAGTTACAAAAAGTCTTCAAATAAAAACTTGCAGCATGCCTTCTTTTCATGCTTAATTCATTTAAAGGATAATGACCAGGGAAGCAGATTGAAACTTTAAAAAATGTTCCCCATAGGCTATTCATATTTAGGAAAGATGGATATCGCTCTAGTCTTGTACCCCTCTCTCTCTGAGAAGAGAAGAGTGGCTAGCCTCAGGGTTATCTTCTCCTACTCCTCTCCTTACAGCAATCCAAGGTTTGTAGAGGTGTAGGAGTGGTCAGTGTTCCAAAGCTCTTCATTCTTGTCTATGAGCCATATTTAAACAATCTATGTAAACATACAACCTAGCCTACATAGGCACAGATGCATTTTATATGTGAAAATCACAACCCATCCATGACTCCCTCTCTTAGGATCCATGTCCTCCTGTAAATACACACCTGAAAGTGTGCATTTACCTGTCCTGTAAGTCCATGTGATACGCTAGGGACCTGTCCTTTCCACCAGTGCACAGACAACAATGATGTCTCCAGTCTTTTCATCATAGGATCCGAGATTCAGAGCTAGAAAAGATAATAGAAGATCATCTAATAAGTGCTTAATAAATGTTTGCCCACTTAGCCAATAATCTCATTTTACAGATGAGGAAACTGAGCCCCAAGGAAGTTAAGTAATCTATAGGATCATAACTCCAGAACTAGAAGTGACCTCAGAGACCATTTGGCAGTAATAACAGCTAACATTAATATAGAGCTTACTGTGTGCCAGGCACAGTGCTAAGTGACTTACAATTATTATTTCATTTTATCTTCACAACCTGGGAGGTAGGTGCTACTATTATCCCTATTTTACAGATAAGGAACCTGAGGCAAATGGAGGTTAAGTGACTTGCCCAAAGTCACACCGCTAAGAATTAAGTTTCAAATCCAAGTTCTCTGACTCTAAATCCACCACTGTTTCTACATCTTCACATTCTTCCCCTGAAATCCCTTGTTTTTGGTCTATGGTCAGAAAATCTTTTTTTTTTCCACTTATAAATTCTTCTTGCTAGTTGATGCAGTAGATAGAGCACTGGACTTGAAGTTGGGAAGACCTCCCTTCAAATCCTGCCTCACACAAGTCACTTAACTCTCTCAGATTCAGTTTCCTCATCTGTAAAATGAGGATAACGATAGCATCTCCCTCCCGGGATTATCGTGAGACTCAAGTGAAATCATACATGTCACGTGTTTTGCAAACCTTAAAGCTCTATACAAATGATACCACTTCTCCTGCACAGATCCTCATTTGTAATGTGTTGAAATCTGCTCCTGCCCGCCCCACACTTCTCCTCTATCCTTTGGGTACACTCCTATCTCAATTCTTCAGGGATTTTGACATTCCATGAGGCAGAGCCATAGACCATCACCAGAAGAATATCGCTTAAAAAAAGGGACCTTTGTCCCAATGTTTGTCAGGTGCCTGACACTTAAGGATGGAAATGGACTGTGATTCTTCTCATCTCTGGAGCACCCAAAGAGAAAACTTTCTAGAATGCTGATTTGCTCTACCACAGCAACTTTTACTCCACGGGAGCTGCTTCAGACCCTGAGAGTTTAAGCCAGGATCACACAATTAATGTGTCAGAGGCAGATTTTGAACTCAGGTCTTCCTGACTTGGCAGACTCTCTATCCACTATACCACCTTGTCTTTCAACTTGTACATCTAAGGCTTAGAACCGGACCTATGATTTCATCCGTATAAGGACCTCCTGCAAGAGGAAGGACCCGTTTACAAATGCACAGCAACAACTCTTTTGAAACTAACAGTAGGAAAATGGTGCATACAGCCTCAGTTGGTTCCAGAGCCCCTCCTTGCTGAGGGCTACAGCCTTGTCTGAGTTAGAAGCAGGATTCAAAACCGTGTCTTGTGGACTCAAAGGCCATTTCCTTTTTCATTTCATCATGCTGCCTTTTTTTAAAAATCAATGGAATGAAATACTCCCACCCCCAATATCAAGGAGGAAATCTGATCAAACCATTCTCACTGAAAGGCCAACTATCAAATATGTTCCCCTCACATTTCATTAGGCTGCTACTGCCCCCTCTACCCTTCTTTTTGATTACGTAGATAATAGATAGATATTTTGTATTTCCTTATATATATCCATGCCATAATCCCTCTGTAGCAGGTAAGCCCCTTGAAGGTAAGGAGTATTTCATTTTTGTCTTTGTATTCCCAGTGCCTGCACAAAGTAGCTACTTTAAAATGCTGATCGATTAATTAACTGATTGACTCAAAAATTAGGGAATGGAAAGTTTCAGAATTTATCAAAAAGGAATCATTCTCTAATGGTAAAATTCCTAGCCCTGTATCATCTGAGCAGGGAAAATATTTGGAGAAGCTCCTGAGGCCCATTCAATCATACAAATGAGCTAACATATGGGAATCCAACAAGCATTCATTACACACTTCATAGATGAAGCAACTTCAGAAACTGAAATGCCACGCAAATATTGCTACGGGGGCTGTCGTTGCTCTCCTTTTGTAGAAAATAAAGACCTCCCCTTTGGGAAAACCCTTGCCTTGAGTGGGAAAGTCCCATTGCCTGGACTCCATGGTCTTGCACAACTCTGACTTCTCATGCAGCTCCTTCCTTATTGAATTCAAACTCAGGAAGCTTTTGCTCAAAGATCTTCATGTTCTGAGCACAATCTCTCTCTCTCTCTGTCTGTCTCTCTCTCTTTCTCTTTCTTTCTCTCTGTCTCTCTGTCTCTGTCTCTCTCTCTTTCTCTCTCTGTCTCTGTCTCTGTCTCTCTGTCTCTGTCTCTCTATCTGTCTCTCTCTCTCTCTCTCTGTCTCTGTCTCTGTCTCTCTGTCTCTGTCTCTCTGTCTCTCTCTCTGTGTGTCTCTCTCTCTTTTTCTCTCTCTCTCTCTTTCTCTTTCCCTTTCTTCCTCCCTCCCTCTAGTTTTCCTTCTCTCACACACACCCCCATTTTGCAGATGAGTAAACTCAATCTCAGGGAGGTTAAGCCTAATACAATGATAAAATGACTGCATTTTGGGGGACCTGGGTAAAGATTAGACCTGAACTAGCCATATCAAGCCCTTGGACTCTTGAATTTGTAGGCCACTTTGAGATATCTTAACCTTTTTTTAACTCACAAGAGTCTTAATTAAAAAAGATAAAGTCACCTTAAGTCAGACCTAAACTTTCAGCTAATTTTAAATATGCACCAATAAAAAAATAATAAGGCCTTATAACCTACCCGATGTGCATTACCTTTTGTGTTTCTTTAATGATTTCGAAAAGGTGAATCTCTGCTGGGTGGCAGACTGGTTCAGCTCAGATAGTCTCTGAGCACCACTGTGGACTGAGCACCTCGTCAAGAGAATTAATTAGTTTGACCTTCTGTTTGCCCAATCATGAGAGCACCATCTGAAATTTTTCTGTCCCTCTCGGAGCCTGCCCACCAAGAACTGGCTTTCTATTCATGCAAACCAATTAAAAAACAGACAACATGAAGGAGACGAGTCCCTGAGTCCAACTATAACTGATGAGGCCTGAAAGGCTCCCATTTCCTCCTGGTGCTTTCCCTCCTCAGCAAGCTGAAATGATAATAAAGCAGAGTAACTACCCTATATGTCTGATGGCCCTTGTCCCTGATTCTCTCCCAGCATCTTCCACTCCAAGCCGGACATTTTCAAGGTTGATTTTTCCTGTTGTTATTTTCTGGCTGGCTTAAAGGCCTTGAGGGGCCTTGTTGATTAGTTTCTGACTGAACCAGAAATGGAATTTCTGGTCTTCTGGACTCAAGGATGGAATTGAAAACTTCTCTAAAATGAGAAACTTGGGGGCAAAAGATAGGAACCACTTGGAAGCACTGCATGGGAGTTAATGAGATGATAAAAACGGATGTAAGCCTGAGCCCCAAAACCCAAGCCCTGGATATATAGGAACAGGATTTTAAATCATGAAAGTTTTACCCCAAAATTATATCTTTTGGCTCGTTTTTCCCCTTACCAAAGTTTCCTCTGGTAACTTCAGAATATAACCCACATTTAGATCTCTCCCCAGTTTCCATGCAAGTATTCAAGGTAACAATACATTCTGAGGTTATTTCTCTCTTGTATCTACCCCAGCCTCACACATTCTACCATTTACTACTTCTCCTGCATGACCTTGGGCAAGAAATTTAACCTCTCTGGACCTCAGTTTTCTCAACTCTGTAACAAAGGCATTGGACAAGATGACCTATGAGATTCCCCTCCCCTCTAAATGTCTGATTTCATCCCTCAGAAAACTTCACAAAAGGACTCACAGTCATCCATAAACAACTGGTCCAGAGTTGCTTCCCTTCCTATTGATTGCCATCTTTCACTCTATAGACCTATTCAAGCCTCCAGTCTTATAGAACTCCTCTGAAGACTTTGACTCTTGTAGAAAGAAAATGAACTTGAGGTTGTTAGCTCACACCTCAGGACAACCTGAGTTCAAATTCAAGCTCAGACACTAGTTGAGTGTTTCTTAACAAATCACTTAATTCCTGTCAGCCTCAGTTTCTTTATCTCTAAAATGGGGATAATAATGCCTTCCACAGGCGGGTGGCACTGTATAAATATTATCACAGACAAATGCCATTTTTATCTTTAGGAACTTCTATAGGTCTGTAGCATTATAGAACTACTACCCAAGGGATTTGAGCTCTCCTCAGGAAGAAAATGAATTTAGAACAGTAGAGGTAACTCCCTTCCAATTATGCCCAGACTATCTCTTCTGACTAACCCACAAAAGAAATGAATGCCAAAATCCAGGCCTCCACTTCGTGGCTCAGTCCCTTGCTGCTTTTCTGGTCCTGAAACTGTGAGTGATCCTCTTGCAGAAAACTGAGGTTTGGGAACTTCCACCACTTAGCCACATGTGCCCTTTCCACAAGACCCTGGGTCAAGTGGTTCTGCCAATGCCAATCCACCTCTTACATCAGTAACTTGAGGTCCAGGGATTTTTTTTCTCCCCTACTAAAACCCCTGGTTGCTGCCATTGCTCAGGCTGAGTCTGTCTCTCCATGCCTACTATCTCTGGGACTAGTGAGAGGCACTAGTCGTCCTTGTAGGGTTGTGCCTACATAACATTTACATCCCCCAGGGACAGAAGTCTATTCTCAAGGTTCTGGTGGAGTGACTAATTTGGAAGGGATCTCAGAGGTCACCTACTGTCCCTAGTTGAGCAGGAAAGCAGAAAATGAGGCTGATGACCTTGCACAGCCCTCCCTCACTCAAAACAAAGTCAAGTGCAAGTCATGTCATCTTTCTCTGATGGCATGGTCTTCTTCAGCAACAAAGGACGAACACAACAATCTGTGAGCAGACCCAGCTGCCTGAATGGGGACCCAGCTAGCTGGGTAACTCAGCTCCTCCCCTCCTGTCTGTCTCCCCCTCCCCTTCCTTCTCCTATCCAAAGGAATGTAAATTTGGATGGCCAGAAGATGCCCAGTTAACTTGGGGTTTACTGACTAGATCCTTTCCTTTCCCAAAATTGTAAACCTACTGTACTCTCAAGCCCATAGATTGTACCACACTAGACCCCTGCCCAAGCTCCATTTAAGGGCTGTTTTCTGGACCCTCCTGGCTTAAGAGTGATTATCAAATTAGTAACTGTTGCTGTTTCCCTCCCAGCCTGATTTAGTTATTTTTCTTTGCCTCATTAAAGGGACCATCGTCTGACTACTTCTTAAACAGGCCTATTCATTGAATGGACATTACCTCACCCTAAGTGAGTACCTAAATAGGCCTTGGCCTAAAAGGGTCAAGGTTTCCCAAGGCATCCTGGGCCATCTCCAGTCATTCTGATGAATATCTGGTCACTGGATTCAGATGGCTCTGGAGGAGAAGTGAGGCTGGTGACCTTGCACAGCCCTCACTCACTCAAAACAAAGTCATGTGTAAGTCATGTCATCATTTCTCTGATGCCTTGGTCTTCTTCATCAACGAAGGACAAACACAACAGTAAGTTGTATGACTCTAGGCAAGTCACTTAACCTATCAATGACTCAGTGTCATTGAGCGGGGAATACCTAGGGGAGATTTGGATGAAACCTGGGGATCTTTGGCAAAGTCCACATTTATCACACTCTCTATATAGCCAGTCTCCTCTGCTACAGGGAACAAGCTGGGACCAGAAATTTTGGCAATAGCTCTCAGCACTAATTTCAATCCTACAAACCTGATGCTTGAATTTTCCTAACCCCATGACCACTGGTCTGAGTTGTCCTGTTTCTTGCCAGATCATGACACATTTTTTCTCCTTTATCCACCTTCTTTCCTCCTTCTCCCCTTCCCCTCTCTCTTCCTTTTGTCTCTCTGTTTTGATCTGTCTCTCCCTATCTGTCTCCTCCATCTGTTTCTGCCTCTCCCCACATTTTACAGATGAGGAAACTGAGGCACAGAAAGTATACTACAGTCATTGAGGTTCTGAAATAGGATCTGAACTGAGCTCTTCATGCCTCCATGGTTAGCATTCTATCACCCTGCATCAACAAGTTATGTCAAGCAGGGAGACTGGTTCTTCTGTCAGTGGCTGCCCCTTCACCAGCAGTCAAGAGAAGGTAACTATGCTGCTGCAAGTGGTGGGTGTTAGACACAAACCCAGAACACCTGAGCTAGAAGGAACCTGAGAGATCAGCTAGTCTAAGCTGCCATTTTAGACAGAAGAGATTTGTACAAGGTCATGGCATCCATAAGTAGCAGGCTCAAGCCTAGGAGTAAGGTCTTCTTTCAGTAGGGAGGACAGAGTCATCCCAAGCTTTTTGGCCATATCAGATCATCAAAACGTTTTCCTGCTTTGGACACTGGACATGGAATTGCATCTATCGAAGGAACTTCTTATTGGGGAACTCCCTCTCTCTGTATAGCTTGGCATTTTATTAGCCACACACACACATATCGATATATATATATATATATATATATATATATACATATATATATATATATGTATGTATGTATTGATGTATGTATATGTATATCCTTAGAGAGTTGTCCGGACCACTGAGAGGTGAAATAATTTGCCCCGGATTACTCAGCCAATATGTATCAGAAGCATGAAACTCGGGTCCTCTTGGCTTAGAGGCCAATTCTTAATCTGCATTTCTGAGACAGGGAGGTGAAGTAGGGACAGAGAGACAGACAGACAGAGAGGGGCAGACAGAGATGAGAAGAAAAAATAGAGAGAAAGGGATAGACAGAGACAGAGACAGAGAGAGAAGCATCCACAGCCTCAGACAAGAGTGACTTCACCTTGAAAGTTAGCTTCCATCATTAGCACACGATGCAGGTCAGGGAAGCATGGAAAGGACAGCTGTCAGTTAAACTGGGCCCTGACTATTTCCTCCCCATCTCCAGGAGGTTTTACACTTCACCTAATAAGAACAGACAGCCTTGGTGTTTGGACCAGTGAGCTGCTGGGCTGACATCTGTTTGCTCTGCTTCCATAGTGAGATGACATTAACAGAAGAGAGACTGGGACAGAAGGCGCCCTCCCCAAATATTAACACAGCATTTTAAAATCACAGACTGATTACCAAGTATTTTGTCAGAGTTGTGCTCAAAAGGATGTAGAGAAGTCACATCTTTTATTTAATGGGAAAGTAAAGGGGGTTCGGGACCTCCTCTAAACAGAGCACTATTGTGAGAATATTCCAGAGAATACAGAGACACACAGACAGGACCCATTCCTGCCCTCAGGGAGCAGACTCATGGAATGGCACTCTTAGAAGGGAAATCTACAGGCATTTGGTCTAGCTCACACCTGAACAAGAATCCTCCCTTCAACGAACTCCCTGACAAAGTGGTCTTCTAGCCATTACTTGAAGACCTGCAGAGATGAAGAACTCACTACCTCCCTAAACAGTTCATTTTACTTATGGATAGACCTAATTGTTAGGAAGCTTTTCCCTGACATCAGATCTAAATTATCTTCTTTGCTGCCTCCTAGATCTGTCCATAAGTCAGGTAGAACAACCCTAATGGTTCTTCTAAAGGATATCCTTCTGAAGTCTGTGACGATCCTGTGATCCAAAGACACCAAAAAGACTTGGAATGGCCCTGAGTAATCTCCCAGTCAAACCCCTCATTTCACTGATGGGGAAACTGAGGCCCAGAAAGATTGATTAACTTGCCCAAATACACATAGAAAGTAAATATCAAAAGTTTGTAGATTCTCTCCTGTGGTGAAAGAAAGTGAGACTTGAGTTTAACCGCAAAAGATGGAAGGAAGTTGGATATAGTGGGTGTAGAATCGAACTGGAAATGAGGATACTCTGAGTTCACATCCTTCTTCTGGCATATACTAGCTCCAGGACACTGGATAGCTCATTTAGTCTTGATTTCCCCATCTGTCAAATGAGGATAATATTAGTGTCTGTATCCAAGGATTGATGTAAAACTCAAGCAATGTGATATGTAAAAGGCACTCTGCAAACCTTAACAGGCCACAGAAATGCCTACAGTCATTATTAGGAAACGCTAGCCTCCTTCTCATTGGCTACTGATAATTGGAGAACTTTCTGAATTAAAGTGACTGCCCATACTGTTTTCATCACAGCAATCCTTAAAGTCGGGTGGTATAGAGATAATTAGCTCCATTTTACAGATGAAACTCATAGAGATTAAGGAACTTAGGGAAGGGGGCTGTCATCAAGTATTTGAAGGGTTGTTGTATGGAGAAGGGATGAGGTAGCAAAGTGCCAGTACTATGCTCCACCTCAATGGGAGATTCCTGTACCTTATCCATCTGTTGTCTCGCCAGCGATACCAAGCGTGAAGTTGGACACTTTCTAGACCCTCAGCAAAGACCTTTGGATTTGGTTTCCTTTGACATTCCTGATCCGTTTAAACACAAGCCAATCAAACCAACCCCTGCCTTGGCCCACCCCCTCTCATTCTCCTCCCATCCTCCCCCCATCCCCCAATAAGTCTCTCACTGCTTCAGTTACTCCAAATGAAAAGGGGAAAAACAGTCCCAAATCACAGAGCCCACGGTTGGTCAATTCCCTCCCTGGCTGCTCAGAGCATTTCTTCAGAGCCCAAGATGAAAGACAGGTTGTCCTCCTGAGGCCCGTGTACAGCACAAAATGTGCCAGATGTCTCCATTCCCATCGATGGTATCATAATCAGAGTTTGCTTCTTCCTGCTCTCATCAGATTTCTGCTTCCTCCTAAACTCACTGCCTGAGCCAGCCTGAGAGCTGGCCAAGGGCTCCAACCCAGTATCCAGATCGTCTATCGACTTCATTTTCCTTATGCAGAGCAAGGTCAGAATCCACCCTCCCCTACTCCCCTGCCCAATCTTTCTCTCTCTCTTCCCCCCACTCCCTCCGTCTTTCTCTCTCTCTCTCTCTCTCTCTCTCTCTCTCTCTCTCTCCTCTCTCTCCTCTCTCTCCTCTCTCTCTCTCTCTCTCTCTCTCTCTCTGTCTCTCTCTCTGTCTTCTGTATCCATAATATCAATCCCCACAAAAATGTAGCCCATGGTGGTCCAGAAAGAGAGGGAGCATCCCCAAAGAGGGTGGCCTGGTCAAAAAAGAGGTTAAGTTTAGCAGATTGGTGACAGAGAAGGAAAACAGAGCTGACTCAGTTCTACTTGGACTTAGTCTTTGTAACCTCTGCTAGAATTCAAACCACTCCCTCTGGCCCTGAAGCTTCAAAGAGGAAATTTTAGGACAAATAGGAAGATAGTCCACTTTAACCATAACATAACCATAACACCATAACCACTCCAAGAGGTGGGTCCAGTTAAGACCAAAAAGAAAATTCCCAGAAAGCCTTAGATGAAATCCTGACTAGTACATCCACTGTGGATAAGTAAGGGAAGCTTGTGTTGTCTGACAGCTCCCTAACCATTGAAGGCACGGCCCTAGGCTCTCCAACTGTGCCTCAGTACCCCATTCCAACAGCATCCCAGGGTAGATAGAGCACAGGACTGCAATAGCCTTCCTGCCATAAAAGTCTCTCCCCCATCCAGTTGGTCCTCCACTCAACTAAAGCACAAGTCTCTCCTCATTTCTCCACATACACGCACCCCCCCACACACACACACCACACACACACTCAGTGACATTGGCCTCCCTTCTGTGCCTTGAACAAAACATTCCATCTCTTGATTCTCTCTGGCCGTCCCCCATGCCTGCAGCTCCCTCCTCATCACCACCTGCTGACTGCCCTGGCTTTCTTTGAGTCCCATCTAAAATCCCACCTTCTTTCCCAACCTCTCTTAATTCTAGCATTTTCCCTGAGCTGATCATCTGTAATCTGATCTGAATTTATTAAATGTACATATTTGTTTGCATACTAGCTCCCCCATTAGACTCCTCTAGAGCAAGGACTGTCTTTTGCCATTTTTTTTAACTCCAATGCTTAGCACAGTTCCTGGCACGTAGTAGACATTTAATAAATGTTTACAGGCTTACTCCAGCCTCTTTGGTGTTCTCATGAATCCCTGCTAACTATTGCTGCTGACCACTGGGCTTTGATAACAGCTCCTCAGAAGATTCCAGTTGATCTCTTTGAAGCTGATGGCCAAGAATATCTAATTTACAAAGATCTGACCCATCACTTTGATTCCTCCATTACTGCTTCCATTTTGACAGCAATTTCAAGTTAAAGCCACTCAGTGCAATTCAAATCAATTCAGCAGTTATTTTAAGTATTTATTATGTATTAGTCTCAAAGATAGAGATGAACAGGCTAAAATAAGATCGTACCTTCCCTTAAGGAGCTGATATTCTCTTGTGTAGACACAGGTGAGTCCCACGACCCAAGACTCAAAGCCCAGCAGTCTTTTGCACTGTTTCTCACCAAGCAGACAGCACATTAGGACCGTCACACCTCTCTGTTGAGCATCTGTACTTTGGTGCTTGCCATTGAAATGTTTGTTGAATGTAACTGAATTTAATTCACACCAGATGGGCGTGGGACACCATGTCCCTGTCTGGCTGTAGCTTCAATTCTGGGCTAGCCATAATAGAATAGCAATAACTTGGGGACTGGGAATGGATAGAGGCAAGGAATATCAAATGTAAATTAACACCTGACATACTCCGACTCTTGGATGATCAAGCATTTTGTTCTGGAGTTCTCCCCTCCTGCTTGGGCTGATTCCTGGGCTCATTTACTGAAACCCTTACAAGTTTCCAGAAAGAAGCTGGAAGGAGAAGGGACGAACAGCCCTACTCACCCCCACCTTCTGTGCATATGAGATTCAATGCTAACTTCCACTAGTCTTAATGTATTGTAACTAAAGGGGGCATTGTTAGTATGGGCAGCTAGGTGGCACCATGGTGCACAGAGTGCCAGCCTGAAATCAGGAAGATTCATCATCCTGAGTTCAAATCTAGCCTCAGACACTTACTAGCTGTGTAACCCTGGGCAAGTCATTTAACCCTGTTTGACTTCATTTCCTTATCTGTAAAATGAGGTGGAGAAGGAAATGGCAAAGCACTCCTCCTGTATCTTTGCTAAGAAAACTCGAAGATGGGGTCTTGAAGATGGGGAACATGTTTGAAAAAAAGACTGAACTGGATTGTTAGTATAGTGAGGAAAGTTATAGGTCTTAAGTCAGAGGAACAGAGTCCAAATCCTACCACTACCACTTCCTACCAGTGTGACCTCAGCCAAGCCACTTAGTCTACCCAGGTCCAGGTTTCATTAGCTACAAAATGAGGAATTAGGGATAGAATTTCTGCTACAATACCTTCCAGCTCTAAATCTATGGCCCTTAGATTCACTGAACTGCATCCTTGCCTCCATTTCCTATCGCTAATAACCCCCTTTATGCATCAGCTTGGTGCCTCAGTGAACCTGGAATCAGAAACACCCAAGTTCAAACCCCAGCTCAGACACTAGGCCCTGGGAAAGTCACTTAAACACTGTCTGCCTCAGTTTCCTCATCTGTAATATAGGGATGATAATAATAGCACCTACTATTCAAAGTTGTTGTGAAGACCAAATGAGCTAATATTTGTAGGCATTAAAGTACTATATAAATGCTATTGTTATGCATGGAATCATAGGACCAAACCATCAATAAAAATGTTAAATAACAAAAGTCCTCTCATGGGATCATAAACTCAGAGCTAAAAGGAACATTAGAGGATATCTGGACCTATATCTCCCTCCCCCATTTTACAGATGCAGAAACTGAACCTAGGAAAGCTGACTTGGCCCAAGGTGACTAAGTAGCATGTGTGGAATTTGGTCGCCGATCCCAAGCCCAACAGCATTTCCCATGTATCATGTCTTGCCTCCTGTTCTCCTCAAGCAGAGAGTACACGACAGCCATGAAACCTAGCACAGCCTCCCACTTTTGGGACAATTCTTCTCGAGGTGGAAAGAATGACCCTGGTTCCTGGACACTTCTTATAGTGATCTCCCCTACATGTTGTGTCTCTTAGTCTCCGAATAACCTTGGGAAAAGAAGGGGAGAAGGGGGAGGAGTGGGGGAGGGACAAGGGGGATGAGGGGGACAAGGAGGGGCCAAGGAGGGAAAGCCAAGACCCAGATACTTTTACAGCAAAGCATGGAGCATAGCTGTCATGTTTCATTGTTCCCAGGGCATTCCGAAGCCTCCACAATGAAATGCCTCATAATCCCTTAAGAAAAGGAACACACGACATGGCTCTGATTTCAAGCCCCAAGCTTCAGTGGCTTGTAACAAAGCCCATTTCTTCCTCTTCAATCCAAATCTCAGCTACAAAAGACATTTTGCAAGGGACTGAAGTCAGTGGATTGTTTTCCCAACCAGAGGCTTACATGGAGTTTCCAAACCCCACCCCCCCGCCCCCGTTTATCTCCTCCCTCCATCTGCTGGAGCTATCCAGACTCTTTTTGGAGGTTTCATGAGCCCCCTGGAACCCTTTTGTTCTCCACAGATGAATGAATGGCCCCCATTATTTTTATTGCTATAATCAGGTTCCAGAAAGACCTACAAAAATTTCTGAATTGAGAAGGAAAGAGGAAAGGAAGTCGACCTTAGTATTAGAAAGATCTGAATTCTAGTCTTGTCTACGCTACTTCTCAATTGCATGACTCTGGGTAAGTCCCTTAATCTCTTATAGTGCCCAGGCAGCTCTCTGTGACTATAAATAGCAGAGTAAGAGCCTAGTTCTGTGTTGATAGAAGGCATTTCCTCTCTAGAAGCTCTCTTCACTAAGGAAATAACAAGTGCGGGTGAAAATCATGAATATATAAATATGTGTCTATAGGATCATAGCTCGAGAGTAGGAAAGGACCTCAGAGTCCATCTACCTTTCAGGGCTCCTCAGACTATGAGCTTCAGATCAAATCAATCAGTGAGCATTTATTGAGTGCCTACTATGTGCCAGGCACTGTGCTGAGCACTGGAGAAACAAAAAGAAACAAAGGCCATCCCCTGCCCTCAAAGAGCTTACAATATAACGGGCATCTGACCATTCATAGTTTGCAGGCCATACAAAAATAGACAAGTCTTAGTTTACTGACCCTAGTTTACTAAACCAGTCTCCTCCTTTTGGAAATGAGAAAACTGAAGGTCAGGGCCAAGTTCACACAAGTAAGATCAGAAGTAGCATTTGAACTCAGGTCATCTCAGAGCTCTTCTAATGGTCAGAGGAATGAAACACATATTAAGGAAGAACTGTGCTTGAATTCTGCTTCAGATACATCACTATTAGATTATGAGCTTCTTGAGGGCAGGGACTACCTTTTGCCTCTTTTTAGATCCCCAGAGTTTAGCACAGTGCTTGGCACATAGTAGGTTGCTTAATAAATACTTGTTCACCCCTCCTTCTCTATCTAAGGCTCTCCCCCACCCTATCACACAACCTATTCTCAGATTATCCTGTATGGTTGCAGTGTCTATATAAGGAGCAAGAAGATCTCCAAAAGAAGTGTCCAGCAACTGAGAATATCACCAGAAAAAAATATTAGATGTGAAATAACAGAACTGAGTGACTGTGAGTGTCACTTCTCTCAAATGATCCTCACTGTCATCGTCTTTCTATAAAATAAGGGGTGACTATATGAGATTATCTTAAAGGTCATTTCTGGATTATGTCTCTGATCCTATAAATTCTGGGCAAAGAACCAGGATGATGAGGATTGTTCCAGGAAGCTTGAAATTACTCTGCCTCACCCCTATGAGTTTACACAAAGGCACAAAGACAAGGGAGGGGGCTGAAAGGGAGAAGGTGACCAGGACCTGATATATCTGTTGGAAATGTGACTGTAAGTCATACCTAAGCATTGCCAAATATCTGGACAGGGCCCTATTTATAAGTCCTTTAACAAATTCATGGATATTTCTCACCAGGATTTGGAACCGTCACCTAGAGAAAAATGAAAAATAAGAGCCAGAAGTTTGGCTTGAGAAAGCTCCAGGAAATTTGTGGTCATCTCCGTGTGATGCCCATTTTTCACATCATAGGGCTTAAGAGCAACCTTGGGTCTCAAGGGGAGTAGGAACCATGGGTCCCAGATGGAATGTTTCTTAGCAGTGTCAAATCTAAAAGGGAATTCACTTATCCAACAAATGTCTGTCTCTCTCAACCATCAAACATTCTTTAATCTCCAGTTCCCTTAACTCAACCTCCTCTGATATGTTCAAAACACTCCCCTTTCTTCAAGGTTCTAACTCTCCTGAGATTCCTTAAATGTTCATGTGATAGCCTGATAAACTCATGCCTGGTATTATATGTGCTAACAAATATAACAGAGAATATAAAGCAAAGGGGTTTCATTGATTAGTAAAGCATTGACTTGGAGGCAGGAAGATTGGGTTCAAAATCTGCCTCAGATAATCATTCGCTGTATGATCCTGGGCAAGTGTTCTCTGGGTTTCCATTTCCTCATCTATGGAACTGTGGGTGAAGGATGGAGTGGGAGGGGACTGGCTGTCTCAACCCAGTTTTGTGCATCTTTAAGTAAACCAGGATCACAAGAACATCCTCATGGATTAGTTTGAGAGTTGGGAAAGTACTCCCTTAAAGAACTGTCAATTCTGAAAACAAATAAAATCAGAAGTCTTGTTGATACAAATATCCCTGGTAAAAAGAAAGCTAATGAAATCTGAATGAAGACAGGCATAATGTCAAAGGCTCAGGAGGCAATGGTCCCACTGTACTCTGCCCTAAATACTTCTGGAGTGATGTACTCAGTTCTGCATACCGCTAGTTTAGGAAGGACATTGATAAGAAGGCATGGCATGGTCCATAGGAGAATAATCAAGGTCAGTTCCTCAGTACAGGTTCATAACATAAGATCAGTTGAAAAAGCTGGAGATGTTTAATTTGAAGAGGGGAAGATTTGGGATCACAGTATTGTAGAGCCAGAGACTGGAAGACCATCTAGTGCAGGATTTTCATTTTACAGATAAGGAAACTGAGGCCCAGGGAGGTGAAGGGAATTTCATAGTCACATAGGTAGTAAGTGGCAGGTAGTATGTGAACCCAGGTTCTCTGACTCTAGAATCATTTCTCTTTCCACTGTACCACACAGTCTCCCCAAGCACTGTTGTCAAGTATTTGAAGGCTTATTCCACAAAAGGGGAATTAATCAATCCATATTTATTAAGTATCTATTGTGTGCTAGGCACTGTGCTGGACACTGGGGATGCAAAAAGAGAATACTGTCTTCAAGGAACTTTCAACCTAATGAGGATTGTTCTGCTGAGTCAGGAGGGATGAGGGAAAGGGACAATGGAAGAGAGATCTTAAAGTACCAAAGGTCATAGGATTCCTCCATTTTATCAACTTTTCAAGCGTTGATTTTGTTGTTTCAACCAAATGAAACCTCACCAAGATGGAGGAGTAGACACAGAACTAGACAGGACATCAGAGACCATCTAGTCCAAGCCGCTTGTGGGATAGATGAGCAAACTGAGCTGGGGATGGGGAGGTGGCAATTAAGGAGTTAAAGATCTCTCTCAAGGTCACACAGGCATGTGGAAGCACACCAAATCCTAACCTTTCCTCTTTTAGAAATATGAAAAAAACATGTTTCTCAGTATTCTAGTCCAAAACCTTTGAACCAAACCAAGTAAGAAACCTTATCAGTTTTTCTTTGATGATTAATTCCAAAGCAACGCCCTCTACTAAATTCTTTTTCCTCCTTAACAAAGGCCTAACCAATGTTTTAAGAAACTGTGTGTGTGTTTGTCCTTCGTTGCTGAAGAAGTTCATGCCATCAGAGAAATAGTGACATGACTTGCACTTGACTTTGTTTTGAGTGAGGGAGGGCTGTGCATGTCACCAACCTCACTTCTCCTCCAGAGCCATCTGAATCCAGTGACCAGATATTCATCAGGATGACTGGAGATGACCCAGGATGAGGCAGTTGGTGTTAAGTGACTTGCCTAAGGTCACACAGTTAGTGAGTGTCAAGTGTCTGAGGTGAGATTTGAACTCAGGTCCTCCTGACTCCTGCACTGTTGCTCTATCCACTGTGCCACCTAGCTGCCCAATTTTTTTTTTAAGAAACTAGGTAAAAGTTCAAGGAGGAATTGTTTTCCCTAAGGATAAAATGGTACTGGCAATTGGTCAAGAAGCCTGGACTAAATCTGGGTAACAATCAGGCTAAGAGAAGGAAGATGTCTTTGGATTATCCCAATTAATGCAAGTATCTCTTGAGTTTACCTTCAACCAGGTGGAATGGAGAACCTTTGGAGGGAGTGGTCAAAGGGAGAGTGAATGACTTGAAGACAATTACTCTAAAACAGGAGTATTAAATCTGGGCCTATGGGCTCTAGGAGATCGATGAAGAGGTTTCAGAGTATCCATGAACTTAGATGAGAAAAAAATCCCATCTTTACTTCCATATGACTGGTTTCCCTCACAATTCTATGTGTTTCACTTTATGTATTTAAAAGCAATATTCTGATAAGTAATCCATAGCCACCAGACTTCCAGTTGTGCAAGGAAAGGTATACAGAAATCTATGTAAATACTGCACCATTTGAAGAAACAATTAGCTGAACTTTTGCCCGAACTCTGTAACGATGTTCTGTCTCATTATGGAATTTTGTCTGTTGAGATTATGATTATTATATCTGGAAAATGGCTTGTGTCGGAGAGAAATTTTGAGACACAGTAACTCCTCTTGTCTGACTCTCTCCTTCTCTCTCTCTCTCTCTCTGTCTCTCCCCTTTCTCACTCTTTCTATGTCTCTCTCTGTGCCTCTCTTTGTCTCTCAAAATGTTTAGAATTAGCTTATTCTAAGTTAATAAGCATTACTTCTATCAGGCTTGTGCCTAAAACACAGTATATACAATTTCTTACATTGGCAATAATCCTCAGAGATGATATTTGAATCTAGGTCCCTTGACTTGAGTCAAATTGTCTGTTGTGTCCTAAAAGGGCTCTTGGCCAACCCCCTTGTATTTGAAATTGGACATCCCCAAGCTCCAAAGTTAGGGCAGGGAGCCCTGAGCCCAAAAGAAAGAGGACTTCCAAGCCCCACCTCCACCCAAGCCTCAGTTTTCCCTTCCATAAAATATCACTTCCTTACTCCGGGCTTTAATTGCTTCTTTCATAGAATGGAGTGGATGAGATGTCTATGAAGTCTCTTCTGGCTGCGATATTCTAGGGTTTCATGTCTGTGATTCAGTGAGGATGTAGGGTTGATATTATCATAGAATCCAGCTCAAGAGATCAGCTTTCTCCCTCCTCCAGAAAGGTACACGGACAAGCTACTGCCTACAGGGGACTGGCAGCCTCTCCTGAACTCAGAGCTTGACCTCCTCACAGCCCCTGCAGCCGCCACAGAAGGAGAGGGGGAGGGACCTCCATGAGCATCTTCATCTCCTGCATCCTTCATGTGTAATTAAGAAGCTGAGATGCCACCTGTCAAGCTTCCCTCACATGCCAACCACCCAGCGGGAGCCTCTGTCACTGAACTGCAGAAATCACTGCCGCGTGGAGACAGGCGATGGAGCATCTCAATGGGAAGCAGGCTGTTGCCTTGTTCCCTGAAAAGCTGACACGGAGAATGACAGAAAATGATGGTGGGAGGGGGCGGGGGGATGGAGAGGGTGCATGATGTGTAAAGAGGCCTGGATTCTAGTCTTGACCCTGTCAGTTACTGGCTGTGTGACCTTGGGCAGGTCGTATCCCTTCTCCGGCACTTAGTTTTTCTGTTTAAAAAAAGAAACAGGTTTGGAGTAGATTATTTCCAAAATCTCTTTCATTTCAATGACAGAAAGAGGAGAGGAGAAGAGAAGACAGGACAGAACAGGAGAGGAATAAGGAGGGAAGCAGAGGAGAGAGAGACAAAGTGACAGAGAGAGTGGAGAAGTGAAAGCAGATGAGAGACAGAGACAAAGAAAGAGATAGAATGAGGAACAGAAGGGGAAGGAGGATGATGAAGCGGAAGGAGGAGGAGAGAGAGATATATCAGGAAAGGAGAGGAGAGGAAAAGGAAGAAAGGAAGGAAGGAAGGAAGGAAGGAAGGAAGGAAGGAAGGAAGGAAGGAAGGAAGGAAGGAAGGAAGGAAGGAAGGAAGGAAGGAGGGGAGGGAGGGAAGGAAGGAGGGAGGGAGGGAAGGAGGGAGAGAGGGAGGGAAGGAGGGAGAGAGGGAAGGAAGGAAGGAAGGAAGGAAGGAAGGAAGGAAGGAAGGAAGGAAGGAAGGAAGGAAGGAAGGAAGGAAGGAAGAAGGAAGGAAGGAAGGAAGGAAGGAAGGAAGGAAGGAAGGAAGGAAGGAAGGAAGGAAGGAAGGAGGCAGGGCAAGAGAGAGGTTTTACCCCACCCCTTTTTATCTCTTTCTCATCCCTTTTTTGGCCTATCAGAAACACCCAGAATATGACTATTATCTATTCTCTATTATGGCAGGGTGATGGGGATAGAAAAGGTGTCTGATAAATTAATTCACACTATGGTATTGATACTTCCTTGTATTCCCATTCCCAGGGATATTTGTATTTTCAGAGCGTAGCTGGAAACCTGTCCCTTCTTCCTTTCTCTCTCCCTCCTTCCTCTCTTCTCTTCCCCCTTCCTCTTCTCCCCTCTCCTGTTTGTGGATTGTCAAGGATCTCAGCACCCAGATGGGAAAGAGATTTATGGGCAGGAGGGTTTTCTCAGCAGGTTGTCCTAAGTGTTTGTTCTTCCCTAACCACACTCCTGATAGAGCAGATCTTGGGAGCCCAGAGCTACCCTATCAGACAAGAGCCAAATTGGCCTAGTCTGGGGGCTCATTCTCAGCAGCAGCAGCTCTCCCTTGTTATCAGATGGTCTAAAGCCAACCTCCTGGTTTCCTGCTGCTCCTCACACAGTGACAGAGACAAAGAGGTCCCCTACCAGGATCCTTGCTTTCCCAGGAAACATAAAGATGAAACATTACTCTCCAGACCCAGACCTAAATAATAACAGGCCCCCCATGAGTGGGGACAGGCAGCCAGATCTGATCAGCAGTGACTGTTGGATCAGTCAGGAAATGGGCTGACAAAGGAGCAACCCAACCATCTTTCTTCCCCATGCACCAAGAACCTGGTACCTTCACACCATCCTTGGGTCACCAAGAGCCCTACACCCTCACTGTTGCTCCCTTTCTGGGTCTGTCCTTGCCAAACAATCCCTCCTTCTCTTCCTTTTCCTGTGTTCTAATATTAAGCACTAAGAGTAAAGCCTCTGAGGTAGTGATAAGGACTTTTAATGCCATCAATAAATTTTTAAAATATGCCAAAGAAAACAAAAGTATGGTTAGAGAAAATCACAAATGGGGCGGTTTTGTTAACTCCTTTGTTAAATGTAATATGTACTTTGTTTAAAGGGTACCTAACAGCAGGTCACAGTTTCATTTACAATGCCCTTTCTTGTTCTTTCTATATTGAAATGTTTGTGCTTGTTAAGGTGATAATCAAAAGGGAGAAAAAATCTTAGGAACTAAGCATCTAGCACAGATGGGACCACATTTTACAGATGAAGAAACTGAGGACCAGAAAAGTATTGTTCCTAATCACACTGGAGTGAAGCTGGACCTAGGATCATTGATTTAAAGCCAGAAAGACTTTGGAGGTCATTTATTCCCAGTCTCCTTGTTTTACAGATGAAGGAAGTCAGGCACGTAGAAGTTGAATGATTTGTACAAGGTCACACTGGTGGCCAACACCTGGCTTCTCCTGACTTCTGGTCCAAGTGTCTTTCTATTATTAAGCATTGTCTTCCCTGTGAATAAATATCTAATCACGGGATTTTCTTGATGGGGGGCAGGATCTCCATTCTAGGGGTTATGAAGTTGTACTGGAGTCAGCCACCCCTTCCAGCTCCTGGGAAGATTCATCTTTCATATCACATTCATCATTACATATTGTCACATCTGAGAAACACCTTCCACCCCAACGGGTCCAACCTCCTCATTTTTCACAGCTCGGTGGTACAGTGAATAGAGGGCCTGGAGTCAGAAGGACCTGAGTTCAAATCCAGCCTCAGACACTCACTCACTGTGTGACCCTGCACAAATCACTTAACCCTGTCTGCCCCAGTTTCCTAGTCCATTTCCACCCTGCTGACCCAAACCTCTGCCCTTGCTCTTGGAATAATAATCCAACATCAGAAAGTGGGGAGTGATGCTGTCACACCTCAGTGTTTAATTTGAGGGGAGAGGTTGGACACACCTCTTGGAGCTGTTCAAGTTTACACCATGACTTAGAGCTCACTGGCTTGTATACTCTCTAAATAAAACATGGCAGAACATTTGTCTTTCTTCATGGATGGTTTCAGGATTTGCTTCATCCAATAGAAATCACCCGCTGGTCAGCTTTCAGGTAATGGGCTTCTCCAACCAACCTTAGCCAGACTGGCCCTTGAAAAAGTACAAGTTTGTATCTGTGTGTGTGATAAAATAGGAGGACTAGTAAATGTGTCTCTCTTTTAGCTCTAGCTCTATGGTCCTATGATTCCAAGTCCTTTCACTTCCCTGGAACTCAGTTTCCTCATCTGTAAGATGAAGAGAATGTGCAAGGTATAATAATATATATAATATATAATAATAATATAATTATTAAATATATTTAAATTAAAAATATAATATAATCATACAATATAATCATTCTTCTCTGGCACTTTATTGTGACCTGCCTATGACCTTGAGTTCTCAAAGGCTTTGCCAGAAGAACTCCAGTAGATCTGGAAGGCTTGGAAGGATTGGTCTGGTGATGAGTCATGTGTCTTTCACAAGACCATAGATTTAGAGCTGGAAGATGCCTCAGAGGTAGGTATTCATCTTGTCTGACCTCATCATTTTACAGAAGAAATAACTGAACACTAGAGGCAATGAACCTAAGGTCCCACAGGCAGAATTTGAACCTGGTTTCATGGTCAGCACTCAATCTGTTTCTCTTATTTGTGCATTTGTCACACACACTCACACACATATATATACACAACACACCACACACACACATACACACCACACACACACACACTCACACACACATACATATACATACACACCACACACACATACACACCACACACAACATACACACACATACACACCACACACAACATACACACATACTACATACACACCACACACACACACACACACACACACACACACACACACATACACATACCATCAGACGACAAGCTCTGGGTCCAGGAATGGTGTCACTTTTCTTCTCTGTCTCACTGGGGTGTTTAATAAATGTTCATTAAATTGAGTTGAATTGGCCTTTTTATTCTAGCTTACTTTTATGGACTGAACTGTAACTTCCAGGGGGATGTGAATCAATCACAGGCAATGATTTATCTTCTGAATGATGGTGATAGATACATTAAGAAACTGCTTCACAAGAATCAGTCTCTCCAGCTGTCTGCCCACCTGCAGCTGAGTCTTGGCCATTGTGCCAACCGTTTGAAGAGTTCTGAAAGATATGATAGAGCCAAAACTCCAGTCTCTAGGCTACAAGGGCTTCCTTCAATCAAATCTTGTCTTTACCCATCCATCAATCAATCAAGTCAAGACAACAGGTATTTATTAGGCATCTATTTTGCAACTATTCTATGGAAGCCAGGTGGCACAGTGAATAGAGCACTGGGCCTAGAATCAGGAAGATCTGAGTTCAAATCCAGCCTCAAACACTTAATAGGTGACTCTAGACAAGTTATTGAACCTCTGTCTGCCTCAGTTTTCTCCTCTGTAAAATGGGGACAATAATAGCACCTCCCTTCCAGAGTTATAGTGAGAATCAAATGAGATAACAATTGTAAAGCACTGGCATATAGTAGGTGCTTCATAAATACGTGTTCCCTACCACCATGTGCCAAACACTTCATCACATGCTGTTAACAAGCATGTATTATGTACCTACTACACAGAGCAGAACCTGACTTTCTGCTTTTAATAACAAGATATTCTTCATTTTCCACTTCCTGTTTTGCCTAGAAATGACATCTCCAAAATGTGACTCTTTGGAGGATGTAGTGCCAGGCACTGTACTAAGTACTAGGAATGCAATAACAAAATATAACCAGTCTTATCCTTGAGGTGCTTACATCTGTCAGGAGGAAGCATGATGCAATGGACAGAGAATTGCATTTGAACTCAGAAAAGCCTGAGTTCAAATCCTTCCTCAGACTCTTAATTGCTTTGCGACCCTAAGCAAATCACTTAATTTCTCTGGCTTTCAGATCCCTGTAAAATGAAAAGGTTGGACTCAAGGACATGTACAGTCCCTTCCAATACTAGATCTAAGGTCCTATGGATATACATACATACGTAGATACATACATATATATATATGTATATATGTATGATAAATTGTTATATGTGAGAATCAAAGAGGCAGCACTGGCTGCTAGGGTAGGTCAAGGCGGAGGGTAGGAAGAGATAAAATGGTCAGGAACAAGGAGAGAGAGGTCTCCCAAATAGACCTGGTAAACAATCGTGCATCCCTTAAGTCAGCCACACACACACACACACACACACACACACACACACACACACACGCACGCACACGCACACACGCACACACACATCAGTTAAGAAGACAATCTATACCCAGATACTTTCATCGGACGAAAATGACTTTGATTGAGCTACAGAATCAATTAATCAACTGACATGATGTCTAAACATGATTGTCAGCACCAAAGGTTTTTAATCTTTTTTGCATCATGGATCCCTTTGGCAGTCTGGTGAAGATTTCTCAGAATAAAAGCCAAGTTCTTGAGCTCCAAGGTGGGAGGAGAGAGTCTTGTTCTCTCCTCCCCATAACAAATAACCATTTCACTGGAGAGATTTACAGGAAACCCATCTGGCTGAGAGCAGAGACTTACACTGAGGACAAGACATTTGCCTTATACCTGAGGCAAACAAGGACATAGACAGATACAGATGGTTGGCCACTAGAGAAGAATCAATTCCATGAAATATGGACCTTTGTGGTGGAAAAAATGGAGTCCATTATGAACTTTGTGAAATGCACAGCTATGTAAATGAAATGTACAGTTATAAAAAGTTATGGACTTTAGAAATGCACAGTCTTCAAAGCCTAGAAAAGAGCTATACCTAAGGGGAACTTTAAATGGATTCTACAAAAAAAACAAAACTTTCTATAAAGAAAGAAAAAACTCCCAGCACCAGGATTTTTGAGCTCCCCTACATGTGTTCCCTGTATTTGTACTTAATTTCAAGTTTGTGCTCACTCTCCCCATAGTCTCTGTGTTTATTTGTGGGAGAGCATACCCTAGGCAGAGTTTCTTAAACTTTTTCCACTTGTGATTCCTTTAGCGCTTCTTAAACTGTGGGCCATGACCGCAATGTGTCACAATAGTATAGACACTGGTAGGGGCTCATGAGTCACAGTTCTAGAAACCCATCCCTTCAGAGTTACCCCAATATAATCCTGAGTAGGTATGATAATCCTCTTTTGATGACCCAATCCAATAGTACAAGAGGGAATTTGGAAAGTAGTCCCTGAGGGATGGACTTCAGACATCATCTAGTCCAACCCCTTCATTTTACAGAACAGTTAAGCTGAGGACCACACAGGTAGCAAGCGGTGGGATTTGAACCAACACCTCTGCAGAATCAGTGCTCTTTCTAAACTCCAGAGTTACAATGGTCCCCAGGCGATCTTTCTATCTCCAGAAGAAAGGCATGATTGGGCAGTCTGGTACTTGCTATTTGTTCTTTGAAATGGTAACACAGGAGAAAGACTGTGGGCATGAGCACTGACAAGGCAGGCTGCTTTGTGGAACTGACTGGGGGAGGAAATTTGTGCTTTGATTTCCTGCCCAGGCTCATGAATAAGTTGCACACCTCAGCCTAGAGGCCTCAGGGAAGTTTCTCTGATTTGGAAAAAGAAAAAAGAAATGAGCTGGAAAGGAGTGAGCTGGGGAGAAAGAAACCTTTTCCAGTCTCAGTCTGCAAGGTTGGCCTTCATAGAGCCCCATCTATGCCCTTTTCTACCCTCAGTGGTGACCCAGCCTGACCATCAGGCTCTTCCTGACCTGAGACCCCTCCCCAAACCTCCTAAGAGGAGCCCTGCCCCTGAAATAAGGGCTGAGTTGCAGGTCTTGAGTCACATGTCCTGGGTTCCAACTCATTTGCTCTTCAAGTGTCTCTCCTCCTCTGGGTCTTTCTCTGTAAAATGAGGAACTGAAATTAGATGATGTCTAAAATCCAATCCAGCCCTAACCATCACCAACCCCTATTATCTCTATACACTCCTTTTTCCCCCTTTCCTTTTCCTCTCCCAATTCTTTCTCCTTTGCAATTAGTGCTCTCATATTCCTTTTCAACAGCCTTCTCTCCTATTACAGTGTACCCTCTGCCAATTGTTACAAACCCTTATGCTGGCCCCTTATGGGTGGCCAGGACCTTCTCCCCAATCTTCCCTCACTAACTTTCCCCACTCTGCCTCAACTTCCAGTACCTGCTCTAGTTCCCATTCCCCAGCTGGCAGTCTTTCAAGAAGGAACTGAGAGAGAATTTTTTTCTACTCCTCTGTTTGGCATTCCAGCTCTTCCCAACCTGGCTCCTATTGCTTATACATCCCTCCCCCTCACACTTTCTGTGTTTTAACCAAATGGCTTGCTATTCTCCTAAACAACATTCCATCCTTCACTGCTGTGTCTTTGGAAGGCTATCCCCCATACCTGAAATCCATCTCTGGAGACACATAGTTAGTTCCTTTCCAGGCTCAGTTCTGATGCCCCCATTTATTAATTCTTTCCTCATACATAGTCCCTACCAAAAAAATCACTTTGCATTTAATATATATATATACATATAATGTATCCATATGCAAAATGGTTATCGTTTGTGAGGTTTGACAAATAGCTGAGAAAGAAGGTAAGCAAAACATAAGGAAAGGGAAAGATATACCCAAATCAATGCAGAATTCCAGAGAACAGCTAGGAGAGATAAAATGGCTCTTTTTTTTAACTGAGGAATACAAAGAAATAGAAGAAAATAGGATAGAAGAGACAAGAGATATCTTCAAGAAAAGCAGAGATATCAAGGTAGTGTTTCATGCAAAAATTGGGCAAAAAAATAGTAGGTTCCTGACAGAAATAGAAGAGATTAAGAATATACAGAAGAATTATACAAGGAAGATCTTATTATCACCAATAACCACAACAATGGGATTAGTGATCTAGAGTCAGACATCCTGGAGAATGAAGTCAAGGGGGTCTTAGGAAGCATTGCTAAGAATAAGGCTAGTGGAAGTTAATTAATTCCAGTTGAGCTATTTTCAATCCTGAATGATGCATTTAAAGTTATGCATTCCATATGCCAGCAAATTTGGAAAACACAACAGTGGTCAATGTATTTGAAAAGATCAGTTTGTGTCACAATCCTAAAGAAGGGTAGTGCCAAAGAATGCTCAAAATACTGAACAATTGCACCCATTCTACACTCCAACAAGGCTTAAGATTCTGCAAGTTAGGCTTCAACAATATATGAACCGAGAATTACCAGAAGTGCAGACTGATCTTCTAAGAGGCAGAGGAACTAAAGACCAAATTGCCAACATTCACTGGATTATGGAGAAAACAAGAGAGTTCCACTGACTACACTAAATTCTTTGTGTGGATCACAACAAAATGTGGCAAGTTCTCAAAGAAATGGGAGCCCCAGATCATTTTATTTGTCCCCTGCGGAATCTGTACATGGACCAAGAAGCAGCAGTTAGAACCGAACATGGCACAATCAATTTGTTTAAGATTGAAAAAGGAGTATGACAAGGCTGTATATTGTCACCTAATTTATTTAATTTAAATGGAGAGTACATCATATGGATAGCCAAGCTAGATCAATCAAATAAGAATTCCTGTTGCCAGTAGAAATACCAACAATCTCAGATATACAAACAATACCACTTTGATGGCAGAAAGTGGAGAAGAATTTAAAAAGCTTCTTGATAAGGGTGAAAGAGGTGAGTATAAGAGTTGGATTGAAGTTTAACATCAAAAAACTAAGATCCTGGCAACTGGTCCCATCACTTCCTGGCAAATAGAGAAGAAATGGAAGCAGTGTTAGATTTTATATCGTTGGGCTCAAAGGTCCCTGCAGAAAGCAACTGCAGCCATGAAATTAGAAGACATTTGCTCTTTGGAAGGAAAGGTATGGCAGATCTGAATAGCATATTAAAGAACAGAGAAATCACCTTGCCATCTATATAGTCAAAGTTATGGTTTTTCCAGTAGTAATGTATGTATGACTGAGTGCTACAAAGTTAATCCTTTGGAGTTGTGATGCTGAAGAAGATTTTTGAGAGTCCCTTGGACAGCAAGGAAGTCAAGTCAGTCAATAATAAATTAATTTAATTAATTAATTGAATTAATATTAAATTAATTCAGGCTACTCATTGGAAGAACAAATACTAAAGATGAAGCTGAAGCTTAGATACTTTAGCCACATAATGAGAAGATGGAATTCATTAGAAAAGACCCTGATGTCGGGAAAGAGTGAAGATAAAAGGAGAAGGAGATAGCAGAGGATAAGATGAATGGTGTCATGAAAACAATGAATATTAATTTGGACAGACATTGGGAGATAGTAGAGAATGGAAGAGACTTGGGATCATAAAGAGTCAGATTTGATTGAACCACTGAGCAACAAATAACTTTTTTCCCTCAGTAGAATGTCAGCTTCTTGAGGACAATGATTGTGTGTATGTATCTAGCTCAGCTCCTAGACCAAAGAATTTGTTTAGTAAATGTTCATTGAATTGAATTTGCTGAGGCTCATACACCTCAGACAACATCTAGTCCAAGATCTTCATTTTACAAATGAGAAAACAGAGATATATGAGAGGTTGAATAATTTAATCAATGTTACACAAATGCCAGTAACAAAGGAAGAATTATAATTCATCTCCTCTAACTCCAAATCCAGTGAACTGTCCTATGCACTGGGCATCCTTCCCTCTAAGGTGTTGATATCCAGAAGGCTAGATGCCTCTCAGATATGTATTTGTTTTGTAATTTGAATTCATTAAAAGAAAAAAATAAGTTTTACTCTGAGTGGGATCTCAGGTCCCAGATATAGCATAAGGGATGATTAAGAGTGCTAGATTTGGTATTATAAGACTTGGATTTGACTCTTGATTTGCCACTTAGGAGCAATTTATCTAAGAGGCATCTAGCCTCCTGGACATCAACACCTTAGAGGGAAAGCTGCCCTTCCCTCCTTCTCATCCTTAATTTCTCAATCTGCAAAATGAAGGGTTTGGGTTGGATGACTTTTAAAAGCTCTTCCATAAGCCAATGAAATCACACAATAAAGCACACATACTCAGCCAGTACCAAATTAAAATATAATTGGGAAATGTTTGTCAAAATGAACAAAAATGCAATACAACATAGATGGTGCTAATTTGTGGCTTTCTAAACCAGTATCAGATCACATGCTATTCGTTTCTACTTGAGTTTGACACCACTGATTTAGGATACCAGCTAGATGAGTAAGGTCATCCCTCAATGATCTCCTCACTATAACAAACACACATACAAAGAAAAGGAGGAACTAGAATGTGTACTTTCTGTTCAATAAGAGCTCTTTGTGGGATTTGCTTGTTTCTTTTAGTTCCAACTATTCTTATCCTCCTGTAAATCAACTGAAAAATGTCTAGACTACCTAAGAAATAAAAGGGTCCAATTAAAATATCCAGAAGAGACCTGAAAGATGACAAAAGCAGAGCCTGGAAAGGTGAAGCAACTTGGCCAAGGTCATGCAGATAGCAAGTGACTGTGGGGGCAGTCTAATTCAGGTCATCTAAGTCTCCATCAGTTTTCTTTCCAGCAGATCACACAATGTATTTCATATAATTGGTTTCCTTTGTAATCCTGTATATTTTATTTTATACATTTAAAAACATTATTCGGAGAAGGGATCCATAGATTTCACCAGACTGCTGCCAAATGGATCAAGTACACATACATGCAAAAAAAGTTCAGGAAATCTTGTTATAGATTTTACAAAGCTTTTTAGAGAAATTTTCTCATTTATCCTCACAATCAAGGTAGGTAGAGGAATCACTCTTAACCCCTTTTTTAAATGAGAAGACTAAAACTCAGAAAAGTCAGACAGTTTGCCAGAGCTCACACACCCAGTTGGCTTTGAACTGAGCTGTTTAAGACTCCATTATAGCCAAGAGGAAAGATATTGTCCTGCCCAAGAGTCGGAGTGAGGGATCTATTGTCTTTTTTAATATTTACAGCTCAACACAATCTGACTTCTTCCTGTCTTTCTAGTATTTTGTACACAATATTCCACTCCTGCACTCCACAGTTCAACCCTGCTGGTCTATTCACTCATCCTCACATCTCTCATCTCCATGCCTTTACACTCTACCTCCTCATGCCTGGAGCACCTGTATTCCTCACCTTCATCTCTTAGAATTCTTGGTTTCCCTCAAGATGTAGTTCAAAGGAATCTTTTAAAAGATGTCTTCTTGACCCCCTCCCATCGTTCCTTCCCCTCTCAAATCATCTTCCATCTACTCTGTATCTATCTTGTAATATGCCAATGTGTGTAAATATTATCCCCCCCATTACAATGTAAACTCCTTGAGGACAGGAACTGTTTCACATTTGTCTTTGCATCTCCAGCACTTAGCATAATGCCTATAACTTAATCAGCACTTAATAGATGCTTGTTCCTTCATTGATTGATTGAGACAACACAGGTGTCCTCAGAAGAGCTGTCTCAGCAAATAAAGCCATTCTGGACCATCCTTCAGGGGAAAGAAGACAGAGATGATGCTATGTTCTAATAACGTGGCCAAGCCTGCTTTACCAAATGAAAAAAATAGTCTCCATGGGAAGTTATTTCTTGGAGAGACTCCAAGAAAATGATTCAAAAGGCAAAGACTTTAGTGAAAGCCAGACATTTTTACTAAATGAGCTAGCCATCTTCCAAGGTGAGCTAGCCATCTTCTGAAACAAGTTCTCAGTCCAGTGCTCCTTAAGGGAACTTTGAGCTGGTGGGGGAAGGTATCATTGTAGCAAGAACACTGGATTTGGAGGCAGGGGTTCCAACCCTAGATATTGACATTTGATCCCTCTGAGCCTCAGTTTCCTCATAGAATGAGGAGACTGGACCAATTTCCCTCAGCTTTAACATTCTATAGTCCTAGGATGTAGTGAGAATGACACAGGACCCTTCAATGTGCCAGAAGGCAGTAATGAAATAATCCCTCGGTTTTCTTTCGAAGCCCCTCTCTTTTCACTTTCTCCCATTTCTGTGGTGGTGTAAAGCCCTTCACAATCTGGCCACAACCAAGCTTTCCTGATAGGACTTTATCCCCCTCCACAAATGTAAACTTCTGTTCATCTGACTTGTTTCACCATTCCATCTCCCTCCTCTATACATTTGTATGAGCTATCCCTCTTACCCAAAATGCCCTTTCTCTTCATCTATGCCTCTTAGAATTCCTTATTTCCTTTAGGGATAATTCTTACAAGAGGCTGTTTCTGATCTGCTCCCAGTTGTTGGTAAACATTTAACAACTAGATCTCTGGAAAAAAGAAAAAAAAAGAAATACACATGTGACACCCATGTGAATTTAATCAGTATTATTAGCATTTTCTCAATTATTTTTCTTTAGTCTAGACAATCAAACAAATAATAAACCAAGCCCTGATTTGTAGCCTTTGCCAATTTCTAATGCTCCCAGCAAAAATTTCACAACTGGCTAACCTGAGCTGGTTCAGCTGGCTGCAGCATACTCATCTGAAATTACTTTGCATATATTATCTGTGCACCTGTTACAGAATGGAAGCCTGGGGCAGGGACCTGTATTTGTATACCTAGTACCTTTGCACATAAAAGGTGTTTAATAAATGACTGGATTAAAGTTGGCTAAATTGAGGTATATTGATAGTAACAAGCTATAAATTGGCTGAATTGAAATAAACTGTCATTACTATTCATTGACATTTAATTGTCATTGAATACTGTGTTAAGGTAGGGGTTAACAGCTAAGTTCCGAGGTTTCTTACCAACTCTGAGACTCTAAGATTTCATTGGGAAGCCTATGCTGAACCATCCCACATTTAGGTGGTCAGTGGCTTCAACCTCTAATGTCTCCTTTTCCTTTCACAGGTGGGGGACCCAGACAAGGGTAAGAAGGCCAGACATCATTCCAGATTATGTTCAGGGGAAAGTAAAAGCTCCATTTATCCTGGAGAATAGAACACTGGTGGTGGGAAGCAGGGTAGGGGAGCTGGGATTATCACCTGGCCCTCCATCAGTAACCCGGCTCCTAGCTTTCCACTTGCTGCTCAGCAGAATTCAAAGCACAGCTGATGGAAGGGCCATTAGTGATATTAAAGATTTAGAAGGCGTATGTTCATCCTGCATTTACAGAGGGGAGGGGGAAGCAGGGCGAGAAGATGGGAGCACTGATGCCAACAAAACCCATATTGTCATCCAGTTGCCATATTCAACCTTTCATTTAATAGTTATGGGCCTCATTAAAAGCACATTTATTGTTCAATCTGTAATCTTTCACCAAGGCAAAAAGGCTTAGTATAAACAGCCTCAATCACTCCCAAGCTCAATAACATTTTCATTGATTGTCAGTGCCTGAGGGTGGCCTCAGAAATGAGGGCCTTGGGAATCATAGCATTTTTGCCCTCTCCGTGTCTGCAGCACAACATTCTGCCAAGCCTCTCAAAGAGGCGAAGCAGGTGTCAGGACCTCAACTCCCCAGCCTCTGAGAAGAGCCAGAACCATGTTCTAGGAAGAATCTTAGACAAAGAAGGCAGGAGACCCCAGCCTAGCCCTGGCCCTGCTTCTAGTTAGCTCATAGTGCAATCTTAGGCAGAAGCCAGGTCAATAGAAATTAAAACTCTGGGAAATACCATGAAATGATCACTGGACCAAAATTTGAAAGACCCAGTCATCAACTCACTGTGTAACTATGGGAAAGTTCCTTCCCCTATAGAAACCTCCTTCTTCTTTTGCAAAATGAAGAAAGAGATGCCACATCTTGTCTGTATAATCATAGAATGCCAGAGTTGGATGGGACCTCAGAGGACATCTAACCCAAAAGAAAGATGTCCTCTATAGTCTATCTTAGTGGGTCTCTGGCCTGTGGGGTTGGGGACCTTACTTCTAGGTTCCAGATCTCCACAGCACTTCAGGAAGTCCAACCATGCTAATTCCCTCCCCCACCTTCCCATCTTTCCTTTATATCTTGTCTTTCCCCATCAGAATGTAAGCTCTTCTTTGTAGTGACTGTCTTGTTTGCTTAGCATAGTGCCTGGCATATAGCAAGTGCTTAATAAATGCTTTATCCCTCTACTTCCAAGGTAGCCCATTTTACTTTGGGAGAGTTGTAATTGGAAGGAAGTGTTTCCTTTTAATGAGAAGACTACTGCTTCTGCTTCTTCTCATTACTTTTGGTCCTATGTTTTGGGGCCTGGAAAAGAGAGTCTAATATCTCTTCCATATGGCAGCCCTTTAAATACATTAAGGCAGTAATATGGAGTCTCCCAAACTGGCCCTGTCATCAGTCTTTTCTTCTCCAGGATAAGCATTCCCATTGCCCTGCCCTGACCACAATGTGGCACAGTTCCTGGTCCATTTCCTTTTATCAGGGTCACTTTCCTCTGGGTATGTCCCAGCTCATCAATGTCCTTCCCAAAGTGGGGCCCAGGACTAAATACAAACATTTTCCTTGTCTGAGGTCTATAGCTTGTGTTGGGTATGTCAAGTGGGACAAAGATCATAAACAGGTTTCTAATGACTGAGAGAAGCATCTAGGGGCAAACCCTAACTCCCAAAATGAATACCCAGGAAAGGAGTCTTCAGGTTTATTACTTTTTTGAAACCTACCTCTACTCAGAACCATGTGCTTACCTTTAATAGCCAGCCAGAAGACCCAACTAGAAAGCAGCTAATGAAATGTTATACTAAAAAAAAGTAGCAATGAAAACTTCCCCCAAAAAATTGAGATCACACTCACAAATACACTTCTAGAGTTGAGACCTCCCTCTATCCTAGAGTGAGTCTTCCTTCCAAACATCCCACTTTTACTCTAATGGCTAGACTATGTTTAAATAACATATACTCTAGAAGATGCTCCCCCACCCCCAACAAACTCTAAGGGTTCTCTGGGTTCACTACTCCAGTTTCTCAATTTCAAAACTTTTGTTCCTGACCCTCTGTGTTGAGAAACAGAGACAAAAACTAAATTCCAGAGTCAAGGTCATTATATCTTTCTCCTACTCCCACCCAAACCATATTCATACCTCTATTAGATATATATGAGCAATTTATATATGAGAAAATAGATATATATGAGCAAATTTTTTCCAGACTGAGTTCCCAGAGAAAATCAGAGACCCAGCTAGGTCTATAAAATGTGTTCTGAGGGTTATTAGAAAAGCAGACCAGCCCTTTGTTAGGCTAACGTTCTGGGGGACTGAATATGAATGGGGGAATGTATAGGATTCTTGTCTCCCTGGGAGAGTATTTGAATGAAACTCTTGTCCTCAAGCCCATTGGAATGGGATTTTCTCCTTATCAGTGGCAATGAATGCCCTGTCTTGAATGAAAGGTGGAGTGAAGTTGGTGAGAGGTGAGAGCTTTAGTCTTCCGCCAGTTCCCCTTGGGACTTTTCAAGGCCAGTCCACTTAGGGACTTCTCAGATTTCAGGACTCTTCAAGTGACAAGTCTAGCAAATTACTTTAGGCATTTCTGGCTGCCAGCTTTAAGAGAGAAGATGTAAGAGGACAATGGCATTTCATGTTGCTGAAAGAAAATGACTCTGGCAAGACATGGAAGGAGGTGGCAGATTTCATCATGTTCCTCTCTCCAGCTTGCTACACTAGAAACTTCTTGGAGATCCCCCTCGGTTAAGATCAAGGACAATTGAAGGGTGGAGCCAAGATGACGGAGTAACAGCATGCACTTTCTAGAGTGCTGCCCCCCAAGCCCAGGCAAATACCTATAAAAAAATGACTGAACAAATTCTGGAACTGCAGAACTCACATAACGATGGAGTAAAGCAAATCTCTAACCCAAGACAGCCTGGAAGGTCACTGGGAAGTGTCTATCACACCTTGCAGGGTGCAGGGCACAGTCCAGTATGGGCTGCACCAACACAAACAGGACTGGAACAGGCCTTGGAGAATCTCCTGCACTTGTGGCAGTTTCCAGACATCAGGACCACAAAACAATGAGGACAAATTGGAAGATCAGTGGAAAAAGCCTATGGGATCAGTGTGGGAGAGTGGCGTGTTCCAGCCCCAGCCGCAGGGTAGCAGAGGGGGAAAGGGGTAGAGGAATCCACAGCAGTCACAGCAGCAGCAAGGGCAAAGACAGCAACTGTTTCTGGAACTCTAGGCCCATAGATTGTGGGAGAATTAAGAGGCTGACAGTAAGCCCCCTACTCCCACTGGAAGAAGAGATCTACCTTGACAAAGAGCTCAAAAGTCAAGTAAATGACTGGGGAAATGAGCAAAAACTGAAAAAAAGAATCTGAATATAGAATCTTACCTTGGTGACAAGGAAGACCAAAACATACAAACAGAAGAGAGCAAGGTCAAAGCTCCTCCATCCAAAGCCTCCAAGAAAAATATTAATTGGTCTCAGGCCATGGAAGAGCTCAAAAAAGATTTTGAAAATCAAGTAAGAGAAGCAGATCAAAAATTAGGAAGAGAAATGAGAGAGATGCGAGGAAATTATGAAAAGTGAGTCAACTGCTTGCTAAAGGAGACCCAAAAAATGCTGAAGAAAATAACACTGCAAAAAATAGACTAACCAAAATGATAAAAGAGACCCAAAAAGCTAATGAGAAGAATGCCCTAAAAAGCAGAATTGGCCAGATGGCAAAGGAGGTTCAAAGCTCACTGAAGAAAATAATTCTTTAAAGATTAGAATGGAGCAGATGGAAGCTAATGACTTTATGAAAAATCAAGAAATTATACAACAAAACCAAAGAAACAAAAAAATAGCAGACAATGTGAAACACCTCGTTAGAAAAACAATTGACCTGGAAAATGGATCTAGGAGAGACATTTTAAAAATTATGGGACTACCTGAAAGCCATGATTTAAAAAAGAATCTAGACACCCTCTTTCAAGAAATTATCAAGGAAAACTGCCCTGAAATTCTAGAACCAGAAGGTAAAATAAATATTGAAAGAATCCACTGATCTCCTCCTGAAAAAGATCCCAAAGGGAAAACTCCTAGGAATATTGTAGCCAAATTCCAGAGCTCCCAGGTCAAGGAGAAAATATTGCAAGCAGCCAGAAAGAAACAATTTGAGTATTGTGGAAATACAATTAGGATAACACAAGATCTTGCAGCTTCTACATTAGGGGATCAAAGGGCTTGGAATACAATATTCCAGAAGAATCCAAAGGAACTAGGATTAAAACCAAGACTTCTGAGTTTTTCTACTCAGAAAAACTGAGTGTAATACTTCAGGGGGAAAATGGTCCATTCAATGAAATAGAGGGCTTTCAAGTATTCTTGATGAAAAGACCAGAGCTGAATAGAAAATTTGATTTTCAAATACAAGAATCAGGAGAAGCATGAAAAGGTAAACAGGAAAAAAAATCATAAGAGACTTACTAAAGTTGAACTGTTTACATCCCTATATGGAAAGATAATATTTATAACTCTTGAGACTTTTTTCAATATTAGGGTAGTTGGAGGGATTGTATACATATAGACAGACAGCACAGGGTGAGTTGAATAGGAAGGGATGATGTCTAAATAAATAAAATTAAGGGATGAGAGAGGAATATACTTGGAGGAGAAGGGGAGAAATGGAATGGGGCAAATTATCTCTTACATAAATGAAGCAAGGAGAAGTTTTTTCAGTGGAAGGGAAGAGAGGTGAGAGGGAAAAAGTGAACCTTACTTTCATCACATTTGGCTTAAGGAGGGAATAATATGCATACTCAATTTTCTATGAAACTCTATCTTACACTACAGGAAAGTAGGTGAGAAGGGGATAAGAGGCGATGGGGGATGATAGAAGGGAGAGCAAAAGGAAGCAGGATGTAATTAGAAGTAAATACTTTTGAGGAGGGATAGGGTCAAAAGAGAGAATAGAATACATGGGGGGTGCAGGATAGGATGGAGGGAAATATAGTTAGTCTTCCACAACATGACTTTTATGGAAATCTTTTGCATAACAACACATGTACAACATATATTGAATTGCTTGCCTTCTCAGTGGGAATGAGTGGAGAGGGAAGAAGGGAGGGAAGTGGGAAATCAAAGTTTTAAAAATGAATGTTAAAAATTGTTTTGACATGCAACTGGGAAACAAGATATATAGGCAATGGGGTATGGAAATCTATCTTGTCCTAAAAGAAAATAGAGGGGATGGGGATAAGAGAAGGGAGGCATGTGATAGAAGGGAAGGCAGATTGGGGGAAGGGGTAATCAGAATGCATGCTGTCTTGGGGTGAGTGGAGGGGAGAGATGAGGAGAAAATTTGGTATTCAGAATCTTATAGAAATAAATGTTGAAAACTAAAATAAATAAATTAGAATTTACAATCTAAAGAAAAAAGATCAAGGACAATCTCCTGGTTAAGCTGAGTTATTTGGATCCTCATGGGAGAGCTTGTTCAGTCTGTATTGTCTGGTATTTATTCTCCTGTGTATGCCTTCTGTGAATTCTGTTTTACTATGATTCATATAATGAATTTTTGTTATTCACTGTGTGTGTTCATTGTGGAACTAGGGGCAGCTAGGTGGTGCAGTGGATAGAGCAACAGTGCAGGAGTCAGGAGGACCTGAGTTCAAATCCCACCTCAGACACTTGACATTCACTAGCTGTGTGACCCTGGGCAAGTCACTTAACCCCAATTGCCTCATCCTGGGTTATCTCTAGTCATCCTCATGAATATCTGGTCCCTGGATTCAGATGGCTCTGGAGGAGAAGTGAGGCTGGTGACCTGCACAACTAACTCTCACTCACTCAAAACAAAGTCACGTGTCATTATTTCTCTGATGGCATGGTCTTCTTCGGGCAATGAAGGACAAAAGCACACACTCATTGTGAAACTGACATTTGGTGGGAACCCCAAAATAAAGTGATCAGAAGTGAACCTAATGATCACCCCTAGTTAATATTTAAGGGAATAGATAGATACAATTCTAGTCTCTTCTCCCCTCATCCTTCTTCAAAGGATACTTTCATTGCTGCAAGGAGGAAAAGCAGGAATTTTGGGCCAGTATCCCCTATTTTTGAGAGGAGAGCAGCCTCAAGTTCCTATGTTCTAGGTACTGTGCTAAGTGCTCTACACAGAATTAGTCTTGGTTTAACACTTGGAGAAGTTCATTCATCTTTTTAAGGAAGACTTAAAATATGAAAATTTGGGGGGAAACAAAAATCATTTGGATTTACAAATTAATTTTATCAAACATTCAAGGAAGTTAATTTCAATATTACATAAATTACTTGCAAAAACAGGGAGAAAAGAAATCCTACCAAACTCTTTTATGTCACAAACATGATCTTAGTATCAAAACCTAAAAGAGATATAGCAGAGATAGAAAACTATAAACCAATATGTTTAATGAACATCAATATAAAATATTAGCAAAGAGGCTAGGATAACATATTTAAAAGATTGTATACTCTGAAGAGGTCAGACTGACATCAATAATGGAAGGTTAGTTCAAAATTAGGAAAGTTATAAATAATATATCATGATAAATGAGTATCCCAATATTACCCACATCAAGCACTGGAGGTGAGCATATGCACTCCAGCCTCCATTCAGCTGTAGTCATGGAACATCTAGATCTCTCCAATCTATAATCCTGTCCTCCAGTCCTAGACAGGTGAATCTGATGATATCCATTCACCTAAGATCAGAAGGTAACAGGGAGCAGATCTAATATTAGCTGCCATGAAGATGAGGTGTCCATAGACCCAGGAAAGAGGACTTCTCTTTCCCCACCCCCTTGCTAACATGACTTGATGTCAGCTAGAAATTTGCAGCCAAGTGAGTGTCAGAAAAAAGTTGTCTATTCTTTTACCTGATGTAGTACACTACCTTCATTTCCCATCTCCTCTTCAGAGTGACCAAAATATAATTCAGACCTTTCCCTGAAATGCAAAGCCCTTTCAATGTTGGTTGCAATCATTGATCAACAGATGAAGAAAAATGCCTCAAAGTGCCCACACCAGTTGACCAGAATGAGGAAGGTCAGGTCTGAGTACACTCTACTGCAAGTGAGAAAGAAAGACCCCACTGAACTATGGTTTTATAATCTTTTAATTCTTGAGCTTCCTGACTACCACACACACTGTCCCCAGCCCCACTAAATCAATATCAGACCCCAAAGTACAGTTGTATCCTCCCCAGCATACCTGTCCTATCACTGAAGTACTTCCAAAGCAGAATCTCAATACACACAAAGAATTTTGAGATGTAACTAGACAGAACCAGGGTGAGTCAGACAGACAAACAAGATTTGCTTTGGACCATGACATCAGGCAAACCTTCTATAGATCAAGATAGATAGACATCTTCTGGCCCTAATGGGAAGTACAAAGAAGCCAATTTCATAGAATCAGATATCCAGAATTGGGACCTACCTCAGAGACTTACTAGCCCAATCTTTTCCCTGCACAGAGAAGGAAATTGGGGCCCAGAGAAAGTAAATGATTGCCCAAGGTAACTTGTGTAGTAAACATCTGAGGAAAGACTTAAACCTAGGTCATCTGTCTCAAGAGTTACTACTCTTTCCACAAAATGTACCATTCTGCCTCCCTTCCAAAAACTGTACAATTGCCTAGAAATAAAGATCAAACCTCTCAACTTGGCATTTGAAGCTTTTCACAAGCTGAGTGCAGCCCACCCTTCCATCTTCTCATCCTACTACTTGCTACACTTCAAACTACAAATTGACTCAGTATCCCCAAATCAGATCTAAGACATTCTAACTTGGGCATTTTGTCTATAATCTGCCCTTTTTCTGGTGTGCCCTGCAGGGTCCCCTCCATCTACCTAAGTCCTACCCATAATATTTCCTATTGCTATAGGATTTCAGGACTTAAAAAGTATTTTTCTAATAACAACTTAATGAAAATAAATAGTGCAAGGACTGTGACACCAGGGGGAAAATAAGCCTTGCCCATATCTCACTACTAACAAGTTTCAGATATAGAATTTGAACCTCTGTCTTCTAGCTTCAAAACAACTCCTTTTTCCATGGCACCTCTAAACCAGGGGTCTCCAAAGTCAGAGGATGATTGGATCATGGGATGTGTGATCAACCAATCAGAGGGTGGGAAGGTGGGTTACATCCTCAATAGTCACTCATGGGGCTCGTCTCCAACATAACTACACTTGCCCTTTGCCCATTACAGCCCAATACTCATCTACTTTTCTCCCTCCCTCTACTGAGGAAACTTCCAACTTTCCTCCCTTCTTGTCCCTATATTGGTCTTTCAAGACATTTATAGCCAGACACCCATGGTAATAAGGAAGTTCTCCTTGGACAAAAACACACAAAAGGGGAAATGAATACTGACAAAGGTACGTTAGCAGGAAAGTTTGATCAACCCTGCTCTAAACAAAGATGGCTGGCAAACATTCTTCTATGCAGCAAGAGAGACACCAGGTGGTTATATGAGGGATCTCAGAACAGCTACAGAGATCATCCAACTCTACTCTCCAACCTCAGTGCAATCCCCTCAGTCTTCCCACCCATTAAGACACACTTCATCAAGGAAGGTTCCCTGACCACCCCTAATCAATCTATCTCTCAAGAAGCATGCATTAATCACCTACTCTGTCTCAGGCATTGTGCTAAGTGTGGGGTCCAAACTTTAAGGACTTTCCATTCTTTCTAACAATTAACATACATTTATTGTCTACTATCTTCCAGTTTCATACTGGGCACTGTGAATAGAAAGACAAAAGTTGAAGTCCCTGCCTTCAAGGACCTTACATTCTATCTGGACTCTGTCCTCAGAACTCCTGTCTGAGGACAGAGTCACTTAATATATTCAATGACATTCAAATTCAAGTCAATTGAATTCAGTGTGCTGGGTCTCCCCGCCTTAGTCCTCCAGTAGAGTTGTAATCTCATCATCACAAGCCCTCAGTCCACAGGATACATCACAACCTGTCTAAACCTGCTCATCCTGCCTTGACTCTTCACTTTTCCCCACAAGTTGTCACACCTACCTTCCATTCTGTAGATAAGTCTTAGGGAATCGTCTAAGGTTCAGAGAAGTGACTGACTTGTCCAGAGTCTCACGGCTAATCAGCACCAGAAACAAAAATGGAATTCAAGCCTTCCTGACTCTCAAGTTCAGTGCCGTAATCACGAGGCACACCTCTTGTCCAAATCCTCCTGTGAATCCTCCAGAGAAGCTCAATCCAATGTACTGGAGGTCTTTCTTGGGTATTTTAACATTGCTTCGATTTCAGCAGATTCCTTGGACCTTCCATTTGCTAGACTTCAGGCTCATCAAATTGCAGTTGTTGCTTGTTTTGTTTTGTTTTATAACAGGCTTTGACAGTAAAAAGAAAATGGCATTACAAAGGTTAAAAAAAAATGGCACCATCTCTGACTTCAGAGAATTTCTAGTCTAGCATGAATGTGAGAAAACACCATAGGACCAAAGGTACGTTAGCAGAGAAGTTTGATCAACCCTGCTCTAAACAAAGATGGCTGGCAAACATTCTTCTATGCAGCAAGTTCTAAGTTCTAAAGCTGGAAAAGCCCTCAGGGACCTCTAAGTCCAACACTCTTATTTTACAAATAAGGAAACTGAGGCCCAGAAAGGTGAAGGGATTTGTCCAAGGTATTAGCCATCAGAGGTGAGACTTGAACCTGGGTCCTCTGACTCCAGAGGAAGAGGAACCTAGAAATCAAACAATCATTGCTGTGGCTGTTCAGTTGTTTGTCATGTCTGACTCTTCATGACCCCATTTGGAGTTTTCTTGGCAAAGATATTGGAGCGTTTTGCCATTTCCTTTTCCAACTCATTTGACAGATGAGGAAACTGAGTCAAACAGGATGCAGTGACTTACCCAGGGTTACACAGTTAGTCAATGTCTGAGGCTGGATTTGAATTAAAGCCTAGCTACCTCCAACCAATCATTCTACAGACAATGAAATTGAGACAAAGGAGGTGAAGTAATTTGGCAAGATCATGGTATCATCTGCCTAGAGCTGGAACAGGCCCCCAAGATTTTACAGATAAGGAAACTGAAGTCCAGGTGGGTGAAGTCACTTGCTCCCAATCAATGAGGTATTAAGTACCAGGGCTTATACTCAGGTGTTCTGGCTTTCATGCCCCTTTCTGTTGTATCCCATATATGTGATAAGGAATATCTCTTATGCTATTATCTTTAGCATTTCAATCAAATGCTATTCATAGATTTATATCCCCAGGCATCAGTTGGGAGAGAGGTGAATAAATAGAAGAACTCATGTAGGCGGGTTACTCTGACAGGCATCCCCATGACCTAGGTTATTTCCCCACCCTTGACTCTGGAGAGCTCGTTGCTGAAGCTATGCAGAGTCGGTGAGTGAAGACAGGAAGTGATGAGGGGGTTGGATGAATGGTCTCCAAGTTCCCTTCTAGCTCTTGAGACTCTCATCCAATGATTTCAGCCTCTCGACATCAGCCAAGAGGCTTAGCAGGAGTCAGCCAAGACATCCCTTCCACCATATGGAAAAATTACAGGAGAAAGCACCCATAAGCCATGAAGTGGTTTAGGCTTTCCCTTTGTAGGCCTCAGCTTCCTGTTCTATAAACGAGGGGATTGGACCTTGCGGTTTCCAAGAGCCCTTCCAACGCTCGTATTTCTGAATTCCACTATTTTAGAGTTGGAAAGGCCAGAATTCAGCAGATTAAATGTGGAGAATGGCTCCCACCTAGTGTTCAAATTAATTAACTGCAATGGCATCTTGAATAAAGCAACAAGGCAACAAATATGGATTACGTCCTTACTATGGACCAGGCTCTGTGTTCGCACTGGGGAGATATTCCCTTCTCAAATGAGAATCATTTTTAAGAAGATACCAGTCCAGCTCTCTGCACCACACATTGCCTTTGTCACTCTCACATCTTGTCTATCTCTTCGCCTTACAATCACATAGTCTACTAGATGCCAATGTTTGCTGTGTCAGTGCAACCATGAAGTTTTATTGCATTTAAGTAAACAGAAGACAGTGGTGGTGATGATATCATGCGATGCACAAGTCTTCAGCAGTAAATGACCACTGCTCTTGCTATTTCCAACTCCATTCCTCCCTGACTCCTTGCCAAGTCTGGTAGTCTGAGCCTACTCTAGCATTAAAGTCACCCAGAGTTATAAGTTTGTCCTCTTTTGGCACATTGATGATAAGGGTCTCCAGGTATTCATAAAATTTTTCTTTGATTTCATCAAGGTTTGTCATGGTGGGAGCATAGACATTGATGACGGTGGCATGGCGTTTTCCTGTGAGTGGCAATCGCATTTTCATGAGCCTGTCATTCACTCCTTTTGGCAGGCATACCAGCTTGCTGATTAGATTAGTTTTGATTGCAAAACCCATGCCAACTGCATGGCGCTCCCCTTCACTGCGCCCACTCCAGAAAAATGTGTATCCAGCTCCAACTTCAGTCAGCTGGCCTTCATTTGCCAACCTTGTTTCACTCAGGGCTGCCATTTGGATGTGATACCTGTTGAGTTCTCTTCCAATAAGAGCAGTTCTTCTTTCTGGTCCATTCTTAGGAGCAAACCAGGTAAACCTCTGAGATCTTCACCAGACTGTAAAACATCCAACCCAAAAAGGTCTTGGATTGTTTTTTGCTGTTTTGGGGGGTTATTTTTCTTACTGCCAATGGGCCTAGAGGTCTTTTTCCATTGAAGGAATGAGAGCTCTGATAAATATACCATTATACTGAAAAGCAGAATTGTCCTGGAATTAAGTACAGAAAATCCCTAAATGGATATGGAGAATTGAAACATGATCTTGTCCCAAGCAACACATAACAAAAAGTTAAGAAATTTATCCAAGAGCGGGAGATCAATATACTTTAATGACCTGATTTAAATTCCGTTGAAAATCTATGGGTTATAATTAGTGATAGACTTGAGGGAAAATAGATTGTTCATCAAAGGCATACATCATGTCCAATGTGATTGTTTTTTAAAAGTGTGGTTTCATGATGAAGAAATTAGAATGCGCCAAAAAGTCTTATGTACTCAATAAGCAGATAGATGGCACAGTGGAGGAATGCTGGAGTCAAGAAGACTTGAATCTGAATTTGACCTCTGAAACACTGAAAAAGCCATTTCATCTCAGTTTCCTCAGCTGTAAGTTAAAGAGAATCATAGCCTCTACCTCCCAAGGTTATTGTGAGAATTAAATGAGAGGGTATTTGCAAAGTGCCTGACACATAGTAGGTGTTTTAATAAATTGATAAATGCTTCTTTCCTTCCTTCTAAATCATGCAAAAAAAGAGTAAGTGCAGCAATAAAAGTTTCTTAACAATGTAAAAAGTTATGACTTATTGTATAAGTGATACTAATGAGTTTTCTTTTCTTCTATGTATTATCTTCCCCCATTAGAATATCAGTTTCTTGAGGATCAGAGTTGTCTTGCTTACTTTATTTGTATATGCATGTCTCCAGTGCTTAGCCCAAGCCTGGCACCGGCTAATAAATGCATTGTCAATCTGACTATTTGTGATTATGTTGTCCCAAGCAATACACACACCACAGTATCTACTGACATAGTGTTTATTCTGATACAGTATAAACTCCATGAAGACAGGGATGGTTTCATTTTTGTCTTCATATCTCCAGCACCTCACATATTACCTGGCATATAGTTGGCACTTAATAAATGCTTAGCTATCTACTGGTTGACCTATCAATGTCAATGAGAGATGACATCTTCTCTACCATCTGTCAAGTGCTTAGGAGAAAGATAGTTAAAAGTGAACAAGTTTAGCGAGATTCTCACACTAGCTTCAACAATGATACACTGAGCAACTTTCAGAATCTATTAGTACTTGGAGTCCTTTCATTATTATTCCCATAATGAAGAAATTGAGGTCCAGGGAAGTGGACCCAAGGTCATATGGGTAGTAAATAGAAGAGTCAGAATTTGAATCTAAGTCTCCTGGCTCCTAATTAAGTATTCTTTCTCCTACCCTATGGTACCTCTTGTTCTCAACTGGATGACAAATTGAAGCCCACCAGAGCCCTAGGGGATTACACTCATGCTGTTGGACCAACAACTGTAAGCATTATGGAGAGGCTGAAAGTCTGACTGCCTAAGACACCAAGAATTACCAGGCTGATGGGTTTTCATCAGCTTTCTTGAGGATCTCCTATTTCCAGAGGATTGAAATGGTCCACCCATTATCAGCTAGGTATCTTCCAATAACAACGTGATGTAATGACATGAACCCTGGATCTCAAGGCGGAGAATATCAATCAATCAATGAGCATTTACTATGTACCAAGCACTGAGTAGAGAAAGGAAAGCAAAAAAATAATTGTCCCTGTCTTTGAAGAGCTCACATTCTAACTGGGGAGACAAATATGTGCAAATAGTTGTGTGTGTTTGTCCTTTGTTGCCAAAGAAGACCATGACATCAGAGAAATGATGACATGACTTGCACTTGACTTTGTTTTGAGTGAGGGAGAGCCGTGCTGGTCACCAGCCTCACTTCTCCTCCAGAGCCATCTGAATCTAGTGACCAGATATTCATCAGGATGGCTGGAGATGACCCAGGATGAGGCAACTGGGGTTAAGTGACTTGCCCAAGGTCACACAGCTAGTGAGAGTCAAGTGTCTGAGGTGAGATTTGAACTCAGGTCATCCTGACTCCTGCACTGGTGCTCTATCCACTGCACCACCTAGCTGCCTCATGCAAATAGTTATGGGCATGCAAAATATAGACAATGTAAATAGAAGGCAATCTCACAGGAAATAGGTGTGGCTTCCAATCCCATCTCAGCTACTTATAGAAACGAAGAATTACGGAATTACAGTTAGGGCTAAAGCAGCCATCAAGTCATACTCAAAAGCAACCCCTCTAGAAAAGTGGTTGGTCAGTTTCTGCTTGACATCTAAAGAGATGGAAACCACCATCTTCTAAAGAAGTTTATTCCACTTTTGGACAACTCTGATTATTAGGAAGTTGAATTTTTTCCCTGTCATCAAGCCTAAATGTTCCTCTTCGCAACTCCTGCTCTTATTAATCTGTATAAAGGAAAGGATGGTGAATTTTGACCCACTTAGTTCAAATCAGTTAGGTCTCAGTTTCCTCATTTGTCAAATAAGGGAGGGATCCCAGCACTTCTTAAACTGTGGATCATGCCAAATTTGGCAACAGTAAAAGGTTTCTGAACACGCAACAACTAAAAATTAACTAAAAAATCAAACGAATAATGAATCCGAGATATTTCTGGCAGTGCTTGCCCATGTTGCATCGCATAATTTCACTGAAGCATTGATTCTGGGCACTCAGAATGTGCACTCTGCACCAGTGCCGTCACACCACACAACACCAATGAACCCTACCGAAACATGGAAAGTCACATGTCACAACATTTAAGAAGCCCTGGTCTAGATGACGCTTTTAGATCTATAATCTTTTGATGTTCTCAATTCTAGAGTCTTTAGGTGTGTGGGAGAAACTGATGTCCCAGGAATAAAGAGGAGATGTGTTAGGATATATCTGTGATCTTCTCTAGAGGCCTGGGAGCTCAGCAGAACCCATGCTAGGAACAATGATGCTGAAATATTCAAGAATCCATTTGATTATTTATGAGACATTTACTTTGGGTAAATACTACCTTCATGAAGGCACAGAGCTGCCTCCAGGGGCCATGAAATATTGTTTGGCAGACTGATAAAGGTTTTCAGTCATTTAAAGGGTTTTATCATCCTGCCTGGAGAGTCTCTCCATTGAGGTCCTACAATGATACATAAATAACCAATGCCTTTAAAACGCAGGAGCTGAGTATTTTCCTTATCTCTGAAGCCTCCCCTAGATGTCAGCAGGCTAAGAATAATGAGCATTTATAGATTACCTTGAGATCTGAAGAGTAGCTGGTATCCATCAACAGTTGCGTTGAATAGCAAGAGCATTGACTCCAGAGTCAGTTCAGTGGAGAGTCAGGACCTGAGTTCAAATGCTGCCTCTGATATTTCCTATCTGGATGACTAAAATTCTCTGAGTCCTAGTTCTCTCGCCTCTACTATGAGAGAGTTCAACTAGATCAGCAATTTGGGGTCTCAGGATCCTTTTACACTAATAAAAATTATTGAGGAACCCAAAAAGCTTTTGGTTTTGTGGGTTATAGCTACTGATATCACTGGGTTAGAAATTAAAACTGATAAGTGTTTACAATGTTTATTAATTCATTTATAAATAATGATGAACCCATTACATATTAACATAATATTTTATGAAAAATAATTGTATCTTCCAAAACAAAAAAAAAATCTAGTGAGAAGAATGACATTGTTTTACTCTTTTTTTCCAAATCTCTTTAATGTCTGACTTAATAGAAGACATCTGGATTCTCTCATGTGCCTCTGCATTCAGTCTTGCCATGATTGCAAGAAATTGTGATATGTGGTTTTGATTGAAGTGTATAAAGAAAATCTGGTCTCTCATCGATATGTAGTATGAAAGGGGAGGAATATTTTATAGGCAAATGACATCTTAGAATTTTTAGGAAAATAGTTTTGATATCAAAGACCCCAAGAATCCAAGGACCACACTTGGAGAACCACTGGAGCAGACAGCCTCGTGAAAGCCTGACACCAACCCTGGGAGGACAGGAATTACAAGGGAACAAAGATGCAGAACAGTGAGGGACTTGGACCCATGATCATACTGCTAGTAAGTGTTGGAAGTATGATTCAAACCCAGGTCCCCCTAGTAAGTCAACTAGTATTTATTAAGTGCCCATTATGTGCTAAGTGGTGGGAACACAAAGAAAGTCAGAAGTCAGTACCTGCTCTCAAGGAACTCACAGTTTAATCTGAAAGCCAACATGCAAACCATCAATGAAAACAAAGTGTTTTTTTATATATAGGGTGTCCCAAAAGCCTTAACTTAGTCTTAAGCTATTAAAGCTTAAAATTTTAAAAAAGACTTTTGGGACATCCCATACAGAACAAATTGCCGATGATCAGCAGAAGGAAGGCAATAGCACTAAGGGGTACCAGAAATGGCTTCATGCAGAAGATGCAACTTTAGCTGAGACTCGAAGGAAACCAGGGAGGTGGGGATGAAGATGGAGAAGGTTCTAGGCATGGGAGACAGCCAGGGAAATGTTCAGAGTTGGGGGATGGAATCTTATGAGAGAGGAATAACAAAGAGGCTGATGTCATTGGATCACAGAGTACTGTATATGATGGGAGATGTCAGGGGTAAGAAGAATAGAAAGGTAGAAGAAAGTAGTTAGAAAGAGTTTTATAAGCCAAACAGAGGGGTTTACATTTGATCCTGAAGGCAATAGGAAGTCATTGATTTTTACTGACTTGGAGATGACACTGTCAGACTAGGGCTTTAGGAAAATCAATTTGACAACTAAGTGAAGGAAAGACTGGACTGGGGAGAGACTTGAGGCAAAAAGACCAATAGTTAGTCTATTGCAGTGATATAGGGCCTACACCAGAGTCATCTCTGGTCTGATCTTTTCCATTACTGACTAAATCCTGATTCTGATACAGGTGAACTTCAGAATCATATGATGTTCAAGCCGGAAGGAAACGTTGGCTGGTTGGTCGATTGGTTGGTACTTGTCCTTCGTTCTCAAAGAGGACCAAAATGACATCACCATTGTAAAGTGAAGTTTCAGTGTGTCTGACTGTGCCTGATCAGACCAACATGAGCTCAGGAATGCTCTACCACAGGTTGGACACAGATGGTCCATGTGAATATTTGGGGTGGATACCCAAATTTGCACATCTTGCATTTACTTTGTGCTGCTCAATTCTGCTTTGCTCCTAGAGAATAGCACCCTTTCTGACATGGCCATGCCATGCTGAGCTGTCCTGTGCCAGTGTCTCCCATGGTGCACAGTCAAATCCAAAGTTCTTGAGAGAGACCTTGAGAGTGTCCTTGTATCACTTCTTCTGACCACCATGTGATCGCCTGCCCCATGTGAGTTCTCCATAAAATTGTATTTTTGGCAAGCATACATTTTGCATTCGAACAATGTGGCCAGCCCATCAGAGTTGTGCTCTCTGAAGCATAGTTTGAATGCTTGGCAGTTGAGCTCAAGCAAGGGCTTCAGTGTCTGGTAACTTATCCTGCCAAGTGATTCTCAGAATCTTCCTAAGACAGTTCAAATGGAAGCGATTCAGTTTCCTGGCATGGCGCTGGTGGACTGTCCATGTTTCACAAGTATATAATAATGAGGTCAGCACAAGGCCTTTGTAGACCTTCAGTTTGGTAGTCAACCTAATACATCTCTCCCAAACTTATTTTTGGAGCCTCCTAAGCACTGAGCTAGCCCTGGCAATGCATGTATCAACCTCATCGTCAATGTGTACATCCCTGAAAAGTATACTACCAAGGTAAGTGAACTTATCCATAGCATTCAAAACTTCGCCATTTGTTGTAACCGATGGTTCCACATATGGATAGTGTGGTGGTGGCTGATGGAAGGAAATGTAGAGATTATCTAGTCTACCATCGCCATTTGACAAAAGAAGAAACTGAGGTTCATAGAAAAGACTTGCCCAAGGGTGCACAACCTAGTTGATCATTGTCAAAACTACTGTGACTCCAGCATGAGCTTCAAGATGATGATACCCAAAGAAAGTTCCATGAAGACTATCTCCTACACAAGAAATTTCCTTCTCTGACTCCTTTAGAGTGCTTGGACACCAAGGGTTTGAGTGGGAGTGCTGTCCCAGGTCCTGATCCACTGGCTGTTCTCTACTCTCTCAGATGACAGGATAGGCTCTCCTCTAGATTGCCTTCGACAACTTGGGGCTCTACCCTCATGTGAGACAGACCATCTCCCTGGGAAGCTGTGAGCAGTGGCCAAGAGACAAGGGTGAGAAATCACCCTAGCCTCGCCCTTATGGTCTACCTGGACTCCAAACCAGGATACTGCCTTAACTAACAAAGTCTCATCTTCAAAGGACAGATGGAGCCAAGTCAATTCTTTCCTGGCTATCCCCCATACACACAACAGCTATTCTCCCCTTTTATATTCCATCTGTCACCTCATCACCACCTCCCACTTAGTTCCACTGTAGTAAAAGCACTTTGGCTGGAGAATGATCCAGGCCTATAGAACTAGGACCACCACCAACTCAAGGAACTCAAGCCCCAGTATTGAATGCAGGTGTAGCAAACACTCCCATCTGCCTATTGAACAAAGAGCCACAAAGTTCATAGCCAAGAATCACAAACGGTAGGAAATAGGATGAAACTTGGAGGCCAGAGTGAACAATTTCTCAAACTAATTTAGCTACAAATTACTCATTTGAACCTTGAAATTCATTGTTAGATCCCTCAAAATGTATGGAGATAATAAGATCTGATATTCTGGAATAGTACCTGAGAATAAAGGAGGTGAGGGTGGGGAGGAAATTTTAGAACAAAATAGGTTAAATGAAGCCTCTCTGTACCAAAAAAAAAAAAAAGCAACTAATATTTATAATATATGCGTTTATATTTCAGGCACAAATTTCATGTTTTAGCTCAGCATATCATATTTGAGAAGGGGAAATAGCCCTTGCATTTCAATATTTTCATGGAATCCCTAGTGTCATATGTCCAACCCCCGAGCCCTGTGGACCCCAGATTGAGAAACTCTGGTCTTATGCAAGCCTCTCATTTGACTGTGGAGGAAACCTGAGGTTCAGATTGGTGCAGTGACTGGGTGAAGGGCACACAACTGATCAGTAGCAGAATGTAGACTAGAAGCTGGCTTTCCAGACCCCTAATCCAGGGCATTTTCTGCTACTGTACGCTATCGGGCAGAACTGGAAAGAATGGAGGTGGGCAGAGGTTGAGGGACCCAGGCTCCTCTGGAAGCATCATTCAGAGATGCCTGAGCATAGAGACGTAGCTCCCCACTTCCAGCTTGACTTTCACCTTGCCCTTGTCCTCCATCCGGGTGCTACCGATTGAGCCCCTAATTAGCAGTCAGGGGAATGCCCTGCTCCTCCCCCGGGAGACCCAACAAGGAGGGAATTAGAGCCAGCACAAGAGGCACCCATGAGTGCCCCTCAGCCAAAGGACTCATCTCTAAACAAACGGAACCACTTCCCTCGGGTTGCCTTCTTATGCTCTCTCCCAATCCCCCACATCCCTGGGGAGGGCCGGGAGAAACCGGGCACCCTGAGGAGCTCCCGGGACCCAGAGCAGGCAGATAACTCAGCCAAAGGTACACAGCGCTGGGGTTTGGACTTTCAGCGGCACTCTTAGAAGCCTTCCTCCTCCGCCAGGGAGAAGAGCACAGCCTTGGGAGTGTTTTCAAAGAGCGCGGCCCGATTCTGTTGTTGGCCTTTCTTCACCCAATGTCCATAGATACGGAAGGCACAGGCATCGATGAGCTTCCTCAGTGGCCGCAGCGCGTAGGGATCTCGCAGGACGATCTCTCGGGTCACTGGCTTCACGCGCCGGTACTGGTAGTAGACTCGGACCGAGGCGAGCACAGTCAAGGCGATCACCTGCAGGAGAGGTATAGGAGAGCACGGCGGGGCGGGAAGCTCCCTCACTCCTTCCCTGGGGAACCTCCCTACATCATGAAGACTGGAGAGGCCAGAGACTCTGATTTTGAGTCAAGCTGTTCCATTGCTATGTGACCTCGGACAAGTACCTTAACCTCTCTGTACCTCAGTTAATTCCGTAACAATAGTGGGCCGGCAATGAGCCGTAAGGTCTCTTCTAACTCTAAATCTAAATCTTCTGAAAATCTAGCACCAGCCAGACTCTCCAAAGAGTCACAAAGATCTGTATTCCAGGTTATGCCTCTAACCCTTCGGTGGTATACCTCTGGATAAGTCATTTAATCTCTGGTTGTCCAAGTCTCTCTCTAATTGACAAGGTGCCTGCCTGCATTCATGGAAGGACACCCCCATGCAAGTGAAATGACAGGTCCAACCCTATTGCCCGTCCACATTTCTATGTTGCTTTAAGGTTTACAAAGTATTTTCCTGCCAATAGCCCAGTGAAGTGGAGAATGAGAGTATTTTTATGCCCATTTTCTATATGAGAAAACTATAAAACTGAGGCCAGAGAAGGGAAGTTACTTGTGTCACACATTATAGTAAGTGTGTAAATTTTCACGAATCAGAAAGGATCCCAAAAGTTGCTTGGTTCAGCCTAAATCTGAGTGAGACTCCCTTTTCCAATACCTAGTCCCATTTTCAGTAGAACAAGCAGCCCCTTTGGATTGGGCAGGTGCAGGGGTCCCTAAGAGGTCAGGTTTACCCCTTCCAGCCTGTCTTAGAAAAAAAGGGAATCATCCCGCACATCATGCCCTCAGGGAATGATCTCTGTCTGATAGGACAAAGAGGACATCTCAGCTGATTTCTGGGGTCCCCTATGAGGCCAGAAAGACTCAGGTTAGACTGAGATGAGAGAAGGCCCAGAATGACTGAGTGAGTGAGAGCAAGGATCCTCAAGGGAATGGGAGCCAAAAGGCCTCTACCTTGAATTTGCCTCTGGGGCTGAAGTGACGGACTTCCTCAACCACATATTGCTGAAAAAAGGGGTGAGCCAGGGCTTCTTCAGCTGTGTACCGTTTCTGTGGGCTCAGTACCAGGAGTTGGGAGATCTGTGAAGAACCAAAGGATCCCCTCAGCAGCACTGCAAGGGCTCTCTAACCATTCTGTGGCCCCAGGCCATAATACACTGATTGTACTATAGAGGGAACTTAGCATTACA